>JAOEGL010000006.1:111776518-112976518 GCA_034509955.1 Urosaurus nigricauda
CAGTTTGGCACCACTTTAAGTGCTGTAGCTCAATACTATGGAATCCTGAGATTTGTAGTTATACAAGGTCTTTAGCCTTCTCTGTCAAAGGAGTTTATCAGACAACAGAAATTGGAAGTAAAATCTAATGGCAATCTGAACGTAATCATGGGGTTTCACCTAATTGCGTATTAAAGTATCTCATGCAATTTCGCGCTAAAGGGAAGTCATGGGTTTTACGTTATTGCGTATTGAAGCATCTCACACAATTTCGGGCAATGGGGGGTCATTTTTGGGTAGTGGGAAGTCATTCTGAAAGCATTCCGAATGCAACTGGTATTCACATAAACTAGCAAATTCATCTGAATTCAAATTGGCTCCAATTGGCTCCATTCGGAATAAAGTGAAATTCCTCCCATCTGATGAACTTCAAAGTGTGGTGGTGCCTCACCAAAAACTACAAATCCCAGGATTCTGTAGGATGGAGCCATGGCAGTTAAAATGATGTCAGACTACACTATTTCTACACTACAGATGTGCCCTTAAACCAGGACTCTGGAAGACTAAAGTTTAAAGTCCTGTTTGGTCATGGAAACTCCGTGGGTGTCTTTGGGCAAGGTACACCGTCTCAGCCTAAGAGGAAGGCAATAGCAAACAAACTGGGAACAAATCTTGCTAAGAAAATCCCATGGGAGGTTCACCTTATGGTTGCCATACGCTGGGAGTGACTGGAGGGCACACAACAACAAATCTTCCACATCCAATAGTGAATGAACCTATTTTCCTCCTTTATCACTGCCATTCCAGATTACACCTGTATAACTAGATAATGGGGCAGAAGTTGATTTGGAGCTTGCAAGCATATCGGAAGCAAACCCTGTTCAGTCCTCCAATGAAGGAGTAATTAAAGAGTAATTAAAAAGTCCCTCCATGGCTGTTTTTTGCAATTACCTGAAATGGAGTGCTCTCTATTGACTTCAGTGCAGCTTTTCAAGCAACAGGGTTGCATTTGCAGTGTCCCTCTCCCAAGGACTGCATGCTGGCTCCCCGCTTATAGAGTCACCATGGTGACAGAGCTAGGAGCAGGCCTTGCTCCAGAGACAGGCAATGCAACATTTTTAGAGAGTCAAGGAAAGAGCGAACAAGAGAGTGGGGAGGGGATGTTTGTCAGGCTGACACTGGGGTCATCTCCTAGTGTATTTATGAAGCAACCACTGAAGCTTTCATCTGTATGCGAAATGGAAGGTGACTGGTGGGAGTACTTTGGGTTCATGTCTTCTCACAAAGACCTGAGGCAGTTTCGCTGTCGGTTTTCTTTATGAAAGCAAATGGTACAAAGGGGTCTTTGGTATTTATCATGTCCGTAATTGTAGACAAAAGCTTTCTAATGTTATGAGCTGACACAACGTATTATACTACGGTGCTCTTGTGTTTTATGATTATACCCACAAACCAAGCAAAGAGTAGATTCCCATCCCCAGTCCCCTTTTAATTATTTTCTAACATAGAAGTGTCAGATAGACAAGAAAGGGGGGGGGGGGAGGACAAGATATATTAATATGGATCAGATACATGAAAAAGGTGTGTCTTTAGACATCCTTTATCCATATTCTCCCAGCGAATTGAATATTCTGGTGTTTTGCATAGTACATGGGATACATAGCAATATTGCTTGCTAATACGGCATGATTCAGAAGAGGAAAGAGCATGATACTTTCTACTTTGATATTTCTAATGATAAAGCACCAGCTGAATGGAATTAAACCCTTCTGTAGACATGCATTTCTTGGGGATTCATCAAGCTTTAGAATGATAAGGTACGTCTGCTTTCAACTATGCATAAGAAGACAAACATCATCATCTATTATTATTATTATTATTATTATTATTATTATTTTCATTTGTTATTGGTGTTTTGTGCCTTCAAGTCATTTCCAACATGACAACCCCAAGGTGAACCTCTGGAGCTGAAAGCACAGTTGACCTTCCACACTTGCAGTTTTGACTTTTGCAGATTTGATTATTTGCAGTTTTGATTAATATGTTCTTTCTAGGAATGTCTAGGTCCTCCAGTGTAACTCAGAGGTTTACCACAGAGTTGTGCTGGAGAATCTACAAGTTCTTAGAGAAAACACTTCTCTAAGCATTTGTAGGTCATCTAACATGATTCTGTGGTGAGTCTCTGTCAGATGTTGACCACAGAGTTGCACCAGAGAACCTGGAGATTCCTAGAGAGGTATTTTCTCTATGAACATCTAGGTTCTCCAGCACAGCTCTATGGTACTGTATAAGGAACAGTATTTTTTATTTGTGGTTTTTCCACATTCATGAGGGTCCTTAACCCCTAACCCCAGCAATTATGGAAGGACCACTGTATGTGACCCACCCAGGGTCACCTAGTTGGTCTCCATGGCCAAGTGGAGATTCAGACTCCTAGTTCTGCACTTAAAATACTCCAACATGCTGGCTCAATAACTCATTTGACACTCCTTTTAAAAACACTCAGTTCATCTCACCACAATAAAAATACAGAAAAATAAAATAAAAATCCATATGAGAGTATGGCCAGAATCTTCATAATCTTTGTCAGCTCCCTTATATGTGTAGTCTTTTCTCTCTCTTTATAATTGTGCAAAGATTGTACTCAGCTTATTGTTGCATAAGTAGAGTTCTATGAGTGTAACCATTTCCCGTGTAGTTACACATTCTTGGAGATTGTACAACTATTTGTCAGTGCCTTCAGCATACCATTTGATTCACTGAGATTGCCAAAAAAAAAAAAAAAAGCCACTGTGCATTCCCCACTGCAAAATGGCTCAATGAGCAAGCACATTAGGACGTATACAGTTGCACAGCATCAGTATTCTGTGGAAAGGTGATGTAGCACAATTACTGTGTAGATTTACAAATATGCAACATGTTGGTTTATCCCTCCATTACCATTACTGTTTATTTTAGGGGCAATAATTAATATTATAGGTACAAACCATCTATAATATTGATTACTGTTCTTAAAATAACCAATAATGGGAGGAGGAATTTGTTCTTGCTTCTTTTCTGCAAATGAACCTGTTACAGCAAGAGCAACTGAATGAAAACAATCATATGGTTGAAGACTATCACATTTGCTTTACAAATGAAACTGAATACCAAATAAAACTGAATTTCCTGCCTTGCGTGTTTCTCACACTGACCCTTATCCTTCTCATCACCAAGGCTTAGTTGTGTCAATATTTATACAGGGAGGTGTTAAAGCAGTAGCATTTGATAATTAGGCACATAGTAAGTAAAGCCTTTAGACAACCTTTGCTCATATTTGGAAGGAGTGATATTTTTTTTATACAGTAATTGTAAATGCAGCCTATATTCTGTCAAAATCAGCATCGTTGCCACTGCTTTTGCAAATCTCCATTCCTTTTGTATGATCCTTCCTCGCAAACGTAGCAGTGAGTGATCCTAAATGTATGGATGTACTGTCATCAAAGGAAATATTGCTTTGAGTCTTATAACTAGCAGAAAAGCAGCCTCCATCAACAGAAATGTTAAAACAGAGTGTTAATGTCTCCTGATAAACTCTCAAAGGCAATACTTCTCAGTGGAAGCTCCTTATTTAGCTGAAATGCACATAGGCCCTTAGGGCCTTTAGATGCTGAAGAAAGCATACAATTGTCAGCAATGAAACCTACTGCTATGAGTTTTACATGAGGCCTGTATGTACAACACGGATGAGTAAAGCTCAGGAAATGAGGATACAGTTTCCCCTCCTGGGATCCCCATTGGCCACACATATCCAATTAAAAACACTTCCACTTTTGTAAAACTTTGATGGGGCAAGGAAAAAACGAAGGACAGATTACTTTTGTACCTTATTTTAAAGGAAAATTGCCACTCCTAGAGGCTTCCAGGTGTTGCAATTCTTTTTTTGATAAAACCACAAAACCACAAAAACAGGGGGTACATGCAGTCCATGGACAACAAACAACCCATTTTGATGCAGAATTGCATGTGGTTATTCATGTGAATGTCCAGATGGAATCCACTAGGTGAATCCACGGCATCCACAGATTCAACCAACCATAGTTTGAAAATACTCACCAAAAACAAGTGTCCCAAAAGCAAACCTTGATTTTGCTGTTTTATATAATTGACTCCATTTTATTATGCCATTCATTGTATATAAAGGGACTTGAGCATCCACAAATTTTGATATACATGGGCAGTCCTGGAACTAAATCCCAGTGAATAGTTAGGGACCATTGTGTATTAGAAATGAAAAAAAAAATGTAATTTCAATCTCTTTTTTTTAAAAAAATGAATGATACAGTCAATTTGCTCCTCATTGTAAGAACATTTTTGAAAAATGTTCAGTATCAACAAATATTGTTTCTATACGTTTCTCGCAGATGTTTGTATCTTCTTTTGCAATTTGTTCACATTATGAAGGTAATAAGTTGATAATGCATATTGTAATTTTTTTATGGAAATCAATACAGTTGGAAAATGGGGGGGGGGGAGGAATATTGTTTCTCTGAGGAAAATAATGTTTTCTGCATAGGAAACTTCTTTTCTCCAATCATGTTGCAGAAAACATCCCTGCACATGTAATATCATTTTCTTCACATACACACACATACATGAGTATTTTCACTTAGAATAAATTCCCTACTGTGGAGAGTCTCATCACATAGATTTCTCATCTATGGGTTTTTCTGACTGCAGGGAAATTTTTCATCTGTTGTTCAAATAATTATGAATATTCTTGACTAGCGCTAATAGAGTCACATGCACAAAGGGAAAAGACTGATCCATATCTTGTGCTAAGGAATGGTGTGGACTAAAGTGCTGGCCACAATTTCATGTAAAACTGGGCCTTTTAACATGTGGAACAATGCAAGAAAATAGAAAAAGCCATCTACATGTGCTGCTAACTTGTCTAGCAATGTGCCCCAAATACGAACAGCAAATATCCTCCTCTAACTTGCCCATCACTCAAATTACTCACATAGGCCTAAACTCCTAACCACACTTACTTTGGAAGCAAGTCCCTTTGACTCCCTCAATATGTCTAATGTTGAGTGAACATAGTTCAGGCTGAGCTGTTTATGGGCCTATTCATCTCGATTAGAGGAGCTCCATGGAATCAATAAAACATGCTTAAGTGTTGACCTACCAAGGTAACATTGATGCAGTAGCTCTACTCTGTAGCTCAGACTATTAATAGGATTAAGCGAAAGAATGGAATGAATTAACTGGCTTGAGGTCACTAAGGACAATATACCAAACCCACTGCAAGTATGGTGTATGTACAAAGGAAGCATATACATGTCATTGCTCAATCTTTCTGGAACACAATGCTTCAACTCTGGATCCATCGCCCATCTTTCTAGCTACAAAAAACTGAAAGGGTCATTTCGGCTGCTTTTTCTGGAGCTGAGTCTGAACAAGGAATAATATGCTGCAGAAGATATTCTCAGGTTTCTCCCTACTCCCCTTCACTGTCTCCTTATTTACAGGAGAGATTGAGAGAGAAATATGAGATATTATCTTAAGGTTAGCCTTCCTCAGAAGATAAATGAAGTGACTGGGTCTATAGATAAATGTGCAGCATTCCACCCTGGAAAGGATCTGACAGGACTAATGATGAATGGAAATTTGCTTTTACCTTCTGACATAATTAAAATATTCAGTGCATTAAAGTGTTTTGTCAGTTGCACAACATATTTTCATTTCAAACATCAAGCCAGCTTCTCTGGGACAATTTTTCTTGCTTCTCCAGAATGGGATGTATCATCTGGAAAGCACTTACAAGAAAATTTAATAGAGACATGGCATTTATTTTGAGATCATTATGTATATATATTTATACCCTTTTGGACAGCTTTATCTTCTCCTTGAAAATAAAGGAGGAGAGTTGGACAGGTAAATGGTGTGTGCAAATGTACGTATGACATGTAGAGGGAAGTAACTATCAGGAAGATGTAAGGCCAGCTATGTTTGTCCAACAGATGTGACTTTTTAGACATCAGTCACAGTAAAAGCATTAATACACTGATGGTATTTCAATACTGTGAACATATAGATCCTTCAAATATCTATTTGTCTGCCTGTCATCTATCTGTCTGTCTATCTATCTAGACAGTCAAATGAGCCTCGGAGAAGAAAAAAAACTAACCTAGTTATATAAAATGAGTGTGATGCAAATACTCTGAATATTACAATAAAGATACTATTTCATGAATTTTGTAGTTCTGGAGTAAGTGGGATCTTTGGGCAAAACTTGGAAAAAGACTGAGTCGTCTCCTATTTACTTTCATTCCCAGAAAAAAAAGACCACAATTTAACTCACAGATAGCACAAAATAAAAGTTTCTGGCCTTATCCCAGCATAGAATTCCTCCATTCCTGGCACGATCACAGTTATTTCTTAATATTTAAGGTTGGATATTTCCTCTCAAAAGCTTGATGCAGCATTTTATGGTTCTTTGCTCTCCTTTCTCTTTCCAAAAGGCCTAAGTAGGTTTGGCTGAGAGGACATGGTTGGCCCAAGGTAACTGCATATTTGAGCCAGGATTTCCAAAATACCAGTCCAGCATTTTAGCCACTATACCATACACACTGCTTTTTCCATGGTTGCATCCATATATTTATAGAATGCCTGCAGTTCATCTTTAGAACTACTGATTATGTGGTTGGATTTCCCATGTGTTTTACATGCCATTTTCTTTCCTTTGAGATGTCTGTTACATACCTGGGCTACAATTCTACACCATGGTCTATATGAAGAAACTTTATGTAGCAAAGGAACTATATAGCCTTCCCAGTGAATTGCAAAGATGTATCTCATAGCATCTGTATGTCAGTGTCCTAATGCATGTTGTGAATGTCCAATGCCCATTGTCGCCTAAAGTACAATATTCACTTTCTGGCTCCCCTGTGTATTGACAACATGGCAACCACTTGCTGAATATGAGTGCTGCAAACTGCTAAATTATATTCCCTGCAGGCATTAGTCCAATTACATAGACTTGTGGGGCTTTTAAAAAAAAATCATGTGGGTTTTTTTAAAAAAATAACAAGTAATATTTCAATGCAAAAATATTACATTCGGTACAAAAAAAGCTCTTTCTTGCAAAGAAAATGCAGTTTTTTGGGGGGGGTCCCCTCCAAAAAACCCCAACTATTTTGTTCAAACAACCAAAACAGACAGTTTTTTCCACACAGATCCTATGGAAATATTTCTGTGTGGAAATAGTACATTAAATGCAGAATAAGCTGTTTCCTGCGCAGAAAAAGTCTGTTTAAAAAAATGTGAATTTTGTGCAAAATAAGTTTTGAAATCTAAATCAGTTTCATGGTTTTTGAAGTCTTTTTCACTGTGAGGAAAAATCGCTAAAATTACTTGTTCTTTTGAGAAGAAAATTAGTTACACATTACATTCCTAAAAGGATGCATTAGTTTGCAATGTAACTTTATCACATTCTTGCTTCTAAAGAAAGGGTAACTAATTACAGCTAACTAAATTATTTATCATTCACTACTTCTAACATCTCTTATTTATTTTTGATATTAGAATGGGAATATTGCTCTGGGGTGGTTTGATTCATCCTTTGTACTTTATGAGTCTGGACTGTTTCTTTTCCAACTCTAATTGAGAGTTAACATTTAGCTTGCAAAAGCCAAGAAAAGGAAATGGCCTTCCTAATCGTGTTTGCAAGCTCTGCTTTTCCAGCCATCGTGTTGTTATTTTGAAATGCAGCTCTATTGGCATTGCAATCAGCAAAGTGGCATACAAAAGGAGAAATTGTTCAGGGATATTGGAATTGTCATATCACATCACCATGAAGGGCTCTTCTTAGTCTCTGCAGCTGCAGCCTAAAACAAAAGCAAACCAAACATTTGAATGCAAAGAGGAAAATGAATAGCATGAAAAATAATATGGAAATTGTTGCAAAGTCGTAATGAAAACCAATGGTTTGCTCTCATTGGGAATACTACTGAAGCCTCTTGGCCCATCTCAAAAAGACTTTGCAGAATGTGGAGGAGAGGTATGGAAGGGCATCCTATAATTATTAAGTTCAGAAAGGAAGTCTTAAGAAAATAGACTTAAGGGGAGGAACACTGTGATTGATTTCCCTAGGAAGGAGAGAACACATGACTGCAGCAAATTTCATCTCAAATGGTATATCAAAGAAATGTTGAAGCCTACTGTTTCTCCTTTGTACAACACTGGCATAAGCAGATGAGTCATGGCACTGAAAAAATTATATTATTTTTAACAACTTTTTAAAAAGTATTCAGTGGCTGTTATTGTGGTGGTAGGGGTGGTGGTTGTTGTCATTTATTTATTTAGCATCTTCAATATACATGACACTTCACAGAATAAAACAATTTTAAAAAGTCAGAAAGCTCTGTCAAAGGCCTTATACACAATGTGAGTTCAGACAACCAGGGACACATAGTACCATGAAGACATCATGAGTTGGCATAGACTATCAGATCTGACTACCAGGTGGCCAAAAATGGTCTTACTCTGTTTCCCCCCAGATCCTTTGCTACACATGGGAATGGCTTGAGTTCAACAGTTATGTGATGAAGTACGTCAATACTTGAGCCTAAATATAAATGCTATTCCCATCTAGAGTAAATCTGATGATGTCATGGAATTTAGATAAGCAGTAACTTAATTTATTGAATGTGTTTATGGAGTTGGAACTAGCAAATGGATTTATACCACAGTGGGGCTTGTTTGTTGTTGAACTTGAATTCCTGATGTTCCTCTGTATTGGCTGTGCTGACAAAGGCTGCTGGTCAATCAGTTCAACAACCTTTGGAAAGTCACAAATGTCACACCCAATTTAGGCCCAAAATAAGTTCCAAAAAAATTCTGTAAACAATTCCCCACCTTTTGGAATTGCCCTCCCTTAAATCAGTCAAATTGAAAGTATGCCTCAAAGTGTTCATGAGACCATCTGTGGAATTGCAGTAATACAATAAACTATTCTCTGGGCATTATGCACTAGAGCTCTCTGACAGAGAAGGCTAAATAACACAAAAACTACATACCTACATACATTCCATAGCGGTGGCAGTTAAAGCAGCATCAAACTACATTATTTCTGCAGTGCAGACTAGAGATTTTAGCTGTAATCAAAACATTATTATACAATTCAACACTAAAGTAATTTTAACAGTGTTTAAGAGATAATGGTTATAATGGTGTCTTTCCCAGGAAAATAAATAAATAGCCATGTGTATAATGTAAGCTCACCATGAAGAAAAGGTAAAGCTTGTAAATACTGCATCAGATCCTCAGACAAATTCCATGTAATCTTGCAAGTAGTCTTCCTCGTGGATAAAAGCCCTTCTCTGTTAGGTGTCATGTGGCAAGCTATTACAAGAGAAAGAATAGTGGCATCCTAGTTTTGGTTTTGTTGTTAACTGCCTTCAAGTCAATCTTTACTCATGGTGACCCTATGGATCAAAGATCTCCAAGACCCCCTGTCCTTCACTGTTCTGCTTAATTTCTGCAACCCAATACCCACGACTTCCACAATAGAGTCCATCCATCTGGCATGTGGCCTTCCCCTATTTCTGCTTCCCTCCACCTTTCCCAGCATTATTGGTTTTTCCAGTAAGTTGTGCCTCCTCATGATGTGTCCAAAGTATGACAGCCTCAGTTTGGTCATCTTGGCTTCCAGGGAGATTTCTGGCTTGATTTGCTCTGGGACCCATTTGTTTGTCCTTTTACCTGTCCATGGGATCCTCAGCACTCTTCTCCAGCACCACATCTCAAATGAATTGATTTTCTTCCTTCCTAACATCTTTCTTAACTGTCCAGCTTTCATATCCATACATGGTAATAGGGAATACGATCTCTTGTATAATTCTAACTTTTGTGCTCAGTTGTATATCTATGCATTTTAGAATCTTTTCTACTTCTTTCATAGCCACCCTTCCCATTCTTACTGCTTTATCACACTAGGGGACAAACAGGATTTAAACAAGAGTTAAACAGGAAATGTCCTATGATAAACATAGGGCATTTCCTGTTTAACTCTTGTCTAACTCTCATTTAAATCCTGTTTGCCCCCAGTGTGATAAAGCAGTGTTAAACTTCAAAACTTTTAATAAAATCCTTGGATTTTTAATTTGGTAAATTACTTAGAATTGTCTTGTGTTTTTTCCTCTGAATTGCAACAGTTCTCTGGCAAAGAATTCTAAGTATTATGTAAAACTATAAATCTGAAGGTTCCATAGGATGAAGCCATGGAAAATAAAGTGGAATTAAAGCACTAGAAATGTGTTCTCTGGATACACCCATGGTTATTATTTGACACAAGATGAAGATTTATTTAGTTATTTATTGGTAGGGCTGGAACAGTAAAATGTCCCAGAAGATTTTGCCTTTCATGTTTATATAATAGCATCTATAATATCTGAGCTTAATATCTGAGTTATGAGCATTTCTATTATCTCATTTGTAGATTTTGACATGGATCTTCCCTTCCCCACACCTTGTGGAATAAAACTTAATGTGAGGGAAAGAGATTTAGCCCTCATGCATTGTTCTTAATTGCTCACTTTCCTTTCACTTACTGCTTTTGTTATTAAAGATGCTTGGGGGATCAAATCATTGTGAATTCTGATCCAAACCATCCCAGTCTCTGCATGCTTGGATGCACCACACAGACTGGACTAATGTGTTTACAACCCCTCTGCATTGTTGTTACTCTCCTTAATGGCTTAGCTTCTGTCCACTTACTACTTTTGTTACTGAAGATGCTTGAGGGATTAAATTATTGTGAATTCTGATGCAAATCACGTGGGCACACACACACACACACACACACACTGGCATATATATGCATACCAGACTAAATGTGTAAAATCTGTAAGTATCCCTTGTATTTCACATTTCTTGATTCGTTAAATCACATTACAAACACCATGTTTTTGGGATAAAATACAAAATATAAAAAGTACCCTTAGAAAGGCATATATTTATATTAAAAAAGATTTTAGAATGTGTTTGCTGTGAGAATATTTGTATCAAGTATGCACCTAAGTACATATGGATATACATTTTTGTGTGCAGTTTGTTTTAAAAATTACACATGCATACATAATTGGGATGGTGTGGACTTATTCAAAATATATGAGATTGACATGGACTGGAAACAGTCTGATCTGACTAACCCTATTCATTATACTCCAGTCATTTTCATTGTTGGTCTTGGACTTGTCAGAATTTCCATCAAACTCCTTCAACTTCCATTTACAAAAAAATGCATTTTGAGCTGCTTTATATCCTAATATAAGATGCAGTAGCATTTTAATGTACTGCAAAATACTGCCTATCAACCACCTTTCTAATCTATTTATTCTACATTTTACTTATTTCTTTTGTCATTCATTCATACTGTTTGTAAACATTCCCATGAACTTTCTTTATCAGTGTTGGCTATCTGAACAGCCTAAAATTTGATTTTCTTTTTTTTCTTCTGCTTTTGGTTTCGGTTCTCCTTTTGACCTTAAAAAGTCCATGCATCTGCAAATTATTCTTGGAGTGGAGGAGCTCTATTGTAAAGAGGCTATTCTGTTCACCTCAGCGTAGCTATGCCAATTATCTGGCTCTCAGTCTTAGCGGTTAAAGTCCCATAGGTTCCGCATTTAACACACAGTACTTCATGCTCTGAGTTTCCATTGTGATTGACTGATGGATGTTCTGACTCTGCCATTTAAAAAAAAGAAATCTGCAACATGGAGCTATAGCTCAATTAATTGTACTTGCAAGAAAGATTACTTCAGAATCAGGCCTGTCATACTGTTGCATCCAACTAAGGGAATAAGTTCTGAGTCTGACACCCCCCCCCCCCCCCCCAATACTCAGTGGATAATATAGCCTTTCTGGGATGATGCCATTTCTGATTGCAGATCGAGGCTTGTGTGGCTGAATGTTTCCCTATGTATATTAAAAATCTTTGGTGTTAAAAGTGTTACATAAGAGAGGTTGTCAGAATACTAATTTTTACCCAGATGATCTAGTTCTGGGGGCCTGAATTTGAATTGGAAGACCATTCTAGCTTTTATCTTCTTTCTGAAGTGACCAGAGTCCAGGTGAATTGTACCATGTGTTTTCTCCTCAACATGTAAATTGTTTATATCACATATACAGTAATAATATTGTTGCCATGTCAAATAGGTAACTGTGGCTCAGAGAGGGCAGCTTTTTCAGGTCCTTACACTGCCACGGAAATTCACTGGCATCATCACTCTAGTTGAACTTCCCAGATCTATTCAGAGGAAACCTACAAATATGCCTCTCATTTCCTAGGAAGGAAGGTGACATAGAAATGTCACAATGACTAATGCATTCCACTAGTTCTGAGTCTGACATGTTCATTTGATTAGCACCTACATGCATTCATAGGCCATCTCAAGTCAAACCCCACAAATGAAGTAGCAAGACATTGCAGATTTCACTTCTTACTGATCATGATTAAGGATATATATTATTATGGTGCTGATCCATATATGTATTTCCTTAGATGTCTCCAGGGAAAAAGGAAATTGGGATCCTTTTCTCTTGTGTATTGGATCAGCACCAGAACAGAGCAAAATAGAGTGCAGTGTGCAGGTTTATAACCCTGCCACAATCAAAAAAGGTTGAGGTTAAGACAATGACACTCTGAATGAAGAGTGAGGTTTGACAGCAATCAAATGTCATGGAGCAATAGTAAGACAATATTGATCATCCATCATTGCCCATCCAATAAAACCAAGTGAGAAGAAAATCAAAGATTATTGCCACATGTGTTAGACCTAGCAGTAGGTCAAAAAGAAGGAGGAGGAGGAAAGGAGAGAACGGAGGCAACAAAGAAAGAAAGAAAGAAAACAAGAAAGAAAGAAAGAAAGAAAGAAAGAAGAGCTGGAAAGAAAGAAAGAAAAGAAAGAAAGAAAGAAAGAGTTGTGTGCTCATTCTGAGGGTGGCTCTTCACTTTCCCACTACACTGGGTTTTTTCCTTCATACTTAAGGATTAATAAAAATTTTGACAGGCTGATGAAATATTACAACTGTAATGGAAAGCTCTGGATCTTTAATCACAATGACCCACTTCCCAATTTGTTCAGAATTCAGACTGAAGTATAAACACTGAGCAAAATCTGGTTTAATAGAATATGGGCAAATCCAGAATAGAACGTACAGCAGAGTATGGGGTGTTCAGAGAAGTTGTGAGCTGCATCATTGTATTTCAGGCACAATAGAAGTGACGTTGTGTTACTTATGATCACCATGTTGGGCAATTTCTGACCTTCAAGAAATTAAAACAGGGTTTGGGAGGGTTCTAGGGGGTGGGTTGGGGAAGCAAACTACCATATTGTGGCAATAAAATCAGCCCAAAATAGGCGAGATTTTTTTAAAAAAATATTAGGGATTGATCAGCTTTGAGGGTCACCCAGGAGGACTTCAGGGTTTGCAAAAATGGGGCATCGCAAACTACACTGGGTGAGAATCTAAGGGAGTGACATCACTGCACCCCATATGTCTGCTTTTTTTGGTAGTGGTGTTCACTCACATCCTTTTAAAACCCATAACTCAGTAGAAGACAAGCCATGAGTGAACCAAGGCATCAAGTCTTAAGATTTTTTTTTTTAAAAAAACCTCTTTTTAATTTTTCTTTAAAAACATTACATCTTACCAGATGTTCACATTAATCACCAAAACCTATGTAAATGTAACTATATCTAGACTTTGCTTATAATGTTGTAATTTAAAGGCATAATTTTAATTTTGCTAATTGTTTATTTCATACCTGTTGCTGTTGTTGTTGGGCATCTTCAAGCCATTTCCGACTTATGGAGACCCTAAGGCAAACCTATCATGGGGATTTCTAGACATGATTTCTTCAAAAGAGATTTGCCATTGCCTTTCTCTGAGGCTGAGAATGTGTAACCTACCCAAGGTCACCCAGTGGGTTTCATGGCCAAGCTAGAAGTCATAGTCCAACACTCAAACCACTATGCCACGCAGGCTCTCCATTGTGTGGAGATGTATGAGAATTATGATTTAAGACTAACATTTGTACAAAAAAACATTACTAAAGATTCTGTATGGCTATGGTATGGGAAGCAGCACTGTATATGCACAATCCTAAATATACAGTGTATACAATATACTGGACTGACTATGTGACCAGTGTCACTGTCCTTGAGCAAGCCGGGATCACCAGCATTGAGGCCATGCTATTGAGAACACAGCTGCACCTGGGCAGGGCACGTTTCTAGGATGGACGACCCATCGCTCTCCCAAAAATAGTACTCTTATGGTGAACTCGCCACAGGTCAATGTAACAGGGGCGCCCCAAAGAAGACATACAAGGACTCCCTGAAACAACATCTCAAGCTTGGCCAAAATGATCACCAATAATGGTCTGCCCTGGCCTTACATCAGGAGGCATGGAGATGCACTATCCACAATACTGCAGCCTCTTTCAAGAAACTCATGCCAAACGAGTCTCGAAGAAAAAACGAGAACACAGAAAGAACCACAACTTGGAAACATCACTCAGGAGACTTTTTGCTGTGCAATCTGCAACCAGATTTTTTTTATATCTTGGATTGGCTTTTTTAGTCATCAACAAGCTTGTAGAAAGCGTGGTATGAGTCCTTCCTGAATTTTTGTTAGTGAAGAAAAGCAAGAGAGAATTTTTGAATGAATGACATCATTGATGTAGGGTGTAGTTTGAAAATGGCCAAGATGTCACCCTGTGCCACACTGCATGAGAGAATATAGATGGTATTGTATGCAGGGAATGGTACTACTGTGAACAACTATTCTTCACGAGTTGTTTGTAGCTATTCAGTTTGGTTGTCATGTCACAGTTTATCTCTGAGTAGTTTGTGAAAGAAGGCTATAGGACTCTAAATAAAAAGAAGCAATTTTGCACATGTTTATTGGATCAAAAGATATAGCATGACCAGATCAGCACCACTGACTGTGTCAAGTATGTAAACTTGCTGATTTCAGAGGCTTAGTAGACCTATAATTAACAGTATATAATTACTCAGTTGTTAACACTGAGGAAATATGCAGATAATGCAAGAGACACATCTTTTAGAAAGAAATGTTCTATATGCTTGAAGATTTGGAACTTTGATACAGTGGTCTCCCGGGTTACGAATACCCCGGGGTAGTGAAAGAGCCGGGGGCCGGAAAAAAAACGGCCCCGGCTTGCGAAAAAAAACCCCGGGGTACGAAAAAAAAGCGCCGGCCCTTTAAATTTGCCGCACGGCGCTACAAAGAAAGCGGTCCCCTGGGTTACAAAGACTTCTGGGTAACGAAAGGTAAGCCAGAACGGATTATTTTCGTAACCCGGGGGACCACTGTAGTTGAGTTTTACTCTAGAAAATGATGTTGCATCCTGCTATAAAATTCAAATAAAATATTGAATAACTGTGTTAATCTGAGACAAATTGGAGAAGTTCGTTCAACAGAAATGTGTTTTTCAGAGCTTCTGGGAAGCTAATTTAGGAAAGATCCTCAGCCCCCGCACTGCCCAGTCAATTGTTCCCAGATCTGTTATTCATGAACTTTGGAATTTTATTCCATAGTGTGACTAGACATGGGACTCAGCCCTTGTCAACATCACATGAAGTATAATTTCCTCCTTTCTTTGGGGGGGGGGGATGGGGTGGGATATGGGGAGAAAAAGTATGGACTATTGGGGTTTGAAAGTTGTGGCACATACATTTGATATCCTGTTCAACCAACTCAGTAAAATGTTCTTGAACCACCAGTATGTGATAGTCTTCATTTCCTGGTAAATCTGGCTAGTCTTTCAGAATAATCTGATCTCTCTATGAATTTACTGCAAATATCCCATCTATTAAGATCTAACTGGCTACATCCACTGTCAGAGGACATAATCCAGGGTGATGAAATTTCTCTCACAAGCCCCTATGCACCTTCATGATCTTCTTCAAAGGCATGGAAAGCAGAATTTCAGGTCACATGGAAGGCATGTGGGGAAGGAGAAAAGAATATCATTTTGTTGCATGTGCTGTATGGGAAAGGAAATTACTCCCTCCTGGATCTGTTGGTGCGACTTCAGTCAACACATATACCCCACTAGATCCTGACTGTAACATTTAAAAAGCAATTAGGGCCTGAACAGACAGGCCAAAATAAAAGCTGTGTCGAGTCACATTGGAAGTATGCTGTTATAAATGACACACCCACCCACACATCCTAAGGACTGGAGTGCAGCTTTGGCGCACGCTTCTGGCCTCTTAGGATGCATGCATCATTTAAAAAGCATACCTCCAAAGTGACCCAAAAGCAGCTTTATTTTGGCTTGTCTGTTTGGGCCCTTAGTTGTGCTAAGATCATAAGTATACACTTTTGATTAAGGAGATAAATTAGCCTAATCCAACATAACTCAGATGACCAACAGCTGCTATTGCCAGAAATTGGCCACTAGTCTACTATAGAATCCAGAGTCAAAACCTTCCTCTGGCTCGTTTTTGTCCCCCCCAAAAAATGGCCAGCCCTCTGAAGCTTTTGTAATGCATAGCAAAGCATTTCTATTCCACATTAATGGTGGCAACTGATGATGCTGGTCGATAGGCAAAGCCCTGGATGGATGGAGAGCCAGCATCAATACTAATCTTAAAACTTTTCCAGAAAGAGAAAGAAAAAGAGAGAGAGAAGAGAGAGAGAGAAAGGAAAGAACTTTTCACACACCATCATTACCATTACAAAAGTCTAAAGTGTCTCAGTCATTCCCTAATGACTGAGTTCATGAATTTGGAGAGAAGCCATATATCCGCATTCAACATTCATGAAACATTAACAGAGCAAAATGTGCAATGAGTGATAGAACTGTGCCAATGCCTTTAGCTCAACTCATGAAAAGGGACTGTTCCGATTAGGAAGGAAGTCTTAGGAAAAGTTGGACAATTATAGAACTGGGCAATTCAGGGTGGATGAAAAGGTCCTGTTAGGTCATTTAGCCCAATGCAAAATTTTCTTCTGTTGATTTGCCCTTAATTGGTCAAGTTTGAAACATTCCATGTAACAGGGATTCAATACCCTCTTGTAGAATATGATTGCTTGGCCAAGAAAGGAGTGGCCAATTAAAGTTCTCGATTGAATCTCATAGGATTTGGGGCTGCCATATTTAGCCTTGCCCCAGGGCCTCTGCAGGGGGTGCCTATTGGGTACTTAAACTAGACTGTCATTTGCAAGAAAATGTGGCATTATAGACATGTTTCCGGCACCACAACTTTCAGTCAGAAAGAGAGAAAGAAAGAAAGAAAGAAAGAAAGAAAGAAAGAAACTTTATTATTTGCTGACTTATGTTGCAGCTTTTGTTACGGCAAATATGCCATTTGCTGAATTTGTTAATTTGCTTATTTTATTTCCCCACTCAAAGATAGAACAAATCTTCCTGTTTCAACACTGCAGCTGATTGCTTCAATTGTTGTCAGAAGCGATATATTCCAGAGTGCTGTTGTCTATGAACATCCTATTGTATTTTTTTCATAAGTAGCTCAAGACACATTTAAATTTAAGTAATATGTTTTGCTTGACCAGAGGAATGGTGGACAACTATGCAGCGGTGCACATAAAAATTAGTCATCCTGAATGGAGTGCCACTATGTTCCAATGAATCACTTTATGGTTCCCAGAGGTTATTTTTAATTGAATTGTAGCCTATTCTGTGATTATTCCAATTGGCATTTGGAAAAACTGAATAGAATAACTCTGTTGCTATGAAGAACATGAAGGAAAACACCCTATAATTCAGTAGTAAGTACCACTGAGAAATCATATGATTATGCACTGAAGCAATTTTGTCTATTTGAGAAATGCATTTTTGAAGAAATTATACCTTGCTTTTTAATGTGTCTTTCTCCCCCCCCCCCCCCCAATCCACTCTCCTCCTGCCCTGCTGTCTGTCTGTTTCACTAACATATGCAGGGAAACAGAAAAGGCTGGATATGGCTCATATTTTCTCCCAGGTATTCCCATTCCTTTGTTAACAATGGCTTATGCATGCAAAATCCAGTCCTCATAAACTCATATGGAGGCTATTTCCCAGACAAAATCTGGGTACACATGATCTGGTGTATCCGATTTTTAGTGTGTAGGCCACATCCAAATGTTATATATTCCCAAAGCACCTTTGCACTCCTTTCCACACCTACTAGACTGAAACAAATAAAGTACTTTGCAGTTTAGCCTTCAGGGAAACTACCTGCTTAATTTTAACTAACGCATGCAGAGGCTGCCAAAAGCAAAAGAACTTCTGGATATTTTACTTATCAAAGGAAAATCAGTGTGAATTGTGGATCAGTGACTTGTGAATCAGTGACTCAATCAGCCCTGCTTAAAATATGGCAGAGTTTAGAATAGTTTCTCTCTCTCTCTCTCTCTCTCTCTCTCTCTCTTGGACTACAGGTCCCAGAATCCCATAGCATCTTAATATAGAGAATTTGGGAACTATAGTCCAAAACGGGATTTTTTCCAGGCTCTGGTGTATTCTCAAGTGCTTCAGTACAAGAGAGACAGTGTAGCTTAGTGCTTTGAGTATTGTACTACAATTCCAGAGACCAGGGTTTGATTCCCAGTTTCATCTCAGGCAGGTCACACTCTCTCAGCCTCAGGGGAAGGCAATGGCAAACCTCCTCTAAACAAATCTTGCCAAGAAAACTCCATGATAGGTTTACCTTGGGGTCACCATAAGTCAGAAACAACTTGAAGGCACACAACAGCAACAATAAACAACAAAATGAACAAATTCATTTTAGAATTAGCTTGGCTACAGTTATAAATAACTCCTATCCTGCAGCAGAAATGTGGCAATAAAGTAGAAGGCAAGCATCCCAGTGGTAAAAAGTAGAAATATATCTCCTCAGTTGCCACTGCCACAGGAAGCTGGTTCTTCCTCAAAGAGCAGCAATTACAGCTGATCTTCAGCATGGCACTTCCCAACTCCCCATGAATACATATGCTCCTCTACCTGTACCCATCTCTGTCATGGAAAGAGGAGGAGGAAAGACATACTCAGTCTGACATTGATATTTCCAATTAATCCTTTGCCATTCCACTTTTTCAGCTGCTTTTAAAATGTCCCAGTTTGAATCTCATCTTTCCACTTTCTCCATATGTCCTATGCCCACTTAATCTGTTGCAAACTGAGTTCAAGGTGCAAAAGGAGTTTGTACTCAAGTAACTCAGCAAGGAGAAAGGAGAGAAGGTGGGATGTTGCACTTCCCAGTAGGTTCAGGCAAAAGCAAACTCCTCTGGCTTGTCTGTTCTTCCATCTTCCAAAAGATAGTTCTTTTGCTATCTTGACCACCCTCTGATGTTGCTTGTCCATATGTGTCCTGATCTTCTGTGAAATGTTGGAAGGTATGGAAAGATGGTTGTAGCAAAATCCTTCTCTTTCAGAATACAAAAGCCACTACCATAACTACACTCTTGTTCTGTTTTCTGGCTCCCCTCTTCTTCCTTCCATGGTAGGAACTGAGATGGAACAGTACAAAGCTAGCTGGCTGGCTGGCAGCCCAAGAGCCTGGCCCTCCTGTGTTGGCCCACTTTATGTGCCTGTAGAAACATCTGTCAATCCTCTAGTAGGAAAAAAAACACACTTCTTTCATACTACATTGTTTTTACTCCTTATATTCCCACCTCAATCCCCAGCTTTGCCCCAACCCATGTAAATGAAGACTGAAAGGAAAAAAAGAAAAGAAAAAAATGTCTTGGAATTTAGACCTACAGAGGAACAAATCCATCAGCCAACATCGAACCAGATTAAAATGACATCTCGTACAAGCATTTTAGCAGCATATTAATTTACCGGAGATGGAAGCACAGCATTAAACACTGACTGTAGCACATGGAAATAATGAATCAATCTGTTGCATCTCTCTGTACCCAATTAAGAACAATTAAAATAGATTCCAGTGTTATTTCTCAAGTGAGACGAGTAGCTGCTTCTCAAGAAGAAACTTTCCAACTAGCTTGAAATGTCAGAACCTGGTGTGTGCTCATTGTATGCTGTTTGATTTTATTAGTGACTAAGGAGCTTATTGCATTCAATTTTCATGCTGACCTGAGCATAGGACAGGATCAGGCTGGAACGGGTTAAAACTGATTTTATTGGACATGAAATTGCTGCTGTTCTGCTGCCTGACCATCACCCATCCTCCAGCAATGCTCTGGCAACCAGTTTTGGTATAAATAGACATAAAGTTGGTAAGATCTGCCATTCTCACATTCTCTCACATTCCATTTGATTAAAATCTCAAAACCTTTCCATCCAGAAGAAAGAGTTGCAAATTTTGGAACTTTTTCAAAATTGAGCAGAATTCAGTTCTTCCCCATCTGCACAAGAGAAACAGGTACAGCATACCTTACAACTGTCCTGATTTGGAGGACCCAGTTCCAATTAATCCTCTGCCATCCCACTTTTTAGCTGCTTTTAAAATGTCTGAGTTTCGCTCTCCTCTTCCCACATTCTTTCTTTGTTGTTCACTTACTTCCACTGATGCAATCTGAATTCAAACTGCAAAAGAAATTTGCACTTGGTCAACTCAGGTTAAGGAAAGAAGGGGCAAATCTTGCCCTTCGCTTTCAGCTCAGGCAAAAGCAAACTGCTGCAGCCTTTCTTAGCTAATCTGTTCTTCCTCATTAATAATTGCCAGTTTGATCACATTCTAAAGTGGTGCCAGTTTTCATCTGTCAAATATTGCAGTGTATGGATAGGTATAGCTGTTCCTAACCTGGAGAAATCCACACTGTACCTGCCTGCCATGAATGTACTAAAGATGAGGTGCTTGTAAGAAAGGGGGGGGGGGATCATTCCTAATTGTAGCATGAATATGGTTGAACTTATTTTAACCCAAGCTCTCAAAGTCCTGGGCATAGATGGATTCTTGTGTTAACTTCAGAATACAGTATGCCCTTGGTACCTGCTGGTGTTTGGTTTCAGGGCCTTCCATGGATACCAAAATCCATGGAAGCTCACATCCCATTATATAGAATGGCATAGTAAAATGGAGTCCCTTATATGAAACAGCAAAATCAAAGTTTGTTTTTAGAATTTTTTTAAAAAATATCTAGTTTCAAGCAGTGGATGGTTGAATCCATCGATGTAAAATCCATGGATACGGAGAACCAACTGTCATTCCATCCCAGATACAAAGTTATATATGATTGTTGGTGAATTCATTAAAAAAATGAAATGAAAATGAAAAGTGTCACCCCAGCTTGGAACACTGGTATCAATGCTTGCATCTTCCTGCAAATGTTTCTCATTGGTTCATTCTCATCAGGATTTAAGGACAAAATCTCTGTTTTTAGATGTGTGAGTTGCAACTCTGTATTGAGAGTAGAAGCATGTATGGCTTGTGTTTTTGTGGCTATTAGGACTGTGATGATCAGAAGAACTTTATCATATTGGCTTGCAACGTGGAATTCTGCAATGTGTTCATGTTGTTAAGCTAGTTCTAATGTTTGGAAATTTCTTACAATTCCCCAAGTAGGCAGGCATATAGGACAAACATTTCTAGGTTCACCATATATGAGTAGAACTCTCTTCTGCATCTGCTCATACTACAGTATAAATAGCTGCAGTGGTGTGTGTCTTGTTTCATGTGTGCAGTTCAATGATAGTGCTACACAATGTGGCACATTCCCCACTCATTCCCATTTGTACAGAAAGAGACTACTTATATGCACATAGATTCTGAGCACACAAAACTGATCAACAATGACAGGACAGCCTGAAGTTCCTCTCCATTTTTTTTTTAACTGTACCTCTGAATGGAGTTAAATTGATCAAGTCACCCATTACATCAACGGATATAAACACATTGCAGGAATAAAGCAGTTTGACACCAGTTTATTCATGGCTCCATTCTGTGGAACCCTGGATTTATAGTTTAGTGAGGTATACAGCCTATTCTCTCAGAGAGCTGTGGTGCCTTATCAAACTGAATCCCAGGATTCTCTAGGATAGGATCATGGCAGTTAAAGTGATGTCTAACTGCTTTCATTCTGCAGAATGGACATAACCCATACTGCAGAAAAAACTCTCCTAGTATGCACAGTACACTGCTGACCTGGCCATGCACCAGAATCTCAATCGACAAATGGCTTGGCATTAATTGAAGTGCACCAGGAATATTCTGAGCATCATTTGGTGTTTTGCCCACACTAGATGCTAACATCCACCCATGCCCCAACCAAGAGTGAAATGGGAAGCATTACCCTCTTAAACGTTAATCTTGCGTTGAATTCTAAATGAACACCCAGCTAATTAGTGTTGTCGCTTAAGACAATCAAATTGCTTTCCAGAATCACTACTAGTCAGAGAATGCGGGGTGGGCTGGAGGGAGATGCTTTTATCTATTTGGTAAATAATTTATGAAACACACTGATGTATCCTCCCTGACAGCAACAGAGGCAGATAAGTGATAGTTCAAAATCAATTTGTCATGGTCCAGCATGTGCTCAATGACCTACTTGGTCACTGTTATATAGGCCAAATGTCCATCAGATGCTCTGAAAACAAGTCGAGTTGTTTCAAACACACACAGTCATTCACTTCTTGACTGTTTCAGGGTTGAAGAACTATGTTCCAAACCAGGCTAATGATGCCCCCCCCCCCCAAAACAAACAAACAAACAAACAATGATGGCCAGTGTTGTTTATTTAACTCCCTACAGGACCAAATTGTTAAGGAACACTAAATATGGAAAATAAGGAACACATTTCTTCCTCGGTGGAGAAAATTTCATTCCACTTAATGACTTGGTTACTATAGTATTATCAGCCACAACCTCTGCCAATTACAGTTTGCTATTTCTATATGGATTCCAATGCTCTTTTCAATGTAGGCCAATCTTGAAAAGTTGCTTTTAAAAATAGTTCCATGGATACTTTTCAAGTCCCCATAGCACTTGGTTACCCATATTGTTACATTCTTTAGAATATAAATTTATCTTCCAATTTCTAGAGCACAAAGAAATGACAGAGCTTGGCAAATCTGCTTTGGGAAACTACAATTCCCAGAATCGCCCAGGCAGCATGGGCACTAGTTGTGAGTTCTCAGAGGGTTCTGAGACATGTTGCTGTTGTTGTTGTTGTGTGCCTTTAAAAGTAATTTCCAACTAATGGTGACTCTAAGACAACTATATGACGGGTTTTCTTGGCACGTTTGTTCAGAGAGTGTTTGCCTTTGAGGCTGAGAGAGTGCAACTTGTCCAAGGTTACCCAGTGGGTTTACATGGCCAAGCCAGGATACAAAACCTGGTCAGAGTCAGAGTCCAACACTCAAACCACTACACCTTGTTAGCTCCTAACTTCCAAAATATAATTTTGCTAAACTCTGCTAGTTTTATTTTATAAACCATCTGAAAGTTATAAGCCATTTGCCTCTGTTATGAAACATGCTGTGCTTTTGGATACCTTGTCATCTTTACAACACCTACAACAGACCACAAAGCATAGCATAAGCCAGCACTGCACTTGTAAAAATCCTCCTTCACTATTTAGGGAAGTTACACCAACATGACTATAAAACAGAGGTCTTGTACGTAGCACCTTTGAAACTAACTGAAAGAAAGAAGTTTGTAGCATGGGCTTTCACAGATTAAAGTCTGCTTCCTCAGATGCATATATATGTATGAGTGAACACAGACACACAAAGAAACAGGTAGGGACTGTTTTAAGTGTTTGTGGGGGACACCCTTAAGGGACCTTGGGTGAGAGGACAGGTGGTGCTATGCCCAACTCAAGGGCAGGTGGCCTTGCTCCTCTCCCATGTGATGGGAACTACACAATGGCTTCCCACAATGTGGCATCTCTGGCTTGTACAGCCCATCTGTACTTAGCAGACCACCTGGGTGGTTTTCATCAATT
This sequence comes from Urosaurus nigricauda, assembly GCA_034509955.1. Taxonomy (NCBI): domain Eukaryota; kingdom Metazoa; phylum Chordata; class Lepidosauria; order Squamata; family Phrynosomatidae; genus Urosaurus; species Urosaurus nigricauda. Next base: position 111,800,429 of record JAOEGL010000006.1, read on the forward strand.
GGAAGTTGGTTCTATAGATGCTTGGATCAGGGACTTCAGCTCCCAGAATTCCTGACTGTTGCCCAAACTGTCTGGGGCTTCTGGGAGTTGAAATCTAAAACCTCTGGACAACCAAAGTTTGGGAAGCACTGATCTAGACTCATGTTGTAGACAAGGATCTGCAGCTGTAATCAATAAAGTTGTGGGGGTTTTTTTCTTCTTTTGCCAAAAAAATTATTCTCTGTGTTTTGTTATGGGCCCTCTCACACTCACCGTTGACCTCACAAACTTAATTTCCCTTTCTGTGAAACAAGTATTCTTGCCACTTCAAAGGGAACTTGCTGATAGACAGTCAAAAGTGTAATCATAGCACTTAGTCAGCATTTTCAGGGGATGTGAGGATGCTAAGGGGCACCCCACTGATGAATAAAGCATGTGAGGTAGGCAAGAAATGTTCACACATGTGGTTGCGACTTCTCATGGGGAAACAACCACCACATGTCAAATAAAAATAAATGGAGCTAGATTTCTGTCTCCTTCTCTATCTTTTTCTTTTTCAAAGTTCTTGGCTTCAGTTCCTTGCTTGAATCCATGCCAAAGTGGTTATATACCCTCTGTTTGTAGCATGGACGAGCAGCTAAACCCACTGAATGAAAATCCATATGACAAACAGCAAAATCCAATTTGCACAGCTCTGCCACCCAAGCCAAAATAATATGTTTATTCATAGGTCCGTATTCTCCTGCGGTGTTCTGAGGGGGAAATGCAGCATGGTGATGGCTGAGTGACTAGCTAAACCCAAGTGTGTTGTACCTGCAGTGCAAGCAAAATAAAGCAACAATACCATAAGTGTATCAATGTTTCTAAGGGTGTATCTGCAGTACATAGCCAATTTCATACCACTTTAACTGTTGTGCCATAAAATCCTGGGATTAGTAGTTTGGTAAACTAGCTAGATTACTATATAGACAGGCAACTAAAGATCTTTATCAGAGAATTCTAAACACCTACAAATCCCAAATCTCATGCCATAGGACCAGACCATGTTCATTAAAGTAGCATGAAACTGAAATCACTGTTTAGTGTATATGTGTCTCAAGGGGAAAAATGGAGGAATCTGTGTCCCTGTATTCTTGGATTCCAGTTTTCACTAGCCTTGCCCTGGCAGGCCAGTGGTGAAGCATAGTTTTTGTGGTTATGTGCTTTCCCATCAACTCTGACTTATTGAAGCCCTCTCATAGGGCTTTATCAGCAAGATTTATTCAGAAAAGTTTTGCCATTCCTCTGAGGCTGAGTGAGTGCAACTTCCCTAGGTCCCTCAGTGGCCTTCCATAGCTGAATAATGATTCAAACTGCTTCCCAGAGTCAGTCCAACACCCAAACTGCTACACCACACTGGGTCTCCTGATGGGAATAACAGTTCATAAACATCTGGAGGGCCATGGTTCTCCACCATGATCTAAAACTTCACCCACTTCCTAGGTATACATATCAAATGTATATAATTGTGTTCACTGCAAAGGTGTACAACTGTGATCATTCACTGTATTTCATTATGAAATACTATGTACAGTCATGTTCACTGTGTGAGGGTACTGTTGATCTAGAAAGAGGATAGCAAAGGGTGATGAAAAGACAGTGGGGAGACATGAGAACTATATACAATGATGACTGATGTTGAGAAACTGGATATACAAAGTGGGTATAGAGAAGCTTTTCACCTTCTCTTGTATTATAAGAATTCAGGATTATTTGCTGAAGCTGAATGGCTAGAGATAGATAACAGAAAGTGCTTCTTCACAAAGTACACAATGGGACTCGACAGATTGCCTGAAAATGGTGGGCTGGAAACACCCCTTTTAACTCCAGAGGGGCGCTGCAGCAGCCAAACTGTGCTGCATCACTCCACAGTAAAAAGAACACAGAAAAACTGGGTTCTTTTTAAGGCACCCAGCGCACATCATGAGTACAACATTGGCACACGGGTGATGTAAGTGGCATGCAGTGACATCTGTACACCACACATCGGTTACCAGAACTCTTGGACAGAGAAGATTCAAGATATTGTAAAACGACACATCTGGGAATTCCATAGAATGGAGCTACAGCATGTAAAGTGGTGCCAAACTGCATTATTTCTTCAATGTAGATGCATCCATAGTGATGGCCACTAGCTTTCAGCTAGTCAAAGGGGGCTTTCTAGATTGGCAGGAAAGTGTGACATGAAGTTCCCTTTTCCTTAATGCTTAGCAGCTGCACCACAGCCTTTAGATAGAGCTGCACTGTTCTGCAGTTTTTAAAAAAGAAGCTGGGAAAACCAGCACCTTTTTAAAGGCGCTTCTTCTCCCCTAAAACACAAAAAAAGCATTTTCATGGCACACTTTCCTTTTTCTCATCTAAAGGCTAGAGTTTCATGCAGCCATGAACACACTTCTTTTTGCCAATCTAGAAAGCCCTATAGATAATTTTCAAAGAAGATTAGACAAATTCTTGGAGATCACTATCAATGACTAGCAATCATCATGGCTCCATGGAACACTTAGGATTAGATGCAGCATGCCTTGAAATACCTTAAGTGGGAAACAGGAGAGAATATTGGCCTTATGACTTAGTTGTAGACTTCCAATGCCTGTCCAGTTGGTGATTGTGAGAAACAAGAAGGCTAGACTAAATATGGTAGGAATGGAAAAATTTCTTAGACCTGGGGTCCATTTGCAGCAATAGGAGATGCAGTGAGTGTATTTGCATATTCTTATCAAGTGCTATTGACTTACAGCTGGGGTAAGAAACATGTGACCCTTCAGATGATTTTGGGTCTTGTGCTTCCATCCACCCTAGCAAACATAACCAGTCATGAAGGATTGTGGGAGTTTACTTTAAAAACATCCAGAGGGCTACACCTTCAAGATAAAGCATCTTCTCTGTACATTTTATACACCTAGATTTGACAGGTTAGGCACAAGATGGCCATCTGTCAGAGATGCTTTGATTGGGAGTTCCTGCACGGCAGGGGGTTGGACTGGATGGCCCTTGTGGTCTCTTCCAACTCTAAATTTCTATGATTCTATGATTCTAAGAGAAAAGGTTTAAATGTCCCCAAACTGTGGAAACATTTTTTCTGCTTGGATAACCCCCTTTGCTAGTCCAGCCCCTGATCTCTCCCTCCAAGAGCCTTTGCTTGATTTCCAGTCCTGCTATTAACACACACCGCTTCCACATGATCATACAGTTTCTTTGTTTTGACTTGACATAAAAATAAAGGGCAGCCAATTTCCAGCCCAGTGGTGAGATCTAGCCCATGAAAGCAATCTTATCTGGTCCCTGGCAGCTCTCCCAATCATTATGTAGTCTTGAAAGTTTGCCAAGAGTTTCACAAGTAAGGCCAAAAAGAAAGAAAATATTTTAGATGTCATAAGAGACCAAAAGCACATTGTAATGATACCTTTTCTCTCTTGATTTCAAAGGTGATGCTTCAGGCATGCTAGGGGATACATGTCCTGCAACTGCAAATACTATTACTGTTTATAGATCAAAACCAACAATGAAAGGAATGGGCTAGGCATGATAACCTACCTTGAACTAACAATAATTGGCTGGAGAACAGTGCACTGTCCAACACAGACATTAAGAGGTAGAAACCTCTACACTTCTTGAGATTCAAATTGTTTTAGATGTTCTTTCATTTTAGAACAGGAGTATGGAACATAAGATGTTTTTGAATGCCAGCTTCTCTCACCTAGCTCTGGCTGCTTCAGAAAACAGTATACCAAATCAATGGATTCAATGTTTGGGAAAGGAGACTCTGACTAAACTCTATGAAGAATCTCCTGATGGTAACAGTTGCTTCATGGTGTAATAGCACTTTGTTAGATGCTAAAGGACTCTTCTTGTTTGGATATCTACCTGCCAAAATTGCTTTAGCTGTAGATTCCTGCATTAGTGGGGAGTTGAACTCATGACTTGGTGTTTGTTTGTTTTTCAACTCCATAATTTTAAGATTTCAACAACAATAACAACAACAACAACAACATTTATTTGTATCCTGCCTCTCCCTATATTGGATCAAGGCAGGTAACAACAGTTACAAGAACATGATACCATGTGATAAAGAAGTGATACAATGTGCAGGTTAGCAACATTTGCAAAGCCGGAGGTTCCCCACTTGTGTTTAAGTTGTAATCATATCCATCAACATGGAAGAGTGATACTGAATGCTAAACCATAGAACAGAACAGATTCACTGTAAGCCTGCATATAATATCAAGGAAGAGCTGTTGTACAGAACAGGGAACCTAGGCAGGCAAAATGTGGAGGGGAGGTAAGTAGCATCTATTGAAGTTATCAGTCTTACACTATGACTAAAGGATTATGTACTTTTGTATCTGTCAACTGTTCTTTCAACACTTTTAATGTGGGTCTATTGTGTTGTGTTCAGCTGTTGTCCGCTTCTGATACACCTCTGCAGGCACACCCTAAGGCTGGGTTAGCAGTGGGAACTGTGGGAATTTCTTGGGCAAAGTTGCTGAAATGGTTGCCTAGGTTGGCCCACGTTCAGATGTTGCTTCAGTGTAGGGGCCTATATTCATGGAGAAGACTGTCCCAATATCCACAGCTGCTGTCTGGCTTGCCAGTCATGACTCTACTGGCTGAAACAAGCATCCAGGGGCATTGCCATGTCAATTATTCCTTCAGCTGAGAAAAACTTGAGTTAGGGAAAATGGTAGATGGAAACACAGCTGGCATTTAATAATAGAGGATTCAGATAGAAAGAAAAGGAAAGAGAGTATACCCTCAGCATTCTATGGAGAGGACAGCAAAGTGGAGGAGGGAAACATCTGAAAGAGGGGTACAAGCTCTCCTGAAGATCAAGCCTAGACAAAGTTGCCACTGGATGAACAAGGATACTTTAGCTGTTGATTCCTTTGCTAGTAAGTGGTCAAACTAGTAGACTTTGGAGTTCTTCCAGCTCTATAGTACTCTGACTCTATAATCCCCACCTGGCTATGAGGTTGGATGACACTTACAGCTGCAGGAATTTCAGCCTTCAGTTTTTCCGGTCCTAACACCCCTGCAATCCCAGGAAGGAGCAGCCTGCTCCAGGCAGAACATAAAACAAGGAGGTGTGTTCCTGTTAAGACTTGCCACCTGAAGAACTTCAGTCAGGATAATACCACAGGTAGAGGTTACACCCTGGTAAGACTACCATCCTTGGAGATCCAGTCCTGCCAACACTCACTACAAGATGAAATCCCATCCTGTCAAGACTAACCATCTCTGTAGATCTGGATCTGCCAATACTTATCATAGACTGAGTAGTATTACTTGTAAGGTCACAATTGCAGCATGGGCATGCATGTAAGCCATCACTGACGGTGAGGTTTTGGACGTGTTTCTACTCTGAATTGATAAGGTGGGCTGAGACTCTGTTCCCATCATGAACATGGGAAGAATATTATTGCTGTTAACAGTACTAATGAAATATCTTACAGGGGTGTTAAGGAGATAAGATACAAAACAATGCTACAAGCATTCAGAAACACTGTATTATTATTTAGGTTGGCTTGTTTTCATGCTAGTAGAGACAAATATTTTTGGTGCAAACTTTGACAAAGCTTCCTTTTTTGTACTACAACTCCCAGAATACCCCAGCCACTATCACCTTTCGTTATGATGGCTGGGGGTTTCAGCAAGCTGTAGTCCAAAAAAAGATGCACCCCACACCCTCCTAGGCTTGCCTCAATATATCTGGATATGTTACCCACCTTCAGTAGCATGGAGTTCCCTTTTATTTGAGAATGGAAACAATATGCAGGGATATTCAAATATTCAAAATGGATTTCTGAGTGCCAGGAAATTCTGGTAAGGAGAATCCAGGACAGATAAAACCACCATTAGAATTAACAATCTTGGTTTTAACTATCTGCCATCTGAACTAGGCTAGAAAAGGTACTTCTTCTGTCAGTCTTCATATGGTTCTAGCAAAACATATTGCCTTTATTGTTCTCTTTTGAGGCATGAGGCTCCGATCTTCAACTATTCACTTGGTTCTGTCCTAGTGAGTTCTGAAAGAAAAGAAAGAGGAGAGGAGAAAGAAGACACATAATTTAAACACAAAGCAGTGTTAACTATTGTTTCTAGTCTACCTTTTGCCAAATTTGTAGCAGAGAGGAGCATATGCCAGAAACCCACTGAAACAAGGTTGTTTTGTTGGTTCTTCTAGTTTTCCCAGGAGATGTCAGCATTTTTTTTTTAAAGCAAAGGCACTTGTGACAATCGAATTAACGGTCCTCTCTCTCTTTGGCAAAAGAGTCAAATAAAGGACTCCAAAGTGCCTTCCTTTCTTTAAAGCCTGCGTGCCTTCAGCTTGTTTCAATAGAGCAAGTGTTTGCAAGGTGTATTTATGTTCTCTCCTTATATCATTCCAAAGGATTCCTGCCAACACATCCCATTACAAAGACTAATGCTTTCCCTAAATGCAAATGAAGATGGTTTAGGACCTGGCTTAATTAAATCTCTCTTTTATTTTAATTAGTTGCATGGGGAGATGATACCAGCCTTCCTTTTGCCTTAAGCCCTTTAAGATATTATCATGCTTATCTCAGTTTGTGGGCCCAAAAGCTGAGGTGTTATCTAGCTCTGTGTGAATGAAACAACAGTCCAGGTTCTCTGAATTCTCTCTCTCTATTCCACCACACACACACTGCACCTTTTGCAAACTGCATTCAAAAAGGAGTACAGCTTTTTTGTGATTGGATTGTGCCAGCAGGCACTCCTTTGAACAACACAGACCATTGAACATGGAGGAACAATATTAGGTGAGGTGTTATTTCCCCGTTTGTTATTAATCTCCTGCAGTAGCTGACAATTTCCATGAGGAACTCAATTTTGGGGAGATTTATTTGTGCAGTCAAGAAACAGAGTGGACTCTCAGACAACTGGGAGCCAGGCAGAGGCTGCTTAAAAGCCAACAAGACATTCAATAAACCCAGGATGAGAAGGAAAGCTCTTCTCTCCCTTTATCCATCCCTCCTTCTTTCTGTTGTACAAATTAGAAATCCCTTATAGGGTTGCCAGCTTTTTAACTGGCTATTGTAGCCAGTGGCGTCTGGTGGCTTCCATGTCAGTGGGATAGTGAACCCTGTGCTCTGGACTGAACTTTGAAGAAAAGATGCTGAACCTAGTTTAAGGACAGCGTTTTGGACCTTGGACAGTTCCCTGAAAGCCTGGTCTGACTGTAGGGGGAAAATATACTTACCAGTCATAGTCCAAAAATGAAGTTCTCCATACTCCCGAGTTACACCTAGAGTGCAAAAATAATGGTAATTGACACCATTTTAAGGGTTGCAGCTCCATCCTATGGAATTCTGTGATTTGTCATTTTACAAGATGTTTTGTTTTCTCTGCCAAAGAGTGCTGGTGACACATAGATCTACAAATCCCAGGATCCTGTAGGATGACACTTAAAATGTTGTCAAATGTAATTATTTCTACTGTGTAGCTGCACCCTCGGTTTAGAGTGACTTGCCTGCCAATTTGGGACACTCAAATTGTTACTGACAGTAAACGAATAGGCCAGGCTGAGTTTTTTATGTGTATGAATTGATAGGAAAAGCTGTCTAGGTATGATATCTGTGGTAGCCCTCTAGGAGCTGTTGGACTCCAACGTCCATCAGCCCCAGCCAGCAGGGCTCAAATGGTCAAGGATGATGGGAATGTTATAACAGCAGAATTTGGAAAGCCACAGGTTCTCCACTAGTTTCATACAACCTGATCAGAGGTCAGAGATAAGGCTGCCAGTTTTTGAAGTAACCTTTGCAACTGACTCTTTAAGAGCAGACCAAGCAGCAATAATTCAGATGGTCTTTTCAGACACTATTAGAGGAGACACTATTAGATGAGACCTGGTCCAAAGATATCTGGTCCAGATCCTCACTAAGCAACAAAACACAGTAGGTGAATTTAAGCGACATTCTCTTATCTTAATCTACCTTGCAAGGTAGTTAGGAAGATGAAAATAGCTCTGTAGGAATGAAACCTTTGCAGTGCCCTGTGTTCTTTCATGGATTATGATGCAGAGGATAACAATTTTAATCTTAGATTTGAGCTGAATTTAGAAAAAGTGCCATATTTGGACAGAGACCCAGACTTCTCTTTCTGATCTGCTCTTTGACACCTTTTCCTATATATACACGTTCCTATAGTTTCAGTTCTGGTCTGGAGGAGGGAGAACTGTACTTCATTGACACCCTGCTAAGTTAAGAAGGGGAAAGCAATTCCTTCTTTTGATCCTGTGATAAAGTTCTTTTGAAGAGTGTCTTGGGACTTTTAATTCTCAATTTTAGGATTTAAAACAAAATCCAACTGTGCCCAGCGGGAGTCATTGCCTCCTTTTCCAATGCAGGGTCTGAAAAGAAAAGGTCAATCAATTGGAAGGTAAAGGAGATCTCTGAGGTCAACAAGTCCAGAATACCATAACAAGAATTTAGATGAACATAAACTGCTACTACAAAACTCCCTGCTTCACTCATACACAAGAGGAACGAGATCTGAGGCTGCATCTGCATTGCAAAAATAATGCAGTTTGACACCACTTGAACTACCATGGCTCCATCCTATAGAATTCTGGGATTTGTAGTTTATTCTGGTGCCAGAGCAATCTGATAGAGAAGGTTAACTATATTACAAACTACAAACCCCATAATTCCATAGCATTGAGACATGGTAGCTAAAATGGTGTCAAACTGGATTATTTCTGAAATGCTGATGCACCCTGAGGAAGAAAATATTTCTTCTGATAGCAGGTAGTTAAACTATGAAATTTTCAGTCATAAGAAAAGATAATGAACTCTCACAATGCCAGAAGCAGAAATAAGGAGGAATGATGTGTGATAGACAAGATGGAAGTTGACCTGGATAGAGAAAGGATTCAAAATGGAAATAACTTGTAGCATAACATGCAACATTTATTTTATTTAAGCAGGCATTTGATATGTAATTCATCTTGGGATGGTTTTATGGAGTAAGTGGATTTTAGTTATGCATTTAACTTTTGTACATTTTTAGGTGATTTTGCATTGTGTGTAGATGATTTTAATTGTTTTGAATTTTATTGAGATTTTTTAAATTTTTACCTGACAGCTGCCTTGGGTCCCTCCTGGGAGGAAGATGGCATACAAATGAAATATAAATAAATAAATAAATAAATCATGCACACTTACATTCACTTGAGGATCCATGGGGAAAATTCTTCGAAATAGACATGAAAAGAAAGGAGTTAAGGAAGGAACTAGGGCAGGATAATCTCACCAATATCAGTTTTTCCAGTGCAAAAGTTGTTTTGTTGTTGTTGTTGTTAACCTTTATTTGTATAGCGCTGTAAATTTACTTTCATCCCTAAATGTTTCCTCTAAATCAGGCTGTTCTCCTTTCCATGGGATCATACAAGTAGATAATTCCTTGATGGTGTGCATTAGAGATGGGCAAATTAGCATGATGACTGACTATCAGCTTCTAATACTTAATTTATTACAGTGGGGCCTTGCTACCCACAGACTTGCCATCCATGGATGGCAAGCTCACACTGTCCCCAATGGCAGTGTGTGCACATGAACATGCCACCATTAGGGACAGCCCATGTTGTCCCTAGGGGCAGCATGTGCATGCGGATGCACTGCCATTGAGGACAAAGGGGACTTCAGGTAAGCCCCTGTCCTACTGTACCTAATGGTGGCATGGCCACATGCACGCACCACCATTGGGGACAATGGGATTTGAGCATCCATGGATTTTGGTATCTGCTGGGGGTGTGTGTGTCTGGAATGGATATCCTGTGGATATCAAGGTTGCACTGTATTTCTATGTGGAATTTGTCACAAACATCTTCAGGGGAGACTCTTATGGAGCATCATGATTGAGATATGGCCTAGAACTCTCTGAAGGGGAACAAAAGCATAGGCAAGCTGTAAGTTCTCCCTTGAAAAAGAGTCAAAGAAGCATAGAAATTAAAGGCTACTGACATCTCCCTGGGGACTCTTTTTTAAAACATGTGTTTTGGTGGAGGTCTTTTACCAACATTAAAAGAAAGCAATGTTGTCTACATGGCCATTGTTTTTCTGTCTTGGGTGCTGGATGGAAAAGATTGGCAGGCAGAATGCAAATATGTGCTCTGGACAAAAGATGTTCTAGATTACAACTTCCATGAATCCAAGGAATGGTCAATAGAATCATAGAATCATTGAGTTGGAAGAGACAACAAGGGCCACCCACTCCAACCCCCTGCTGAGGGAGTGTGTTCCACTGTCGAACAGCTCTAACTGTCAGAAAGTTCCTCCTAATGTTGAGCTGGAATCACTTTTCCTGTAGCTTGCATCCATTGTCCCAGGTCCTGTTCTCTGGAGCAGCAGAAAACAAGCTTGCACCATCCTCAATATGATATCACTTCAAATATTGAAACAGGGCTATAATATCACAGTACCTTACATTTCTCTGTGTTGAAATTCATTTTGTTAGCTTTGGCCCAGCTTTCTAATCTATTAATGTCATTTTGAATGTTGATCCTGTCCTCTGGGGTATTAGCTATTCCACTTAATTTGGTGTCATCTGCAAATTTGATAAGCTTGCACCCTGTTCTAAGTCATTGATAAAGATGTTGAATTGCAGTGAGCCCAGGACAGAACCCTGTGGCATCTCACTGGTCACTTCTCTCCAATATGAAGAGGAGCCATTGCTGAGCATCCTTAGGGTTCAGCCAGTCAATTACAAATCCATTTAACAGTTGCATTGTCTCACCCACATTTTACTTGCTTGTTTTCAAGAATGTCATGGGGGGCCTTGTCAAAGGCCATGCTGAAATCAAGATATTCATGGTTAATGCTTTCAGGAATATGAGAACACATATTGTATTTCCTTGTAGGGGTGTCTATAGTTTTCAAAACCAGGAAGCTCCTGGCTTTGCAAATTGGCCATCTGAGCTTGGATCCTAGCCTGAAGCTACCTGGGATTCACCCAGCCATTGGTGTCGGTGGCAAAACATGTATGATAATATCAGGATGCATCCTGAATTAGAATTGAATTCGGCAGTGGTAAGTCACTTTTTTCAGCTGTGTGCTAAAATCCAAAGCTTTAACCTCCTCTGTCAGTCACCTCAACAAGTAAATCTTTTTTCCCCCAGATCTGGTGGACCACAGCATGCAGAGACATCCTCAGAAGCCACAGGAGACCATTGTCTCTGCAGGATCCATTTGTCTTTCTTAGTCACCTTCTTAAAAACATGACCCAAATCCTTAGCTTAGATGACACAGCTTTAGCAAACTGGTAAGTCTGTGAAAGAATCAGGAAGTCCCCCCCCCCTTAAACCAGCCTCATAAAACTTTTACCTTAAATACTCTCAGATATCCAGAGATAAGGGCTATTAGCAAAGAAATCAACCATTGAAATTTAATGGCTGGAATTCTGTTTGTGTCATACACCTTTGTAAATTCTCTCTTTGATTTGTTTGTTGTGCAATGGACATATTCCATGCATGGTTGCATAAGCAAAATTCCACTAGTGTAAACATTTTATTATTGTTGTGTGCCTTCAAATTGTTTCCAATTTATGATGATCCTAAGGTGAATCTATCATGGAGTTTTCTTTGCAAGATTTTTGCAGAGTGGGTTTGTCATTGCCTTATCTGAGGGTGAGAGAGTGTAATTTATCCAGGGTCACTCTGTGTGTTTTCTTGGCCAAACAAGGATTTCATCTCTAGTCTTCTGGTGTTACAGTCCATCATTCAAAACACTACACCATGCTAGTTCTTTTAAATATTTTACATGTGTCTAAATCTTATTATTATTCTCAGCTAGATGTGAGTCTTTTAATGAGTTGTAAGTACCTACATATTGACTCATCATCCAACAATTGTTTCAGTGGTTCAACTCTAGTTGGGATTAACCAGAAGGATTTCAGAAAGTTGTACATTCTTGGATAGTGGGTAGCTATTAGTTAGTGTACCACTTCCTTCACTGGAATTTTAGAAACAGACATTATCATTCTCTATTTCACAGTGCAACAGTAAGTAGGCATATAAGCCAATGTGGGTATTCAGCAGAAGGATAATGTAGTGTTGATGATGTTATATAACTATTTGTCAGTGTCTTCAGTGTACCATATGATTCACTGAGATTGCAGAAACAGTCACTATGCATTCTTTTTATTGCATAATGGGAGAATAAGCAGGTATATTGATATATGTATACACTGATTGGTTGCATTATGTCAGTGTTCAGCATAAATATAGCATAGGAAAACCACTGTGTAACTATGTGATGCAGTTTTATAATATGCAAGCACAATGTAGGATTTGGATGCATACACACACAGAGCAGTACTCCCAGACTAAAAAAAACTTCCCTTATTAGTTCTCTAGGGGGTTGTCCCTACAAGCAAAAAGAAATGATTTTGCCCAATTTTGAAACCTATCTGTTCAAATGACACAAATGGCTAAAATAGGAGAAAACCAGAATGAAACAGTGCTCCTGGGCTAAACACTGGGGCAAAATAACCCCTGAGTTGCTTTGGTTCAAGGCAGAAAGTGCTAGTTATCACACTGATGTGCAGACTGTGCACAGGTGCAGAGATGGGGGAATGGACTGGAAGCCACCAGTGCCATTGTTGCTCTTTGTTTTTTCTGTTGCCCACTCACATATTGATCTCACATGCTCAGGAGTGTTCAGTGGCACCATTGACCCATTGCGCAACCCATGAATCAAAATGACAATGAAAACAACACATTGCCAACAATACAATTGATTGAAGAAGAACAATCATAAACTAGCTGGTCCAACAAAGGGCAAGGGGGCATGTATGGGGGCCTTCAAAATCATGCTGTGCCAATGTGTCACTGGGTACACTAATGCACTGTACAGGCAATCAAACACTTGAGCATGCCTGTTTGTGCAGAGTATCAAATGGGCTAGCAGCTGGGCAGGATGATGGAAGCAACTGGTAGCCACTGGTAGTATCTCCATTTTTGCCAGTCCAACCTTGCAGAAGAAGGAGGACTGGGTGGACTGCCCATCAATGTTTGGCCCATTGTAGGAGCTGGCAGTGTGGTCAGTGGATTCTGCCAATAAATAAGAAAACCCAGAGGTAAGCTGGCTTTTCCCCTCCATCTGCCTGGTGCCTACAGTCAAGTGTATAACAAACTGGGACAGCCACTTCGTAACATTATTAATTTTGGTTCCCCAAAAAGGTGCCATTGATCAGGCTAAATAAGTACTGGAAGCCCAGGTCCCAAAAAGTAATTTTCCATGTTCTGAGAAGCACATGCCAAAATAGGGGAACACAGAAGTGCCGTCATTATTATCAGTGGAAGAAGAGAGCATTAAGAATGAAATGACATAAAGTTCAAATATCTGAAGGGCTGTCAAAACAACAATGGAACAAATCTGTTTCTTATTATTCCAGGGGACAGGAGCTTTCCACTAAATATAAGAAGAGCTTCTCGGCAATTCAAGTTGTGTGATGCTGTACAGACTAGCTCAGAAGGCAGTTGGCTCTTTTTTATTAGACAATTTAAAGCAGAAGTTGAATGGCCACATATTAGTGGTACTGTAGCAGTGAATTTCTATAGGAGTAGGTGCTTAGAGTGATTGGCCAAGATGTCAATTCAATATTATGATTCTTTGATTTGTAGAACATTATGATTCTAACATTATGATTCTTTGATTTGTGGAAAAGTTAAACCAACAAGGAAAAGGCACTATTTGGAGTACTTTGTGATGAGACAGAAATTTTGGATGGACCCGAAGAATTATTTTATGACATGTGTCTATATATTTGGTATGAGGAAAGGAAATTTGGGATTAATAGCTTATTTCAGATAGTATCAGTATGATTAAATTTATATGATACTTTATCCACAATGGATCATGTCCATAGTGGCTCACAAGAAATAATCAAAGCTTAGCACCATAAATCAGCAATTCATTACAGAATATATCACACAAACTCAAGCTGGACAGGTCAGACTCAGCACTGGGATGGAATGATAAGAAATCAAACAGAAAAAGCAAGATCATAGGTGTTTACCTTAGCTCCAAGCAGACCACTGGTCTTTTTGGTATTGTCTATACCAGGTGCAGGGAAAGTGCAGGCTATGGGTGTTTTAACCTACCTGTGCAATCTGACTCAGTGAAGGTGAGGAGTATCTTGGTCCTGAAGACAAACTCTCCCCAGAGGCTGAACTTGTTGAACTTTAGCCAGAGAAGGTAAATATGTACATATATAGTTAATTTATATCCCACCTTTCCTCTCAGTGTGGGACCCAAGGTGGGACCCAAACCTTACAAATGAAATAGAATTACAGTGGGACCTCAGTATCTGCAGGGGAATCCATTCTGCCCCCCTGCCCCCGAATACCAAAAACCTCAGGCTCTCAAGTCCCATTGCCCCCAATGGCCGCATGTGCACATGACCATGCCACCATTTGGGACAATGGGACTTCAGGTAAGCCTCCATTGTCCTGAAGTTGCATTGTCCCTAATGGTGGTGCAGCTGTATGCACATGCCACCACTGGGGACAACAGGGCTGTTCCTAATGACGGTGTGGCTATGTGCATGTGCCACCACTGGGGACAATGGGGACTTGAACTCCTGAGATTTTTGGTATCTGAGGGGGTATGTTTAGCCTGGGGAAGAGAAGATTTAGAGATTACATTATATCCATGTTTGAATCTTTGAGGAGTGGTCACATTGAGGATGGAGCAAGCAAGTTTGTTTGTTTAATACTCCAGAGACTAGGACATGAGCAATGGATTCCAACTACAGGAAAAGAGATTCCACCTTAATATTAGGAAGAACTTCCTGACAGGAAGAGCTGTTTAAAGAGAACAGGCCTCTTTGTGAGGCTTAAAGAGCATTTCCAAGAGAGAAAGTGTACATAAAATAATGCCCGTTTTTGAAAAACTGAAATGCTGAGAAATGGAGGGGTGACAACAACACTATAGTCATTGGGGGAAATTGAGTGACTTTAGCAAATTGAGCAAATATGGAAAATGCATCCAAAATTTGCACAATTTCTATATGGGGAAAAACAAATAGTCTTGCAACCCACTATGAAACCAGGATAGAGAGAAACCAAACATTACAGAAAGTTGGCACAGTTACCAAGGGTGAGAAATGAAGAGATGTTTGCATCCCTAGAAGATGGAAAGGAATATAAATTAGAATCTGAATAACAAAACTAAAATGAACCCAGAAATTGATTGCAAGACCCAAATACAACATAACTTAGCAAAAAGAATCTCCATTATAAAGTACATAAACAGAAATGACACAGTACTAAAGAAAGCAGGTCTCTTCATGCAAACTGAGTAGTACATCTTCATAACACTATACAAAGAGGCATTATCAGTGCTCTTTAGCAAATAGACAAAGAAGGAAGGAAGGAAGGAAGGAAGGAAAAAAAAACTTGAGGACCGTGACAAAAATATGGTGTTTAAACCAATGCTTCAAAAATCCAAAAGCAACAAATTAAAACAGGCAAAGAAGACATTCAGCCAAAAGAGTTAGTTCACTGTCTCCATTTCAACTTGTGGTATATTTCTTCGGTTGAGTAGTGTCTGAGTTGTAACTTAATATGGAAGTTGATCTGACAGGCTTTTGTTCAACTGGTATGAATATGGCACCATTATTGCTCATGGGACTTTACAGAGCATAGTAAGCAAAAAGACAGATTCCTGCTTCACTGAGCTGACTGTTTAAATTTAGCTTCATAACAGATGTGGTGTGGGGAATCTATTATTGGATCTCCTAATGTTTTCTCTTTTTGAAAAAATATTTAAAACAGCTGCCCAGGGCATGCAGCTTCCATTTATTCTTATGGAAACAGTATTGCTCTTTCCTTCTTCTTGTACCAGTTACCAATTTTAATTACTCCCTTGGACATGGAATATCCATGCCCTACCTAGTTGTCCTATTTTGATGAAAATCAAAGATCTTTGTGTAGCGATTTCAGTAAAAAGAAAATGACCATATTATATCATGCAGGCCTTGCTTGAAGAAGAAGAGCTCTCCACCCCTCACCCCCCATGATCTCCATCCAGCCTGGGAGGAACTGAAAGAAAAGGCAGGCCATGCCATCCAGGCCTTTCTTGAAGAAGAAGAGCTCCCCACCTCCCATGAACTCTATCCAGCCTGGGAGAAGCTGAAAGAAAAGGCAGGCCAATGCCATCCAGGCCTGGCCTTGATTAAGTATAGCCCTCCCTCCAATCCATCCACCTTGGTCCAGGCCTCAGAGGGAGAGAAGAAATGCTGGACCTGATCCCCTTTCAACATTCCCCACCACCAATCTGTTCTTCTCCTTTTGTGTCATGTCTTTTTATATTGTAAGATGAGGGCAGGGAACCGTCTAATTCAAATGATTGTATGTACAGTGCTGTGTAAATTTACAGTGCTATATAAATAAATAAATAAATAAATATGCAGATCTACTGTATCACACCAGGAGGGAGGATTTGGAAAAGTAGGGACTACAACTCCTTGAATGACTACCAGCTTCAATAGACTGGCAATAAAAGCTAGCATCAGGGTAGAGTGCGGGCATGGCGTCAGCACAACACATGTACTGACTCTGCCCCATGCCAGCATGATACCACACACTCCACAGCATGGTGGGCGGCATCACAGTACTCCTCTAGTGCTGAGTCCAGATGATGCAGCACCAAAGGACCACCAAAAAGCTGCAGCCCTGGCAGCTACGCTGCCCTTTCTGCAGCACAAAAAGGAGTCACCTTTTGCAGCTCCCTTTTGCTTTGCGGAAAGGCCAGATTGGGGCTGTGGGATGTAGTTGCCACAGCCCTGATCCAGCATTGAAAAGAGTGGCTGCAGGCCATCCCTAAAGAGTGGTATGTTCAGCCCCTGAGTTAGTATGTCCCCTGGCATTCTGGAGGCTGTAATGCTCAAAAGTAACTTTTCCCATATTGGGGAGTAACATGGAAGAACAAATGGAGATACAGGAGGCTTCTGGAGAATTTATATTCTATTTCAGCTCTTTGTAAAACTGTGGGAACTTTTAAAAAATATTTTCAGTTCACTGGATTTTTGAAACATGGCAGAACACATACCAGCTGTAAAGCTAAGAACACAGGTATACTAGGTTATAATATGATCCTTTAGAGGAGAAAAATGGTTAAAGGAAATTCCAGACTATGAATTCTTGACTGGGCCACTGGTGGATCCTATTTTTCATGCAACTGATTCAATGGAAATGGGGAGAAATGAATGAAATTACTGGGTTCTGTTTCATTGATTTGTACTCGCATTGTTTTTTGTCAAACACAGAATATTCCCATGGATTATGTTCAGTCCTCAGTACAAGGGTTGAACTGGTTCACTTGCTCAAATCATCTAAAGTTCCAACCTCTGTGGTAACGTTCTTAAAATTTCTATCACTGTAGTAACTTAAAACCTCAGTTGCGTATTTACAGTTTAGACTTGGAAAGAAAAGGAGCAAGTAGAGTTACTGAGGGAATCCAAACACAATAAATGGAAAGTGTGAATGATTTTTAGTATCCCACTTTCTGAAATGCTAGAAATTTGGGGACTGAAGGAAGTTTCATTGGTGGGAGAGATAGAATTCTTAAGGACAGACAGTGCCCCCATTTCATTTTTCTTGTATTGACATCTCTGGGAAACATCCTATATAAACTCATGTATAAGTTGACCTCATGCATAAATCAAAGGCAGACTTTAGGGCCAAAATTATAGATTTTGATACAACCCATGGTTAGGTCAAGGGTAAAACTTAGGAGCATGTAGCAAAGGATATAAAGGACAAAACAAAGGCCAATGAACTTGCAAAATTCTGTAAGGTATAATTTCGTGCTCACCCTAGATATTTGTTGGATGTTGAAGAAACTATTATAAATGGTGGTATGAGATGTATGGTGGAGGTGACCAGACATGGATGGGGCTAAGAAAATGTGCACATATCAAAAAAGATGCAAAGGCAAGAGTTAAGGTATGGTATTAACTTGTATATATATATATATATATAAAAAGAAGGAACCATCCCCTTCTCTGAGTAGAGTGATGAAAGGTGAGAACCTAAAAGAATCTCTGACCCCTCTACTCCCTTGGTGCTCTTTGAGATGAAATGCCACCATTTTCCCTCCAAAGCATTAAAAAAGGTGGAAGCAGCCAATAGAGTAGAGAGGGGCAGTACTTCTTTTAGGTTCTACCAGGACAGACCAAGCTCTTGACTTTCACCTCTCTACTCAGAGAAGGTGATGATTCAATTTTAGGGAAGAGTTAATATGTATTACTTATATACATTAACCTGTGGATAAGTCAAGACAGGTTTTTGGGGAATTTTTTTGTGAAAAATTTCTAGATTTACCCCTGAGTACGTACAGCACTTTGCATTCTGAATATCTATATGGATCCAAAGCCTTTCTGGGAGAATAATTTTCTTCACAGGTGAAGAGCAAAAAGGCAGGTCAGTTGCTGGTATAATGATGTGGAAAAGGATTGCTCACCTGGGTAGGAAACACCCATCCTTGAGCTTATCTGTTACTTTTGTGTATTTGCTTAGCTCTGTGTAGTTCTCAAGGATTCAAGAATCTCATTTCCATTTTTTTCTTCCGTATCTCACCCTTCACACCCACACAGTTATCATTAGACAGTAGCTGATGTTGATGATTATTAATTTATTATAAGTACAATCAAATATTGACTCTGGCGAAGTCAGTATCAAGATATATTGACGAAGGAATCAGTATTTGCTGTGGGTGAACCATAAATCTTGTGAGTCACCCAGTCAGGGAAAAGGTCAATAGCTGTAATGTTCCCCTCTGTACATTCTGTCAGCTCTGGTCATCAAAAGTCTTGTTCTGCTACTGACCTCTTGCATGTCCTTGGCCATGTCATTGCATCCTAAATCATAAAATGGCATTGGTGATGCTTGGCATTTAAAGATGAGAGGCTAAATCTACTAATAAGCAAAACCAGGAAAAGTATGACTGTTGTTGTTATTGTTATTGTCATTAGACTTTAGAAGTAGCTCTGTTAACCAATTATTTCTATGTAGAAGACAAGTGTTCAGTTGTTACTGAACCCTCTTTCTGGCAACATATCCATGCTGTCTGGAATCTTATTGGTTTAATGCACATGTGTAAGCTCCATTACACATTTGGTTGTACTTTTATGGTCACTGTGCAACAAATGTATTCATTTTATGCTTGCATATATCCTAAAGGCACCAAATCTCACCAGATCTCAGAAGCTAAGCAGGGTTACTACTTGGATGGGAGACAACCAAGGAATACCTGGTACTGTAGGTTATATTTTATAAGACTGCTAAAACCACCTCTGAGTATTCCTTGCTCAAGAAAACATTATAGAATTCATTGAGTCACCATAAGTCTACAAACAACTTGAAGGCATGCACACACAAACACGCACACACAGACATCATGTAGGAAGTCAGTCATAAAGTTTAATCATCTTGTCCTTCAGTATATGAAGTTCATAGCACAAAACAACAGATCACTCTTGGACTGATCAGGTAGGTGAATTCCTGCCTCTCAATAACAACAGCAAAAAGTTTCATATGCAGGAGTAACTTTCAGTTTCATTTGCATATATCACTAAATGGCTGCCAACCGATAGCTTAGATATTACACATTTGTTCTGCCCAGCAAGCCGAGAAGCTAATTTCTTTGCTATTGTATCCTTTTCTCACATATTTTCCAGTCACTAACCTAGTCAGTTACCCCTAATGATGTTCATGAAATATTGTACTGTTTCATTGATTTAGCCCTATTTTATTTGTCTATTCTTTGAAAGCATTTTGTCATAGTTATTGTGGCAATATTGTATATTGTTCTGAGAATCTGAAAAAAATGTATAGAAATATAGAAACGTAGGAATGAATGAAAGGCTGAATTATTTATTTATGTCTGAATATGTATAGCCTACTTAGATCTAGAGAGTCCAAAGTTGTGTCCAATAATGAAAAGCAATATGTATGAAATAAAGCACAGCAATTTGCATTGGCCTCAGACATCCTTTCAGCGTAGCATGAACATCCATATGTGAATCTACACTATTTTGACCAATATACCCTCTCTTATTTACTGAAAAGCCCCAAAGACACCCTACATAGCCATTCCATGTTTTATGGCAGGCAAGCAGGATCAGAGAAGCATCCAGCTATGTCGCCATAGTTAGATGCAAAATGATGGGATGAGTGCTGACATCTATCAGAATCCTCCTGGGGTTTCAGTGCTCCTGAAATCACTGTGCATCTGTCTTTGCTCCTGATACATACACCACTGTGCAGATGGGAGAGGGATGGATACATCATTCTTCAGCTCCCCACTCACCTGCACCACAAAACCCCATTCCTTGGTGCAGCTGGCTGGATTTAAAGGTGTGTTCCAGGAATCAGGGACAGCCAGCATGTTGTTTTGTTTTGAATATGGGAATATGATTCTGTAGATCAGGGTTATGTTCCCTGATCAAGCACAAACCTCTACTGGGTAACCTTGGGCAAGTTATACTCTCCCAGTGTCAGAGGATGGCAATGGCAAACCCCCTTTAAAGAAACTTGCCAAGAAAATCCTATGATAGGTTTGCCTTAGGGTCACCATAAGTCAAAAATTACTTGGAGGCACACAAGTCTCTCCACTGGCTGCCGATTAGTTTCCGGGCGCAGTACAAGGTGTTGGATTTAACCTTTAAAGCCCTACATGGCTTGGGTCCATCCTATCTTAGGGACTGCCTCTTCCCGTATTACCCCCCCCCCCCCCCGCAGCACACTTCGGTCCTTTGGGAGGAACCTGCTATAGTCCATGAAGACCAGGCTTATGCAGACCTCCCAGAGGGCCTTTTTAGCTATTGCCCCCAAGTTGTGGAATGACCTGCCAGATGAGATGCGTCTTATTTCATCCATCGATGGCTTTAAAAAGCCTTAAAGATGCATCTCTTCCGGCAGGCCTTCCCAGATAGTGTTTAACATCTCCCAGCTCCAAATCCAAGCCTTCTTCCTCCAGCCTTCTTCCTCCAGCCTTCTTCCTCCATGATTTCAGCCCACCCATATAGCTCAATAATTTTTAAGTTTTGATATTGATATGTTTTAACTTATTGCTAATTTAATTGTATTTTAATAGGTGGGAGGTGGGGATGGGATTGCTCTATTTTAATTGTTGTTGTTTTAATCTTGTTGTATGCCACCCCGATTGCCTGTTCAGAGGGGGGGTGTAGAAATAAAAATTATTATTATTATTATTATTATTATTATTAACAACAAACAAATGCAGGGGTCAGATTAGGAGATAAATTGTAATTATGAGATCATGACTATGTAACTGATGCAGACTCTTGGCCTTTATTATTTAAATCTTTAAGGGTCACATTACTATATGGGCCTTTTTTTCCCTCCTTCAGGGTCACTGAACTGAATGTGACCATGAAAAATCCACCTTCTGTCTAGATAAGTCTTGACTGAGAAGATCTTTCAGAGGTCTTCCAGCTAAAGCTTTTTCTTGTACAGTACTTTCACTCTGACCTATTCATCATTATTTCCCACAAGGGTTTCCCTATTCTTAAATTGTTCTTGTTTTTAAATCTAGCCATTCTTTAAACAGAAGTTTTCATTGTCATCATATCATGAATTAGAAAGAACTGAAACAGATCTTAGAAGGGCAAAATGCAGCTCTAGCAGTGGTGGTGCACATTATCTAGGATAATAAATCTTTATAAATTTTGTTCTCCTGGGCAATTATGAAAAAGTTAACCATTTTTCTTCCTTCTGCAGATTGTTCTGAAAGACTGGTTTTGGGAACTATTTGCAGTTAAGGATTTTTTATTTTATTTTATTTATTTTGCAAAAAAATGCACCTTTGTGGTTTTGTGTGTATATGTGCACACAACAGATTTTCTGTACAGAAATATTGTTTTCTGCATTGATTTATTGTGTTGTATATAGAAAAAGTTTTTTTCTGTGCAGAAAATAATAGAGGTCGTGTGCTAGAAATATGCTTTCTGTTCTTAAAATGTCATTTGCTATGCAAAAAAGTGCAATTTTTGTGTAGAATGAGTCCTGGTGTGTGAAGATTCCTGTTCCTCCAGAATTCTCCACATCAGGGTTTTCTGACACTCAGGAAATCCCTTTTTCATATGCATTTTGAATATTTATGAATATTTCCTCACATCCTCCCCTGTTTACCTTAGCTACAGGGCTGGCCTACACTACTTGTAATATACCACAATGAAAGGAAGTATGAGCCTTTCAGGAATTCAATCTTTATGAATACTTCTGAAGTGGTGTATGCCATGTTTCCTAAACTCTTAACCTGATCTTTCAAATTATACACTTTTCTAAATTCAGTGATGCAGGTCTGGACCCATAAGAAGTATTCAGCCATATTTTAAAATATGTATTTCAGACCTTTTGAAACCCTCACAGTCAGAGCAAGTATGGTTTAAATAGGTACACACATGAGAAAACATTTTCAAAAATACACATTTAAATGTGTATTTATATATGACATTTTTTAAAAAGCATGTTAATGTGGAAGAGGAACAACATGACTTGGAGCAGAATGAAGACTTCTGAAATGCAAATTGACACAAACGGATAGCTAACTATGTCACTGGGTTAATACAAATTGTGCATTTTCAGAATTAATGCAATAATATGCCCAATACCATTTTTTTTTGTTGCACAAACGTGTGCAGAGCAATTAGATAACTTTTTGCATGCAACTGCCTTTATAATACCATTCAAAATCAGTACAAGAAATGCTTACACAAACTGTTGTGCACAACCCCTTGTACATAGGTATAACTCAGTGCAATGTACTAATTTACTAATGGGGAATCGTCACTCCACTAGCATTAAATTGGATTTGGGTCATGGACCAGAATTAGGTGGCTCCATCCATCACTAAATGCAACCCTTTTTGTGGCGTAATGGGTGCTTAACAAACCCTTATTGCTGTTTCAGGGATGAAGAGGGGGAAAAAAAATAAAATTATCAAGAATCTGGTGGATTGTGCTTGGCTTGCCAGGGGGTCAGCCAATCACAGGGATAGATAAATAAAACATTTTCCTTCTGTCTTATTTTCTCATTCTTCCCCGCCCCCACTGCAAAAAAATATTTCTATTTGCTTTCACACACAGAGAGAGAGAGAGAGAGAGAGAGAGAGAGATAGGAAATAGGTTCTGGGGACTGCAAAACTGAGCTGAAAGGGGTCATATGAGACCCATTGGCTACATATGCCTCACTTTATCTAATTTTTAAAATTCCTTTCCCAGTAACACAGGCATTTACATATGCATGTTCTCCCACAATATGCATGTTCTCCCACAATACGCACTGGAATCCTGTTGGTTAGTCCTATTCAACCAGCCATCAAATGGTGTGTCAAAAAGCAGGCAAATCTATTTGATTCCATAGAGTTTAGGATATCTTTTAGAGGGGAGGGCTGGGGGGCTTAGTAAATTGCGTAACAAAATCTAGACATGTGCAAATGCCAACAGATAACTGCAATCCAGTTTGCCTCACAAAATTTGGAAATGTGTAAATAACAAAGGATGGCTGTAATCCAGTTTGTGTCCTGATTTGGGAAATGTGCCCTTGATCTGTTCTTCTAAAAGGAGAACCAAATACAGTTCTCCCCCTCTTCTCTTGCACCTGCCCTTCATTCCAACCCCTTTTGTTTTTGTTCTCTGTGTGCGAGTGTTGTGTGTGTGTGATGCTCCTGGCAAATCTTTCAGCAGAGATTTGCAACTGTAACAGCTTCTTCCGAAGAAGTGCTTCATGGGTAGATCTGGATGGGTTGTTTTTAAAGCATTTCATAGGCAATTAAAAACTGTACTTCAGCAGGCACTTAAAACTGAGCATTAGGAGACAGCCTGAAAATTGATGAGATCAAATAGATGAGGCAAAGTGCACGCTGCAGTCTCTAATTAAAATCAATACAGAGATATTGTAAGATCTGTATGTGGAGGGTTTTTACCTTACAATAAAGACGCCAGTCTTCCTCTCTTTAGGAAAAGGCTCTTTAAAAAGTGGGTAATTATTTCCTCATTTCTATAGTACTTTCTTCAGTGTACTAAATTCTGTACAATTACCGC
Source organism: Urosaurus nigricauda (assembly GCA_034509955.1). Lineage (NCBI taxonomy): Eukaryota > Metazoa > Chordata > Lepidosauria > Squamata > Phrynosomatidae > Urosaurus > Urosaurus nigricauda. Next base: position 111,824,531 of record JAOEGL010000006.1, read on the forward strand.
ATGCACTCCCCCAAAATAGCCCAGAATAAGAGCAGGAGGATTTATCCAAGGTCATTTCAGCTACAGCAGAGCTTTGGAAGTAACTAATTATTTGTGAGTAGTTCTATTCTTTTCTTTTCTTTTTTGCAATAGCCAAAGCATGAGTGAGCTATAGTATGGCTTTAACTTCACAAGGGGTAATCTTAATCCTTTTGTGGCAAATATTTCTTTGGGGAATGGAATAAATGTTCACTATTATTTGTTTTCCAGATGAAAACTTCCCCCACCATGGAAATCCAGTCAGGAAGGCTAGCAGAGAGGTTAGAAATTTACCCTGTTTTTGCCCAATAGAGGTAGATCCCAAAGTGTTTGGAGAAATTATTCTCCACAGAAGTACAAGTGTAGGGTCTCTTTGGATGAAAATTGTGATGTTCTTGTGTAACCTGTCTCTTGGTTTAAAAACAAATATCAGTTTACTTCTGCAAAATTACTGGGTTTTCCCCCCAGAAGCCACATCAATTTTGCTTTAAAAATTTGCTTGCTTTTTTTTTTTTTGACATAGTCCTATGCACCTCAGGGCAACATTGAATTCAATGGGAAAATGATGATGGTGTTGATGATGATAATTATTATATTTATTTATATCCTAGCTTTTTCAAAGATTGGGATTCAAGACAGCTTGTTACTTTTTAAAGTGATTAAAATATACACAAATTGCAAAGCTTTTCAATAGATTTGAATAGGGTTATAGATTAGGCATTACTTCTTTTTCTGCTCCTGCTGTTGCTGCTACCATACTGAACTCAAAATATATCTGCTAAGTAGTGAGACAAACAAGAAAGCAATCATGCAACATGTAGGAGATCTCCTTCAGCCATCACTATACCACAGCCCCATATTTGGGAGCAGTGGCAGCTACTATGTCAATGGGGTGGTGACTCTACTCTGGGTTTTAGCCCAGATTTTAAAAGTGCTGTCTTAAGTTTGAACAGCTACTTAAAAGGAACTATCATTAAAAGGAAAACATTTCAGGAACTATCCAGGGTGCTGAACTTATGTAGGCAATAAGGTTCAATATCTTAGTGCCTTCAAATAGTTCACCTTAAAAGCTGGAGTGGCTTTGCAATTACACTGTCATGGGAGCCACCAGTCATGACTGTTGGTTGTTAAGAGCAGAAGACAGCCTCAATTCAGAAGGACAACCTTTTTTTTAGAATTTAACAGCTTATAGCAAAAGGAAGTATAGCCGGCCCTCCATGTTTGCTGGAGTTAGGGGTACAGGTCTCTCAAGAAAATGGGGGGGGGGGGGATCACAAATTGAAAGCCAGTATTTTTTACCTAAAATCACTTCTCTGAGAATCTCTAGGTCCTCCAGTGCAACTCTATCGTCAATATCTACCAGACATTGGCCATAGAATTATGCTGCAGGATGTACAAATGCCTAGAGAAGTGCCTAGAAGTTGAAGTCATGGTGGAGTGTGGTGAAATCCCTCTCAAACAGTCCCCACAACCTACTCTCAGCTGTGACAGCCCAATGGGAATTTTAATCCCACCGCTGCCACCCAAATATTATGTGGTGATCCCCTTATCTTTCACTACTAAGTCTCTTTGTGATGACACAGCCCCTCTGTGTCTCTTATATTAGGTAGCATGGTTTGTTTCAAACAGAGGCCAAGTTGTATTTCAAACACTAATAAAAGTTTATAATAAAATATAAAAACAAACTATAAATAGGTTTCAAAGTGGTTACTAATGACTTATTATGTAGTTACAAGAAGCCCTTTCAAAATAATAATATTAATACAGCCACACAGGCAATCTTATCTGAGGTACTTGGACCAAAATTCCCTTTTCAACAACTGGCTTGCTCAGAGCCTTCTCACTACTAGACTCTCCAAGCCTACACAGTCACCCTTTGGACTCTTAAGACCCTTTCTTGGTCACCAAACCAAACTCTAAGAGCACATCCTCCCTTCGGTGGAACTCTTTCCCTCAAAACTAAACCCAAAACTAACCCCCTTTCACTCCCTACAAGGCCCTTTTATAGCCTTGCCCAGCCAGATTCTCACTGGATGGCCTCACTTTGCTCTGTGATTGGTTGATAGATCAGCCTTTTCACTACATGGAGGACCTAGAGATTTTTAGAGAGAAGATATTACCCAGTGTACAACCACACAGGGCCTTAGGGTAAGTCTACACCAGTGGTTCCCAAGCTTTGGTCCTCCAAATGTTTTGGATTTCAGTTCCCACTGTTGGCCAAAGCTGGTTGGGGATTCTTGAAGTTGAAGTCCAAAACAAATGGAAGACTAAAGTTTGGCAATCACTGGTTTATACTGTAGAAATAATGCAGGTTGACACCACCTTAACTGCCATGGTTTCATCCCACAGAATCCCAGGATTTGGAGTTTTGTTAGATACCAACAATCTTTGGCAGAGAGAGCTAAGGACCTTGCAAAACTATAAGCCCCAGGATTCCACAGGAATGGTGTCAAACTACATTATTTCTATAGTGTAGATGCAGCTTAAGGTCCCCATTGTTGCTCTAACCACTACACCTTTTTTCTGACTAATCATATATCGATAGATGTGTACCATTTTAAGCCAAATTAAAGTACAACCGGTATAGCTTAATATTCCCTTCCAGAGGGCATACTGATGATTGCTAGCAATGAACACAAACATATTTATAGGAATGGTAAATTTTATAAGCACAAAGGAGAACATACCCTACATTGGCCATTCTTCCCATCTTACATTTTAATGACACCATATAATAAATCATTCACATCTAATTTTACTAATAGGCTGCAATCATTCTGATTTTTCCTCCTGGGAATAGAAATGGCAGAGAGCATTGAGAGCATTTGCCTAGGACAGTGCAGTGTTGTTTTATTAGTTCAGAAAGAGACAGGAGTAAGTGCCAGCCTGTTATGTTAATGGAGTTGTTGCATTAAGCAAAGACCTCCAAAATGTGTCTGGTGCCTCTTTTATGCCCTGACATAGACCTGACAAAGCAAGGAAACATTTTCTTCTTTTCACAATGATGGAATTCTAAGGCATTATTCCTTAGCCAGGAAAAGAAAGAAAGAAAGAAAGAAAGAAAGAAAGAAAGACAGGCAGAAAGAAGAAAGAAACTAATGCTGAGTTTTCAAAGACAGATTACAAGTAGCTGAGATTATTTATATAGTGTGATGGATTGGGAGTCAGGTGCCTGGATTGCACCACATAAACACCCCATGAAGACACAAATTTGCAGCTTTGGTGTACTCATGGAATCTGTCTTGAACCTGGAAGCACACATTTCTGCATTGGAAAAAGTATCTTACCATACTTCAAGCTGGTGTATCAATGACACCCATTCCTGGAGATAGCTGATCTGGCCACAGTGACACATGCCTTGATTACATCCCATTTAGTTTACTGTAATGAGCTAAAAAGTAAAGATATACAACTGAGCACAAAAGTTAGAATCATACAAACCATTGTATTTCCTATTATCATGTATGGGTGTGAGAGCAGGACAGTTAAAAAGCAGACAGGAAGAAAACTCATTTGAGATGTAGTGCTGGAGAAGAATGCTCAGGATTCTGTGGATAGCCAAAAAGACAAACAAATGCGTCTGACAACAGATCAACCCAAAAATCTCCCTGGAAGCCAAGACTATCATATTTTGGCCACATCATGAGATGATACGACTCATTGGAATAAACAATAATGTTAGGAAAGGTGGAGGGATGTAGAAAGAGAGGAAGTCCACATGCTAGATGGATGGATTTCTGTTAAGGAGACCATGGGTATGAATTTACAGGAACTAAGCAAAGCAGTGAAAGAGTCTTGGAGATGTCTCATCCACAGGGTCACCATGAGTCAAGATCTACTCAAGGGGATTAACAACAACAGCAGCAGCAACAATGAGCTCTTCATGGGGCTGCTTTTGAAGTGTGTTTGAAAACTTCAATTGGTACACAGAAATGCAGCAACATTGTTAACTGGGATTAGTTACAGGGACCCATGTTGTTATTGTGTCCCTGCAAGTCATTTCCATTTCATGGCATCCCTAAAGCAAATTCATCATGGGTTTTTCTGGCAAGATTTGTTCAGCTTTGCCTTTGCCTTTGCCTTCATCTGTGGCTGAAAGAAATGGCGCCGCCCGAATTAACGTGCCGGCGCTGTTGCCACGTGAAGGAAGGCCTCTCCCCTTCCCGCGCGCCAGGCTTTCTGCTCTGGGGGCCAGCAGATCAGAGGCTTCACTGCCTATTTTGCCACACGGTAGGGGGCGGGGCTTTGGGTCTGACAGCCTTCCTCGCTGCCTAATAGGTGGGGCATTTTGTTGGTGAGGGCATCTTTACCACCTCCCCACTTCTTGGTAACAATCACCCGCTCCTTCAGGTTTGTTGCTAAGGGACTGGCAGACAGGGTTCATGTTTTTTGAGAAGGCCTTTTGTTTTGTTTTGTCTTCCTTTTTAGTCTTAATAATTAATAATTGTTGTGCCTGCGGCCTTGGCCCCTGCTGATCACACATCCAGTGTTCAGAATTTTGGCTTCAACTGTTTTTTCAACTGCACGGTGCTCCCGGCGGTGTTTGGAATTTTGGCTTCAACTGTTTTTTCAACTGCACGGTGCTCCCGGCGGTGTTTGGAATTTTGGCTTCAACTGTTTTTTCAACTGCACGGTGCTCCCGGCGGTGTTTGGAATTTTGGCTTCAACTGTTTTTTCAACTGCACGGTGCTCCTGGCGGTGTTTGGAATTTTGGCTTCAACTGTTTTTTCAACTGCACGGTGCTCCTGGTGGTGTTTGGAATTTTGGCTTCAACTGTTTTTTCAACTGCACGGTGCTCCTGGTGGTGTTCGGAATTTTGCCTTCAAACTGTTTTTTGTTTTGTTTTGGTTTGTTTTTTGTTTTAACTGCACAGTGCTCCCAGCTTCAACCCTGCTGGGCACGTGCAAACAATCGTCTTGATGACTTTGTGACTGCAAACTGTTCTTCGGCATGGTGCTCGCGGCTTCGGCCCTGCTGGGCACGTGCTCTCTACTTGGTTGGTGATTATTGCACTGCTGACTTTACACGGTGCACGCGGCTTTGGCCAGCTGGGCACGTGATTTGTAACCAGTGCTTGTGACTTGACAACGGTGAACTGTAATTTACACAGTGCTTGCGGCTTCGGCCCTGCTGGGCATGTGTTTCTCTTCACCTATAAGCAGCTTTACAATACTTTTTTCTTGCTGACTACAGTCCCAATCTTAGTGTTGTCAGACCAACCAATTTCAACATGTCACCAAAATCAAGGAAGTCAAGTGGTGCTGCACAAGTTACCAGTTCTTTGTGAAAACAAATTGTAGGTCCTGGGAAGAGCTAGCCCCAGGGACTAGGAGGTGCCCAGCACGTATGTATGCCTGTAGACAGGGGAGTTCGACAGTTGTGGTGGATCCTGCGACAATAGTAATGGTCCAGGGACATCCTCTCCCATTGCAGGCATCTTTGATCATTAGCCAAGAGATGGCTGCAAAACTGATGTGGTCCTTCTCAGAAATCATTGCTAAGGCCATGGCAGCCTCCCAAGTATCGACATTTGCTGGTGTTGCATGTCTGGATCTGGATCCCGGGAAGGCGACAGGGAACAACAGTTGGCGGATGATGTCCTCAGCTTGGGACCCAGCTCTTCGGCTTGGATCTCCGTTGCTTGAGTGGATGTCTCCAGCTCAAGTTCTTCATCCGGCTCTAGCTCTACATCTTCGAGTTCGGAGGACGACAAGCTTATTGCGGGAACCTCTGTGGCCGGTGGCAAAAGGAAGAAATGCAAGGGAAAAAAGAGTAAATGGAACAGGACTGGATCTGTGTCTCATTTGGGACATGTTGGGGAGGGGGTGTTTCACAGGTTGTGCCTACAGATAGAGAAGGGTTCTGGGTGGACCATGCTTTGGTCCCTGGGTTTCCCTGCTGTGCTATCCGGTGCAGGTCCTGGCATCCTGGCCTGCAAGGTGTATGGGCCTTGGGCCTTGGGCATCCCTCCCTCAGCTCCTGGTGAGCGTCCTCCTGGGTCTCACCTTTCAAAAAAAATGTGCAAAAATGGAATTTTAACAGGTTGTTTCGTTGACATTTTCACACTATTGCAACCAAAAGGGCATGATGCCCTTGCTGTTACATCCACCAAATGGGCAAAACAAACAAACCAACAAACAAAACACCCTAAGGTTCCCTCAGCAGAGCATACATTCTCCATAGGGCTGTTATCTCAATGGCATTCCTCAAGAGAGCTTGACACTTAGATTGCCACATGCTTCATGTTCTTAGAGTCAGAGATGTAGCTGGTGAGGCAGCTGCTATCACCTATGATGCAGCCTTTTGTCAGCAGGCTTCTCAGAGCTCTAGAGAGCACTGGGATCTTATTCACAATGAAATTTGCTTGCTTGAGGTGGTCCCTCTGACCAGGTCCAAAGGGGCCACCAGACCGGATGGTAAGAGGGACATAAATTGGTCTGCTGGGAATATAATGCAGGAAGATGCTCCAGGTCTCACTGCAGATATGACCACATCTTTGAACTTTGTCGGGGGCCCCATAGTAAGGCAGCTTGCCCAAAATCAGGCCACCATCCCTTTCAGCATGGGGCCCTGCCCAAGGTGACTTGTTCCTCTCCTCCTTCAGAGTCTAAGAATCTTAAATCAGCTTGAGATATGCCGGAGGTTCTTATGAAAAAGATTCAAAAAGAAATAGATGCCGGCTGCATTGAAAGGCCTTTTGATTCTCCGCCTTTCCCAAACATTCAGGTGTCTTAAGAGTTGTCCCCAAGAAGGCTCTGGGGGAATTCCGACTTAGCTATACTTCGTTCGACCATGTGGTCCAGCTAGTGCAGGCATGTGGCCGCGGAGCCCAAATGGCCAAATGTGACATTCAGTCTGCTTTCTGCCTTTTGCCTGTTCACTCTGATGATTTCCACCTGTAAGGGCTTAAGGTACAAGGCCGATGGTATTTCGATAAGGCTATACCAATAGGCTGTTCAATTAGCTGCGCAGCCTTTGAGGCCTTCAGTACTTTCCTGGAGTGGGAGGTAAAGCGCAGGGCTTGCTCCCCGCTTGTGACTCATTAACTGGATGATTTCCTTTTCACCGGACGGTCCGGCTCAGACCATTGCCAGATGCTCCTAAATACCTTTTCTGCTTTGGCATCTGAGATTGGGGTCCCTTCAGCAGCTGATAACACTTAAGGGGCCAGCTATGTCCCTCACATTTTTGGGTGTCCAATTGGACTCGGTTGAAGGAGTTTCTCGTCTCCCTCCTGACAAATTGAGTGCTCTAAAAAAAAAAAAAACTTATTTCAGAATTTCTTGCATCCCAAAAAGTTACTATGAGACAGGTGCAATCCCTCCTGGGTCACCTGAACTTTGCGTGCTGTGTGGTTTCTCCTGGTCGCCCCTTTTGTGCCAGGCTGGCCAGAGCTACTGCAGGTATTTCCAGGCCTCATTACCATGTGAGCATTACCAAGGGTATTAGAGAGGATCTGAAGATTGTGATTTGGGCTGTTTTTTCAAGGACACTGGTGTGCTCAAAAATGGCCAAAGGGTTGGGCTTAAGAGGATGTTGTTAATAATTTATTTATTTATTTAATTATTTTGGAATTATTTCCCATTGTGACGACTGTCATTATTTGGAAACATGAGTTCTCCACCAAACGTGTTCTGTTCTGCTGCGATAATCAAGCCATAGTTGCTGTTGTTAATAGCCTGTCTTTCAAATCAGAAAGAGTCGTGCTGGTGCTGTGGCTCGTACTCACTTGTTTAGTTTTAACATTTCTATCACAGCTTGGTTTGTTCTTGGTTTGCAAAATAATTTAGCTGATGCTCTTTCTCGATTCCAGGAAGACAGATTTCAATGGCTGGCTCCAAAGGCAGACCCCAGGGCATTTTGTCTTCGGTGGCCCCCTCCACTCTCAGGGCCTATAATAAGGTTTTTTCTAAATTGTCCTCCTTGTGGGCTGCCCTAGGCATTCCGGCACTTTGGCCTATGGATTCGACAACTGTTTTATGCTTCATGGCGTGGTTAAAGTATAGTGGGGTTTCCCCGCACTCTATTTCTGTTCACCTTGCAGGTATTTTGTTCTTTGCAAAAGCCTCCAGCCTGGTTGATCCATGTGCTTGTTTCCAAGTGCGTTGCACTCTGGAGGGTTGGAGATGCATGCATATGGACAAAAACGATGCCAGGCACCCTATCTGTTTTTACACTGCTTCAGGATATTGTTTCCCAGCTTCCCGCCATTTGGGGCCCTGAGGGTAGGGGAGCTGGTCCTGTCTTCGAAGACCTATTGCTCAAAAAGATACTTGTGCATCACTGATGTTTTGTTCAATGTTGATGCTGTATGTTTGACAGTTCTCAGGTCAAAATGTGATAAACTGGGCTGAGCCTCATCGATCATATTGGGGCACCTAAAAGACTCGCACCTCTGTCCTGTTCGGGTTCTAAAAAGGTTTATTAGGCACCAGCCTGCATGTCAAGGATCCCTATTTTGTCATGCTGATGGCTCACCTGGCACACGCTTTCAATTTGTTGCTGTGTTAAAGCTGGCCCTTCAGGCGATGGGTCTTCTTTTGGTTGAATTTGGGGGCCATTCATTCCGCATTGGAGCGGCCACATCTACAGCCTGTGCTGGACTCTCTACTGATGTCATCAAGTAAATTGGTTGATGGAAGTCTAGGGTGTTTGCGGGCTATGTGCACCCTGATTTGGACTCTTGCTCAAGCGGATGCTATTAATTTTTTTTTGTGGAGGGTTCTTTTTCGGTTCTTAGGGTTGGCGGCAGGCGCTCTTTCAGACCTGCCTGTGTGGCGGCAGGATAGGCCTGGATCTGGGGTAGGGGTTTCCAGGGCCCGCTGGCACTGGATCGGGAGTCTTCATGACCCGGGTAAGGAGCGGTTCGCTGTGGCCATTGCGGGGGCCACAGTCGTACCCGGTGACTAGGATGTCTCGCAATTCGATGTGAAGCAGTGCAGTTGCCTAACTGCGCAACAGGGCGGAGCTTGGCACCTATGTCATCCCGATGTTTGCCCCTGCTACCAAGGGTACATCAACCAACCAGGGTGTTGCTGATGGCCAGATCCAGACCTTATGCTTTGGGCCAACCCTATGGTTTTGTGTTGTTCTGCATGTGTGGAACAGTTAATAAAGTTGTGGCCTTTTTTCCTCCAACCAGGTTTCTGTATTTATTGGGGGGGGGGGCCCTGACCTGCGCGGCAAATGGCGCCGCCCGAATTAACGGGCCGGCGCTGTTGCCACGTGAAGGAAGGCCTCTCCCCTTCCCGCGCGCCAGGCTTGGGCGCCCCAGCGGCCGGTGCGAGCGCGGGCTCGATGCTGATTGGCCATCGGGAGGAGCAGGAAAGGAATCTGTCTGATTGGCCACAGCAGGGTATGGCGTGCCCTCCTATTGGTGGAGAGCTCGGAGAGGGTGGTGCCTCCATCGTTCCTGAGCCCTCATTGGTTGTTGGGCCTATTTAAGGCCGTGTAAGGTGAGCGTCGGCACCATTGCCAGTTCTGCTCTCCCACCCTCCCTCCCTGTTTAGGGAGTTGATTGTCACAACTTCTGTTATGGGTGGCAGCATAGGCCTGGATCTGGGGTAGGGGTTTCCAGGGCCCGCTGGCACTGGATCGGGAGTCCTCATGACCCGGGTAAGGAGCGGTTCGCTGTGGCTATTGCGGGGGCCACAGTCGATTAATACCCAGTGACTAGGATGTCTCGCAATTCGATGTGAAGCAGCGCAGTTGCCTAACTGCGCAACAGGGCGGAGCTTGGCACCTACGTCATCCCGATGTTTGCCCCTGCTACCAAGGGTACATCAACCAACCAGGGTGTTGCTGATGGCCAGATCCAGACCTTATGCTTTGGGCCAACCCTATGGTTTTGTGTTGTTCTGCATGTGTGGAACAGTTAATAAAGTTGTGGCCTTTTTTCCTCCAACCAGGTTTCTGTATTTATTGGGGGGGGGGCCCTGACCTGCGCGGCAATGTGACTTGCCCAAGGTTACCAAGTGGGTTTCTAAGACCTAATCAGGGATTCAAGCCTTGGTGCCCAGAATTATAGTTGAATTCTGAGACCACTTGCCATGCTGGCTTTAAGAATGACCCATAGTTTTTCACAAACTATGCAGTCAAAGGTTTTGCTATAATTTATAAAGCACAGGATGACTTTCTTCAGAAATTCTTTGGTGCACTCATTATCCAGCATATGTTGGCCATATGTTCCCCAGTGCCTCTTCCTGTACTCAGATTGGACATCTGGGATTTATCACTGTATATGGTCAAAGTCCTTGTTCTAGAGTTTTGTGCATCAATTTGCTTGCATGGGAGATTAATGGTTACTGCAATACCTGGTGTCCTCTTTCTTGGGGATTGGAATGTATATTGCGCATTTCCTGTCTGTGGACCATTGTATTGTTTGCTATATTAGTTGACAGAATTTAGTTTGAACTAGAGCAGATTCAGTCTCTGTAGTTTGAGGCAGCTCCATTGGTATGCCATCTGTTCATGATCATTTATTTCTTGTCTATAGACTTCCTAAAATCCACTTGCATAGATGAAGCCTGTGCAATATAAATGCTTACTGTGGCTATATCTAACATGGCTTTTGTGCTATGGAAATTGTTTAGGGGTTTCTTGTCATTTTTAAAAGAAAAATGTTGGATCATCCTCTCCCTTAAACCTTGGTTATGAAAGAACAAGATTATGTTGGTTCATGATTTTTGTAATATTGTTTACAGATGCCCATGATCACCCCAGAAACAACATTGGAAGAGTGTTTTCCTCTTTTTAAAAAGTTCTTTTTCTTTATATGACTTGAATGGAAAGGCTGAGTAGACAGGAATGCAAAGCATTCCAGAATTGTTCTATGATGCAAAGGCCTGGAGGCATGACCTTGTATTTAATGTGTATGTTGATCTCTTCTGCATAAATTTTCTTTTAAATAGAATTTTAAAATTCAGCCTGCATTCTCTAGAGAATCTTTGTGACCTCATGTACATGTTGAGCCCCTAAGTATCTAAATTAGAAGATGCAAAGAGGGGAGGGGATGGGGACAGAAAATGTTGGATTACAGACACAGGTTGAGAGTAGCAAAGATAGGTTTTCTTGGTTGCAGATCTGCATGGAGTGCTGCTTATGATGTTTACAATATAAGAGTGTGACAACAGGACAGTTTTGTATTTTTCTTCCATTTTTCTGAAGCTTGCTAGCATTTTCATTTTACCCAAAGGATGTATCAGACCATGAGTCATTTTTTCCTTTCTGCACAAAAATGAATCCATATTTAGCTTTTTAAATGCATTTCCCTCATTTTTGTGAGCAGTTTTCAAACATACACACTTACAATGTGCTTATTTAAGAATTGATAGATTGGGAAAGGGAAGAAGATTATTTGATTAACCAAAAAGGGTTTTTGGTCATTAATGACTGTGTGAGTCCCAGTGGTACAAAATTGTAGGTCCTGTTTACAATTTCATAAATATTGAACAGCATGACAGCCAATTGTATTAAAAACTTTAAACAGTTTGATCTTGTCTTAATATGCTTATTATGCTTATCTTAATATTTTTGCAGACCATGAATTAAATATCTTAATTTTATTTGTAGGGAAAAAAAACTTAACCGAGTCAGACCACCTAAAACATCAGGAAGAACTGCCTTTCACATGCTCTTTCCAATGAAAGAATACAAGCCAGGTGTATACCCCCACCCCACCCCAGAAAAACAAGCTCCAGCTAAAGGAATGTTCCTGCAACTGGATCTCAGGTGTGCATGCAGCTTTGCCTTACTCTCACTTTTCTCCCTAGGTAAGGTTAAGAGGGAATAATTCTATGTCTCAAGCAGTAGAGCTGGCTGGAGGCTTCAATAGGCTGCAATCACAAGGTATGGTATATCAACCATGATGTCAGGTTCATGGCCACCATCTCAAAGATGTTTGGCCCATGTAGTGTTGGCAGGGTGGAGATCTGACCCAGGACTCACACCCAGCTCCCCACTTCTGGTATAGATGCCATATGCTGTGAATGAATTGCCCCTACCAGGATTAATGGAATGCATTTGGCACCACCTGAAGTTTCTGATCTCTTTCAGAATGGACTTCATATTTTACTCGGGTCCCACTGCAGAAGTTGTACATTTCACAGAACATACCGATTTTATAATCTCCCGCTACATGCCTTACCATATTTTTGATCAGCAGTTCTCATAAGATGGTTGCTTCTTTCCATAATTTCACAAAGCAAAGGGGATTTAGTCTTTATTAAAGGTGGTCTAATTAATTAATGGCTGTCCTCCCATCTTTGTCTGGCAAAGCAAGAAGGTATTATTTAAAAAGGTTCTGAATATTTCTCTAACCTGTAAACAGACAACCCTCTAAATTATTGTTGCTGGTAACTGTCATAACAAATATTGAAAAATATATCGTGCCTCTGAAGGGTCTAATAAGTGTGTTTGAGGAGAAAAGGCTCTCCCATTCTGCTCCACTTCAATATTTGTGTTGCATATTGAAACTGGAAATATCAGGCAATGGCTATAAGGAGCTTAATATGTAGTGACTCATATTTTAACATCTGGTCAAACTATCCTTAGAGTTTAACAACAGAGTCTGGTTAAAAGTCTCCAAGTGGCATTTCACTGTTGTTTGGGAAGCTAGAAAAGGTCACTGAGAGGCTTCATTGGCAGCGACTGAAGAAAACAATAAGCAGATGGGACAAGTAGAAGGGGAGAGAAAAAGGAAAGAACCCAATGTTTGTTTGTTTGTTTTTTGACCTGCATAAATGGATCAGTTCTGCACCTTTCCAGATAAAGTTCTTCCTTAACCTGTCTCATGGTATTTCTGATTATTGGCTTTAGACCCCATAACCGAAGCAAAAGATAAAGCCCTCTTCAGTGTGATAAAGAAGCATTGCCCTGTGACAAGATGCCATTCCACAAGTTCCCAGGTAAATATAAATAAGTTTGGCTTAATAATTCCACTTCACATTTTAACTCCATTGTAATCTCAACCCACTTTTTTCAATTATACCTTACACTATTTTATCTGAGCATTTAGTTTGGACTTACGTTGTTCTACAATGGAATTATATTCTGTTTGATAATCAGTAACCATGCCTTGTGGATCTGAAATTCCTCTGTATTCATTAAACCCACATAGACACAGCCCACATTTACAGCCAGCATTTACATCCACATTTACAACTTACAGCCCAAGTTCACCTTAAGTACCAGCTGCCAAGTTGGATGAAAGAGGTCCGTTCAGTTTTGATCAAGGTGCAAAAAAGAGAATGATTGTACCCCCTCCTGCCTGCAAACAAGGCTGTATTGATCAGAACCAAGATCCCTCTTTCAGCTCCTTGTCACAGCCTTGCTGGCTGGTGGCAAAAGGGTGGAAATTTCATCCATCCTGCACCTCAATAGGTTGGATAGGCCCTTGACCCAATCCAGCGGCTAGATCCTAAGGCAGATGGGGGTGATTGTCAGCCCAGGAGATGTTATTTAGTTAATCTCCTTAGCTAAGTAGCCAGTCTAGGATTCCAGCATGTGGGTACCTGCTAACTAGATTTAGCCAAAAGGTGAATAGTTTAGAGGTGGAAAATTTTAGTTAGAATAAAAAGGTCAGGAAGTCAGCCCAGAAAACAAGAGTTTTAAAACTCCAGAAAAGGTCAAAAAGCAACCAAAGAAGCCAGAGTTTACAACATCCAATAAGATAGCAAACAGTTCTAACCTAGGAGACAGAAATTTAGCTGGCAAGTGAAAACAAGATTTTGCCCTTTTATTGATGGTTCTGGGGAGAAAGTCATTTAAAAACTAGAGGCAGAGGGGCAGAACATCACAGGTAAAGGGCCAGAGACCCAGAAGGAAAAATGAATGAGAGTTACTGGAACTGTAGAACCAATTCAAAGGATTGGATCAAGGACAGTAAGATACTGATTGCATAAAAGATGAGGCTAAAAGAATAATATGGTCAAGAAAGCTTAGCTGGATGTGTTTATCCCTTGGTTGATTATTCAATACTCACATGATAGGTATTTTTGTACCTGTGTCCATTTAGATTAAAACTTTTTTTTTCCTATTGGGGAAAAGTGAGTATTGTGTCCTGTATTGTGTTCCTGCTGTCCTAAAGCAGGAAACCATTCAGACGATCCATTTTGGGAAAATTCCAATGAAATTCTCTCCATCCATCTTCCTCTCCACAATATCAAATGAGCAGACAGGAAGGCCTGGGATAGGCTGGCAGTGACACTTTCCTGTCTTCCCAATGGATTTTCAATCCACAACATCAAGAATAACTACTCTTCCTTAGCATCACACCCCATGATAAAAGTAATTAGGAAGAGAGCAGGGGGTCATTCGCACTTCAGAATTATAGCACTATTATTCAAATTTAACTGGCATGGTTCCATCCTGTGAAATCCTGAGATTTGCAGTTTAGGGAGGAGCATTTAAAATCATCAACCAGAAAGCACCAGTGCCTCACCCAAACTACACACTCCAGGGATCATTCACACTTACTTTTCTGAAAAAAAAAATTCATATCTCTGTACTGATTCAGAACCGATTCAGAATCAGTTCAGTGTTCCCACTACAATTTTAGACTACTGAATCTCTCTATGGCATTTTAACTCTGTTGCCGTTTACATTTGCCTTCACTTCCAGGAACCATGCAGAGCAATCCAAATCAATTCAGTAGCATGGTCACACTTCCAAAAATGTGAATTGATGTGACCGTTTTTTAAAAACCTGCTAAGGGACCTGGCGCCAAATGCACCAGTTTAAGTGGGCTTTTTGCCCCCCCCCCCAACTGCATGGATTGCAGTCAAGGCAAGTGTGAACATCACAAAAATAAACCATTTCCAAACCAGTTTATTTCTGTAGTGTAAACGGGGCCATCTGGTCAGTAGTTGCAAGCCTACTAGAGGAAGGTCAAAGGGAAAGGCCCAGCTTAACTTTTCTACAAAGAGAGAGCCACAGCTTGGTAAAAAGCATCAAGAATGCCTTATCCAATTTGTCTCAGAGGATAGCAGGACTGAGAAAGGGGTCTCTTTGTGACTCAGGCTTGGATGGCAGAATATTAGTGTTAGCCCATATGTACAGGGCGCCCTTCCCTTATGTGCATAGGGGAAATTCTGCAGATGTTTGAGACCCATTTAAAACAATCGGGCTTATGCATGTGGAGTGGCATGCTGTGGGAGCCACAGGCACGTGTGCCATTACCATTTATGGCGAGTGGCTGAAAACCATGTGAAGCATGCCAGAGTATGATGTAGGTGCACTGTATGTGCATGTGTCCAAGTTACCAGTTGATTTATCCAGATACTATCCAGGACTGACCCTGATTAGCTTCCAATATCAAATAGGATTGGGTATCATATAGGACTTAAGAAATCATAACCAGAAATTTGAATATAAGCAGACTGGTAGTTGGCAAAGCTGCTGTAACAAGAGAATCATATGCTCCTTGTGAAATGTTAAAAATGTATCCACAGATTTTTCAAAACAAACCTGAGATGATGACTTACCAGTAACAGACATCAGAAAGCTGTTTTTTGTACATACAAGGATCTATGGGGATATGCAACATAATGACCCAGGTGCAGTTAGTCATGGTTCTTTCATCCTGTTGAAATGAGTCAGAAAGGTTAATCATTGGAATGACTAGCTGAGGTTCTCTTGATTTCAACAGACTAAAGCCTGACTCTCTTAGCCTGAACTTACTGTGTCTAGTTCTATTAGTATAGGTTGACAAGAGTGCTTTAACTTTACTTCAAAAAGAAAGAAAGAAAGACCTGAAAAGCTTTAAAAATAATGATGATGAAATGGTTCCTTTAGTGTTTTGTGATTGATGAGAATAATCTGATTTGCATTTTACATGAAACAGCCAGCATGATGTAGTGATTTGAGACCAGGGTTCAAATCTTACTGTGAAAACCCATTGGATGGCCTTGGGCAAGTCACACTCTCTCAGCCTCATCCTGTTGGTTAGTCCAAAGTACAGTAGACCAATTGAATCAACTGATGAATCATGAGTCAACACATTTAGGAAAATCCCACTGAATCAATGGCTCTCCTCTAACATGAATTAAGAATTTAGGGCTGTGGATCCTATTTCGTCATGTCTCAGAACATTAGTATTCATTTGGGTACATGTGCTGCTGTTCTTATTACACAGGCAACAATAGTGAGCTATATCATGCATGCTGACCCAGAGCTGTTGTGTTTTTCTGGAAATACTTTAGAATGGAAGGTGCGCAGGCTGTATAATCATAGAATTGTGTATGACAAAAAGCAACATTTTCAAAAGAAGAATGTTTGTAGATATCTGTCAGCACTGTTTATATGGT
The DNA here is from genome assembly GCA_034509955.1 of Urosaurus nigricauda. Classification (NCBI taxonomy): domain Eukaryota; kingdom Metazoa; phylum Chordata; class Lepidosauria; order Squamata; family Phrynosomatidae; genus Urosaurus; species Urosaurus nigricauda. Next base: position 111,840,853 of record JAOEGL010000006.1, read on the forward strand.
AAATGGAGGGCTTAGAAAAGTTCCTTCTTTATTTTATTTTATTTTATTTTATTTTATTTTATTTTATTTTGGTTAACAGTACCCAAGATCTTTCTGTTGGATTACATTGGCTATGCTGGCAGAAGAATTCTGGAAGATGTAGGTCAAATAGAGAGAGAGAGCTTTTCCATGCTTTGGATCAATGAATATAATGTCTGTGGATAAAGAAAATGCAAAATGAGGCATTCGCCATTTGTCTTCTGTAAAATGTGAGTCACCATGGGGAGTTCATAGAAGGATAAACTAGGTCTGAGACAGCTTAGTAAACCACACTAAACACCACATACACATTCTTCAAATGTTAGATCTCTCCTAGGTGCAGGGCCTCGTGGGAAACATGTGCCTTGCCTCATGCTCTTTTCCTTTCACTTCAGCAGAAGAGAAAGACCTGCAGATAAAAAGCAATAGGAAAATACTAAGGAAGAATCTGGAAGCTGCCTTATTTTGGAAGCATCTGCAGACAAGCTAGGTCCCACCAGGATTACTCAACCTGGGAAATTCAAAAAAAAAAAAAAGAAAAAAGAAAAGAAAAAAAAAGAAAAAGACTGAAAATAAAATCAGCTGCATTCAAAATGGCCTACAGTCAGAGATGGTGTGAGCTACCATCCAAAAACATCCAGGACAGCAGATTGAAGTGAGCTGGTTTATAGTGGCCCGCAGTAGCTTTCGAAATTTAAGAGAGGAGTCTTTCTCAACCCTGGCTAAAGGCCAGTGGTTGAATCTTTGGCCTTCTAGATGCAAACCATGTGGACTGAAGCAAATATCCCTTTTTGTGAATGAGAAGAAGGCACCATCTGGTTGAACATGTTATGCTTAGGTAGCTGACTGCACCCTTCTAGATTCCAATCAAGATATAAAAATGCTGGCTGTTCTTTGTTGCTTTTTGGTGTTTAGAGCTGTATCAGCTGTATAAGTAGAAAGCACTTTTGGCTAATAGCTGTTGAGAGACTGATCTTCCATAAAGGTAGAATTCAAAGATCTAACTGTGTTAATCTCAAAAGTTAGCATACAAAGGGATCTTGTAGCACCTCATAAAGGTAGAATTCAAAGATCTAACTGTGTTAATCTCAAAAGTTAGCATACAAAGGGATCTTGTAGCACCTTTGAGACTAACTGAAGAAGCTGGTAGCATGAGTTTTCATAGACTTGAGCCTACTTCCTCAGAAGCATGGGGTGAAGAGTCCAGGGCCAGACATATATAAGCAGGCTGTCTGTGGAAATATCAATAGAAACATTTGCCAGTATGAAGATAAGGACATGCTCAGTTTTAACTATGGTCACAGGGGTGGGGTGCGGGGGGACAAAGGCAGAAGGAAAGATGTTGCCTAAAGCCAAGATGAGCAGATAATTATAATAAGTATTGGAATGTAGTGTGGAAACCAGAAAGAAGATGTCATGAACTGGCCAAGAGATCCCCCATGAGGCTTTGGGTTAAATAGTGCTATAATGTGTATAGTGTGCCAGGAAAACACTTTCTCTGTTTAATCCCACTATTGATGGACTGGAGTTTATGGATCCATTCCAGTTCTTCTACTTTGGTTTCCAACTTTCCATTATAGTTTTTGTTTTGATTTTTTTTTTTTTTTTTTTTTTTTTTGGTTCAAGGACCATTGAGGAAGTAGGTTCAAGTATATGAAAGGTCATGCAACCAGCTTCTATCTGTCAGTTAGTCTAAAAGGTGCTACAAGGGCCTCATTCCCACTTACAAATAAATTGCTTCACAATCCGAATCGATGGATCGGTTTGGCAGCAGAGTGTGGTTCACACTACATTTGCCCTGATCACATTTTCTTGCTATAAAATAAAATATAATTACCCACTTGTGGTTCACATTGATCAAAGAATCATAGAGTTGTAAGAGACCACAAGGGTCATCCAGTCCAACCCCCTGCCATGCAGGAACTCTCCATCAAAGCATTCCCAACAGATGGCCACCCAGCCTCTGCTTAAAGACCTCCAAGGAAGGAGACTCCACCACACTCTGAGGGAGTTTGTTCCACTGTCAAACAGCCCTTACTGTCAGGAAGTTCCTCCTAATGTTGAGGTGGAATCTCTTTTCCTGGAGCTTGCATCCATTGTTCCAGGTCCTAGTCTCTGGAGCAGCAGAAAACAAGCTTGCTCCTTCCTCAATATGACATCCCTTCAAATATTTAAACACGGTTATCATATCACCTCTAAACCTTCTATTCTCCAGGCTAAACATCCCCAGCTCCCCAAGTTGTTCCTCATAAAGCATGGTTTCCAGACTTTTAACCATTTTAGTTGCCCTCCTTTGGACACGCTCCAGTTTCTCTGCATCCTTTTTGAATTGTGGTGCCCAGAACTGGACACAATATTCCAGGTGGGGCCTGATCAAAGCAGTATAGAGTGGCACTATTACTTCCCTTGACCTAGACACTATACTTCTATTGATGCAGCCTAAAATTCAATTTAAACCGTTTCCTGTGGGAGTTTCTCAAATTAACCCACTTATAGTTCACATTGGCAAATGAATCGGTTCAATTTGGAGCATTTTCAGCAGGATTTCTCTCGCTCTCTCCATCAGTGCAATCACATTTACATACTTCTGTATGAGGGTCAAAGGGCGGGCAAACACAGGTTGTTAATTTCTTCTTCCCCACCCAACGACCCCTTATCATGTCATAGTAAATCAATTCCAATTCACATCTTGTTCACACTGACACTGAATTGATTCATGGATTTGATTCTTCAAATCAATTCTTGAAATTGCTTCTGACCCACATCTGGTCCACACTTGCATGGAATCAATTTATCCAAAAAGATGCGGGAAAAAAATCAGTGTCAAAAAGTCATGGGTTAAATGGGTCTAGTGCATGGCACCCCTCTCCAAATCACTTCAGTGACTCAGTTCAAATGCCAACCAGGGTCATTTAAATCGCTTCAAACCGATTTGTGAACTGGTTTAAATCATAGTGGGAATGAGGCCAAGATCCCTTTGCATATTTATCTTCCATGAATTTTGTTTAATCCTTGGTTGCTGCTTTTTAGATTAGTAATGAGCATTGGTAGGTTGTGAGGTCATGAACTAGAATGTTTTTTCATTCTTCCTCCACTTCTGTGCAATGGATGTCTCCTGCCTTCCTCCTTTCCTTCTGTATCCCACTGTATCCATTTCTCCTCCCTTGCAAATAACTCTCTTTGGCCAGAAGGATTTGCTGACTATTGATGGAAAATCACAAAAACTGGGAACGTTGTATACTTTTAGGTATTTTCTTCTTCCCACAACAGCCCTGCCAAAGTCAGCTTATAAGGATTCTTTTTAATTGCATGAATTATTATCACTCTAAATGGTGGTTATTAAATGAAATATTACTGGGTTGGTTTGTAGGGCAGGAACAGAAGTGCTGTCTCTGATACAATCATCTTCAGCACAGTTCTGTTGTGACATGGTAGTATATAAATAAATATGGGCGGTTAATTTATTACTGGATCACACATCCAGTGTGCATGTACACTGTAGAAATTGTGCCTTTGGAACCACTTTAAGTGCTGTAGCCTGATCCTATGGAATTCTGGGATTTGTCGTTTTACAAGGTCTTTAGCCTTCTCTGCCAAACACTACTAGTACCTCATAAAACTACAGATCTCAAGATCTGGCAGTTAAAGTGGTGTCAAAACTGCATTATTTCTACAGTGAAGATGCACCCCTAGACTGATTTAAAAGGCCAGAAAGTCCCAGATTTTGTTCCTGTTCTTTCCAATCTTATTTTGGAAAGCCATAGACATGGCTTTGTTTATCCCAGAAAGTTTTATGTCAGCTCCCAATATGATCAGACACTTTTTATACTAGCTCCCCACGCCACTTTATTTTAATGCAGTATAAAATTAAAAAGAACAGGAAGAATATCCGGGAATTTTCAGTCAATCTGGATGTGCCCATAGTAACTGTCCACACAAATTCCACCTGTATTAGAAAGAATTGTTTTTTACAAAAATCTACTCAGTAATAAATTCAGGAGTGATGGCTAATCAGGGTGTGTGAAAATCTAAAATTTATTGGCAGCTTTTTCTTGTCAGGGAAAATAGTAAAGGTTTAAGCAAATGAAAGGCCTTGCTTAGATGATTCATACTGTATATTTTGCTTTGCTGACATGGGAACACCCAGCTCTCTGACTGGCTTTGGTAGCAAACTAGAGGTTCAATGCATAAATGAATTACAACTCCCAAGTCTATTTTTATACTGTAGCAGCGATTATATTCCAACAAGTATTTTCTGGTTTTGCACAATAGAGAGTGAAAGATTCAGGCTTTATTTAAAAGCAGCTTAGCCGTAGGCCATTTTATGCTATCTATGAAAATGAAAAGCTAAACAAATACTACTGAAAGGGAAAGAACGTACTTGCCAAGCCAAAGCGAAGCTAGTTGTAAATATACTGAAAACATTCACAAATAATACAGGCTATATGTTAGCATATCACAACTGTGAGTATTGGGATGAGGCAGAGGACTATTTTTTAAAAAACAAACAAACCTGAAAATTGTAAAAAGGCTGCAATGAAATTGCTTGTGCAGATCCTGTTAGTTGCGTTATGACATAGCCAGTAGATTGCAATGTCTCTTGGCTCTAATGCTTGCGATGTTGGGCTGGTCAGCTTGAACTACCTCATAAAGTAGTCGTGAGGAATATGGAAGAAAGAAACTGTTATATTTTGCTTCATATGCCATGGGTTTCTCATTCTAGGGGTGTCTGTCCATTTCATATTGTGCTAAAGGACAGTTCAAGGGATTTTCAGACTTTCTCAAGGTGATGGCTGGGCAGCCTATAGCTGGTAAGCATAAATCTCCTACTTTACTGAAGAACTTAGAAGTGAACCCCATCTTTGACCCAGAACTGAAAAAAAAGTTTCCTTGGTTGGTCAGCTGGGTCTCCCCACAGTTTCCTTGTCTGGGCAAAGCTAAGAGAAGGCTAAATGTCTTATAATACTACAGTTCCCATAATTTCATAGCCCTGAGCCACATCAGTTAAAGTAGTGCCAAACTGGATTATTTCTGCAGTGCAGATGCATCCCCTGTTAGTTTTGTACAGGAAAAACATTTAAAAAAAAACAATGCAGGAAACAGTAACTAAAAAAACTGGGACGAATAGTGACAGTGCCTGCCCTCTTAGCCACCTTGCATTAGCAACTTAAAAATAAAAAAATGACACTATAAGCCAGTGAATGTCAACTCAGAAAAACTCCCCAAACGTTTCATGATCCTTGTTGTTGTGCTCCTTCAAGTAATTTCCTACTTGCAGTGACCCTAAGAACCAATTATGGGTTTTTTTCCTGGAGGGACTTGTTCAGGGGAAGTTTGCCATTGCCTTCTCCTGAGGCTGAGAGCATGTGACCTGCCTATGGTTACCCTGTGGCTTTCATGGCGGAGCTGAGAATCAAACCCTGGCCTCCAAAGACATAGTCCAACACTCAAAGCACTATGCCATTCTGGCTCCTGATTTTCAGGTAAATTTAAAGCTATGAATTTGGGATCTGGGGCTTTCTGCTTTACTCTTCTCTGGGTTTCAATCATTGCTCTGGCATGACTCATTAGTGGACTGTGCTGCAATTTGTTCCCATTAAATAGGACAGGCGCTTGGAATTTTTCATCCAGATTACACAGTGGAGTGCATAGGGAAGACTAGACAAAATCAGAAGAAAGATAAAGGAAGGGGTTTGAGGTTTTTGAATATATATATATATATATATATATATATCAGATTCATAATTTGAAACCACGTTGCAGGGCTATCATTAGCAACTTGATTGCCATGCTGAATCAGACGCCCTGAGGAGGTCCTGATGAACAGTAAATATGTGTTAGTGACTCAGTGTCACTGTATATAATAAGAAATTGATCCTCAAAGAAGGTAAGGCTTTGTCAAGCTGGGAAATCTCTCTCCACCACAACTGTTCTCAGAACAATATGTGAGATTGTATGATAGGAAGAAGCCCATGAAGAGGATGAGGAAATGGGTGTGCTAGAAATTCCACCTGCATGATGCGCTCTGAGAAAGGGCTAAGGCAACAAACCCAAAAGACAAAGGATGAATGCCAGTACTGTGTCATACAGAGGATTCAGTATGATAACTGTACATGATGTGCAACTCCCAGATTCTTTTTTTTTTTTTAAATCAAGCACTGTGGTTTGTGATTTTTAGCAGAGGACAAGGGTGTAGCTATCAGAGGAGGGAGAGAATATCAGAAAATTGCCCCTCCCAAATAATAATTCTTCCAACCCAAATGAAATGTTCCTTCAGGACCCACATTTCTTGCATTGCAGTGACTTAAAAATTCAGGCCAGCATTTAGAAATACAGGCTGAGATCCACCATCACAGTTATGAATTCATAATCAGAGTCACACTTTTAAAACTGATTTGTATTCATGATCCTATGTATTCAGCAGTGTAGGACAGAGACTCAGCATGGCATAGCAGTTTGAACATTGGACTATGCTTCTGGAAACTAAAGTTCAAATCCCGGCTTGGCAAAGAAAACCCAGTGGGTGGCCCTGGGCAAGTCACAGTCTCTCAGCCTCAGAGGATGGCAATGGCAAGCCACCTCTGAAGAAATGTACACAGCAAACCCTGTGATAGGTTTGCCTTAGGCTCACCATAAGTCCAACAGGACTTGAAGGCACACAATAATAAGGGAACGTTTGTGGATTATAGAAGTCCCCCAATCCCGCTTTACTGGTTAAGCAGCCACTGAGATGATGGGGGTCTGTTCTCCTATTGGTTGGGTGTAGCAGACTACCATTTCCACCCCACTCCCTTGAATGATTCTTGATATGAGGAACTTCAACAGAAATGCTGCTTCTGTCAATCCAAAGATTGCTCATGGGAGGGGATGAAAAAGGCTAGTCTGCTGTGCCTCAATTGGAAGTAAAACAGACCCCCATCACTTGTTGTAATCCTGCCACATAAGTGGAGGGGGGGAGGAGTCAGGATATACTACTTAATTAAAGATACTTAAGTAAGCACAGTATAATATTTTAGGTGTTGGAATATGACTCTAGAGACTATGGTTCAGAGCCCAGCTTGGCCATGTAAACCCACTGGGTGAGCTTGGGAATATCACACATCTCAACCTCAGTGAATGGCAATGGCAAACCCACTCTGAACAAATCTTGCTAAGAAAAACCTTTGATAGGTTTGATCGCCATAAGTCAGAAATGACTTGAAGGCACACAACAACAACTATAATCAGAGATCCAGCATGGTGCAGTGTTTGAGCATTGTACTATGACTCTGGAGAATAGTTTTCATTAAGGAAAACAATCATTGACAAAGTTAAAAGTAATACAATTCCACCTCACACAGCATTTGGTTTTAAGGCAAATATATACCTAAGAATTGGGGGAAAGGTGTAAGAAGGTGATAAAAAAAAATGAATCTTGTGATGATCCCTCTCCACCTGTAGTAATCATGTTTGACGGTCTCAGCTAAAATGCACTCAGCTTAGCAGTAAATCTGCTTATTATTACTGAAGGGATATCTAATGCCACTGGGATGAGGGATCTCACATGACTGCTGTGTGTGTGCTTCTGCAGTGCTGAGCAGTGCAATATGTATGGCCCTCTCAGAGTCCCTCTTATTATTCCAAAATTTAAAATAAAATCAAACTATTCATAATATTACAGTAATTTAAACTGTACAGGTAAAAGTAATAAAAAGAAGTGAAAAAACAGTATAATTAAGGCAATACAGCATTCTCTTAAAAATCTTTTCTTTAAAAACCTTATATTGCTGATCTTTTGTATGTTTTGTGATACATAGGTTGAGCATCCCTTCTCTGAAATGCCTGGGACCAGAAGTGTTCTGTATTTCAGATTTATTTTATTTTATTAGATTTTGGAATACCTGCATTTGCATATAAATACATAATGCAAAAACTTGGAGATAGGAACCAAGTCTAAAACTGCAATTCATTCTGTTTCATATATAACTTATACACATGGCCTGATGATAATTTTAAACAATATTTTTTATAATTTTGTGCATGGAACAACGTTTGTGCGTATGAAACCATCAGAAAGCAAAGCCATTATTATTTCAGCCATCCATGAAAAACATTTTGGTTTTTGGATTATTTTGGATTTCCAAATTCCAAATAAATGAGGCTCAACTTTTATTGTGTTTGTTTTAAATGATAAGCCACTTGGAGTACCTAGTGGTGGTGGTGGTGGTGGTGGTGGTGATGATGATGATGATGATGATCTACTCCCACAGTAACAGCTGCCGGACACCTCAGCTTTAACAGCTATGTGGCAGATATTTACAACATGGTTCTCTCTATGGTAAGTACAGTTTTAGATATGAATCTAGTTGCTACATTTGGAGCATTATACAACTCCCTTCATGTTTGATTATTTAAAAACAAAACCTCACAAGTTTCATCATAAACACAATGGAAAGAATGTGAACATTTAAATCACAGAGTTGGAAGTGACCTCAAGGCCATCCAACCTAATCCCCTGCCATGCAGGAAGACACAAAGCATCCCCAACGGATGGCCATCCAGCCTCTGTTTAAAAACTTTCAAAGAAGGAGACACCCTCACTCTCCAAGGCAGCACATTACTGCCAGTTGCCAGTTCTCACCATCAAGAAGTTCTTCCTAATGTTTAGGTGAAATCTCTTTTCCGGTAGTCTTAATCCATTGCTCAGTGTTCTAATATGTAGAGCAGAAGAAAACAAGCTTGGTCCATCCTCAATATGACATTCCTTCAAATATTTAAACAGGGCTATCATGTCACCTCTTAGCGTTCTCTTCTCCAGGCTAAACATATCCAGCTCCCTAATCTGCTCCTCATAGGTCATGGTTTCCAAATTGTTCACCATTTTGGTCGACATCCTCTGGACACATTCCAGCTTGTCCACATCCTTCTTGAACTGTGGTGCCCAAAATTGGATGCAGTATTCCAGGCGAGGTCTAACCAAAGCAGAATATAGTAGTACTATTACAATCTAGACACTATACTCCTCATGATGAAACAAATTAAAAATGAGAGAAAGAATCAACCAGCCTGAGTAACCATCATCATTAACAGCTGCACACTGTGTGATCCTCTGTGTATTTGAGCAATCCGTTGTTTAAACTCATCATGACTAGCTGAAGTAGACAGAAGCTTTTAGTTTCTTCCAAGTCTATGAATCTATGAAGAGTAATAAAAGCAGAGCAATACACAGAGCAGTAATCGAGAGCTGAATAATAATGCATCCATCCAGTGTTCAAGCACTTTGACCTTAGCACTTCAATTAATTATCTAGAAGCCACACTGCTTTTCCAGGTGTCTTAAAAATCACAAATCCGTATTTAATTAGAGCTGGGTATAAAGCAGCAATAGATAAGGTCTACATTTTTTTTAAAGATACCCAAATAAAATGTATCCGCAGACTTTGCTCAGTGACTCATGGATATTGTTAATTAAGTTCTGTCTATCATGTCCCTAAAATGGCACTGGAAATGCAAGCAGCCTGGTTTTAAGAACCTGGTGGTGTATGATCCCTTTTGTTCAACCAATAAAGAAGAGAGTAAGGAATCCATTGGGGCACTGAGGCTGCATCTACACTGCAGAGGTAATGCAGTTTGACACCACTTTAACTGTCATGGCACAATCCTATGGAAATCCTGGGATATGTAATTTGTTGTGGCACCAGAGCACTCTGACAATAATCCAAAACACACTGCAAAAATAATGCCATTTGAGACTGCTTTAACTGCTCTGGCTCAGTGCTACGGAATCCTGGTAATTGTAGTTTATTGTGGCACCAGAGCTCTCTCACAGAGAAGGCTAAATGTCTCACAAAACTATAGTTCCAGAATTCCCTAGCATTGAGCTTGGGCAGTTAGAGGGGTCTCAAACTGGATGATTTCTGCAGTGTATTTTGGAACAGTGAAGGCTAAATAGCTCATCAAATATATCCCAGAATTCCGTAGCACTGGGACATGGCAGTTAAAACAGTGTCAAACTGCATTACCTCTGCAGCGTAGATGCAGCCTGAGTTGCAGGCAAACACTGAACAGTAATAGCCCTATGCTAGTAGTCGATCAAATGTAAGGCTTTCTGGAAGGTTATGAATAGGGATGGGAAACTCTGTCCATCTCATGATTTTTTCAACAATTTCAGGGTCTCCTCTCTATCCTGTCACTCTTGCAGGTACATCTGGTGAGAACAAAGGAGAAGGCCTTCTTAGTGGCTGCCCTCAGGCTCTGGAACTCCCTTCCACAGAGGTTAGAATGGCGTCCTCCTTGCTATTTTTCCATAGGCAAGTTAAAATATTTTTTTAAATTTATGCAGGCCTTTGGAAACTGATTGCCCAAGGGGTCTGGGCCTTACAAAATTGAGCAAGTGAAGGGGTGCCTGAGCAGTTGTGTTGTAATAGCATCATTTAGAGCTAATGACAGGTTTAGTCCATCAATGAAAAGGTGCACAACAGTAACAAATGTAATGCAGGGTGGCAGCTCCATGGACATGACATCATGTGATAAGTACCAGCCAAATGCTAAAAATTCACTTTTTAGTCTCTTGTGGAAAAGTCTTTAGATCATGTACGTATAGGAAAGGCATGGTTTATAGGCTGCATATGGCCCCATAGCTATTTTGGGGGTCATCCTCAAAGTTTGGTGTTCCATTTTGTGGGTGGAATAAAGATGGGGGTATCAGTTGCCTTCATTTATTCCAATGACAAAATTGGTTGATCACATTGGATGGGTTGTGTTGACCAGCTTGATTTCATTTACCTTGGCTACATGATTTTCAGTGATACCATCACAAGAAGGATGAAGAACTCATCCAGAAGGGAGGGGAAAGTGTGAATGTTCTCATTTTCGTAATGGTTTGATGGGCAAATATCTGTTTCACTGAAATTGAGGTCCTTCCTAAATTTGCTGTGCTGCTGAGGCTGGGGATCAGGGCTTTTCAGCTTTCATTTTTAATATAAATTTGAAACACAGCTGTGGTCCACCCTTTTCTGTGGACTCAAACAGTACAAGTGTGACCTATGACTGGTTAAGCTGTCACATTGGCAGTTAATATTTTTCAAATCTCTACCGATTTTCATTCATAGGTTTGTTTCATTTTGATTCTTCAATAATCTACATTTTGAAAAAGAAATGTGTACAAGCATTCACATATGTGTGTGTGCCTTCAAGTCACCTGTCAACTTATGGTGATCACATGGTTTACATAGGGTTTTCTTAGGTATGGAATATTCAGATGTGGTTTTGTCAGTTCCCTTCTCTGAAATGTAGCCTGTAGTACCTGGTATTCATTTGCTATCTCCCGTCCAAGTACTAAACAGGGCTAACCTTGCTTAGCTTCTAAGATCTTGTGAAATCTGGTGTCTTTAGGCAGAGGTTCCCAACTTTTTTGACTTATTTTTATGGCAGAGCCCCTAAGATGCCTGCCCTATGTCTTACAAGTTAATGGTGTTTAGGAGTATATATAAGAATATATTCTTATTGTTTAATTTCGTTCAGTTTTTATTTCTTTCATTTTCCTGGAGTGGCCGTGGCACACCTGGGAAGTGCACGAGGAGCCCTAAGGGTTCCTCGGAGCACAGGTTAGGAACCCCTGCTTTAGAATGTTTAGACAAGTATATTCAAATATATATACATACAGACAGCCCTCCTTATCCACAGATTGGGGGAGTCCTATTCATTCTCTCTCACACACACATATGTACACACACATATACTTATTTTTCCCATATCGTCTCACAAAATATCCATTTATTAGTATATGGCATTTTCCAACACATCTTATCCTGAAATACAATTTTAAAATGTTTTTGAATACTTTTTGGGACTGAGAACTGATTTGGAGAGGGGAAAATCCATTTTGTTCCAGAAGAAACAGATCTGGACAGTTCATATGAGAATTCACAAATATCAAAGTCTTATGCATTTCTAATGGGAAGAGAAGAGGAATCAGATTTTTCTGTAGTCTCTGCTGCTGAACACCTTTTATTTTTGCTTTATTTCACATTCACAAGTAGTTCGATCTACCATCTCACACTATTTTGCTCTCTTGCTTCTCATTAGGAAAATGAATTCCTTGGAGACTTAATTCCGTAATGCTGATGCCAGAGTAGCTGCATCTTCCTATTTTAATGGGTGTCTTGACAGTTCTGTGAATTTTAGCTCTTTTCTTGTAACAGCCTACACATGTGGGGGATAGATTTGGATTTAAACAGAAGGAGCTCAAGCCAGCTAGAAACAGAGAACCAGCTAATAAGAACAATGGCTTTGGCTTTGAAACAGAGGCTTGAAATGGCCTTAGGATACTTCAGCCAAGAATGGAATATAGGCCACCATCAGCCTCAAGTTGAAAATCCACAGCTGTCAAGTCTTCAAAAATTTGATTTGGCCAATTCTTGTGTTTTCGTGGTAAATTTATGACAAATGTGTGTAGTGCCAGATTCTGGGTGACCTCTGACAAATTGCTATTGGGTGATAACTCTGCCTTTCATGGGTTTGCATATCAACAACCATAGAAAACATCCAGAGTGGAACGTATCAGAAAACATCAGCAGTACCAAAATTGGTAGTGGTGAGGTAACCAAGATGGTGAAATTCAAAGACATTCCTATGTTAGTTTGGAAAATCAGTATACAAAGGGATCTTGCAGGACCTTTGAGACTAACTGAAAGCTAGAAGCTTTCATAGGCCCTTATCACACAAGGGACTTACTGCGTGGTAATCGCGTCCCAAACATTGCCTAAACGTTCCAGAAGCACAGAGGTTGGATCGTTCATCACGCTTCTGAAATGTCACTGAAGTGCTCTCGTTGTTCTTCCATCAACCAATAATTCACAGAGAAGCTATTTTTGTAATAATGGGATCTTCCGTTATTACAAAAATGGCTTCTCCACGAATGATTGGTCAACGGAAAAAGAGCAGAATGCCTCAATTAAGTTTCAGAAGTGTGATGGATGATCCCACCTCCACACTTCTGGAGCGTTTGGGCTATGATTGCTGCACAGTAAGTCCCTTGTCTGATAAGAGTCCATAGGCTTGAACCTACTTCCTCAATGGTGTGCATGCATCTGAGGAAGTAGACTCAAGTTTACAAAAGCTCATGCTCCCAACTTCTATCTTTCAGTTAGTCTCAAAGGTGCTGCAAGATCCCTTTCCATAGTGAGATATCCAAAATGCTGACAAACAGCCCTGTCACATCTGGAGAACTGTGGGAATTTTAAATGACAGCTGACTCATGGCTATTATACAAGGGACATGGCTAAAGAACAGTCTCCATCAGTGGAGTATCTATGGACTCCAGACAAGTTCTGTTATTGGTTAACCTACACTGATTTTTTTGGTAGTGGATTTGATGTGCTAATCCAGTCTAAACCAGTACTCCAATATGTCATCCCATGGCTATCCCTTCTCACTGATTTGGTTATTTTGTCTAAGACCTTTACTCTAATTAAGCAGAACCCACTTTGTGTCCTTCTTAAAGCAATGAAGGTGGTGACTGTCTGGCACAGAATACTCTGGGAGCAGGCTGGAGTACCCAGGCCTTGAAGATGCAGTGATGTCCTCTAATAGATGCTAATAGCTTTTAACCTGTGTGTCCCACTGTGCCACCTGGTGCCATCACCATGGGCATGAGTCACTTGCTCAGAGGTCAGAAGGAGGCACCCAGCAACAATCACATAACTGGACTTTTTGTTATGACTGAAAAGCGTGCAACTTCCACTTGTTTGGAAGCACCAAATAGCAAAAGGCTGTACAGACCAACATTGTATGCCAGCCTCAGGGCAGTATGGAGGCGTGGAGTCCACATGATGTATGTCCCAACACTTCCCTGACGCTGCCATCATGCCTTGTGCCTGACCGCACGGTGGGCGGGATCACAGCACTCCTTTGGTGCTGCGTTCAGATGCCGCAGCATGAAAAGGAGTGCCAGAAGCTGTCACGGTGTCAGCAAAGGCGACCTTTCCATGGTGCAAAAAGTAGCTGCTTTTTGTGGCTTCTTTTCACACCATGGTGTGCCAGATCAGGGCTGCAACATGTAGTTGCCATGGCCCCAATCCAGCACTGAAAGGGTGGCAGCAAACCGCTCCAAAGGGGTGGTCTGTTTAGCCCCCACATTGAAAATGGCTACTGAGTATAGCTACAGAGGACTTTGGATTTTTCTAAAAGATTTGGAGCAAATGTGATGTAAAAATGTTCTGAGGTGGTATAGCGTGGGTTTGGTTCTGAACTAGCCAGATGTCTGCTGGGCCCTGTATCATCTGAATTGATTGTCTTGGGGACAAGGGGAGGACATGGTATTTGACCCATGTGGACATGGCTGAAGAGGAGGAAGAAAGACAATGACAAGTACCAGCAGGTGAAGTTACAAAATGTGCTAGTATGAGGCAAATGTTCTGGTCTTTAGATTTTTTTTCTGGTTTCATCAAACATTAATTATTAGGCAAGTGTCTGAATTAGCGAAAGGACAGTGAAGTCTGAGATGAGGAAATGATTAATTTTTGCATTAGTCTGATCAATATCTTTATGGCCTTATCGTTAATACGCATAATGGTAATAATGATTTCTTGTGCCTTTTTGGATCTCCCCTCCCAACAAACCAAAATACCCTGATGTTATAAGAGTTAAAAAAAAGATGCTGTCCTTTTTTCTTTTCTTTTCTTTTTTTTTTAGTAAATAACGTGTATTTTGGCAGTCACTAGTTTTTATGTAATAAAGCCTTCTGAAGGGTAATTAAAGAGTCCTTTTTGATATGACGAATGCTACAAAAGGGAGTTTTCTTGAGAATTATTATGGCAGGATGGATCAAATAATTCTAGCTTTTGGGGTAGGGGAGACACTGCCCCTTCCACCATTTAACGTGAATCTAATAGTTTGCAAATGCTCTCTGGGTATTTGAGGGAAAGTCATTTGCACCCGTGTGGTATTTTTAGCATTACAGAATCTTATGGCAATTAGCGCTTCATGAATCCATCTCTTTGCTGTCACCGTCGCTTTCCTTTCACAAGACGTTTCTGAACCACAGCATTAGACACTGATTAGTTCGCTCTATTGCTAGGACTGAAGCGTTCCTTTTATTTGCACGACACCCTTTTTTTCTGTGTCAGTGAGTTTTATCTCCCTCTCAGAACATTATTGGAACATTTTGTCAGGAGTGATTTTTTTTTCTTTTAAACAATAGACTTGCAGGATGTTCCAGAGAGTAGGAAATGGAAGCAAAGCTGTGTGACACATGCATGTTCTTTTCACTGGAGCCCTCTGAAAAAAAGTCACCCTCATTAAAGAAAAAATTGGGGACAAATTCTCTCCAATCAGATCTACAGTTGTGAAAGCTTGAAAGAATGTTAATATCCATTTTGAATGATTTTTCCTGGCTTTCTAGCCAATGCTATGCTTTGGTTCCACACTTTCTTATGCTTAGAATGTATGTATACGTGCCTTCAAGTCGCCTGTGCACTTTTGCTGATATCATGAATTTCATGGAAGTTTCTTAGGCAAAGAATACTCTGAGGTGGCTTGCCCTCCTCTAAAATATAGCCTACAATCCCAGTATTCCTTGGTCTCCTATCCAATTACTAATCAGGGCTGATCCTGCTTAGCTCCCAAGATCAGATAAGATCAGGTGCATGCAGAGCATTTAAGTCCTCAAACTTAGAACAGGTCCATTGAAATCAATAGGACTTCAGTAAGAAAGTCATGACTAATATAGGCCCATCAAAAGCAATGGGACTTCCACAAGTGGTGACTTCTTTACTAAAGTCCTATTGATTTCTAGTTGGATCCAACTGTCCACCTAGACACCTACTTTGTGCTTATAGGGGTTGTTAGACTGCAATTCCCATCATCCCTACCAAGGGAAGCAAATGTTCAGTGATCATGTGAACTGTAGTCATCCCCTCAAAAAAATTTGGAAAGCCAGTTTCTCATCCATTCTTGAGAACATAACTGCTCTGGTGGATCAGGACATCTAGTCTAACACCCTACTCCTCATAGAAATGTCCATGAAGTCTACAAGCAGAGACAAAGTAAACACTTTTCTCTGCTCTTGTCTTCCAACAACTGGGATTTATTGGCACACTGCTGGGTTCCCAAAGTCCATCACAGCATTATCTGGTGCTCCCCACATGCCTTGCACTATGAATCAACTGGCTATTAACACTTCTAACCAAAGCTAATGGGTGATGTACTCCAAGACATCTGGGAGGTTTCTAGCTTACCTATCCATTTTTAAAGTTTTCTTAAAAGCACTGACCTTTATCACAACATAGAATCATAGAGCTGGAAGACACCTCAAGGGTCATCCAGTCCAATGCCCTAAATGCAGGAAGACACAATCAAAGCATTCACAACAGATGTCCTTACACCAGATGTCTTACACAAGGGCCACATAATACCTACATGCAGAGCTGCATATTATTGCTGTCCTAGAGGCTAGGAGCTTGTGCAACAAGAAGATTCCCAGTTGCCACAAAACACTCTCACTCTGGGACAGTAGAAAATTGGTAAATGTAGTGAAGTCTGTATAGGTTGGCTTGGCATGAGTCATAGATCGGGTTGTCTAATCCAGCAGCTGAATGACCCAGTGCATTCAAAACCCTGGTCTCTTGACGCAACCCAGGAGGCACCATGGGTTAATAACAACTGAGAAGGCAGTTGGGTATACAGCTACTGTATGATTCAATGCCATCTGAGGGTGAGAAGGTCCCATCTCCAAGCTGGACACACCTTTCTGGATGAGGCCCCACAAATGGGTTCCAACCCAGCTTTCCTCTTTTGACTGGATCTTGCCCTTATGCCACACTTCCAAAGTTGTGGCAAGGTAACATAAATAGCTGGACACAAGCAACAATGACTAGCACATGCATTAACAATCAGATCAACAGAATTTCGCAGGAAAAGGTGGAAGAGAAAGCAGCCAAAGCAAGACTGCCTTGTTGAGCCAAAGTTCCCTTGATTTATATGTTCCCCAGGGATTCCCAGGCCGGCCATGAAACCCACTGGGTGACCTTGGGCAAGTCACATGCTCTGAACCTCAGGGGAGCCAATGGTAAACCTCCTCTGAACAAATCTTGCCATGAAAACCCCATGATAGGTTGGCCTTAGGGTCACCATAACTCGGAAATAACTTGAAAGCACACAACAACAACAACAACAACAACAACAACAACAAATATTTCATACTACATAGTTATAGCACTTTAGCTGTCACGGCCCCATATCATGAACTCATGGGATTTGTAGCTTTACGGACTATTTAGAATTCTTTGGCAAAGAGCCCCAGTATGTCACCAAAGTACAAACCCCAGGATTCCATGCAGCCATGGCAGTTAGAGTGGCATAAAGGTGCTATAATTCTGTAGGGTGAGAGAAACATCTCCCAAGGCTGAGGGGCAAACAATGGCCATGCATCCATATTGGAGTTGCAGTCCCCAAAGTTGCTTTCTCAAGCTTGGGGCAACAGAATGGAAGGCCATTCGTTCATGTATGCTACCTACTGAATTAGACCTCTTCTATGAAACCCACTTTTCTAGCCCCTTGTCCTCCTGGCTTGTGAATTTCTCACTACATTTCTCCCCTCCTCCTCTACTTTCTTAAAGGAAATCTGTTTCCTTTTTTGTTTTGTTTTATGATGTGGTAAGCAGGACGGAACATGCAATGCTAAGGGAAACCTTGCCAGTGATTTCGTTACAGTTTCCTTGCATTTATATCCCTGCATGTGCAGTTGCTTTTCAATTTATTCTTTAGATTGTCCACAGACATTTATGGGCAGGCTTCTCCTGTTAAGTCAAGGTCCCTTTCAAAGTTGCCTTGTTTCACTTTCAGTTCTGTATTCCTGGCCTTGAATTTATGAATGCTGAGTGCCAATAGGCATGTTCCATTTGTCAAGGGCAAGGATTCTTTTTCAGTGTATTTTATAAGTTGCTGAAGAAGTAGCTCATTTTCTCCCCTCCCTCCTCTTCCCTTTTGTTCGTTAATAGTATGCAGGGGAGGGGGGGAGGCAAAGCTTATATTAGCAGAGATAGCAGACTCAGATATCTGTGGTACATTCCTATTGCCCATCTGCCAATCTTCAGCATCACATTCTCATAAACCAAATTGCTCCTAACACCTTTTGTTACTTTTATCATATTCATATTAGCAATAGCAATAGTATTTGCATTACATATTGGTCTGATTTCCCCTTTTGTGGGGGGGGGGGGAATAATGGTCAGAATGATGTCATTTAATTTGAAAAAAAAATGAATTTTATCTTCCTATTGATTGGATTTATTATATTCTCTTTGTTTTCCTTAAGATCAAAATCCTTCTGCATTCTTAGCCACCATGGTCTCAAGCATGACCAGGGGCTGTTTGCACTGCACAACTGTAGTGCTATGATCCCACTTTAACTGCATAGAATCCTGGGGAGCATTCTGAAGTTTGGGGAGGGGCACTGAGAATTCTAAACCAAATTTCTATTGCCTCACTAGAGTTGTAGTCAGATGCTCAAACTACTATTTTGTTCTGGTTATAGATGGTGCCATAACAAACTACAGATCCCAGGATTCCATAGGATAGAGCTATGACAGTTAAAACAGTGTCAAACTGCCACTGTTAAGCCAAATAAGGTAGCTCTGATAATAAGGTTACATTTAAACAGAAGTTTATATTTCAAGTGTCCTCCTTCTATTGGAAGGTTGTGCTCGAAGGAGGCATTTCTGCCCAATAAAAGAGCCAAAGAAGGAATCTATCCTCTCCTCTTAATGCACACCAAAGCTCATAGTCTAATTTTTGCTTATGATTTATTAAGCCCTATATGACACCAGATCCTGTCTGATCTTGGAAGCTAAACAGGTTAAGTCCTGGTTAGTACTTGGATGAGACACCAGTAATGAATATCAGGTGCTGTAGGCCATATTCCAGAGGAAGGAACTGGCAAAACCACCACTTGAGTATTCCTTGCCTAAGAAAATTCTATGCTATTCCTGGGGTCTCCATAAGTCGACTGGCAACTTGAAAGCACATACGCACATGCCAAAGCAATGATACTATGGCTGGAGTTGGGCAAACTCGCAGTGACTGGATTTACAAGGCTGAAATGTCACTTTCAAAATGACTGCTGCAAATACGATTTGTGACTTATATTTGGCAGATGGTTCGTGTGCTGATGCTTCAGGATTCAAGATTGACAGCTGTTTGAAAATCAACACATTTTATATTCTGTCCTGCTTCCTTCAAGAGAAGTAGATAAGGCTGAGAAATAACCACTAGGCTCAATGTAGTTGAACACAGTTGAAAAGGAATTTGCATCCAGATCAGAGGTCCAGCATTTTATCCCTCACTCCCCACTGGCTTTTATCCTAAGGAACTATTCTGTTTTGTGCAGCTTTCACAAAAACAAAAACAAAATCCCCTTGAGACCCATGGGTGACCAGGGCAATGGATCTAAGAGAAATGAAATGAGTCAGAGCCTGTATTAGATTAACAACTGAATTGTTTGAGGAAAGATGGGACAACAAGCTAAAAATAAATCACTGCTATAACTTTTATAGTAACAGTGTATATACACACTTACTGTAAGCCATAATTTACAGTGTCTTGACTCTCCTCTATTCCCTTACCTTGTATATCTGCCATCTCCTTCTATAATGCTTCTTCAGATATATCGCTTGCATAACTGGGAATTCTGCTTGTTCTGTTTTCTTTTTCCTTCTGTCTTTCCTTATTTTCTTTTTTTAAAGAGAAGTGAACAAACATAAGAATGCCGACTCAAAAAGCTCCTATTGAAGCAAATATTTGTAAAATGAAAACTTATTCCACTGAGGAATTTTAGATGAATGGAGTGTGATGTGGATATACAGCCATATGTGGTTACACAATAACCATCAAAAAAATTGTTTATCATTAGACAGAGGAGTTTATCACAGAACAGGAATTGGAAGTATAACCCAATGGCAATCTGAACGCAATCGTAGGGTTTTACGTTATTGTGTGAGAAACTATCACACGCAATTTCAAGCACTGGGAGGCAATTTTGGGCAGTTCCAAACACGATACGGCATCAATACGCAATCACGTAAATTCACTGAACTAGCAAATTCACTCAATTCCGAACTGGTCCCACTTTCATTTCTTTTGAAATTGAGAGAAATTCCTCCCGTGTGATAACGTCCATTGGCACAACTATTGGTGTCCCCACCTCCATGGCAAGCACACTTAGCTTCAATCCCACCTTTACTACTCTGTTTGTCAAAGTCAGATCAATGCCAAATCCAAAATCTAGGTCTCAAGCAGGTTCCCTCTATTTAGAAGAATTCACATGGACATTTAGGGATTCACATGGACATGCATGCGTATTGGCTTATGGATTGAGTAAAACATTGGCAATCTTGTTTCAGTTGTGCAATGTTGCCATTCAACACCAGGTTTTATAGGACAGTTTAGGGGCCCCTTGGTTTTACCTGAGGGGGAGATTTGATGACTATGACACTGGTGTTGGCTGTGCTGAGTGACCACCTTCATCATCGGTCTGGATTCTTCTTTTTCCTAGGCTTCCTTGCACTTTTTCCCTGCCTGGAGGAAAGCAACAACCAGTAATAGATGGGGAGGTATTTCCCAGTGTCAGATGCTAAAAGTGAATGTTTCACTCTGGTCCACTGATGTTGTGTGCCTTCAAGTTGTTTCTTAATCCTAAGGCTAACCTATCATGTTGTTTTCTTTGCAATATTTGTTCAGAGGAGGTTTGCCATTGCCTTCCCCTGAGGCTGAGAGTATGTGGCTTGCCCAACGTCACACACTGGATTTCATGGCAAGCGGGGAATTAGACCCTAGTCTCCAGAGTCATAGTCCAACACTCAAACCACTACGCCATGCTTGCTCTCAATATGAAAGAGACAAAAAGCCATTTTTCAGTTCTGATTTCACCTTGGGCCATTCAAATCCATTCACCACTGTTTTCTAAAAAATTATTCAGCTGTTTTGCTCTCTTGAACCATGTGACTCCACACCTCAAACACCTTTCTTTTTGCTCCAAGATCCTGCACAAGCTTTTTGTCATTATTTCAAAGTTCTCCATGGCTTTGCTCCTTCTTTTCTTTATGTGTTTTATCTCTAAACTGAATCAGTCTTGTGACCTCCACTCATCCATCTCCATCACCCTCAGTTCCCCCAGGGTTTTCTCTCCTTGAAATGATTCGACCTATTTCCCCTAATTCCCAGATCTGTCTTCCAGTGTGTTTCTATGGAGCCACCTCCCCCACTTCCTTTTCATCTCTCCTCAAAATTTATGAGTTTTTTAATGGACATCTGAATGATGGGGAAGAAAAGGCTGTGAGGTGATATGATAGCCATCTTTGGATATTTGAAGGAATGTCATGAAGAAGATAGAGAAAACTGTTGCTCCAGAAACTAGGAGTGTATCTGCACCATAGAAATAATACAGTTCAATAGTTCTACTCTAGTTGGGATTAAAAATCAGGCAGATATGGATTTGTAACTATGAGTTATAGATTTGTTACTGTTCTGTATTCACCAATGGTATTGACCCTTTTGAACTGTGTAAATTTACAGCGCTATATAAATAAAGGTTAATAATAATAATAATAATAATAATAATTGAAATAAGATGGAGGAAAAGAATTCTACAGATATTGTGGACTGATAAAATGACAAACAAATGGTTTCCAAAGCAAATCAAGGCTGAACTCTCTCTAGAAGCCAAGATGACTAAACTGAGGCTGTATTTTGGAAACATCATGAAAAAACATGACTCACTAGAAAAAAGAATAATACTTGGTAGGGGAGAAAGCAGTAGGAAAAATAGAAGACTGCATTATGAATGGATAGACTCAAAGAAGGAAGCCACAGCCCTGTGTTGCTAACTTGGAGATCTCTCATTTGTAGGGTTACCAAAGGTCAGAATCGACTTGATGGAAATTAACAACAAATGTATTCACTATCATGGCACTATTGCCATGAGTGTAAATATCCCCTGGAGCCCATCTTAAACTCAAGGTAGCCATGCCATTCAATGAGAATCTTCAGAAGTGGCTAGCCCCTTCCCACCAACCTGTCACCATTTTAACTGGAAATTAAGGGATGGAAGGAGGCTCATCACACTGCACCTTGTGGTGGGAGGGGGGGGGTCTACCCACATCATTATGAAGTGCCCCATTCAACCAACCATAGATCTCCATTGCATGGGATGATCCCTTGAAACATACCTTAATCTTGAGGGTTCTCAAGATTAAGGTGTGTTTCTGGTGGGGGGGGAGTCAATACCTTAGGGCATTCATAACTATGTTTACACAGTTACAAATCTGATGTAGAATCTTGGCCAAGACTTAGACCAGAGTGTGTTAAGATATAGGTCACAGCATTGTTGGTAGGGCCCATGGGAGGCTGCCACTGAAGAGCAGACTAGACTCATTGAATTATGAGGAGCTTGCAGTTTTGCTCCAGCAATGGTCCAAATTTGATTGAAGCTTTATGCAGTCCTGCAGAGAGAAGTATGGATGCAACCATATTTCCTTGGAGAAAATCTACTTGAGACTTAGATAGAAATCAGAATCTCTGGAGGATCCATTCCTGGTATATAAACCAGCTGTGTGCTTCTACCTTCATAATTACATTAGATGGTTTACAGGTTGCAGTTAGATTATGGACTACTCTTCTCAAGGCCTCTTGCCAGATGACTCAATTAAAGGCACCTATTAATTTGATTTTTAATTTACCAAGGCTTTTGAAAGACAGTGAATTTACGTGGGTAGTATTTCTGGTATATGATTAATTGACTATTTAAGGCCATTGACTTTTATTTTATAATAATATAAGCCACCTTTAAGTGTCAAAAACCCTTCCGAGGCAACTTCCAGTAATCAACATCAATACAACTTCCAGTATATTTTTTTTAAAAAAACAGCTGTGAATAAGAAGAGCAATAATAATAAAAACAGCCAACCCTATAAAATACTAAAATCCAATAAGCAATTACAGCTGAAACCATCAGCTGCCTAATGAAAACCCATTTGTAAAAATGCCATAGAAAAGGAAATATTTTTGAGGTTCTTGTAAAATCATACACAGGAGGGTAAATTTTAATGTTAGTTTAAATCATTTTAAGGGCATCACAACCTGTCTTTGAAAGCACAAATGGACAGACTGTGGCATCCTGTTAGTGGCATACACAGGCCTAAGTCCACCTTACACCTGTACATGTCTTTCGAGGCTTGTAGTTATTGTTGTTTGTATTCTCCTCCTCCCTCTGCAGTGACCAAATCCCCCCCCCCCCACACACACACCCCTGACTTACTGTTGGGTCTCTGTAGCATCCCATTTTCACCACATGGTTGGTGGAAAGTTGGTTGAAGATGCATCTGGCGATGTCTCCATAGCCAGATGAAGAAACTTTACATCATCCATTAACACCTTTGGAGGACACTAGTGGGTCTTGATGGATAATATGGATAATGTAATCATTCTGCATCTGGTTACAGGGGCATAGCCAGATTCTTCTCAGATCTCTCCCACTCTGTATGCTATGTCATACTGTACTGTGCTATGCAATTTCATACAGAAACTCAGCCATTGCGTGATTCACACATCCCTAAATCTAGCACTTCAACCCACCTTGTCATGCTAATGTGGAAATTTAATTAAGAAAACACACATGTCCCACCATTAAATGCTCAGATTTCCAAAGCCAGATTTTAATATTGAAACCTGATTTCAGAAATGGTTAAATGCTGCCATTCAGATTTGACACAGTGTTCAAAATTTCTCTGTTTTGATTGGAGCAATGAATGCAGTTAAGAGAAAATTTACTAGATTCCATTGCAAGTCAGCTATCATATATACTGTCAAATATTGACAGCTACTGCATGTCAGCTGTCAAAATATTATGTCATCCTATGTATCAACTCTGAGTAAGTTTAGATGTCGCATACCTGCCAGAGAGGAAAAGTTCATTCTGAAAATAACTCTGAAGTAAGCTTTTCTTCTTGGAAAGTTTTTAGATGAGCAATTCAGATCTCCATAGTAGGAAAAGTATTCTTTTTAATAAACATGGCAGGGAAGAAAGAACATCCAAAAGCTTGCTTACAGGAAGAATGCTAAAAAGAGATGTGTTCTAATTTGCCCTGGGTACAATATAAAATTCTTTTGTGAGTCTAACTCAGTTCAGAGTCCAAATGACATGAGTGTGATGTTATTAGAGCCATTTGTTTTGCTGGAGATATTGTGTAAGAAGCATCTATATTTGAGCCATGGTAACAGAGCTGGCCAAAAAAACCAAGTTATTTCAGCTTCAGTCTTCTTTGCCAAGTTTTCAGTTCAACCTTCTCAAGTCTTTTTTCCCTCAAAAGAAAAGAAATGGAGGGGAATGACCCATATGAAACCAGCAAGCATGCCAAGTTTCTTCGCTTAGGATGACTCTCAGGGCCGCTATTAACACAATGTCATCTTCTTCTGTTAATAGACTTATTAGAAACCATCTCCCTTGGATGCTTCCTTGGATTTTAAGATTCCACATTACTAGATAGTTTTACCAGAACAAAAAAGATCAATTTTAAAATCAGTGGTTCTTACAGATCTGAATTTCTTAAATTAATGCTTCGGCATTTGTAAAACTGCAAAACTTAAGTTAGTGATACTCTTCAGATACCCACCTCAGTGCTCAGGTTTCAGTGAGATCTGGGGGAAAGCAGGTTCCATTTTAAAATGTGCACATACTTTTCTGTGCTTTTCTGTCATGACTCCATCCTATGGAATCCTGGGATTTGTAGTTTGTTGTGGCACCAGAGATCTCTAACAAAGAATCCTAAATTCTTACAAGACTACAAGTCCAAAATTTCATAGCACTGAGCTATGGCAGTCAAGGCAGTGCCAGAATGGATTAATTCTGCAGTGTAGATGCAAGCTCAGCAACTTGAAATGTAGATTTTCAGCTCTCATGCTTGCCAGTGGTGGTGGGTGGCTCCCATTGTCAAATACTGTAACTTGTATCTCTTTGCAGGCCCCTCTCATCAGTTTCCATTTGCCTGGGTTCCCAGTTCATGATCCACAGTGTATTGCAAACAGGCAGATTTAGTACCAACACCCCATTAAAACACTCTTCAGCCTTGAAATCTGAGGATATTAACATGGGAGAATGAACAGGCTGTTTAATAATCTTTTAGGCTATTATATTAAAATGAACAAAATTGTAGATAGACATATACACCCTCCCCTTAGGGTGGAACATAGACTTTTCATCCTCTAGGAACATAGGTTATCATTAACATTGCTCGTAAGGCATCACACATCTTATATCACCTTGTTATCTGAGAGCACTTTGCTATGAGTTGGTCATACACGTGTAAGGAATTGAACATTTCTTCTATATATATATACCTATAAGACACAGCACTTTGATTCAGCCCTGCCTTGTTATTTGCTACAATGGTTGCCTGATCTTTGTGATGTGAGGTACCAGAAAAGGCTGAGGAGATGCAGAAGGCTGCCTTTGCAATTTCATAACAGCTGGTGGGAGAACCAAGAAGCATGAGTTGTGAGCCTGCCAGTTGTGGCAGAGGAGGATTCAAGAAGCAAAGAGCAAATTGACTGGCTAGTTGGAGTGGTGTAGTGTATGGAGACACAGAAAAGAGAAAACAGAATGTACAAGTATGCAGGGGAGAAGAAAGGGACAGGAAGAAGAGGAGGAAGACCTAAAACACAACACCGGGTTCCTTCTAATCCATCTAGATTGTCATCATCTGAGAAGAAAACAAACTATGATCATACATCATAGTTTTTAGCACTTGAAACCAAGCACCATGGGGAGCACCATTTGTCTGATTGGAAGTGACCTCTGGAAATATCCCAATTCATTCATCATTCTTAGTGCATTTTTGAACTGCTTTTTCTTTAATCCCTGACACCTGAGACGTTTGCTTAAATCCTGCTATTAGCACAGACTAGAATAGACACATTTAATCAATGGGACTTAGCTACATCTTGACTCACAATTGATTGAATAGGTCTACTCTAGTTGGGGCTAACCAACAGAATGCCAGCCATTATTTGATTGCTCTCCCTCCTGTTGCACTATATGCAGTAAACCTGAAAATCCAAAAAGATTCAAACTGTACCAAAGCAGTCCTCAGTTTTACTTACAACAAGGAGGACAAGAATTTGAGTGAAGAAACAGAATTCCATTCCAGATTTACTATAAGACATTAAACTTATGTTGTCGCAAAAGTTACTCCCTTAACTAAATCCACTGCCATCTACCAGATGGATTGTTTCAGTTCATTAACTTTAGTGAAATAGATACAAAGCCCTCCCTGATTTTTGCCTTTTATTATCACTTGCAAAATGCTAGTAAAATACCTCAAAAGCATCAGATTACATCTGATTTTCTGAATGTTGGCCAAGTTGACTGAGGCTTCTGGGAGCTGAAGTCCACAGCATCTGGAGGACAAAAGTTTGGGAATCACCACTGATCTAATCCAACTGTTAACCATGCAGGAAGACACAATCAAAGCACTGTTGACAGATGGTCATATGGCCTCTATTTAAAAACATCCAGCGCAGGAGACTCCAGCACTCTCCGAGGGAATGTGTTCCACTGTCAAATAGGTCTTACTATCAGGACATTCCTACTAATGTTGAGCTGGAATCTGTTTTCCTGTAGTTTGAAACCATCGCTCTGTATGCTAGTGTCTGGAGCAGCAAAAAACAAGCTTGCTCCATCTTCAATAATGACATCCCTTCAAGTATTTAACCATGGCTATCATGTCACCTCCATATCACCTTCCCTTGCAAAGTTTGGAAATCACTGGATTAGATGGCCCTTGTGGTCTCTTTCAACTTTATCATTCTATTACTCTAACTTGATAGGTGACTTGAAGGTACATAGAAACATGTATTCATATTCTATTTCCCATATTCAACTAGTGAGAACAGAAGGCTGAATTAAATGGAAAGGCCTTTGGTCTGATTCAGTGGGGCTCTTCCTGTGTTTGCATCAACATTGATCTGGCCACATGTCCCCATTTCCATCTTGCAAAATGTCTGTGGACAGGAAATGACCATTTGTTAAGTGTCACAAGATGTGTCCTGCACTTCTGTTCTGTATTCCAATGGATGCTCCCTGTAGGTTGGGTTTTTTTTTTTTTTTTTGCTTTGTTTGTTTATTTATTTGCCTGCAAAAGAGCAGTGTGGAGAGGGCGTCAAGTCTATATAAGCAGCTTAAGGACACTTGTGACCTCAAAAATGCACTTTGTCAATTCCTTCTCTCCCTTTCTCTCTCTCTTTTTAAAAATGTGTCTTGATCTGAGCATTTACCTTCATTTGTTTGCTTTATTTCTGGCAGAGGACCAAGTGCAGCATTTAAAAGGAGAGCTGAATAGCCCACAGTAGTACTAAGTACTATTATTTCTTTGTGGGAGGTTTATTATAGGCTTCTGGTATATAATCTAAATTAGGCGTCTGAAGCGGGAGGGAGAAAATAATGCTTTCAGGTTTGGAAACGTTATAGAATGCTTTGAGTCAAATTCTCTCATTCAGAAGTCTCCAGATTTCCTTGATAGCCTTTGAAGTTCTTTGGAAGCTGTAAATGTTATCAGCATTTGCTAATTAAACCTTCTTTTCAAACAGCTGCATGAGAATGGAGCTCTTTTATGTTGCTGGGAATTTGGCTGCAATTTTTTTTTTCTTTAAACGGGGACCAACTTATGCTGAAGGACTCTTGTCATTTCTTGCAGACTTTCAAATGACATTATAGCTAACCACCAAACAGGGCTTACTTGTGAAGGAGCTTGTAGAATTCATGTGGATGGTGATGCCAACTTGCATCCCTGTAGAATAGATTTAGTGAATTGCATTTGTTTAATCTTTTGTAAGATGAGAATTTATTCTACACGCAGCTGGTATCCTAGCTCCACTGCATAGTGTCCTTGGCCATTTGACCTCTTTGACTGTCTCACACACACCCAGAAAGCACCCATAGAGCCATTATATAGCCGTTTCAGTGCAAGGGGGCATTTCTGCTGTATGCACTTGTTCCCCATATCAGTTTATGTCTGGTCACATCACTGCTACAGCTGTGGGGTTGGGTTTTTAAAAAACATTATTCCCACAATACATGTGCATATTTTGCATATTTCTTTTCTCTTCATTTTGATTGCCCATGGCATCACCTTTTTCAGATGCCAATAGAAAACAAAGGAGCTACACTTCCATGGTGGGAATGATCAAGTGACATAGGTAACCACCTGACCACCCATCAACCTGTCCCCACCTTCCCCCCACCATGATTTCAATTCCCTGATTCCACCATGACCCCAGTTCCAGGGAAGTGGAGTAAATTGGTTTTGTTTTGTTTAAAAAGCCTTAACACCCTCAGGCATTGCAAAGAAATGTTTTCCACACTGGAAGGAGAGGAATTTTGTGTGTTCCAACAGGACTAAGACTGAGGTAAGGACAGCCTGGGGCTGATATTAGGGGTCCGTAGGACTGGGCATCCATACATGCCCAGCCCTACAATTGGCACTCATGCACCATTTTACAACAGCCTCATCCACAAGGGGCACACCATTGTGACGCACGGGTGTCCAAGCGCCCAAATGGTATTCGCTGGAAGAGGCCTCATGGCGCGGCACTTATGACGCCTCTAAAAAGAAGCTGCTTCTTTTTAGGGAGAGCATCAGTGCTGTGCCTTGCAACTGGTGCAGCACCAACAAGGGGCAAAGATGAGTAGCATGGATCTGCCCATCTGTATCTCCCCATTATTTAGCCTGTGTAGATTCATCCCAAGATATATACAGTTGGCCCTCTATATCCATGGATTGTGCATCCACAGATTCAACCATCCATAGCTTGAAAATTAAAAAAAAAATTCAAAAAGCAAAGCTTGATTTTGCCATATTATATAGTGTGTATGTTGTTTGCCTTCAAATCATTTCTGACTTATGGCAACCTTAAGGCAAACGTATCACAGGGTTTTCTTGGCAAGTTTCTTCAGAGCAGGTTTATCACTGTCATTCTAAGGAATACCATTTTACTATGTCATTTATTCAGTGGGACTTGAGCATCTCATGGGGGTCCTGGATAGAGCCACAACAGTTTAAAGGCTATGAGACTGATGTAAGTCTGTAATGCAGCTCTTTAGACTCCATTCCTGGATTGTAAGAGAGAGAAAACACCTTATGTGATGCCTTTTGGGGAGGGAGACCACTTTTTTTCTTTTCCTGCCTGCAATGACAACAATAACTTTTCCAAAGCATTTGATTATTGTTTGCGTTGAAAGAATATTTACCTATAAATCTCCTGTTGTGAATCTTTATTGCCACACAGGCAAGGAAGAGCACATCTCTTGTCAGGGTGTTATTGATTGTAAAGAAATCATTGATAAAACTAGGCATGTGCCTTTTCTCTTAGAGGCTGCCAGCTCAGCATGCTGTCTGATTTAACAATGAAGCAAGTGCTCAACATCCTAATTATGACACCAGAGCCTTATGAGCAGCAATGTATCAAAAGAAGTACAAGTACTTTCCTGGTCATCTTAGTGTTTTTCCAGCTGAGACACTAGTGCTGTTGGAGTATCATCTAGCAGCAGCAACTACCTACCTAACTAAAATATTTATATCTTATATTACACAAACTCATGGCAGTATATAACAAAAATTTTATACAAAAAAAAAAAGAAAGAAAGAAAGAAAGAAAGAAAGATTGGGAATGGTGAGAGGGAGGGGGATAGGAGCATAATCATGGCCACTCACACCATTTGATTGCCTGCATGTTGGAACTGCAGCAGAAGGAACTTATCACACATGATTTAGTAGTGGGAAAGTAATGGATTAGAAGGCATTGATGAATTTTGTCCATCAATAAAAAGGAGTGAGCCAGGAGTGGAAGGAAGATGAAAGTAGCTCCAAGTCAAATATGTCATCATGTGATATACTACGGCCACAGACTCTTATTATCCTGCCACAATTCACTTGGCTAGCCTTGTGCGATAAAGTCCATAGTATTCTTCACCATTGGGTCTACTGGATAGGGTTTCTAATGATTACATCTGGAAGCTCTCATAAGTCTCACTGCTGTCTTAAGGGCTATACAGAATGCTCCAAAGTGGCAGTCTGGAGCTGCCCCTTTATTAGGAGGATTGGGGCCACAGCAACCTCGGCCCCAATCAAGCCTCTGGAGGGTATAAAATAAGCCACAAAAGTGGCTCCTTTTGTGACCTGCAGGGGGCCTCATAGCCATGGTAGCGCAGCTTTATAATGCCCCTTCAGAGCTGCATCATGTGCATGCAGTGCCAGAGTTGCACCATGATGGCATGCACCATGAGGACCAGCATGCATCGTGTGAACAAGTGCCCTGGGGGCAGAGTTAGGGCATCCAGCATCAGGACACTGCACCCTGACTCCACCCACAGGCTGGCACAAAGTGCTGGTCTGTATAGGCCCTTAAAGATCTTTTTTTGGTCAAGGTAAAGTCCCAATCCAAAGTGGAGGGGTGTTTCTTTTTAATACTTCTTGCTGTTCAGGCAGACCCAATCTCTTATCTGAAAGAGTGGGAGCCAGTACTAAATCTGAAAATACTTCACTGCCAGGAAGACTAGAGAAATTGGAGTTTTGATAGATCAGCAACACATAGGAAGTTGGAAAGCTTAAATATTTTTTAACCAGGGGGGTTCTTCCACATTCTGGATGGAGCTCAGTTGCTCCCAAGCTGCTTAAAGGAATGGAGTAAATCCAATGTTAGTCCCAAATAAAGGAGGCCTATTGAAATGAATCAGACTTGTTAGAAAACATTTATCTAACTCACATTCATTTCAGTGGGTCTGATGTAATTGGGATTAACATTGATCTTTTGTTGGCATCTAGATGGTCAAGCTACTCTTACCTGTCAACAAAGTTTGCAACAAGAATTCCCTGCTAAGATAAATAGAATTCATGTAGATTTTATACTTTTATTTCTCCTTTCCCCCTAATTTAGTACAAACAGGACTTGTTTATCTCGGATTGGCCTTTTTAATCATCAGTGTGCTTGTAGAAAGCATGGGATGAGTCCTTCCTGAATCTTTGTTAGCGAAGAAAAGCCAGAGAGAGGGATTTTATACTTTTATTTCTCCTTTCCCCCCAATATAGTACAAACAGTGAAAAATATATAAACAGGAAAAATATCTATTGTAAAAATAGAAGTGTAAAAGATC
Source organism: Urosaurus nigricauda (assembly GCA_034509955.1). Lineage (NCBI taxonomy): Eukaryota > Metazoa > Chordata > Lepidosauria > Squamata > Phrynosomatidae > Urosaurus > Urosaurus nigricauda. The sequence continues at coordinate 111,872,047 of JAOEGL010000006.1, forward strand.
AATGAAGGAACACAATAATGTCACAGCATATCTGTTATCAGATTCTGTAGGATGGCTCAAAAGTTTAATAGAACTGATATCTGGGATGCTGTTACTCTATAAAACATCAGGTTCCAACCATTGGGCTTAAAAACACGGGATCATTCTTTGACAGGTTTAGTGACTCAGTGGTTTTACAAGCTGTAGATATTGGGCTAATCTAAGAGTCAACATAATGCCAAGTCACATGCTCCTATCCTATGTTACACCTAACTGAACTCAGTGAACCATTAGTTTGACTGGCATAAGGATTTCATCTATGGATAAAGACTGGCTAACGCAGCATCTAGTCTCCCAGTTATTGACTCTTTAATAAGACTTATCTTACATACATTTTTATCACATCCACTCCTGAAGAGATATGTCATGCTCTCCAACTGTCCTGATTTCCCAGGGATTGTCCCATTTTTTCAGTTCTTTAGAAAATGGCTTCCCTACTTTTCCCTTGTCCTTGGCTTTAAACTGATGCAAATTGAGTCCAAAGGGGGGGGGGAGGGGGTACGAGACAAAAGAAGGGGAAAATTCTTTCCCCTCCTTGTAGATTCAGGCAAAAGCAAACTGCTAAAGTGTCTCCTGCTTTGTGTGTTCTTCCTCATCAATAACTTTTGCTATCATGATATTTTTGAAAAAGTAGCTGTATAATTCTCTTGCTGAATATTTTTATTTTGTCATCTTGACCACAGTCTGATATTGCTTGGCCACATGTGTCTCAGTTTTCATCTATGAAATATTATGCGATATGGCGTGTTTAACAGAGCCTCAAAATCTTGCCAAAATACAACAAAATGCAAAATCCACTAGCAGCTATGCTTTTATGATGGCCAATGCCAAAGCATAAAATACATTATGTATTATGTTTGTATTTTATGTACGTATTTTATGCTTTGGAGTTGATGCAATAAAGGTATCACTGCATGTGGATTTTGCAATTTTTTTTGTACTCGTATTTTGCTGCACAACCAACACAGCTGCTCCTGGCAAGACATTTTTTTTTACTTGTAAGAGGCAAATGACTTAGTTCACTGCCTAACAAGTTTTCAGCAGTCTTCCCCCTGCCCTGAAGGCAGTCCTTCCTAGTGGTGGTGCCAACCCTTGTGATATTTACATGCTTGTGAAGATTGTGGGACAAAGGCCTTCAACAAAGAGTTCTTTCTTTCCCCCTCTGTGCTCAGCTTAACTTCAATTGCTGCAAACTGAGTTTGAGTATAAAAGTAGTTTACATTCAATTGACCCAGTGGGGTGAGAAAAGAGGAGAAAAGCAAATCTTACCCTTCCTGTAGATTCACACAAAAGCAAACAACTGTAGCTTCTCCTGTCTTGTGCATTCTTCCTTATTAATAATGGTTGCCATTGATCACAATCTGATGTTCTAGCCATACATGTCCCAGTTTTCATCTGGGAAATGTTGGAGAGTATGATATTGCTGATTTTTTTTTATCCCTTTCCTACATGAGCATTTTGATTAAGGTAAATTTGATAAGGTAAATTTTTATTCCCACCCACCCATCCACCCAAATATGCCTTTTCTAGCAATTTCTTGAACATGGATTTTTCCCCCAAAATCATTTTGAAGGACATCGTAAAAGAAGTGTTCATTAGCTCCAGATGATTGGAGTTCATTATTCGCACATTCTTTACTAGGAAACTTGATTAGCACCCGGCTTCTTATGCTGGTCTCTCTCATCACTGCTGAAGTCTCATTGCCAGATTGGGATTCAGTGGACGGAGTAAAATTGCTGATCCTATCGCTCCAGGCCTACAGGCTCCGGGACTCTATCTCTGTGACAGCAACCAGTTGCCATGGAAATAAAATTGGGAGATCATAAATGTGCTGTTGGAGATTTCATCTCTGGTTCATGTAAAATGGAAACATAGGTTGGTGGGAAATGTCTGACTCAAAGTAGTATCAAGCACAGCAAAACAACCCCCCAACACTCATGTGCATGCACACAAACACATATAAAAGGAAAGGAGGGGGAGGGGTATCTGAAAGCATTCCTGTGATATTGAGCTGCTTCTGCAATGTCATTGCACACATGCATGTGCATCTTTGGCTGAAGCATATCTCCTCTATTACTGCTGGAATTGTCAGCAATATTCCTTTGGTTGCTCCTTCAGTTAAATATTTTGGCCGCACACAACTGCTATGCAACACAAAGGTCGCACTGCAGTATCACTGTATAACCTAGCATACAGAAAGTTACACAGTGCAACTGTGATGCAGAATCTCAACCATTATAGCTTCACATATTTCCTATTGTCACACTTCAGTTATAAGCAAAGCTTGGAAGTGTTACTTTTTTTGGATTGAATCTCCCAGTCCATCTCCCCCAGAGTAAGGGTCAAAGATCATCAGAGCTGTTGCTCTAAAAAGTCATAAGTAGCTGGATCTTAAGCAAATGAGCACTCTTGCAGAATGGGCCTTTCAGATGGATGGGGAATAGAGTTTAGGGTAGATGCACATCCCCCAATCTCCACATGAGGCTTGAAAGACTCTTGTCTGAAACTATAGTGAATTGGTGCCAGATAGTAAAGACCATACTAGGTTAGACCTGTCAGTGGTCTTTCTTACTGTAAGACAACGTCTTAAGTTCTATTGTCCAGAAGTCATATAAACTTGGTAGTGTGTATGTTACAGTAGTGCTGCTCTTTTCCATATTGGTGGGACAACACAAGAAGCCATGAACCATGTGGAATAAATCCCACCTTGTGCTTCATCTTCTTACTACTGTAGTAGTGAAGGAGGAGATAGCCATCATGGTGTAGTGGCTTGAGTGTTGGACTATTACACTGGAGACCAGAGTTTGATTCCCAGCTCAGCCATGAAACTCACTGGGTGATCTGGGACTAGTCACATGCTCCCAGGGGAAGGCAATGGCAAAATCCCTCTGAATAAATCTTGCCAGGAAAACCCCACGATAGGTTCACCTTAGAGTTGCTGTAAGTTAGAAATGACTTGAAGGCACACAACAACAACATGGGGGGGGGGGGAGATCCAGGGCTTCTCAAGATATCCAACACTGTATGAAGGAGTGATTGTGCAGAAGCTCCCAGACTGCTGGGGATAATGTTGATGTGAGTGCTGAGCCAAAGTATGTTTGATTGTTATATAAAAAGATCAGAAGAGCAAGTGGGAGAGCATGCCATCACGCTGCTGAAAGATCTAGGACATACACCTGTTGCACAGTCCACCCCGCATCATAGGACTAATTGAAAATACAGAAAGAATAGTACAGGTATACATCAGTTAACAAAATAGATGCATTCCTGGGCATTATATTTTTAACAGAAAATTTGATAGCAGAAGGAGATGTAGCATGGAAAGAACAGGGATGCAAACCTGCACTGCAGAAAAAAAGAGCTCTTCAACATGTTTCAGCAAACCTTTATCCAAAACTAACAATATGCACATGTGAAATGAAACAATCATCTCAAGTAAGCCTAAACAATAACATGTTCAGCTTTCTAGAGGCAATGTGAAAGTTTCTTCTAAAATGCATCTGGGGGTGACCTTTTCTTTCACTAATCTCCACCTTTCTTATGATTTTCATTTTGGTGACCAAATTTATGGACCTATTCTGGTGAGGAAGACTTATCTGCTTTCCCCTTTTCTGTCTGTTTTGCTATTCACGGCTGCATCCACACTCCATAAATATTGCAGTTTGACAGCCCTTTAACTGCCATGGCTCAATGCAGTTAAATATTTCACAAAACTACACATCCCAGGATTCCATAGCATTGAGTCATGGCATTTAAAGCAGTGTCAAACTGCATTATTTAGGCAATGCAGATGCAGCCCACATATCCTCAATAGGGGTTTCCAACAGGAGCAGTTGTTGCCTGTTGTAGTCAGGCATCTGCAGCAGAACTGATTAGAGCAGAATCTCACACTATCCCAATTCAAGTTTTATCGCAATATTTACTGCAGATATGTTCTGTAATTTGACACTGGCTGTCTGTGTTTCTTTAGCCCTTCTTTACCCTTCCAGTGTCAATGCTGGTATGAAAACCTTCAGCTAGACATAAGATGAAGCAGAAGAGCTAGGAGCTGGGGGAGGCATAAAAAGATATTGTAAAAAAAAACAACGTATTTGTCAACTGATGCTTTTATTTGTTATTAGCTACACTCTAGTTGGCCCTGACTTATGGAAAACCTGTGGGTGAGACACCCCCAAGACTCCCTATCCGTCATTACTCTGCTCAGTCCCTGAAAACCTATACATGTGACCCACTTGATGGAATCCATCCACCTGGCATGTGGTCTTCCCCTCCTTCTTCTGCCCTCTACCTTTCCTAGCATTATTGTCTTTTCCAGTGATCCATGCCTTCTCATTATGTGGCCAAATTACAACAGCCTCAGTTTGATCATCTCATCTTCCAAGGAGAGATCTATTTTGATCTGTTCAAGGACCCATGGGTTTGACTTTTGGCTATCCATGGTATTCTAAGCACTCTTGTCCAACACCACATCTCCAGTGTGTTGATTTTCTGTCTGCTTCTTTTACTGTCCAGCTCATGCATCTATATATGTTGCTGAAGAATTCAGTTGCCTGGACAGTTCTGACTTTAGTGCTCAGTTGTATATCTTTGCTCTTCAGGTTCTTTTCTAGTTCTTTTCTAGCTGCTTTACCCATTCCTAGTCTTCTTATTTCTTGACTGCAGTCTCCACTCTGGTCAGTGTTTGATCCTAGGTATAGGAATTCTTTGGCTATTTCAGTTTCCTCACTATCCACATTGAATGTATGTATTTCTTCTCTGGTCATTATTTTTGTTTTATGTTCAGCATTAATCCTGCCTTTGCACTTTCATCTTTGACCTTCCTCAGTAACTGTTCCAAGTCTGTCATGTCTTCCACCGGTATTATTGTGTTATCTGCACACCTTAGGTTGTTGATGTTCCTTCCTCGTATATTCCCTCCTCCTCCTTCTGAGTCTATATCTGCTTTTCTTATGATATTTTCAGCATATAAATTGAACAAATAGGGTAATAGTATGCAGACTTGCCTGACTCCCTTACCAGTTGGGAACCATTCTGTTTCTCTGAATGCAGTTTTTACAGTGGCCTTTGTCCTTGATACAGATTTCTCATCAAGACTATCAAATGTAGTGGCACCTTCATGTCCTTTAATGCATTCTATAGCTTTTTATGGTCTGTATAGTCAAATCCTTTGCTATAGTCTATAAAGCAGATGCTGATTTTTTTCCCCCTGAAACTCCTCAGTGCACTCCATTAGCCATCTTAAGTTTGCAATGTGGTCCCTAGTGCCTCTTCCTTTTCTGAATCCCACCTATACCCCTGGAATTTCTCTCACCATGTATGGTTGGAATCTGTGCTGGAGAATTTTAGGCATTATTTTGCTTACGTGTGGGATTAATACTATGGTCCTATTGCTGCTGCATTCTTTTGTATCCTTTCTTGTGTATTGGGATGTATATTGATCATTTCCAGTCTGTTGGCTGCCTCTTTGTTTTCCATATTTCTCAGCATATTTTAATTAACTCTAGTGTTGTCTTTATGCACTGAAGTAGTTCAATTGGGATATTGTCTGTTCCTGGGATTTATTTTTCCTGATTTCTGTTATTGCAGATCCTACTTCATTTTTAGGATTTGGGGTTCATCTTCATATGGTTCCTTATTCCATGTGTCAGTCATTTTCTCATCTCTTTCATATCGTATAACTCTTCTGTGTCTTGCCTCCAACATCTTTTTGTTTCTCCTCATTCCTGTATTACATTTTCCATATAGCATCCCAGTCTTTGTTTGAATTTATCTTTGATTTCTCAGATTTTTTTTAAATAGGTCTCTCAACAGATGGGGAATGGTATCAGCTCACAGACCAGGACAAGAAAGAATGAGCAAACCAAGGAGGACAGTTCAGCAAAAATTGCCAGAACAATGGTCTTTTCAGTGAAAGATGAATTGCTGTAGTTTAGCAAAGGCCTGTTTTTGTGTGCAAATATTGATTGACTATGTGGGCAGTCCTCCTCTCCATGCTTTCTGCTGGGAGCCAGTACAGTTTCTCGTTGGAATTCCACAAACGAGTTTCATACGCCGCTGCCTTTGATGGATAACATTTAATTCCTGCCGAAGCAGCACGATGGTCGTGGGCTGCTGGAAACTCTCAGCTTATCTATTGAATGCTAATAATTTTGCAAATCGGTATACAAGGAAAAATGTGCAGCAAGATCTTTTTAACACCCTGGTTGTGTAAGAAGGCGCTCAGTGCATGACTAATGGAAAGACATTTTCTGGCTTTCTAGTTACCCTTGAATCTTGGTGAACAAAGACCTAAAATGATTTTGTAAAAGTGCCAATATGAACCAGCAAACCAATACAAAAATAGGTCTCATTTGAGACCTGTAAAGTGATTTGAGACCTGTAAAGTGAAAGTTTTTGAATAACCTCTATATCATGTACATGGTCACAGTATTACAAACAAACAAATTATTTTCCTTCTAAAGGGAATTGCTCAATGAGTACAATTTTCTCTCTTTTGAATATTCACTGAGTTAGTATGAGATTGTACCATGCATTAGGTGAGGAACTCAGCTCCAAAAATGAGCCTGAAACTTCAGATCCAGAGATTTCTGAAAAACCACCCATGCCAGTTGCTTCTTTCTCCTCCTCTTCTGAATAGGACCTTTCCTCAAAATGCCGAAAGTTGCACTGTGGGTGGGGCTCAGGGAGTAGGAATGTAATTCTTGACTAATTTTCTTCTTGAAAGAAGTAGCAATTTATTTTTTGCAATATTCTTCCTGCTGTGAGAAAGTCTTTGAAAACCACACAGGTTTTTCCTCCATTCTTTTTAATTAAAATGATTTTTTTAAAAAAAAAAATCACATATCATTGTTGCTTTCAAGTTATCACCATTTCATACATAAGAAAAAATACAAACACAAATATTTCCCAGTTAATTTCCCACCATCTAGAAGCTTCCCACCATCTTACATGTTTCCAGTTACATTTCATTCTCTCTTCTCTCTCCATGTTCTTTATATTTCCTTACCTGTTCTGGTCTTTATTTATATACAAAATTCAATCTCTCTTTTTTTCTGTCAGTTGCAAATATACCTTAATACCAATATATCTGTATTATTCCATATATTTACCAGTTTAACTCAATATTTTTCCTTTGCAAATTTTTCTTGTCCTTAATATGTCAGTCTATTATATACATGTGTGTGTGTGTGTGTGTGTGTTCTGTCTTATCCATTAATATTCCTCAAAATTTAAAACATATGTTTAACCTCATTTCTTTTTTCAAAATTCTGTTACTTTTGACCAGTCCTTCTTGATGTTAGTTGTGAAAACCATTTCGTTTTCAAAACCTATTTGCAAGTCAGGAATGTGAATACAGCAAATGTAAGAGTTCCAGTAGGGAGCAGTTTTCAATGTCTCAGTCTCTGCTATGATAGAAATTTGGAGACTGAAGGACAATTGCATTCAAGGAACAGAATTCTTTTGGGCAATAGCAATGTTCTTATTTCATCCCTTTAGCCATATTCCTGAGGATACACAGCTGTCTCTTTCAACACCTGGTTGCCACTCCTCTGCATTCACTTCACTCTGCCCAAGGGTAGGGCCAGCCATGTGAACAGCATACAGTGGGTTCTTCACATTCTCTGGAGTTGGAGTGTAGGACTCCCTTGAATGTGGAAAAACCACAAATAAAAAACCACTTTTTTTTACAAGCAAGAACACCTGTCTAGGAATCTGTAGGTCCTCTGTGGTCAACCTCCACCAAAATAAATAGTGCTAGAGGATCTACTGTTTATTTATTTATTTATTACCTGAGCAAATACCGGACTAGGAATCTATAGGTTCTCCATTGTCAACCTTCGCCAGAATAGATAGTGCTGGAGGATCCACAAATGCCTAGAAAAATGTTCTCTTTAGGAATCTCTAAGTCCTCCATCATGACTCTGTGGTCAACTTTCACGGGAGGTTGACCATAGAGTCGTGCTGAAGGACCTAGAGATTCCTATAGAGAATATATTAATCAAATCACCAAATAAATCATCAATAATCATAGCTGCAAATGTGGAAGGTTGACTGTACTCTGATATGAGAGTTCTACCTGTGGTGTTTCATAGCAATACCTTCATTCTTCATCAAGTCACAAATATACATATGGGAGTTGTTTCTCCCACTCCCATTTAAATATATATTATAAAACATTTCTACACTCCATCAATCTGATTTCTATTCAGATACATCCGTTCTTGTGAGAAACTCTTGTCTTGTCTTTTTTTAAAAAAGAAATAATGTGAAACTACATTCTCTCCTCCCTCCCATGACCAAAATTGCTTGAACATTAGAAGGGTTGTGTTGTATCTACTGCTGTGCTTGGGTGACTCTGAAAATTGGCTTGTGCCATGACTAAAAACTTCATTTCTGAAATGCAAATGGAAATATTAAGACCTCTTTCTGATGCTTTTATCTAAAGAATGTTCTTGGCGGACTTCTGTGTCAATTTGCAAGCTGACATTACACAATATTCCCCATTAACCCTTTTGCCTTGGAATAACAGCACTGCTGTAGATCTAAACACAGGGACTAATGTGGTGCCCTTGGCTTGCATTAGTTAGAGAGTTGAATGCCCTTAGGACTATATAAGGAGCATTTTTGGTTATTTGATGGTGCCCATTGTCCAGACATTTTGTGCACGTTTCTGAGGGTGAAATGATACGCACTTGGCATTTTGATGTAAAACAAGCCCTTAAACTGAAATATGTGTGTGGTCAGCAGTGTAATAACAGACATGTTAGTCATTGTTTCCTGCCCCAGATGTTGTGGCAAATAAGAACAGATCTAAATGCTTGAAAAAGCACATAGTACATAGTACCCTTGGATTGTTCTGTTTCAGAATGTCAGGGGTGTGCCATTTACCCTCCATTTACCTTAAGAGCCACATCCAGACCAGATGAAGAAGGTCCATTCAACTTGGCCCAGATTCAAGTAAGATGACATTTCCGCATGCTCCCACTGGCAAGCAAGGCTGCAGCAAGGACTTGTGGTAAGGATTCTGCTTCTAATTGTTACAGGATAATTCATTGTAGCAGGAGCAGGGTAGGAAACATCTTTCTTGCACCCTAATTAGAAGCTGGTTCTTAAGATGAGCTGTGGTGATATTTATATTGGTTAACTAGGGGGCAGTACAGACCACCCAAAAGGGTGGTCTGGTGCCACTTCTTTTTGTGGTGCAACTGCGCTGCAGCAGCTAGATGCTGCTGTGCAGTTACACCACAAAAAAGGAGTGGGTAAACTGCTCCTTTTTGTTGCGCAGTTGTGGCACAACAAGGGGAAAAGGTGCCATTATGTGCCTTTGCGCCACCACAACTGCGCAGCTCGCACCACAACTGCGCAGTTGCACCAGCGCCATTGCATATGCTGTGTAAACAGCATTACATAATGCTGCTGGCACCATCATGTGTTAGGGTTCAGGAGTGTGTAAATGATGCATGCTCCCGAACCCTAATGGCACCACAATAGCACCTCTTCCTGCCCGTCTGTTTTGGGCCTATAAGACTATATCATCTTGCTGAATACAGTAGCTGTAATACTGAATACTAGCCCTATGGTGCAGCTGCACTGTAGAAGTAATGCAGTTGGATACCACTTTACATGCTGTATCTCCATCCTATGGAATCCTGGGATTTGTAGTTTTGAAAGGTCTTTAGCCTTTTCTCCCAAAGATTGCTGGTGCCTCACAACATGATAAATTTTAGGATTCTCTAGGACAGAGCCATGGCAGTTAAAGTGATGTCAAACTGCATTCTTTCTACAGTGCAGATGCACCATAAATTATATGCCCCAAGACTATGTAGGATACAGCCACAGCAGGTAAAGCAGTATCAAGGTACTATAACTGTGTAGCGTCAAAGGATCTACATTAGTTCTGTGAACAGCTCAGGAATTGGGAGAAGGAAAAGATTGCCTAGGAGTGCCAGATGTTTCGTCCCAAGCAGGTAGTATCTAAGATGTTCCCATTAAATCTGAGTGTGTGTTGATGGAATATCTGTGGGCAAGCCATCCTTCACATTTCTCCATTTTCTTTGCTGGGATGAATTTTAGCCTCACCTGAGCTCCTATAACCTGCACCATCCCTTTAAAAAAAAAATCAGTTCTATACATTTCTATAAATTTGGTATACATTTTACCAAATTTATCATAGGTTTAAGGAGGATGTGGAAAGTGTAGGTATCGACATAAAACCTAATGAGTTGGATATGATAATTCTTCAAGAGGACAAAAAGAAAGTAACAAAATACTATGAGTTATTTAGGGAAAGAGATTTGGAAAAAGAACCCATCAAACAGTATATGCTAGACTGGGCTAGGGATTTCGGACATGAAATCCCACTAGAGGCATGGGAACGTTCTTGGAGGAGAACAAATGCTTTCACCAAATGTGCTGATCTAAAAGAAAATTTTTTGAAAGTAAGTAATAGGTGGTATTACACTCCGGCGAGGTTGAAAAAAATGTATAGACTAGATTCGGATACTTGCTGGAGGTGTAAGGAAAAAAAAGGTAATATGATGCACATGTGGTGGAATTGCATGAAAATAGCTAGTTTCTGGGATGAAGTGCATAAAATTATTCAACAGGTTTGTGGGATCAGCTTTAAAAAGAAACCTGAACTTTATCTTCTAAATATGACTTATTTTATAAAGAAAGAGGATGAGAGAAACTGGTGGAGAATAATTTTATATATGATTTCACTGGCGAGAGTATTAATTGCGAAATACTGGAAAGATGATAGAGAGATACAGATCGATGAATGGCTGTGGAAGTTAAATGAAATAAGAGTGATGGATTTGATGTCTAGTAAGCTGGAAGATAAAAGAAGGGAAGTTTGTGAAAGAGGATGGGAATATATATGGGTCTTTCTGAAAAGAAGATGGGGCCTAAGGATTAATACTGAATGGATCAATTGAATTGATTATAGAAGAGCTGCTGTTTTATGAACATTCTAGTTTGGGTATTGGATGTATTTTTGAACTGGGTTATGATAATTATTAGCCGAAATGCCTCTGGAGGGCGTATATTGATGTATATAGCTTTGAAATTTTCACTATTAATATTGGTTGAAAGCTTTAATAGTAAATATACCTTTTTTTGCTTGCTTTTGTTATATGGCTGTATACTCTGTATGTAAGAAGTAAATTAGCATTTTAAGATATATCATGGTAGAAGACGTTAAGACAGGGAGTGAAGATTTGAGGATTTAAGATTACAAGTGAAAGCTGTCTGTTTGAGTTTCTGCTTTTTGTATTTATTGTTTACTTGTCATGGAACTTGGAATGGTAAGCTTGTATATAAAAACTTAATAATAATAATAAAAAAATAAAAGTAGAAAGAGATCAGTCCCCCAAAAAAAAAATCAGTTCTGATCCCACCTTGCTTATGTATGCAAGACATAAAGCCACAGCAGGAGAAGGAGGGAGGGACAAAGGGAATAACTTCGCTTATAGCAGCTTAAGGTGGCTAAATCTTTGAAGTACATTGGTAAGCTGGTCTAGTCTTTTGCAAGCACTGCAAAAGACCTATTAGCTGTTTAATATTCAGCCTGCTTTGAAATCAGCACAATTGATCTTGGGGAGATCTAAGCAAATGATGGATATATCAGGGAGATGATTTTTATTTTTTTAAGGAAGTTTGCAGCCATCTCAGGGCAGTTGCAACTACAAGCGAAGGGGCTTTCTCAGTAGGAGGATAGAGCTTCAAACAGTACAGTTGCCTTTAACAAATTCCTCTTAAATAGAAATGGTGTTATTATATGTGTGTGACAAATACCATTTCCTAGTTATTTTTAAAAGACACTTTTGGAGATATTTGAATGGTCCCATTTTATACCATTCTCTTACCATATGTGCATAACTCTCCAAAAAGTAACAGAAAAGCAGCAAGTATCTATCGCCACTCATGCACACACACAATTGTTTTTTGTATGCTGTAGATTTTGAGAAGGCATGACTCATTAGAAAAGACACTAATGCCAGGAAAGGCAGATGGAAGTAGAGACAGAGGAAGATGGCATGACAGACAGTTAAACTCAATCAGGGAGGCCACAGACCTGAACCAGTAGGACCTGAGCAGAGTGGATGAGGACAGGGGTCTTTGGAAATTTCCTAATGGGTGCCTCCACAAAAAGAAGAATCATTCAACAGATTTAAACAAGTCAGCCCCCCTCATCCCCAAATTGACAATCTGCACATGTGGATTAAAACAACCAGATCAGGTAACTGTTGCTTAAGTAAATAAAGATATCTGAGACCTTCTGGAGACCACTTGAAAACTTGTTACAAAATGCATACAGGGATGACTTTTTCTTTCATCTGTGTTTACCTCTAAAATGATTTCTGTTTTCGTGGCCAAATTTATGGATTTATTCTGGGGAGGTCTAGTAAGGAAGGCTTATCTTCTTTCCCTTTTTCCTGTCTGTTTTGTTGTTCACACATGCTCAATAGGGATTCTGGCAACTGCTGCTGTTCATCTTGCCTGTTGTAGACAAGCACATGAAGCTACAGCAGGATTGGCTAAAGCAGAATCCCACACTTTCCTAGTTCAGGTTTTGTCACATCTGTGCTTTTTTCAACAAGCTAACGGTAGCTGAGGAAGCAGTCTTATCTGCTCTTCCCTCTTCTCTTTTCTACTAGGTCCAAAAGGTAAGGGATTCTGGAGACGGCTGACATTTATCTTGCCTGTTGTAAACTGGCACTCATGGCTAGACTACGATTGACTAGAGCAGAATCCCACTTATCCTCATCTCAAACATTGTTTATTGTTTTCTTTCCTTCTTTCATACTCCTTTTCCAGCTCTCCTTTACCATCTCCCCGGCTAAGAAACTTCTAGCCAAACAGATGAAGAGGAGGAACAGAAAGGAGGAGAAGGCATAAAAAGCTTTTGTAAAAAGGAGCTTTGCTGTCAGAAGCTTTACTAGCTGAGGCAAGCTGGCACACTATGCATACTGTTTAAACTAATGTACCTCACCTATATGTTTATATAATGTTTATATAGTGTTATATAATGTTTACCTCACCTATATGTTTATATAGACAATGAGAAACTCCTCAGAAATGATCTTGCCAAGACAAACCGTGATAGGTTTACTTTAGGGACATCAGAAGTAAGAAACAGCTTGGTGCAGGACATGTAGCAATTATGGATGTGATCTTTAGACCTAAAAAATTTTAAGAAGGCCCAAGGCAAAGTTTCACCCTCTGTTTTTCATTCTTATTACAACACAGTAAGATAGACCCAGGGCTATTCAAGACGCATGTTTCAGCTTGGGTTTCCCAAGGCCAGGTCCCATATTTAGTATGATAGAGCTGAAAAGACCTCTTGGAGAAGTTCTATCATTTAGGAAGATGCTGTCAGCCATATATCAAATTCATGGCAAAAAAAGAGAGGGGGAGAGTGGTGGGAACAAAACAAATGATTTTTCCCCCCTCTCTGCTTGGGAAGTAGTCATGCAAATTTTTCATGCATTTAGCATGCCAATAATACCATGCTTACTTGGGTTGCCCTATGGGCATTCTCTCCCACAAGGGAATTACTGTCTGCTGTCATATTGTTACCCTTTCATTCGAGGTGGACTTCCTTTTGAATTTCATTAATAGAAGAGCTTGGTGCAGAGCCTTCCCCAGCTACCAATCCATTTGTCAGGGTTCCTTCTTAGCTGATCCTATAACAAATAAATAAAAGTCCTGAGTACATAATTAATTATCTTTTTTATTACTCTCTTCATTATGATCAGGCAATGGCCTGTAGCCATTAATTAACTCAGCGTGCTCTCGTCCTCTGCCACTATCAGATCACGTTTGCCATTCTCCTGTCATCAATTAAGGCAGCCTACATGGTGAATTATGCCACATTCACTCTCTCCCTACACATTAGCCAATTGGTTCCTCCCCTCCTCAATGAGCATATTTCACACCCTTTGTGAGCAAAAGTGCCCTGGAGCCTTTTTAAATATAGCAGCAAGTCACCACTCTCCAGAACGGCTGCCAACCATTCAAAGTCAATTTCTTCAGTGAAAGGGGGGGGGGGGGATATATTACAGTCTGAGTTTACTGTTTGGGAGATTGGGAAAGTTACTTTTTGGACTACATCTTCCAGAATCTTAGACTTGTTGTCCAAACAAAAAAGCAACTTTTCCATGTTCTGGGTGCATCTATATTGACTACTTAATCTGGGGCCAGATTGGAGTATTATGCCCCAGAATTGCTCTGGACTGATCACTATGGCACCAGGCTGAGTCTGGTGCAATGCCATGTCGTTGTGCATATGACCCAGCTGAGCTGACACTATGTTGGCCCTGCTATGTTGGCCTCTGTTTTTGAAGCCATTGCTGCTGCTTCCTTGCAGGCAGAAACTCCATCTAAAGCTTACCTGGTGTACAACCACTTCTGCTGTGGACAAAAGTGGATGCTCAGCGTCGAGAAGGAGAATGGTGTGTCTCTTGGCATATGGACAACTTGATCAGGCCAAATCACACCCAATCCAACTTTTCATATGCAAAAGAACCTGAGGTCATTCAGTTGTTTCTGGGAAGCACCAAGATTTCCCCCAAATTTGCTTAGTTTGAAACAAAGTTGTGTTGAGTGGGGAAAACGCATTGATCCTCCCTAGAAGTTGCCATACATCATCAGGACTGCCAGCACCAGTTTCAATGTGAGTACACCATTTTTCACCAGTATAAACTCCCAAGCACAAGTGCTGAAATTTTTTTTGTACATTCCTCTAAAATGCATTGCATTTAAAGAGTGGTATTCCTTGTCATATTATTTTTCACTGTCATGGACTCAATGACACCACATTTAAATAGGATAACCCACCAAGATGCACCATTAACAAGGAGCCGAGTGTTTGCTGAGGTGAACACTTGGCATTGTAACAATGGACCCAATGTTGGGTGACATTTGGGACATATAGTGGCAGTATGCACCTCCTTTCATTTTTCCTCTTTGCCACTGATGTTTTGCAGTGATGGGAGAGGATGTCCATTGATGCATAGTTGGCATAACTAGGTACAAGCTAAGCAAACTGAGGTTTAGAGCCTCAGATTGTGAGAGATCTCTAAATACAAAACATACATACTCTACATAATACATATTTGGGGAGACTGCTGTAAGTCCCTCATTAGCCTGAAATAGACATATTTAGGTCTTGCAGCCTCAGGGTCATGGCTTCCTTGATTGAGTCTATCCACCTGTAATACTGCATTCCTCTTTTTGTACTGCTTTTCAGTTTACCAAGCATTAATGTCTTGTCGTGTAAGCCACATCCCCTTATTATGGCAAAAATCCCAGGATCAGTTAAGTACTTAGTTACTGAATTACTTAAGAGGAAATTGGGCCAGGAATTACTGCTTTATCACACTAGGGGGCAAACAGAATTTAAACAAGAGTTAAACAGGAAATGCCCTATGTTTATCACAGGATGTTTCCTGTTTAACTTTCCTTTAAATCCTATTTGCCCCCTAGTGTGATAAAGCAGATAGTTAAGTATACTTAACTAAGGGGCTTTCTAGATTGGCAGGAAAGTGTGACATGGAGTTGCCTTTTATGGCCATCTGTTGGGGATGTTTTGACGGAGAGCTCCTGCATGGCAGGGGGTTGGACTAGATGGCCCTTGTGGTCTCTTCCAACTCTATGATTCTATGATTCTATTATTCTATTATTAATGCTTAGCAGCTGCACCACAGCCTTTAGATGGAGCTGCGCTGTTCTGTAGTTTTTAAAAAAGAAGCTGGGAAAACCAGCACCTAGACTTTCATGCAGCCATGAACACACTTCTTTTTACCAATCTAGAATGCCCTTTAGTAACTTCTCCTGGCCCAATTCCCCCTTCCCTGACAAAAAAAACATTCTCCTGTGCCCCATTAGTCAGCAGAATGCATCTCTTCCCCAAGAAACTGATGTGGTAAAGTAGATTGTGGCAACAGTGTCACAATCATAACTAAGTAGCAATCATGGATACAAAATGGTTACAGATTAGTAAATCTAGGTAACTGTTTTGTTTTCACAGTTGCTACTTGATTCATGATTGTGACACTATTGCAACAACCATAACTCCTCCTCCGACCTACTTTACCAGATATTGTCTGCATGGGGAGAAGGAGATCCGTTCTGCCAGCTATTGGAGCACGGTGGAATGATGTTTCCATGTGGTTTGGGAGGACTGGGGCAGGAGAGTTTACTTAGTTAAGCGTACTTACATGTGCTTAACTAACTAGTTGATACAGGATTTTTACAGTAGATATGTCTAGTATGACAATCTCAATTTTTTCATCTTGAGTTCCAGGGAGAATTCAGTCCTGATTTGCTTTGGGACCATTTATTTGTCTTTTTGACAGTATCCATAGAACTCTCTTCCAGAACCACATTTCAAATGCACACATATTTGTGTGTGTGTGTGGGGGGGGGTGTCTGAGAAATGCAACAACAACAAGGCTGGGAAATCTTCATACCCCTTTTTGAAGCAAGTTTGGCTGTTTCAATGGTTCCTCTTGCTTATTCTGCTGAGTGGAACCTGGACAACTGCCCCCAAGTCCAATCCTGTTGGCACCACTGGCTGGCCAGTTCTCTGTTGGCTTTAGTAAGACACGACAAAATAAAGATGTCGTTCATGTTCACTGCAGTGGAATTTTGTGTTTCTCGGAGTCTTTGGAATACAGCTCTGCTAAGTTTGCCATTGCTTTCCCAAATGAAACAAGCAAATTAAAAAGAGCCAAGTGACTTCCAGGAGTGCTTCATTAAGCTAGCCTTTTTTTAAAAAAGCATTATTACAGTGCACACAATAAATAAAGGTGAACAGAGATAGCAGAGCTTGGTAAAGAAGGAATTGTTGAGAGTTATTGGAGCAGCTCTGCTGTAACATTTAAGTGATGGGGCTGACACACAGTCACAGTCAACTGGGTGCAGTCAATTGCCAGTGATGTCAGGAGGAAACTTGGTATGACACGAAATCAGAAGGGTGTCCTTTTAAATTCACATATACTCCCCACTCCTCCCAGACCCCTTTTATTCTGTCCAGGGGGAAATCCATGCATGGCAGAATGAAATCTAGTTCATTGATTACAAAACTCCACACAAACAAAGCAGTAATCCTGTTCATGTCTTGCACATGTGTTGGTTCCTCTACAGACTTGATATAATATTTCTATTTGATGCAGAATGTCTCTATTCAATCCAAGGTTACAAAACTGGAGTTGTGCTTATGCAGGCACAACTCCACAGTGCCTTTTCCCATCAGTTAGTGATATCTCTTTCCTCCATGTTCCAACTGCCGCTGCTGTGGCCTCTGAGGGAGAGAAGAAGAGCCAGCATCTGATAAACTTAATGTAATAAGTGGATTTTAACTACTAACTACAATGGACCCTTGGTATCTACTGAGGTTTGGTTCAGGGTACATCCATGGATACCACAATTCACAGATACTCAAGTCTCACTATGTACTATGGCATAATAAAATGGTGTGTCATACATAAAATGGCAAAATCAAGCTTTGCTTTCTGGAATTTATACTTTTGTAGAATATTTTCAAGTCACAGATAGTTGAATCCCTGAATAATGAATTTGTATATATGGAAGACTGCCTGGATTTACTTACTTATAGTCCACCCTATACCATGAGATCTCAGGATGGGGTACAAGTAAAATCTATTTAAGCAGACCAAGATAATTTAAAACAATAATGAAATCAAACAGACTAAAAGGATGCTAGTGTAAAAACAATTTAACAATTTAAGACAAGTTGAAAAGGTATCTTTAAAATGCTAAAGCATTTTAAAAGACATGTGCATGCCTATTTCAGAATAAATCATTTGGACCTCATGTTTTACTTGGTGCCAAAAGGAAGCCAGAGTTAGTACTATAACTATATCATGTGAAAGGACCTCAGTGGCAATGAATCATTCTAAAACAGTAGGGTAAGGCGTCCCCTGCTTCAACCATGAGTTGTCAAAGCCCCATATAACTGTCCACTGCTCTCATGGAAAAACTCTGTGTTCTGCTCTGGCCCTTGAAAGCTAATCCACACTACTTTTGTCCTCAGGGACTACTAGCGAGAGCATCAAATTGTCAGCTAGTACTACAACTAATTTTCATTTATAGCAGCCTATATTTATATTAGCAATTTGTGTCTATAACTCTCTAAACGCCCCCACACCTCGAACCAAATAAAATAACACAACTAATAAATGGAAATGTACAAAAGGCAGTCAAAAGCAATTCAGACTGGAAACTGGAGAAAACCAATTTGTAACCATTCATTTTACGAAAAGCCCTCCTTATTTTGACTTTAGTTCAGTTGCTTATATGTTGGAGCTGTTAGCAACTGGAAGTCAGTACATTCAGTCTGTATTTTTGTTGTTCTTTTTAAGGACATTGTTGAGAGCATGTCTGCTGTGCAAGTGCCAATGAGTTCAGTAGGACTCAGATTAAGTGGATGAGAGGTTGTAGTGGGAAAATAGTTCTCCTCGGTGTTGTTTGCTTCATAATTCAGAGTTGGTGGAAATTTTCTTTTCAAAGTGCTGGAATCCAAGCTAGTCCACAATTCTGATTTGAAAATAAGGCGTCACATACTTGAAAATTGGAAAAGTTACATACGCTCCAACCCAGAAAACCCATGATTGGTTCACTTTTCAGTTACCAAATTTCGGAAACAACTTGAAGACACTAAAGAAGATTAGGAGATCCCACCCAACATTAGGAAGAACTTCTTGGCAGTAAAAGCTTTCAATAGTGGAAGAGCCTACTTTGGAAGGTGTAGACTCTCCATCACAGGAGATTTTAAAATAGAAATTGAATGCTTTAGCAGTGGATTCCAGCCTGGTAGAGGGTTGGTGTGAATGATTGTTATGGTCCTTTCTGATGTGTACATTTTGTTCCTACAGGAAAGAATGAATAATTTTGTCATTTTTTTTTCTCCTTACTGAAAGGAAGTCATCTAAAACTGCACAGTTTTTCAAGATAATTCAGTTTGAGACTTATTCAGTGGTAAATAATAGGATTTTTTAAATAGAAAAATGCCATTTTCTGTTCAGAAAACAGGTTCCCCCTCATAAATGTTTCTGTCTGCACAGAAAACAGCATTCTCTGTGCACAAAATATTTTTGTCTGTTATATGTGTTTTTGTGTGGAAAAACGCATCTTTTTATGTGTACAAAATAACACTGTAGAGATAACTTCCTTTCTTCATCGGGGGGAGGGGTGAAGGAAAAATGCATGTATTTTTCTGTGTCTGTGCGCATGCACATGAAAAATTGGGATTCTGTACAGAGAATGCGGTTTTTCTGAACACACACACACACAAATTAAAATAAATGCTAAATAAGTCCTGAACTATCTTCCTCGGACAGTCCTCATTAGCATTTTCCCACACTCAAGAAACCTGTGCCCCCCTACCTTTGTTTGAATTTTTTTTTTAAAAAAATATTCTCTTTAGTACTAATGGATATCTAGATACAGCTTGAAACCTCGGGATAACAACTTCCCAAGTCCCAGACAGCCTGGTCACATTGCTTGGGAGATTCTGGAAGCTGCAGTCCAAAACACATTCCTTTTCCCAGGTCTACTGCAGGGCTCAGAAACAGTTTGCCATCAAATATCATTTATGGGAAAGGACCATGATGGGAGAAGAAATATTGCTTTCATGTTCTGTTCATGGGCTTCACAAAGGACATCTCATCAGTAACTCTTCAGGAGAAGGCTGAACAAGACAGGACTTTGGTGCTGTTCAGTTCTAGCATTCCAGCACTGTAGGATCAATATTCTTATTCTTTTTTCTTCTTTTAAACCAATCTTCATCTTGTTCTGGAGAAATTTCCTCTCTCTTTGTAAACCCAATGGCTTATCATAGATAAGCCATGAAAGGAAGGCAAAGAGGACCAGGCCAAGGGCAGAGGAAGGGAAGCATATCCCATCACAGTGAATCAGTCTGCCGACACATTAGCACCATTTCCAGATGACCCTGTCTTTTTCAGGTCATGCTTCCAGGAACGATGACTCAAGCCTTCATGGTATAAAGGCACAACTACAGAATGTGTGTGCGTGCGTGCATTCATCAGGAAACAAGGATGCACCCAGATTATTTTTACTTGCTGAAATGACTGAATCGAAAGACATCTATTACAAAATTAAGGATGACTCTCTGTTTGCTCCTGGTTGGCGTAGCGTCATTGTCCATTGTTTGTTGATGCCAAATCCAGAAGAATCAGTAATATCTACTTAAAAAGGAGGCATAAGTTTGGCTCTGGCCAGATGAATCAACGCAGTCCATTTGGGAATAGTAGATGACAAGGCTTCCCTTACTCTTCTTCCTCTCTCCTCCCAGCTCTGCACTCCTGGGAGAAGCTTCTATTGATTTGTTTTTTAAATAGTGCTGACACAAGTGGAAGCAATTCAAATGAATGGCAGATAAACTCGTACTTTAGGTCAGGATGTTTTAAAACAGTTCAAGCTATAATTGCCATTCATCTGCTCAGATTTAACAACCTTTGCTTGTACGGACAATGAGCAAATCATAGAGGTGCTTTTCTTTTATTGTATTTATATTTTGCAGGGATACTTGCAACACCAGATGATATTTATTGGTCCTGCTGATGTTTTTATTTTATTTTAATTTCTCCCACCTATTCCCTCCCCCTCTTCCATGGCAAGCCTGCTTAAACCAAAGAACATAGTACATGTACTGCTTATAGTATACTGTAATCTCATTAAAGGTAAGTTAAGAACATTGAAATGAGTAAGGAATTTATTTATTATTTTTATCTTTCACACACACAAATAGCCAAAGGCCAGCAGGTGAGGGCAGAAAAGACAGTTTGGTTAGGCTGCAATACTGGATATGTTTGCAACGTTATGAGCGGTTTTAACTCATGTCTGGGACTGCACTGAGAACATACATTGACGTAAATTCTACATGCTACCTTAGTTGCATAACTACCTTAGTAACTAACTACCTTATTTGCATAGCTAAGATGAATCTCCCAGACCAGTGACTCCCAATCCTGACTTACTGGGCAGCAGCCACTGTGAGCAATAGTTTATCTCTTGTCATTTGGGATGTAGCAGACACACATGCCTATGAGTGATCTCTGAGGAGACAATCAGAATCAGGATCCTTGTCACAATCCCTTCTCACACCAGAGATCACTCATGCGGGTGGGTTGGAAACATCAGTCTGCTACACCTCAATCTATAGGAGAACAGACTCCCATTGCTTGCAGTGGCTGCTACGAGATAAAGCAGAACTGGAGGACTTTTACAATCTGCATATTCTCTACTATTGAACACATTGGGATCATGAATTGGTCAGAAATACGAATCAGTTATAAATACAAATCATACAAGTTATAAATATAAAAGTGTAACTCTAGGCTACACATTCATAACAAAAATTGGGAGTTCCAGACATTATTATTTATTATTATTATATTTATTTATATATGGCAACAGTTAAAAAAAGTTAGTTTGAAATTCACAAAATGCAAAAATCGAAAAGTGATTAAACTGTTAAAAAAAACAGTTAAAAACGTAAACCTTTTTTGTTTTGTTTTTAAAAACACACCTCAGAGGGAGACAAAGCAAGGCTTTTATTATATAAGTTGTGAATCAAGATGAGGCTTCAGCAGTTTACTGAATTACTGAAATGAATTATTCTGAATGGAACTTTCCAAGTCTCTGGATTTAACCAGTGTCCACATTTTCAAACAGATAAATAAACTGGCATCCATTATACACTAGGAGAAGAAGCAATCAGACAAATAATGTCTGCACAAATGTGTACAATTTGTTTCCAATGACATAAAACTGCAAATCATAGGCAGTGTTCAGCTAGCTCCCTTACAGTATTCAGGAGACATTAACTAAAAATGGAGCATACCTAAATGCTTTCTTCAAGAGAAATGTTTTAATCTTGATAAAATAATCTAGTAACAACATTTTGGATTGTGCTGGTTTCACTCTGCAATAGTATTTTCCTTACTCTTTCTGTTTTGTACTGTAGGCTGCTTTGGGAATTTATTTGACGCATAAAGTATACTACTAATAATAATATTTAACAATTACAAACTATGGATATACATGCTTGCTTATTGTGTCTGGTTGCATTTCCAATCTTATACCCAATGTTTCAAGACTAAGCCCTCATTGAACTCAATGGAACTTGTTTCTGAGTAGCACAGGATTGCTCTATGAGTCATTTGAGAGTCAACTGGCACAGAGCATTGGTTGCAATTTTTCAGTTTGCTGGCCTTGTGTTTTTACAAACCATGTGTGGCCTATCCATCACTTTCTTCATTAAGATTATATTGCCTTTTCTTTCTTTTTAAACAACTAGCTCCATTTTGTGTTCTGGCGCCCAGCTGCTGCATCTACAGACACTACATTTGCAGTGTCTTCCCCAGAGGGGAATAACTGAAATATTTTTGATTGGTTAAAGATGACCAGTTAGGCGAAGATAACATGAATGGGCAAACGTCTAAGAGCAGAGTTTGTTGTTTTTTATCTGGAGTGACTCATTCATCCTTTACCCAGATGCAGATCCATGCAAGGGTATTTATCTTATTTCAGATTTCTCTAATCCTTCGTATGTTAAACATAAGTATAGCCAGACAGTGAATGTCTTACGTTGGCTCCACCACAGAATAAGGCTTCCAGCTACAATCATCTTGTATGATATCAAAGTGAGCTGGTTTATGTCTAAAGAAAAGTCTCTCTCTCTTTCTCATTCTCATTCTCTCTCACACACACATACACAAACACAATCCCCAGAATCCTAACCATTAAAGGTGATGCTAGGGAAGCCTGGTGCTAAACCAACAGCAAGGCTAGCTTTCCAGATATTGGGAGCTGTAGCTGGATAAAATATTTTTCCTAGGCTATGAGATTCTCATATGCACACACACACACACACACACACAGAGAGAGAGACATATCTCTCTCCAGGTTTCTCAGTATTTATGGCTATACATTTATTGCTGCATGTAAAGAGGCACCACTAATCGTTTATGATTATTAGGGCTGTTAACTGATTAAAGAATTCTTAATCATATGACAAATTAGCATTCAGAGAGCATTTCAGGAGGCAAATTAGTACTCAAGAGCATCTTTCAGAGGCATGGAAATACTTCTCTCTCACACAAGCCCTATTCAGGCATTCACCGCTTGATGTGATTGCCACTGCATGGTGGGGATCGGTGACTTCCTTTGCATCCCTCTCCATTGACCTTGCTGTATTGCTGTCACACACATTGGAAAAGATATCAGGTGGGGAGTCTTCTCAACACGTGGGGTGTCCAAATCTTTAAAGGAACTCTAAAGTGCTGTAGTTAATCCCCTCCCCCACAGGTTTGCCACTTGAGATAATACTGTTAAAGTTTAGACTAAAATCCAGAGCAGATTCATGGCCCATTCATACTGTACAAGTACACTGCTATATTCCACCAGTGTGATGTAGCGATTTGAATGTTGGATTTGGGCTCCAGGAGACTGGGGTTTGAATCCCTACTCAACCACAGAAATCCACTGAGTGATCTTGGGCACGTCACACTCTCTCCACCTCAGAGGAAGGCAATGGGAAACCAATTATGAACAAATCTTGCCAAGAAAACCCTATATTGGCATCACCATAAGTCAGAGTCAACTTGAAGTCACATAACAGCAATTCCACTTTAAATGTCTCAGCAAAACCTTATGGGTTGCTAGGGTTTGGTGAGGCACTAGAGCTCTGGCTGAGAATTCTGCACGAATGTGTGTGTGCCATCAAGCCACCTGTCAACTTATTGCTAACCCATGAATTTCAAAGGGTTTTCTTAGGCAAGGAATACTCTGAGGTGGTGTTTTTTTTAAAAAAAATATCAACTACCACTTCTAAAGTTAAAGGTACCGCAAGAGGTCTTAATTACTGTGCTAAATCAGAACTTGTAAAAGGTTCCTTTTATTGACTACAGCTTCCAGAATGCTCCAGCTAGTATGGCCTTCCTAACTGAGGGAATTCTAGGGTCTATAGTCCAAAAACAAAGTTTTATGAGCTCTCAGCTAAATCCAAATCAGTCCTACCTAGAGTAGCTGTTGTGAGCTTTCAAGTCATATCCAACTTATGACAATCCTAAAATGAACTTATCAGAGAGTTGTCTTGGAAAGTGTCTTCAGAAGGGGTTTGCCACTGCTATCCTCTGAGGCTGAGAGAGGTCACCCAGTGAGTTTACATGGTTGAGCCAGAATTGGAACCCTGGCCTCCAGAGTCCTAGACCAACACTCAAACCACTACACCATGCTGCCTTTTCCTACTTAAATTAGGCTCATTCAAATCAATGGGACTGTAATCAGTCTGTGACCAACAAGTCCCATTCCTTTCAATGGGTATAGACTGTAATCTGAGTTCAAAGCTCGAAAGTAGGTTGCACTCCATTAATTTAGCAGAGGGGAGAGAAGGGGAAGCGATGGGATCTTGCCCTTCCCTGTAGGCTCAAGAAAACACAAACTGCTGCAGCCTCTCCTGTCTTTTGTGTTCTTCCTCATTAATACCTTTTGTGAACTTGAGCACACTCTTAGATTGTTTGACCACATATGTCCCACTTTTCATCTGTGGTCTGTTCATGGGTATGCAGTGATTACAGCAGAGAGTACTAGGTATAGACATTGAGACTCTTCCTGCTTCTACCAGCCATGATTCCAACCAGGAATTTATATCAATTTTTGCACTTAATATTTGAGGCAAAATGTTATTTGGACAGTAGGTTTGAGAGTGAACCAGCACATCAAGGAAAGATGGGGAGGAAGAAGAGAATCACAAATCCTAGATAAACTTCTGTGTTTGTCTTCAAGTTCACCTATGGCAACCCTGTAAATTTAATACGGTTTTCTTAGGCAAGGAATACTTAGAGGTGGATTTGCCAGTTCCTTCATTTCACATATAGTCTACAGCACCTGTTTTTCATTGGCATTCTCCCATCCAAGTCTTAGCTTCTGATATCAGATGAGATCTGGTACCTTTAGGGTATTTAAGCCCTCACACTTTCCTTTATATTTATCTTTAAAATAATATACTGCCTTTTTCTTTTTATATTTGAAAACAAAATTACTATACATTTAAAAAAAACAATTTGATAATGTAGAATAGATTTCTGGTTTCTGGGCAGGCATTCCAGGGGTCATAAAAATACTCAAAAATTTTCCCTTCAAGGGCAGAGAGAGAGAGGTCCAATTGTTCTGGGGTAGATCTAACCTCAAACTCTCCTTACCACTAGCAACAGAATTGTTTGTGATTAGTTTGCTTCTGGTATCAGAATTCTAATACTGCCGAATTTCATGGAAGTTGACAGTTCATTTGACAAGGTGTTTCACAACATGGGTAAGAATAAATGCAAATATCCCCCCCCCCCATTCCTATTGGGGATGGGAATGGAAACAGAAACACCACTGCTGCCCATTTCTGCCTGGCATGAGTCAAAATTCCAGTGTAAGAGGTAAGAAGAAAAACTGAGCCAGGAAACATGCCATGGGAGGTTGTGGCTCATCAAACGTGCTTCAGAAGACACCAGCCCTGGTTCTGGCATAGATCAAGCAAAGTATTGAAAGTTTAGTGACTGATAAAATGATTAAGATACTGTAGCCAATTGTTGAAAACATGTAGCCTTGCAGAATGCAGGTAGCCACCTTTTCTTCTTTCTGCATGCATGCACATAGTAAGACACACCCTAACCACCAATGCTAAAATAGTTTATTGTCTTTGATGATGAAAATGATTTAAACAAAAATAATGATGTTCCTGCAACTCACTCCAAAGGAAGTAATTATCATCGTTAATGGAAGATTCTAAAGACCAGAAATGAACTTCCAGTACTTCCAATGTTGAAAATACCTTTTAAAAAACTCACTTTTGAAGGGTGAATGGTCCACAACAGGTCCTGGTGAGATTCAAACTGCTCCTCAGCTTTCTCCATTTGCTATAAGTGATGCCCCTTGAATATTCTTAAACCCTGAAAATTATGGCTATGAAAGCTTTTGCCACCCCAGTGAATAATACCAACTCTCATGATTTCTCAACACCGAAGGAGGGGATGGGCTTCTTTGAACTGAACATCAACAATGTCTGCAGGTCCATAGGTTTTGATCCTTATCCTTTCAACTGCAGCTCGTATCCCCCCAACTCTTCCTCTCTTTCTGAACACAACTATAATGGGCCCTTGGTATCCACTGAGGTTTGGTTCCAAGACCTCCTATGGATACCAAAATTCATGGATGTTCAAGTCCTACTATATACATTGGTGTAGTAAAATTGTGTCCCCTATATAAAATGGCAAGATCAAGGTTTGATTTTGGGATGGAAGGGGATTATCAAACTGTGGATGGTTAGATCTGTGGATACAGAAGGCTGAGTGTAGTAAGAACTGACCCTCTTTTAGGGCTTCCCCACCCCCTAGACAAAACTAATAATTTACAAGGGCATAGTAATCTCCACTTTTGCGACCCTGAAGTGAATATCCACAACAGTGAAAGATGTCCAACTACTTCTGTAGGAGAACTTGCACATTCCTAAGACACCAGTTGGATTCTGGCCCATGCGTAACTCCAAATGCAGAGGTTTATGTGACACAGCCATACTGTAGGATCTTGGCCATAGATTTCTAAACAAATTTAAGCCAAGGAAAAACAATAAAATCTCTCTGCCAACCTTGTCATTGCTTTCAAATCATTTATCTTGGCTGGTATATAAAGAACCCTGAATAATAAGGGAAGGATTTTTTTTAAAAAAAATCTGTATTTCTAAGCAAAACTGCTCCTGCTATGGGAATTACCTTATTTGGCTAAATGCTGTGTTTATGAGTTGGATGACATTTACAGATAAGACAAACTATTTTTTCCCTTCAGATTGGAGCACAGGTTACTCTCATGCTGGTTTAGACAAGCATATAGAGCACAGAAAACTAGTCTTTGGTTTTCTACCTTCATTATCATTCCAGATTTTCCACTTTCATTAAAGAAGCATTCCACACCACCATCACACATGCACCAGTCCTGTTCAACTCATGCCTTTAAGAAAGATGCTGGCACTTGAGATAGAAATACAATGACAAAGAGTGGAGAGTCAGGTTTTCTAGCAACTCAAAGATAGCTGTGCTATCAGACATGATTATATTGCTGGCAGAGAAAAAGGGAAAAGAAAAAGATCAGAGCCAAATGTATTGGGGACAAGCCAAAGTAAATAAGGCACTCTTCAAATTGCACTACCTCGACAGAACACAAGCTCTTAGCTTTTTCATTTCAGCCCTTATGGAAATCACCACATCCAAATTTAGAAATTATTTTTAAATGATTCAAACAGAATTGTCATTGTTGTAAAGTCATTTCTGACTTATGATGACCCTCAGGCAAATCTATCATAGGGTTTTCTTGGCAAGATTTGTTCAGAGGGGTGGTAATGGCTTTCCTCTGATACTGAGACACTGTGATTTGCCCAGAGTCAGTCAGTGGGTTTCCATGACTGAGCAGGGATTTGAACTCTGGTCTTCAGAGTTACAGTCCAATGTTCAAATCATTATACCACTCTGGCTCTCCAGACTTACCATAACTTTCACTATAATACAGAAGAGTATGACTAGGTAACTTCCTGAGTCTGCTGTCTGAGTGCTTATGGTTGATGGGCAACTTCAAAGTCTCCAATTGTCCTTCTGGTTGCTTTTTATTTTTAAAGTCAGACTTCAACTAGACAGTTCTTCAAAGAGAGGACACTCTCAAAAGGAGGACACTGTTTTGGCAGCCCTTCAAATAGAGGAATGTCTTCTGTAAATGTTGACACCAGCCTAGCCCCAGTTTGTCATCGCCTTCTTAGGTTAAGAGACAGTGACTTGTCTCGGAATGTATTCCCCAATTTTCAAATGTGTGGTGTAGTTAGGTTTGTTCTCTATTTCTTTTGATAACAGAGCCCTTAGTCTTACATTGTAATAAGGACCTGAACTGTCCCCTTGAGATCAATGCAAGGTGACAAACCATGTGCAAACAGCTTACTGAACACAAAGAGACATGTTGCATCTGTAAATCAGACGTAGAGCAGAGAAGTAGGCAGGGGCATACTCTCAAAAAATAAATCTGGCAGAGATATTTGATTAATCATTTGCCATCCCACTTTTTCAGCTGCTCTTAAAACGTCACAGTTTCTTTCTATTTCTCCAGCTTTCCCCTTTTGGCTTCATCCTACTTTATTTGCTACAAAATGACTTCAAAGTGCAAACCAATTTTTACAAAACTCAGCAGAGGGGAAAAGAGAGCAGGGATGGAGGATGCTCAGGCAAAAGCAAACTGCTGCCTCATTAATAATTTTTGCCATCTTGACCACACTCTGATGTTGCTTAGACACATGTGACCCAGTTTTCATATGTAAATGTTTACGGGTTTACAAGGAAGGATGGTGGGATGTCAGCTCTGTAACCAGCAGAGATGACATCTGGAAAGTAAAACCTGTTCTCGTGACTATGGAACAGGCTTTGTGCTGACTGAGGAATTCATTAATGCAATAACTGTTCAGTTGAAGGATCTGTGGATTGTGACCAGGAATGTAGTGGAATCCACTACTGACTATGCCTTTGTTCTAGTATTTTAATCAACATACACCTGGGAGTACTCCTGTACCACATGGGATTTTTATTCTTATTTTAAAAAAAAAACCCCAATGTCTCATTAATTTACAGACAACCATAACAAAACACAAAGAAGAGCATAGACAAGGGGAGAGGAGTCTATGGAAACCAAAGAAAGTATTAACAGGGAATGGGAGGTGGCTGAAAGGGTCATGAAAGGCACACCAAAGTGAGGGACAAATACATCCACTGGCTGAGAAAAAACACAGAGTCTTGTGTGCTGCAGATCGAGAGGATGAAAATTAGCCACGAATAAAAAGAAAAGAATTTAGTTGCAGCAGAGTGCCCATTTTCAACAGGATTCCAACTTCCCTCTGAACAAATATGCCAAAGAGAACCAAAGAGTCAAGGATAATTTGGGAGGAGACCCCCAAAGGGAGGGGGGCAGTTGTTGCTCTGAACTCCTCTGTTCAGTGTCAAGCAAATGCATGAACAGTGATGCATGCAATCTGGAAAAAGAACAGGGAATTCTAAAGCAGGCGCCATTCTTAGGAGCCAAACAAGTCTCTTTTTGTGCTCTGCCCAAAGTCTAATTGTAAACCCCTTTTGAAATGCACCAATCACCCATGTCTTTCAAGTTGGCTACCCCCTCTTCCACCCCCTGCATTTCAGTTCTTCCACTGGCAGATAGGCACAGACAGCCCAAGCAGGCCAGCCACATTTACAACATTTAAACCCAGTGAACAGAAAATGTGAGCATGGAGCTGTGGGAATCCCATGATTTGCAGAAGGAAGGGGGCACAGAAGGAATCTTCAAGAAAATAACTCCAAGGAGGCAAAAACTTAAATTCATTCCAGTGGGCATGTTCAGTAGCCACAGAAGAATGAGTATTGCAGGGGGAGGGGACAAAGAATATCTAGTCAGGGAAATTGTTACCAGCCACAAGTACCCAGCAGTGGCCCATGGCTCCCACAGCACTGAGAGGTGAATCCACTCCAAGTTGTACTCCCAGTTTTTAGAAAGCTTAAAAGATCTTAGATTGGCTAAGGAATTTAGGATTAACAGGTGGCAATGGATAAGAGGATCTGAAGCATTTTATGTAGGGAAGGAAGGAAAGAAGGAAGGAAGGAAGGAAGGAAGGAAGGAAGGTCCAAGCAAAGTTCATGTATATCACATGTACATGCATTTCTATACCTGTATCTGAAAAAGTTATTTTTCAGCACTACAACCTCCAGATTGCTCCAGCCAATATGGCCACTGCTATGGGATCTTGGAAACTGTAGTGTAAAAAGATAACTTTCCCATGTAAGTAGGTAATTTCTAATTTATCACTTTGATGTTGTTGTATAACAAAAATGAATTAAATCAATAAATAATTGATGACTAGGGTGGGAGGGTTACAAAAAGGACCAAAGCTGATCTATTCTTTTTTTTATTGCCTATAAATTCTTTAACTGTTGTCATCTGTCATGTTGTCGGCA
The DNA here is from genome assembly GCA_034509955.1 of Urosaurus nigricauda. Lineage (NCBI taxonomy): Eukaryota > Metazoa > Chordata > Lepidosauria > Squamata > Phrynosomatidae > Urosaurus > Urosaurus nigricauda. The sequence goes on from JAOEGL010000006.1 coordinate 111,902,157, forward strand.
GGGTGATCCTCTTTTCCAGTTGGTTACCCCATTTAACAGAGAGGAGTCAATTTAATGCCTGTCATGTTCTCCTTGACTTTTATAAGGTTGTAAAAATGTATTCCCATGCACGTGTGGTTTCATGCACTGGCACAGGCTCATCTGTTCAATGTTTGCAGCAGTACATCATGAATGTGTTTTAACATGCCTGTTGCAAACTAACAGGATAATATCAAGAATTCTTCCTTGTAACTATGCTTTATGTTGATATACAGTGCTGCTCCTTAAACCTCCATCGAGTTATGTTTCAGTCCTCTCCACCACAACTACCTGGGAGTTTCTGGGGGCTCTGTAGTCCAAAATGCTAACTTTTCTAAGCTGTGTTTGTGCCTTTGTTACATTCTGTGGTGGACAGAGAAAAAAATGGAGAGAAAAAAGAATAAACCTCTTAAGTAGACCCCTTGAAGCAATTATTTCTGCTTAAGTCTTGCCTAACCAGCCAACAGTTTGTTCAATAGATCTTTTCTAGCTGGTACTAGAAACTGGCTTTACACCTCAGTATAAAGCCTAGCTTATTGGCTAGCATCCGGTTGAGAAGTTATATTATAATGAACTGACTTAACAACCATGTAAAGCTGAATCATTGGACAACGTTCATATTCTCAAAAGGACTATGGAGATGTAGGTATACATTTGAGACACTAGGCGAGCAGAGCCAGCAGGGTGACCATTGCACAGTGGTCTCGATGCATAAGAAGTCCCAATGTGCAACCTGTGCTGATATTACAATGTATCTCAATGAATAATTTGCCTAAAATACCCTGGGCTCTTTCATTTATAGTAAAACCATAGTGCTGTCATCCCACTTTAACTCAAATGGCTGCATCCTATGTAAACTTGGGATTTATTATTGGTAGAGTTCTCTAGTTGAGAATTCTAAGTGCTCCTTTCTAAATGACAGATCCCAGGATTCTATAGGATGGCACCCATGACAGTGAAAAGTAGTACCACAATGCTATATCTGCATAATGTGAAAGCTCCCTGCAGTGCCTTAGTGCATTGCACCCATATGCATGCAGTAAGGAGCAACAACAGGGAAGGCTTCTGTAGCATTACCAGAAATCTGTGGGTGACAATTTGCCCCTGCAGTACCTTTGAATTTGTTGTTATGTGCATATTAATTTGTGTTAAATGTATTTTATTATAAACATCTAGAAACTGGTTTTTTAAAAAAATACACACACAAATAAATAGATGTCTCAGATATGGAAATCAGCAGTGAATTTAGCTACAGTACATCAAGTTTGGGCAGTTTGCTGGTATAATTAAAGCGCTAAATTAAAATGTGGTATGTGATGCTCTGTTTCTCTGCCTGCCCCCTTGTCTAATGATTTGACACTACTGCGAGTCATCCCTTCTCTGCTGGTTGTAAAGAAGTTCTCCCTGGAGGCTGCATCTCTTCTGCCCCTTCAGCATTTTTGCACTGGAGCATGCCGAGTGGTGGGGAAGAGAAAGCTCTTATGGACTTGACACATGAGAAGGAAAAAATAAAAAGAATCCACTCTGCCAATGAATCAACTGCCTTATGTCCCTTTTCCCACTGGAGGCATTAGTTCCATGAGATACCTCCAGAACAACCTCTGAAAGACCAATTTCCACGATTGTTTTCTTAGCTGAAAGTGCCTTCTTGGATAAGGCTTCATGATTAATCACCACATATTTCTTCATTATCTAATTCTAGAATTAGCTTTCTTTGCCTCTGGTGCTGGCAAGGAATGATATGATATGCCAACAGCAAAGAATAAAGAACAGGGCTATAGCTACAGAGTGGAGCAAAGAGAAGAATATGCACCCTCAAATAAGAATTCTGCCCTCCTTTGGTCCACAAATTTTAAGCATTAAAGAAAGTGAGATGCTGAAATCCATTCACATCTAGAGCTCTTAACTTTGCTGTGTCAATATTCCTTTGGTAACTTTGCCTGATCCTTTTCTTTGAATGTCCAAACTGTATTTCTAAATGTTCAGTTTACTGGGCCTTAATATCCTTTCTAATATTGGAAGCTAAGCAGACTCAGCCCCGGTTAGTACTTGGAAAGGAGACTGCCAGGTGCTGTATCCTATGGAAATTATCAGACAGGAAAAGGATGTCCTTGTCCTGTCCTTTTCCCATCCTTCCCACAATATCACGCTTATCCAGACATTGTCCGGTTCGGAAAGCATGGGAGACTGTGATCGCATGAAAGACTTTCATATGATGTTGTGCTGATCATGTCATTGTCCTGTCATTGAAGTGAAATTGTCCTGGCATTTTGTATTAATGGGAGTTCATGTTAGTACAATTCCACTTCAGTGACAAAATAATGACAATATCAGTGCTACGTGTATGAAAGGCTTTCGTGTGATCGCAGTCACTGACAGGATATGGACGGGATATGGATGGGGGAGCGATCCCGACCCTGTCCAATCCCCAATCTCCTATAATTCAGAGGAAGGAGCTGACAAAATCACTTCTGAATCTTCCTTGCCTAAGAAAGGCATATGGAATCAATGGGGTTGTCATAAGTCAACAGGTGACTTGAAGATACATGCACACACACACACACACACAATAAGTTTTAACTTTCTGAAGTACTAAAGGTCTGAGGACTGAAAGAAAACTTCATTTTGCCTTCCCCCAATAGCTGCACCTTTGACTTTGTTGTTGTGTGCCTTCAAGCCATTTCCAACTTATGGTGACCCTAAAGTAACCCTATCACAGGTTATCTTGGCAAGATTTGTTCAGATGCAGTTTTGCCTTTGCCTTCTCTAAGGCTGAAAGAGTGTAACTTGCCCAAGGCTACCCAATAGACTTCCAGAGCTGAGTTGGGATTCAAACCCTGGCCTCTGGAGTCCTTGTCCAATGCTCAGATCAGTACATTACACTGACACCTACACCCTGGAGTAGACATTACAAAAATATAGAGAAGCCAGTCTCAGTTTGAATGCAACTTTTAGCAGTGCTTTCGGGACCCTAGTGTTCTGAGATTAGAACCCAGACTAATAAAATACCTTGGGCCAGAATTCTCTTATGAATATTCCTAAGAGATAAGCATCCCTTATGTTTGTTGATGTCCTTTTTCAGTGCTGCAGGGATTGATACCCACTTCCTCCCAAAGCCCCCTCCCCAACACCGTAAAACCCTTGAATCCCCCTGTGGAGGGACATAGCTACAGAGACAGTATGCCTGCAAAAATAGACCAATATTTATCTTCTCACCCTCCATATAAGCAAATGCCAGGGAAAATAGATGAGGATCAGAGAGCTGTTTTTTGACTGATAGCTCTAGCTTCTAATCATAATGGATGTTTTACTGTTTTATTGTTGTATTACAGTTACATTAGCAATGTATCATTCATCCAAGTGAGTCTGGGGATAGGGTTCAACATGTTGGATAACTCTTTTAAAGTACAGAATAATACTCAGAGCAGATTCATCACATTACTGGTATTGGAGCACTAGCCTCCACTATCTTGGGTGGGAGAATACTTACCTCAACTGTCCTGAATAAATGCATATTTCTCTATTGAGTCAGAAGTCAAACTATGACTTGGTAGTGAGCTGAAAAACTAAGAGAAGAGGTACCAATTAATGGTCATGATCCTAGATGGTCCAGTGCAACACAAGAGCTCCACATGCAGAACTCTGTTACCACTCCCTGTTACCATCCCCCAGGACTCCTGTTGACACTTCATTGCTGGTAGATTATGGAAGGATTTGGCTGTGTCCCCATAAGTAGGCATAAAAGTAGACTGAAGACATCTTCTGCCAAAATCCACTGGAGTCCTCCAGAGGTCTTAACAGATGCTGTTTTAGGTCTGTGTTTGGCTGTAGGAAGCCAGAAGCTTCTCCAATCCCCTCTGCTCTCCACCACCAATGGGTTGACCTTGAAGTCCAACAAAACATTAAGTGCAGGTGAGGGAGGACTTTGGATGTTGCAAAGAGGAAGAGAACACTAACCTCCACAACAACCCCTCAAATTACATACACAAATGTAAGATGGATTTCCGTTTCCACTGGTGACTTAATGGACACCAGCCAATATTTCCAGGTCTTTCCTCCAAAGTATTTACAGACAACTCTTCAAACAAGTTCCAATTACTGCAATTTACAATGAGAGCAGTGGAGTGGACTGTACACCTCCATGGGGAATGTGTTCATAATGTTTATCCAGGTTCAACAAAGCAAAACAAAACCTACAAATAGAAAATTACAGGAAGAAAGAATGTTAGGAACTAAAAGAGTTACGAACTTTTGTGTTATTTTTCCACTTGTGGGAAGATTTTATATAGTAAGCTGTGGTGAACTGCTCCCTGAAAGCCACCTCCTGCCTTGCAAGGAAGAGCAAATACATGTCCTTCTAAGTGATTAATAATAGTTTGCCAACTCACCCCGCTTCCTCTCATTTTGGACCAGAGTTATGAGCTTGTATTTCTCCTGAGGATGAGATAGCCTCCAGCTATTACCTTCTCTTTTCATATCATACCCCTTGATAAGCACAAATCTGGTAAGACTGATAATGAGATGTAATATCTGGTCAAGTAAAGGTACTGAAATTGCCATAAGGAAGATGCTAGATGAGCCTTTCACAGGAGGGCATTTCAGAACCGTGGCACTATCATAACTACTGCTGCCTCCCAGGTAGTCACTTTCTTGTGGCATTTGGACAAAGGTCTCTGAAGGGGATATCAAGGTTCAGTTAGATGTACATAAGACCAATGGTCATTGGCAATTGTGATCCTTTATAGTGATAGATGTGATCACATGAGTGTCACCAGCTGTCATCGAGTTGTGTCCAGAAGGCATGGCACAGCTTTTCTCTTCCAATGACCAAAAGAAATGTCAGGCAACTGTATGCTTCTTATCAGCATCTCTGGATAGCTTACTTTGTCAACATTATGTGACCATTGCTCTTGTCTTCCTTTTTTGTTATAAATATTTCAATTTGTTTCTGAGGCACTACAGCATCAGCTTGGCAGTAGTGTTTTAATAACTCATAAGTGCTTACATAACCCCTCTTTCCACTTTTTTCCCAACAAAAAGCAAATAAGGCAATTAGCTCAACTGGCAGTATGCCGTTTTGTTCCCTTTGCCAGCCAAAGGATGACACTTTTTAATATGAAGTAGGCTTCTGAAGAGACATGGGGGTGCATTTTACAACCCTTTACAGAAAGCATGCTTGGGTAGGACTCAAGGCACAAGTTTCCTATAAACCTATTATTACTGCTTTTATGTGCCTCTAAGTCAATTCTGACTTATTGGAACCCTATCATGGCATGTTTTATCCAGAGGAGGTTTGGTACTGCCTTCTGCTTAAGCTGAAAAGGTAAGATTTGTCCAAGGCTACCTAGGCTGTATCTACATGGCAGAATTAATGCAGTTTGAAACTGCTTTAGCTCTCATGACTCAATGCTGTGGAATTTTGGGATTTGTAATTTTGTGAGATATTTAATCTTCCCTGTCAGAGAGCTCTGGTGCCACAATAAACTACAAACCCCAAGATTCCATAGGATGGAGCCATGACGGTTAAAGTGGTATCAAATTGCACTATTTCTGCACCATGGCAGCAGCCCTAGTTGGTTCCCCTGGCTGTGGGTTTTTGGACCCTAGTTTCCCAGGATCCTAGTCCAATACTCTAACTACCACACCAAACTCGCTCTCCTTTTCCTATAATTGCACAAATATTATTTTTATTAATTTAAAAATGAGTTTCAGCACAGATATTGGCCATCCCCAATATGATCATGTAAATCAGTAGTTTTCTGAAATTTAAACTTTTTTCTACACAAAACAAGGGAGAATGTCATGGCACCTTAAAGACTAAACCTGGAAACCTAAATTATTTGTCCCGATGAGATTAAATCCATTTAATTAATGAATATTCAAGTTAAATTCAATTGAATTTAGTCCTCATACATTTATTGTGGCATAAGCTTTTGTGAACATCCACTGTACACTTCATTTGATGCATTAAGCATTGCTCTCACTAATAAGAATATAAGAACATTGGCCTGAATTCTGCCGCTAGCCTTAAAGTAGAATAATTGAATCAATGGAATTTATGTATGTGTTGACAATGTATTGAATGAGTCTGCTCTAAATGGGAGGAACCAATGGGATTCTTGCGATGATGTGAGATCAGAGAATTGTAAACTGTGAGATCAGAACAACACAGATTGCAGAACATACAGACAGTGACAATTCAATTAGAATGTGAACATAGGAAAAATATGTAATCACAACTAAATTTGTGATGCAGGATCTCAGCCATTATATTTTCCCAATCATTGTATACAATGAGGGTCTGTTTGTTTGTTTGTTTGTTTGCATACTTGGGTGTAGTCCAATATGTAATGCCCATGTTCAGTTTACATTTGCAGAAGTACAATTACTGACATGGTGTCAGTGCACATTCACTTGAACATTCAGTTGCACAGATGTTGCATCTACACTGTAGAAATAATGCAGGTTGACACCACTTTAAGGCTTGCACTATGGCTTTCTATACCTCACCATATACCTAGCATCATACAACTCCAGATGCCTTTTTAAAAGAAATTCCCCAGTCAGGCACCCTACAGATGTGTTGACCTATATATGTTGTTATCTTATGCATGGTTTACTAGCTGTGGGCTGGGAGTTGTAGTCTAACCAAGGAGGAGCCTGCATTAAAAAGACAGTAAAATAAATAGCAGAGAGACTGAAACAAGACTGAGAAAGACTAGGAAAGTGCAGAGTCAGAGCATATTCCTTGCCAGTTTGAACAGAATTAGAGTAATCATTTGGATAGGTTAGAGGCCAAAGATAAAAGCATAATAAATTCTCAGAAAAATTAGATTACTGTAAGCTATTAGAAATTAAAAACCTATATAAATCATAATGGTACAATAAATGGTATTTGGATAATAGTGTTTGACTGATTAAATTAGATTTCAGTTTGTGGAAAGCTTCTGGAAGGAGGAGAGGAAAAAAAGACTGGAGCACTAAATACACATCTATCCCCACCTCTGCTCCTCTGATAGAAACAATTATTGCAAGAAGCAGTCATGCATAATTTTAGAAACCTGCTTGCATATATATTTTCTTTGATATTTTTGTTATCTTGACAGTTCCAACTAGCTTTGCAGAGATGATCAAAGATGGAAGCAGTCCCAACAGAAACTGCACACCCTTCTGCTAGATTGGACCACTTTAAACTGAAAGAAGGGTAAGATTGCTTTACTGAATTTTCTGGCATGAAAAAAAAAGAAAGCCTGAAAACAGAAAACATTATGGAGATGTCTAACTAGACCGAGGAGGAGGGAGAAACAGGATGGGCAGGCATAAAAAAGCTTCTTTCTCAGAAGCTTTGTTAACTGAGGTGTGTTTGTACTATAGCTGTAGTCTGAAAGAGACCCTGGAGTTACTTCTACTTAAAGCATCTAAAGTCAATTTCAGGTATGAATTGTAAGGTGTGGATATTCCTACTACCAATACTTTAAAGAAAAAGTTCCCACTGTCTTTTGGTAGATTGTACAGTTGGCTCTGTATTCACAGATTCAAGCATCCACAGTTTGAAAGTATTTTAAAAATATTTGAATTCTATAAAGCAAGGTGATTTTGCCATTTTAAATAAGGGACATCATTTTACTACCCCATTGCATATAACAGGATTTAAGCATCCATGGATTTTGGTATCCATTGGGAGTCCTGGAACCAAGCTCTAGTGGATACAAAGGGTGCACTATATATGTCTATACAAGTGTGTGTGGGTACTCATGTGTTGTTGTTGTGTGCCTTCAGGTCATTTTGGACTTATGGTGAATCTAAGGCACCCCTATCATGTTTTCTGGAGCTGAGAATATGTGACTCACCCAAGTTCATTGAGTGAGTTTCCATGCCTGAGTGGAGATCTGAACCCTGGTCTGCAGGATTGTTGGCCAATGCTGAAACCACTACGCCATGCTGGCTCTTGGATGTAGATAATGTAGATAGATAATAGATGATCGATATAGATATGTCCAAGGACAAATTGTATTCTTATTCAGTCGACCCTCCGTTTTTGTGGGGAATCCATTCTGCCCCCCCCCCGCCGCAAAAACAGAGATTCCATATATTCAAGCCTGATAAGCGTGAATGGGGTGCGTGTCTACGAGGGCACACATGCAGGGCTTGCACCATGGGGACACACCCCATTGACACTAATGGAGGTCACCCCTCCATGAATATCCAAGACCACGCACCTCAAGTCCGTGAGAAAGGAGGGGCAACTGTAGTTCAAAATAAATAAATAAATAAATAAATAAAACAAATGGGTAGGTATTAATATGGAAACAGGGTGGAACAGAGCAAATGTAAGAATGAACACTTGCAAATAATGACACAAAATGAAAACATAAAAATTCACTCTTTCATCCTTCTTTCTTTTCATTCCCCCCCCCCCCCGTGAGAGGGACTTCAAAGCAAATGGAAACATCTTTTATGAACAAAAAAAGGTGGCATCGTGCCTTCAGATGTTTGGAATGCCAGACTCCAAATCTCTGCTGCCAAGATCCTTTCATGTACGTTTGGCATCCTTCCATTTGTTTTCTGGAACGGGTGACTGACAAACATCTATGTGAACAGATTTTCACCATAGACATATTTATACCATGTTTTTTTCCCTAGCTTTTCCAAAAGTAGTAACAGATACCAATGAACTTTGTTTACTCATTGTAGTTTTGAGAATAAGCTCTATGACTCATGCCTTAATAATGTGGAGACCTCAATTCAGCACACTGAATTTGTAAAAAAATATTTGCAGCTTCAGGCAGGCTACAAAAACCAATCTCACTTTTCCATGGTGCAAAAAGAAGCTGCAAAAAGCGACTCCTCTTTTGCACCCCAAAAAGGGCACCATGGCCATAAATGCACAGCTTTTCTTCAGATCTTTGTTACTGCGTCAAGTAGGTGCAGTGCCAGAGGAGCGCTGTGACACCACACGCCATGTGGTGCAGTGTGCGGCATCACACTACACCCTGATTCCACCACAGGCCAGCCTTAATCGCCGGTCTGTACAGTCCCCAAAACTCTAAAATTTATCTGCACAGTGGCAGAGGCCCATCTTGCTGCTGCTAGGATCCTGCAATTTGTCCCACTACGTCTGGCCAAAATAAAACAGAGGTCCATGTTTTGCATGGTATCAGTCAAATAACAATGTTGTTTGACTATACTTCCACTCTGAAAGTACTGGTAATAAAATATTTGTGAGCTTCTTCATGCAGAGAGAGGGAGAGGAAATTAGCTGTATGATTTCACTAACATAATACTTTGGTTTTGCATGCTCCAGTCCTGGTGTAAAGGGGTGAACATTGTTTTCTAACAAGGTCACCTGAATCATCTGAATATTTCCAGCAGCTAATGCTCCAACACCTGAAGGAGGAAACAATTTAAGCTATTTAGAGCAATCTAATGAGCATGAAATGTACACCTTCTTTACTTGAGAACATCTCAAAAGAAAATCATTGGAATCCATACAAGGAGGCCAAGAAAGTGCAATTATGAAACATCAGCAGTGTTAATATTCTTCGACAATTCTGTTTTGTCAGATGTACTTTTAAAAGCTGACACACAGGCACTACCTTGATAAAACTGGGAGGAGGGAGAGACACACACGCTTGAATTAACTGTCCCTCAAGGCTGTACATTTTAGGACTCCCTACAGTCTCTGTCTATCAGCAGGACAGAGAAATACTACATTATTTAACTGAAATATAAAAAGAGGAATAACATCACTATGGGGCAATTAAAATTACAGGACCCTTTTTTGCTGCTTTGTCTCTTTTTTTAATGTGTTGAAAATGTTGATTGTGGTCTCTTTTTCTTATCTTAATTATAATACAAAACAGTTGCTTTAAAACATTGGTTTTTGCATATATTCTCCTTCTAGTCTTACTCAACCCATACATGGAATGGTCCATTTAGGATCTGTGTTGCAACAGCTGACATCTCTAATCTAAAAAGAAGCATCAAAATGCTAGGACAGTTACTCAGGATGATGCACTGTCTCTGGTATCTTGGACTGTGATTTCTTCAGATCGTATCACAGAAGATGTCATGTCTTTGTGCATTCAGAAAGATTTGTTGGAAGAAAGTTTCAAGCTGATGGACATCCCTAGAAAAAGCAAATGCCTCTAATATACACCTAGGCAAACAGATAAAGTTTCTTATCATTACCTAATCTTCCAAAAATGATGGAATGAGCATGAAGGACATGATTAGAGCCCTGTCCCTTTTCTCATTAAAGCAGCCAGCAGTATGACACACACAATCCCCATCTTGAAAGTGTCACTTAAGCACCCAGACAGTGCCAACTCTGCCATTAGGTGAGGTGAGCTGACTGCCTCAGGCAGCCTTTATTGGAAATGATGAAAGGAACAGCAGATGGTTAGTTATTTAATTAGTTATGATTTTATTTTTACTGTCAGGGATGGGAAGAAGTGTTTGTGGGATTTTCTGCCTCTTGAGCCAAACTAACTTGCCTGGCTTTGGAAACTATGGACTTTCATCTGGGAGCAGGACATGAATAGGGTGATGAGATGTCATAGCTACAAAGGAGGGCAAGCACCACAAAATGTAGGACATTTAAGAAGAATTGAGGACATCACCAAATAAAAGCTAAAAACACTAATGTAAAAATAAATCCATTTCCTATGTTTTATTTCCTGCTATATTAAACACACTGAATTTTATTATGTACTCAACCATATTTTTATGATTAACTTATCTTCCTTATAATGCCTTGTTGGCTTGCAATATACTTATAGAACTTTCAGCAAAGCAAATGCTTAAAATTGTACTTGACTATCAACAAATCTTTGGCTGAATTTACATTTAATTTATTACTTTCATTTGTTTTCCTGTTTGTTCTCTCTTCCCTCCTGCTCCTTCCTCAACCCCAACTGTACACTTTCACCCTTCTCTCTTCCCCTGGTGCTGCTGATCTGCTTCAACAACCCAGATGCTCCTTTCCTTTCCACACTTCCATCAGAAAAACCAAATAAAACCACCACATGGTCAGATCTCCTCAGCCCTTTGAAGCATCTGGAGCAATCAGTTGAGCTAGAAGCATTGATGGCACGAGGACACGTTTTGTGGCTCAAAATAGAGGACATTTTGCAATTCCTCCTGGATTCGCAGACATAAGCCTGAAATGTAGGACATGTCTGGGAAAAGGAGGACTCCTTATCACCCTTCATTTGCTGCTCTTCTCACTTAGAAAAAATGTTTTAAAACAAAACAAACAGCTTCATCTATATACTGCTTCGTACCACCTAAGCAGTGTCTAAATGGTTTACAACTGTAAGCTACTTGCCCCCAACAATCTGGGTACTTATTTTAGTGACCTAGGAAGGATGCAATCCTGAGTCAAACTTGAGCCCTTTTGCTGGTATTGAACTCGCAACCTTATGGTTTTGAGTGAGTGGCTGCAGTACAGGCATTTAACCACTGCGTCATCAGGGCTCCTTTGGTCTTACTCTCACACCTAAAAAAAAAAAGGCTGGAATCATGTTGAGGAGTAACAGATGCATAACTATGGTGCTATTCAATAAATCCTGTCCCCGTACTCCAAATCCTCACTTGCTGGGTGCTGTCATTGATGTGGGTCCACTCGCTTGTCAGTCAGGAGGTAGTTGGCTGACTGTTCCATCCTCTCCCATAAGTGATCTCCAGTGTGACAGGCAGAGGACTCTCTTGCAGTTCTATCTCTCACTGGATATTTTTTACACAAGATGGTGGGACTATCAGCCAGCTGCTTCATGATCAACAGGGGAATAGACCCTTGTCAATCACAGTGGAACTTTCTTGGAAACTGGGGCATTTGTGGACTTTCATGGTCCCTATGTAGCCCCTAAACTAGAGGCTATATAGGGATCGTGACTATAAAACAGTCACAAGTGTGTAACTCGTTGCATTTCTTGTAACTGTCCAAGAGGATTCTGGTTGTAGATTGTGAAATGCCTGACTGGCCCCGAAAGGTAAGTTATAGTATTTTGTGGGTTTTTTGAGCTGTGTGGCCATGTTCTAGAAGAGTTTCTTCCTGACATTTCCCCAGCATCTGTGGCTGTCATCTTCAGAGCCACAGATGCTGGTGAAATGTCATGAAGAAACTCTTCTAGAACATGGCCACACAGCTAAAAAAACCCCACAAAAATCTATGGATGCCGACGATGAAAGCATTCGACTTCTATAAAATTTGAGATGGATAAATCTGCCAGTTTCTATTTTTCTACCACATTTGATTGCAGCCAGTTCTCCATATCCATGGATTTTTATCCATGGTATTCAAGCATCCACAGACTGAAAATAGTCCAAAAGATATAAATTGCCATCCTCTGAGGCTGAGAAAGTGTGACTGAGCCAAGATTCAAACCCTGGTGTCCCGAGTCATAGTTCAGTGCTCAAACCACTACACCATGCTGGCTGTCCCCATTGGGTGAAGGGCAGTTTATAAACGGCAGGATACAAATTATCTAAATAAATAAATAAATCAGTGTGTAAACTAATCTATAGGGCTTCTGTCCATTTCTATGTAAATAGGAGCTGTGTGTGCATGTGTGCATGCATACTTACACATGCATGCAAGAGGGAGGATTCATATAGATCTCACGTCCTTTATCTACATAGATTCTATCCAGTGTCAATCACTTAGCTCTTAATAAATTTGGCTTAATGATTTTGATGCATCTGTACAAAATGCTCCAAGAATAACAATATTTTCATGCAGAGGAAGAGGAGGAGGTGGTGGTGGTATGAAATATAATTTAACAAAAAGACTTTGGGGTTGAAATTAGTTAGTACTAACTAGTTAGTACCAATGCTATTGGATCAACTGGATGTATCTATATGTTGATCTACCATTCAACAACTGATTCAATAGCTCTATTACAGTGGGGGATTTTAACAACAATAGAACTTAACTTTGATTATAGTTGTGCTGCTGAAAATATTTCAGATTCCCATTTGCTGCATAGAGATACATGTCCGCAGACACACTCTAGATAAATATCTTCGGAAACCCAGGAGTATGCCCAGCTCAAGTGAAACAAATTTTCTGCAGCATTAATTTCTGTTCCATTGTTCACTTCTGCATTTAACTACTGAAATCGGACCAAAAGCAAAATGTTTCCCCCCCTCTTGCAAATGTAATTGATGCACTCCCAATAAACTCTTCTGTTCCTGGCTGTTATGTTCCAGAGCTCGTCTAGCTAGCATTCAATAAATGGAACAACAGAATGCTATTAGTATTAAGTGGCTAATAAAAGAAAGAGTTATGGAAGCATGTTAATAATCTCAGCGCATGGTGAGGGGACGAGGGGAGAATGGATGCTCCTTATTACCAATTTGGCAAAAACGTGACTTCCAAGAATATTGGATCGCTTCGAAGAAGTAGCAGACTAACTGTGGTCGGCATTTTATTGGGAAATGGATAGAGTGATCAGCAGCTTAATTACCCTGAACATTATCTATCTGAATCGCTTAAAAATACAGAAGAAAAAAGAGAGCAGAGCAGAAAAGGCTCAGAACAGATCAGAAATGGATTTTGGTGGTGGCAGAAAAAGTTGTATATTATGTTGTATACCTACACTAGAATCTTGTTTGAGCATTACACACTATGAAGCATTGTAACTACAGTGCTACATAGTGGAGTTCAGTCAGAGTCCCCAATCCTCCACCCGCTTACCAGTAAGCAGTTGCCGGGATAGACAAGAATCTGTTCCTCTGTCCATTGAAAAGCAGCTATCTGACATTCCCACTCCCTCCTGTGAGCAATCTCTAGTGCAACAGGCAGAAGCAGGACCCCTGTTGCCAATACCTCTCATGCCAGAGGTCACTAGTGCAAGGCTTACACAAGTACGTTAGGAAGCTATTTCTTGATTGACAGGGGAATGGACCCCGCATCAATCCCAGTGGCTGCTTATTGGTAAGTGTGGGTTTGGGGGACTTTCACAGGCCCTACAATATAATGGCTGGAACAATCTTGGGCATTTACAATTTACGAATTTGTAGTTTTAGGGGCTACATTGTGATCATGAATACATAAAAAATTACAAATTGTTAAAATTGTTAAAATTACAAATTGTTAAATTGTGTAACTATAGGTTACATATTTGTAATTGCCCAAGATTTTGCCAGCCTATTTGTTTGTAGCCCTTCTTTTCCCCAATCTGAGACTCATGGAGGCTTACAAAAGTTGAAACAGATTCAGTTCAAAGATTCACATCATACAAAAGTTGTAAATATAATTAAACTATCAATAGAATTAAAAAGCAGCTAAGATCATGGTCTCCCCTCAAGAGAAAAGGGCATATGAACTATTTAAACAGTACAGCACCTAATAATAATAATAATAATAATAAATCCCACCTCTCCCAAAGGATTGCACCAGATCACAACCAAAATTACATAAATAAATACAAGTTACATACATAATAATTACATGATCCTCTTATCCCATTTCTAAAACTAATCCACATAATAAAATAACAACATTAAATACAATTAAAATTACTTAAAGGGCTAATGAAAAGCCCTTTCCCCTGAGTGATTGTCTGCTGGGGAATTTTTTAAAAAGGGCTTCACCTGCTTATGGAAGGCTAGGAAGGATAACACCAGTCTAATCTCTTTAAGAAAGAAGTCAAAGAGCCTGGAAACAGCCACCAAGATGGTCTTCTTCCATGATTCCACCAGACATACCTGTGAGGGTGATGGGATAGAAGAAAGACCTCCTAGTCCTGATAGAGACATGTGCACCTCATAGCTGGGCAGTGGCTATCTGCAGTTTAGCAGTCAGTCAAGGTGCTATATTTCAAAGGATGAAACTGGCAAGACCACCTCTGAGTATTCACCGCCTAAGAAAACTCTATAAAATCCATGGGGTCGCCGTAAGTCAACAGGCAACTTGAAGGCACATACACACCCACATATGAAGATGTTAGCGAATGATGTACAGTTTTCATTCTTTTAAAAAGAGTCTAGCTGTTTACTAATATTAGAAAAAAGCAACGTATGCAGGCAATATCTTATTCAATTGCTCATCAAGAAGCACTACTGTATTACAAAGACAACTTTAAAAGTTCTATCAGATCTAGATTTAAACATTTTAAAAGGAAATCCTTCTCAATCAATGGGGCTCAAGTTAATCACAACAGACTTCCGTGGGATTGACTTAACCTATAAAGGCTTTTGCACACTGCACAATTGTAGCACTATGATTCCACTTTAACTGACATGGCAACATCCTGTGGAATCCTGGAGTCTGTAGTTTGGTGAAAGCCAGAGTGGTGTAATGGTTTTGGCATTGGACTACAACTTTGGAGAAGAGGGTTAGAATCCACACTCAGGCAGGGAAGCCCACTGGATGCCCTTGGGCAAGTCAAGGTAGCCTCAGAGGAAGGCAAAGGCAAAAGCCCCTTTGAACAAATCTTGTCAAGAAAACCCTGAGAGAGGTTGCCTTAATGCTGACATGAGCTGAAAACTGCTTGAAAGCCCACAATGACAACAAGGTACTAAAAGTCTCTGGTTGATATCTGAATTGGTGGCTTGCCATGAGCAAAGCTTGTATTTGAACTCAAAATGTGTTCTTTCCACAACAAACTTGAGCTCAAGTCAAATGTGTGAATAATCATTCACACCCAGAGATATTTTTGAAGCTGTTTTTTTTAATGTGATTTTTGTCATTTTTGCAAACATGAAATAAAACCTATTTTGACTTGACACTTCTAACAATTTTATTTGTAGCAAATTGTCAACAATGACAAACAAAGCAGAACATTTTGAGACCAGCTGAATTCCATTTGCTTTTTCCTTCCTTCTTTTTCTTTTAAAGGGAAAGCAAAAGGTTCGTATATAGGACCCAACCTACCAATAAAATCAAACAGAAAGGATGAGAGTAAACAAAAAAGGAGTGTAAGAGGTTTTATTGCCTTTATAGAGCTCTTCTTTTGGTCAGGAGAATGTGGGCCTTCTCCTAAGACAAATGGGGAGGGGTGTTTAATCTGTTTTATGTGGATTCCCCTTGTGTTCTGTATACTTTAAAAAAATTAAGGCAATCTGTCAAACAAAGTGAATACAGTACACTGTGGAATACATCTATATGACCTCTCTCTGTGGAACTGAGTTACTATTATATTGCTCACCCCCCACCATCCCACAAAAGAAAGAAAAAAAGATAGGAGAGCACTTCTGGATACATCCTTCCTGATCGCATGTGGTCAGAATAATTCATGAACCTGTCCATATTTTCAGATTTTATTGAGAGGACCTTGTCCCTCCTACCACTTTCACATGTCCATATGGTGGGAACATGGGAGAGGGCCTTCTTGGTGGCTGCTCCTAGGTTCTAGAATTCCCTCCCCAGAGGGGAGGTTAGACTGGCACCCTCATCTTTCCTCAAACATGTAAAGACCTTGTTGTGAAAGGCCTTGGAAGAGTAATTGCTTAAGAAACTTGTATGATGTGATGGATTTTGTATTTGCTGTTTTCCTTTTAATGGTTTATGTTTTTAACCAGTTTTAATTTTTTAATTTTTGGGCAGCTTAATCACATATTTCACTTTTGCACCTTGTGACTTTTTAGCTATATTTGTTTCAAGTGTCATAAGCCTTCTTGAGGGATAACAATGAGGAGGAAGACAGTTCTGTCCATCTAATCACAATGACAGCTTGATGTATAGGTGGGCAACGTATAATGGGAGCTTAGAGAGCTTTTGGTTATACAGTATAGGTCTGAGAATCCCCTGCCAGCAAAGCCTGAGGGATCTGTATGCTCAAACAATACCTTTTACAAGTTCTTTTTGTAATCCATAGGCTGCATCCAATCTTCCATTGCTCTTTGTCTGGTCTATAGAGACAATAGTATTCCAAAGGATAGATAGTGCCTCTCCTTACTCTCTTCCAGTAGCATCAACGTCAAGCAGAATGAATCTATGTGATCACCAATGGGAGGGGAGAAGTTGTACTCTTTAAAATCTTTGTTTAAAATCTTCTCCACTGCAGTTCACCTGGTGCACTGAGACTGATTTAAGAGATTAGAAAGTCCCAGATTTTGTTCCTTTGCTTTCACATTTCATTTTGGAGATCCATACACATTTTATCTCAGAATATTTTCTCTCAGGTCTTGGTATGACCAAAAAAATTTATACATATATCAGCTCCCCAGGTTGGTTTATTTTAGCCCAGTATAAAATCAGAAAGAACATGAATAAAATTTGGGCTTTTTCAGTCAGTGTGGATGTACTCACTGTTTCTCTGTATTCAGGATTCCAGGATCCCATGTAATCCAGCTCCTTAGTGTGGTTGTGACACTCAAGCTCCTGTCACGCTGCAGAACTGATGCAGTTTGGCACCACTTTAACAGCAATGGCTCCATCCTTGGAATCCTGGGATTTGTAGTTTGTTGTGGCACCAGGGCTCTCTGAGAGAAAAGGCTAAATATCTCAAAAAATACAAATCCCAGAATTCCATATATTGAGCCATGGTAGTTAAAGCTGTATCAAACTGCATTAATTCTGAAGTGTAAATGCAGCCTTACTATGGAAACTGTTGAATACAGTGTTCCAAAACCTTCTTCATGCATTCTGCTGATATGGAAGTTAGAATAGGTGAGAGGAGGGGAGGAGATGTTGGCCTAAAGCAATTCAAATTCTTCAGCCTCTGCAACTTCAGTACATTATGTAAATAAGAAAATTTGCATCTGATTAATTATTTTGAATATTTTCTCTTCTTCTGCTTGCTCAGGAAAGACAAGAAAGTTCTGCAAGATGTGGAAACTGCTGTTCAGCTACCATCTCCTCCCCCACATTATGTTACCACATTTTATAATTTAATATATATATATATATATATATATATGATGGAGAATCACATTCCAGGAAGCCCAATTCATGTCTAAAGCATTCACAAGACCATGCCCATCTGCTCATATTTTATCATTTACCCATGGCTACAAATGGATGGTTTTTATTCTATTCTAACGGTACATCTACACTGTTAGAAACAACACAGTTTGACAGCACTTTAACTGAAATTGCTACATCCTACAGAATCCTGAGATTTGTAGTTTTGTGAGGCACTAACACTCTTTGGCAGACAAGGCTAAAGGCTTTGTAAAACTACAAATCCCAAGATTCCATAGGATGAAAATACAGCAATTAGTGTCAATCTGCATTATTTCTATAGTGTAGATGCATCCTAAGATTCAGAGGTACTCATCATGACAATCGTCATAGCCATATCCCAAAGAAGAATTCAAAACTGCAGATAACTGTTTTGATGCAATACCAGCAAAACAGTTATAGGAGGTTTTTTTTTAAAAAAATATCTACTGACAACAAGGCTTTGCAAAGCTTAAGTGTCTTGATTGCTGATACAAGATGAAGACATTATACTATGCTTTGCATTGCAACTGGGATAGCATGTAATAAACTGCTTTTCTTGGATGGAAATCCACATTTATCCACAACTTCTGCAAAAATTGCAACTAAGGTCAGAGTGAAGAAGGCATCAGGGAAATGGAGGGAGTGGTGATGGTGGTAGATATCATTATAATGCCTGATAAACAAAAAGTCCTGAGACCATGACCATGAGAACCCTTGCAGTGCTGCACTACTGCTGGAATGTGACCTGCTCCCAGGACCATGCCATGGTCCCCACAGAGGACTCCTTCAGTGAGAATGAGGTGGAGTCCTGAGAGCCAGAAACTGGTGAAAAGCTGAAATGTCTAAAGTTCCTGTGTCTGCGGAGGTAGTCACCTCCACATCAGTTCTGGTTCTCAGGGCTTCAGCTCTTCCTTACAGGAGATAATTCTATGCACCACCAGTCTCTTGTTCTGGACTAGTCTGTCATATGCTCCAGACTGCAAGTAGCCCTGGAATGGTTGGGATTGAAGAGCTGATAACTAGTTAATCCAGTCCATGTCAGTCACAGTTTATCCAGCAAGAGGAAGGTAGAAACAATAGGGCAGTTCATCAGCTGGTCCAGAAGTCATTACAGCAAGTCAGTAGTCCAGAGAAATGAAGCCAGCAAGGAGTACAAGAGAGTCATCAATTATAGCCAGTCCAAGGTCAAGAAAACACTAATACCAAAGAGTACAACAAGTCACCAAGATGGAACAATTGTTAGCAACAAAGACACCAAGGAGTTGTTGGGAGATTTATAGGCAGCTGTCTCAAGACAACAGGTGTTTAATGAGTCAGTGTCCCATATTTAACAGCCATTGGGATCAGTACAGTCTCTCCTTATCCCTTTGACAATCCACAAAAGATATCAGGATGTCCTTAGTAGCTGCGACCTACTGCAGGTGAGTAGTGGCCCCCATTGTCTCAGCCCCCAGCTTCATGGACTTGGAAAGGCCACCATAATCAAGAGCTGCAAAGTTGTGGAAATCTGACTATGCTGTGTCTGAATTTTCTGACTCATGAGTCTTTTGGTTCTAGGGACTCTACCCATTGCAGCAGTCCTTCTAGGAGTGGACAACCATGGCAGCTCAGCTTCAAGCTTGTGGAACACAAAATGTTGGGTCACTTGCAGCTTCCATGGCAACAGCAGCAGTGGCCACCTCTGGGAACTATTACCCACAATACCCTGATGTATACTTGTACTCTGGAACACAACTCTCGGATAAGAGCCGACTTGGACGCCAATCATTGTCCAGTGTCCATGAGTGAGGTATCCAGTAACTCCGTTGCTGTCAGTTTACTGGATGAGTTCCAATCGGTGAGTACCGATGATGTGGACAAGCTCCTTGGATGTGTGAGGAAGACGACTTGCTCCCTCGATCCAAGTCCATGCTGGCTGGTCGTCCAGGGAGGAGACACATTGAGAACATTCCTTCAGGAGGTGATCAATGCGTCTCTCAGGGAAGGCAGCGTTTCATCCTGTTTGAAGGAGGCGGTCGTTAGGCCCCTCCTGAAGAAGCCTTCCCTTGATCCCCTGGACAGAAACAACTACAGACCAGTTTCCTTGCTGCTTTTTCTCAGCAAGGTGATCGAGAGAGCCGTCACTTCCCAACTCCAAGCTGTCTTGGATGAAACCGATTATCTCGATCCGTTCCAGACCGGATTCAGGGTGGGATATGGAGTGGAGACTGCCATGGTTGCTCTGACTGACGACCTCCGCTTGAGCATCGATAGGGGTAGTGTGACCCTGTTGGTGCTCTTGGATCTTTCCGCGGCTTTTGACACAATCGATCACTCCATCCTTTTGGATCGGCTGAGAGAGTTGGGGATCGGTGGCACCACGCTCCGATGGTTTCGATCCCTCCTCTCCGGCAGATCTCAAAGGGTGAGACTCGGGGACAGTTACTCCTCTAAGATCGAGCTTAGCTGTGGCGTCCCCCAGGGCGCCATTCTGTCCCCGATGTTATTTAACATCTATATGAAGCCGTTGGGTGAGATCATCCGGAGGCATGGAGCTCAGTGTCACCAGTATGCTGGTGACACCCAGATATACTTCTCTGTGACCAGATCGTCTGCTCAGACCTCCGATGGCATCTCCCCTCTCAATGACTGCCTTGTAGCCGTAATGGATTGGATGAGGAAAAACCGACTGAAGCTCAATCCAGACAAAACAGTGCTGCTCACAGTCACAGGCCCGAAACCAGGCTTGGGAATACAACTTCCGGTCCTGGACGGAGTCACACTCTCCTCAAAAGACTCTGTTCGCAGTCTGGGGGTACTCCTTGACCCATCACTTCACATGACAAGTCAGGTGAATGCGACGGTTAGGAGTGCCTGCTATCAGCTTCAGCTGATACGCCAGCTGCGCCCTTTCCTGGAGATGAGGGATCTGGAAACTGTGATACACGCACTGGTAACCTCACGTTTGGACTACTGTAACACACTCTACATGGGGCTACCCTTGTGCCTAACCCGGAAACTACAACTGGTTCAAAACATGGCACCCAGACTTCTCACTGGAACATCTAGGAGAGAGCACATCACTCCTGTGCTTAAAGCTCTCCACTGGCTGCCAACCAGTTTCCGGGCACAGTACAATGTGTTGGTTTTAACCTTTAAATCCCTACATGGCTTGGGTCCATCCTATCTAAGGGATCACCTCTTCCCATACGAACCCCCCCGCACACTTCGGTCCTCTGGGAGGAACTTGCTGCAACCCATGAAGACCAGGTTGGTGCAGACCTCCCAGAGGGCCTTTTCGGCTGTTGCCCCCAGGTTGTGGAATGACCTGCCGGATGAGATGCATCTTATTTCATCTTTAGAAGGCTTTTAAAAAGCCCTAAAGACACATCTCTTCCGGCAGGCCTTCCCAGAGAATGTAAACATCCCCCGGTTCCAAATCTAGGCTTTAGAGTGGCTTTTTCTCCCAGCCTCCCTTCTCTGTTTCTACTTCTGCGTAACCTTGGCTGGGTCCATTTTTCTCTAATCTTGTTTTTATTACTATTTTAGCTAGTTACTGTTTTAATTCAATTGTGATTTAATCTCTTTTTAAGGGGGGTGGTAAGGGAAAGGAGGGGATATTTTACTTGATATTGTTTTAATCCTTGTTGTAATCCACCCCAATTGCTAGTTCAGAGAGGCGGACTAGAAATAAATATTATTATTATTATTATTATTATTATTATTATTAAAATGGAAGCTCCTGGACCCAGACATTTTTTCAAAGAGAGATACAGGGTTCATCAGTGTCCTTTCAGCATCCAGGCAGCTGCAGAATGATTCTGTGGGCTATCACCTGGCCTCTCTATTCCAGTGGACAGAATAGTCTAAAGATCATAACAAACTCAGTGGGAAATCCATTTAATCATAGTCACTACAAAGGCATTTGTAGCCAAGAAGGATTCCACACAGAAGTGACAGTGATCAAAAGTTAATTCAGGGTGTGATTGACACTCTTTAGTTGCTTAAGTTTCATCCATCATATAAATGTCCTCAGGGTATGCATTTGCTAGACTTTTTACCTCCACTTAATTGACTGCCAAATAACTCAGACTCTCCTCAAATATTTGAGCCAGGATGCAAAACATATTGTGATTTACCCTGGAGATCAGCCAGGAGCAAACATTTGAGTAATAACCAGACTTGCCTTTATAAAGGGCAAAAACTATTTAGCAACAGGTTAACCTCAGGCCAAACTGAATTGCAGGCCAAACTTAGATAAGTGTAATACGTAGACTAGGAATTGTGGAGCAAGTGTCAGAAATATGAATTGAAGCCAAACTACTTTGCTTTGATTTATTTCCTTCCCCCTCTCCTCCACCTTTTGTCTGGCTTCCTTATGTAATAAGGTGATTTTTGACACCTACATACATTGAGTATATTTGCATCCATAAATCACATCAGGTTTTAAACACTGATATTTCTCTCTGTAAGAACTCCACTGATAGTAGAACCTACAATTAACAAGTGATAAGTACTGGAGAGCAATGTGCTGAAAGCAAACTAGATCTTACTGACTTAGGAAAAGTAACTCAGATCTGCTACAAGAGAGACAGGTTAAGAAAACTAATAATGGGTGGTATCATATGCTGATAAATTTTTAAAAATTGCATTTCTTGATATCTTTTGAATGGAAATGAAGAGCAATTGCTCATAGAATAAGAGCAACTCATTTATGTTGAGTCTCGGAGTCCAGGGAATGGTCAATAAGTATTGTTATGGCTTTTTAAAATATAACCAAAAGATCATAATACTGTACTTTAATAATACTTTAAGTTTATATTTAAAAATATAGTTATTGTTTGTACTTTTACAGAATACAAAATTAAATTCATACTCATCACTTTACAGTCTCACTGCGTGTGTGTATGTCTTCTAGTCACCTGTTGACTTATGGCAACCCTGTGAATTTCAGGGGGTTTTCTTAAACAAGGACTATTCAGAGATAGTTTTTCCAGTTCCTTCTTCTGAAATATAACCCATAACACCTGGTATTCATTTGCAGGCTCTCACCCAAGTACTAACTAGAGATTATCCTGTTTATTCCTTGTTTAGCTTCCAAGATCAGGTGGGATCTACTGTCTTTTGCGGTATTTAGGCTGTCAGAGTCCCACCATAGCCATAGGCACCATTAAAATGAGCAAGTAATGAACATTGATGGGAATGTTAAGACCTGTTTGCTCTTACAATCCTCATGACTAGAATATTGCTTTTAAAAAGGTGAGTCAATTACATTTTGGAATGAGATAACCACATCTTTCTACAGTAAAGTAGAAAGTACTGTACTTTACTATGGTAAAGCAACTAACCTTTACTGACTCTAAGTTTCATACGCAGTATTTTGCTTCTGTATTCTCGGACAAGATCTGAGTGCATTGTGGGAAGGTTTCTCTGATGCCCTTTTTTAAAAAATAAAAGGGCAACCTGAAATGAGCAGAGCTTACTATCATCATCAAAACTGAATCAACAGACCAAGGATGGCAAATTTCACTCTTTTGGAATGAGCCAGATGCCTTCTCCATGGAGCAGCTTTGATTAAAGCTTATTTGGATTTTTCTTCCCTATTTATTTCTTTATTACCTCAGTTGCCAAGTTCCTGGGAAATGTCTGCTTCTTTATTGGCTTGTACACTTTATGGCTTGTGAAAGAATCATCTTCGATCTTTCACAGTTTCCAGTTTTATTATTATGGCAAAGCCACTTTATTGCCTTTTAGCATATTTTCAAAAAGTGGGAACTGGGCAGGTGATCTAGCTCACGCATGTCTTTTATCTCTATCTTTTCCACTCTTTTAAAACAACCTACCGGTATAATTGGTCTTTAAGTCAAGTTTATTATTGGTGAAGTAACCAACTCAGCAGGCCACAAAACTGTTAGGGACAACAATTTCAGAATCAATATGAGGATGTGAATGAATAGACTATACAGAAAAACAATGCTGAAACTGGAAGAAAGGATATTACCTAGTAATTGAATGGGTTGTGTGTATCTAATTACTCAGGCTGAATTACTGACTCTTTATTTCTGTGATTTTTTAAACAGACAAAAAGTGATATGTAGCATAATCTCCGATCAAATAAATGAAGGTTAATCATCTGCACACTTTTTAAAATTTATTCCATACATTTACTCCATACATATCTGCCCAAAATGGCACTCATTATGGGTTTTACTCCAGCAAGTGTAGCTGGAGCGCAAACCTGAGAGTAAAACCAATTGGCCGGAGTGCTGCTTATTTTTGACTAAACATTGTAACATTGAACTTTAAGACTTGCAATCCTATGCACACATTCCTTGGAGTAATTGCTAGTGGATGAAATAGGGTTTTGTTTCTTAAAAAAAAGAAAAGAAAAAAAAGATAACAAAATCCACTGGATGAAATAGTTTACATGACATACATTACATTTTAGTTTACATGGCATATATTAAATTTAAAACAAAACAAACACTAGCATATAACATTCCACACATTCTTCAACCTTCTACATATTCCACCTCTTCATCATGCCTTGCACAATGTTCAATGTTTAACTTCCTCTTAGCAACATTCATTTATTATATTACATCAAATATCTTATCTTACAATTAATCATTAACTATAAACTTAGATTTATGAAGCTGTTCTTATCCCCATATACTTCATAATCCATTATAATTTATCAGCTTCAATTTAAAAAATACCCAAGAACTCTTGTTTATCCTGTGTGATAATAATAATTTTTGTTACTATATCCCAATCTCTTTTTAAAATTTCCCATTCTACCCTCATTTGACAGATGGGTTAATTTGTCCATCTCAATCACATCCAATAATTTCAAAATCTAATCCTTTATACATGGAATTGAATCCTTTTTCCAAATATTATTTTGTTTCTGAGTAAATATGTACAAGACCGGGATGTGCAAAATGGTGCATTTTCTTTTGTATTTAAAATTAATTAATAAATAGAGCATGTGAATCTTGTCCACCAGACATAATTTATGAAAAGGAAGCAGATTTTTTTTCTGGATTGAAACTGTCCAAAAATGTAATCCATTGATTTCAAGGGTAACCAGTTTTCCTTGTTTATGGAAAGGTGCATCTGTTAGTGTGTGTGTGTTGCACTGTGTTGCTGAGGCTCCAATTCAAGAATGCTTCAAGAAGAGGAGGTTGAACATATTTTCTGACCATTTTTCCATCTTTTTTTTCCTTAGCACAAGACTACAAGAAGGCTATTAAAGGAGAGGCAGAATTGCCACACAATAGTGTGAACTCTGTATTGTGTGAACCCTATCATTAGTTTTAACTAGAGAAAGATGACTCAATAGGATTTACCTATGTGTTGTTGCACCATTCAGCAATTGATTCATTTGGTGTTGTCTAACCGGTAATATCCAACAGAATTTAGGCCAGTATTTCTTTAGACTGGTAGTACTGGGAGCCATCCACCAAAAAGAAGGAAAAGCACATACCGCTCACTAGAGAGCAGAACCCAGTAAACTATAGAGACTTGCTTTTGAGCAGACATATTTAGAATTGCTAACCACAATGCACAATCTTTAAATGGTGTGTGTGGGGGGGGGGATCTATATAGCCAAAACTTTGGTGTCATTACTATTAATAGTCTGATTTCTCGGGGTTTATTTATTTATTTACAATTTCCTATTTCCTCCCCTACTGATATGAATTCCCACCCCAATGCATCTCATCTCTCTCTCTTCCAACCAGTGGCACTGGTTCAGACTTTATAGGAACTATCCAAGGTGCTGAAATTTATCTAGGTGTTTCATCATTAAGAGAGGCCATTCTCTCACTCCCACCACCGTTGCAAACATGGTTGATAGAGACAAAAGAGGGGGTCTTCTTAGTGGCTGCCCAAATTGCCTTTCCAAGGAGGCCAGAATGACCTTCTCTGTTCTCATTCTGGTGGCAGCCAAATACCTTTTTATTCCAAGAGGATTTTAAAACAGAAAGTTTTAAAGGAATGAGATGGGGGGGGGGGGTAGTGTATAGTTTTAAATTAACTGTTTCTAAAAACTTTTTTTTTCCTTTTTAATTGCATTCTTTTATTGAATTACAGAATCATAAAATCACAAGGGCCAGTCAGTTCAACCACATTCTGCCTTGCAGGAACACACAATCAAAGCACCCCCCGACAGATGTCCATCCAGACTGTTTAAAAATCTCCAAAGAAGGAGACTCCACCACTTTCCAAGGCAACATGTTCCACTGTCAAATAGCTCTTGTCATCAGGAAGTTCTTCCTAATGTTTAGGTGGAATCTCTTTTCTTGTAGCTGCTGGTGGTGGTGGTAAGAGTGGTGGATGGCCATGGTCAGAGCCTCTTCCTCTCTCTCTCTCTCTCTGCTGCTGGGGCTGGTAGGTTTGCCAGGTTTTATAGCCTTGCCTGTGCTCCCAGTTTGTAGCTTGAATCCATTGTTTCATGTTCTAATCTCTAGAGCAAAAGAAAACAAGCTTACCTTTCTTCCACATGTCATCATTTTGAGTATTTAAACATGGCCATCATGTCACCCCTCAACCATCTCTTGTCCAAACTGAACATACCAGCTTCCTAAGCCACTCTTCATAGGGCTTGGTTTACAGACCTTTTACCATTTTGGTCACCTCTGACAAAAGAATCCATTCTTTTTACTAAACTGCCAGGATCATTTAGACAAAAGAGACAGGCTTGTCTTTTGAGTTCCTTGAAGAAAAGGCAGGAATGAATAAATAAATAAATAAATAAATGACTTTGCTGCACAAACATTTTAAATGTATCAATTACAAAATTAAAACTCTTGGGTACTCATAAATGACAAAGTGTGTCAAGTGGTTAAGACACCACTTCTGTTGGTTGCAAGATTGGCAGATACGGAATACCTTTACCTTACCTTATATCTGACCAAAAACTGGAATGGACAATAGGAGAACTCATTGTCTATTTTTGTTTGTGGACTTGTTTATATACTTAGAGCATTTATATGCTACCCTTCACCTCCAAAAAGCCTCCAAAACAAATTTGCTAATCATTAATTTGACAGTTCTCTGTTCTCAGGCTTACAAACTAAATGAGACATGATGAAAGAGACCCAGTGTGGCATAGTGGTTTGAGTGTAGACTAGGACTCTAGCAACCAGGATTTGGTTCTCTGCTTGCTCATGGAAACCTGCTGGGTGACCTTGGGTGAGTCTCACCCTCTCTTGTGATAGGTCTCCCTTAGAGTCACCATAGGTCAGAAATGACTTGAAGGTACACAACAACAAATATAAGGAAAAAGGATATTAGCAAGGGAGGGACTATTAAGGTAAAGGTTAAGGTATTCCCCATTGACAAGGTTGTCAAGTCATGCCTGACCATAGGGGATGGTGCTCATCTCCGTTACTAAACCAAACAGCCAGCGTTGTCAGAGACTACTCTATGATCACGCGGCCAGCATGATTGTACAGAATGCTGTTTACATTTCCACTTGCATCTACTTGCATTTGCATGCTTACTAGGTTGGCAGAAGCTGGGACTAGTGATGGGAGCTCACCCCATCACTAGGCACCTGGGCCTCGAACTGCAAACCTATCAATCTTGCAATCAACAGAATTGGTGTCTTAACCACTTGACCCATTTTGTCATTTATGAGTACCCAAGAGTTTGAATTTTGTTTTACAGTTATCATGTTTGTGCAGCAAAGTCTATTTATTTATTTATTTATTTATTTATCCCTGCCTTTTCTTCAAGGAACTCAAAAGCCTCAAACTGCCAACCTGCCAATCTTGTAATCAACAGAATCAGTGTCTTAATCACTTGAGCCACTGCATCCCTAGCAAGGGAGGAACGATTGCTAGTCCCAGTTACAGTGGAACCATTGAGTTTATTTACCTACTTGTTGACTCACCATTAAACAATGGATTCAATGAATCTAATCTAGTTGAGACTAAGCCTCATGATTCCAGCCCATAACTGGGTGATCCAAGCTGTAACATACAATCAAAAGACAGAGATATTTATTTTTATGAACTATAGTTGCTAGAATCCACAGGCTACCGTGGCAATTGTCTCCCTACCCTGAACCCCCTAAAGAAAGAAACTTCCTGAGTTCTGGCAAGGATATAACCAAAATGAAGGTAAAAGAGCAAGGTTTTGTAATTAAGAGACATATATATTTTTTCTCAATGAACTTAATAAAATTTAGATTGAATTGGACACATTAAAATATGGCACTGTGGGGTACAAGTTTGAACAGTCAAGTTGACCACTACATTTCTAGCTCTGTCTCTTTTCACATTTAAATTATATCTTTAGAACTATGATATATATTCACATTTCAGTACAAAGGTTCTCTGTTGCTACTGCTGCCAAATAATGCATGCCACAGTTTCAGACAAAGCATTCCCTGACCATTGCTATCATTTGCATCAGTATAGATCATCCCCCAAAGAGGCATTTCCTCCCCTTCCCAATAAAGTGCTTAAAAGGATGATTAATGCAGTTGTGAAATGAACTAGATTAATTAAGTCACTTATGTCAAGATAATACAGTATTTTTTCAGTGCATTTGACAGTGTAATTTAAACTATCTTCTTTCCCAAATGGAAAAAAAAGATTGTGAGGTATATATTTCTGACACAGAATCAGTATATATTTTAAAGTAATTAACAATGCGTATGACTGTAAGGGATAGATATTTTGCAGTCAAATTTGTAGTGGCTAAATCTGGTTTATCATAGCTGAATTAGAAATTCCATTTGTGGGTGGAATTTTCAGGGTCCCATATATGTTGAAATACAGATGCTATGAAGACCCTTTATCCATGATTTGTTTTCAATAACTCTACTGAAGTATTAAATTTCAATACAAAACTATGGTTGAGTATTAGGCAGAAACCCTCATGTGAATCCATGGTTTAAAGGAGATTTACAAGCCATGGTTTGAAGTGGATATGCAAACCATGGATCACATCAATCATGACAAAGTAGTACTTTTTTATCAAGAGAATTAGGTGAGGTATAAATTGTAATTTGAATCCACAGTTTGTACTGCATTTCACTAGGACTGCAGACATGGATTCGAATCACAGTCTATGTCTCTCTTGACTCTCTTGATAAAAAAATACATTTTATTTCATTAGGACTGATGCAAACCATGGTTTGTAAATCCACTGTAAACCATGGATTCAAATCACAGTTTAAACCTCTCTTTACACTCTTGATAAAAATGTACTACTTCACCATGTTTTGGAGTAGATTTATAAGTCATGATTTGCAGTGTGTGTTTTATTTTTATCAAGATAGCTATGGCTAGGGTACGTCCCTGCCTTACTTGCTTCATCACACTCTCTAAGCACGTGCGCCTAATATGGAATTTGTCCATGTCTTTCAATTACACCATATACCGATGACATTTATGATGACATACCTATACCTAGTACATACATTGAAACAGTTGAAGCCGCTGTTATAAGAGCATGTTATAGGTCTGCATCAGAGATGCTGTACTGGAAAACATGGACATAATACAGTGGGAAGGACTTCTGCCAACTCTATCACTGAAATACTTTTTCTCCTGCATGACTTGTCTGAAATATAAGACATTGCCTAATGGCCTGTGGCCTGTATTTTCCCTTTTTGAAGTACTAAGCAAGTAATAGAACTGATTTGCAACAACACTTGTAAAAACATTGTAATAATATTCAGACCTCAAAGCATACATATCTGGTAACTGTGGCTAAATTATAGAGTTGCCTCATTGTATTTGTACTAGCCTTTAATGAGCTATGGTTAACATTAATGACCTATCAGGAAACTTCAAGAAAGCACTACCTAGTAAACTGGAACATTCACTTGCCTCTGTAAGAATAGCTGTGATATATAGCTATGCAACTCAGTTTCCTTTCAGCCATGTGTAAAATTTCCATAACTTGGAATGGCTTACAGATGTTTCTTTAATGTGATAAGTGTGTGTAGAGTTTATACATATGCACCACAGCACATTAACAGCAACTAATCTAATGATCTGAGTGGAGCTGCAGCTACAACACATAGCAGAAGTACACCTATGTGTATAATAGTTCTTAAAAATAGAGTTCCATATGTGTTACTGTGCTCTGCACAGTATAAATATCTAAAGAAGTATAAATATCTAAAGAGTATCAAGAACCAGTCTGGCTTTCAAAAAGATATCCAGAATGTTTATCAGGTGTTAGAGCATGCTGTGGGGATGGGTGAGAATTTCGTTTCAGTTCATTTTTAATAAGAATTTACCAGAATGAGTAACTTACTTCATATTCAGCATGGAAAGAACTTGAGATTCAAACAATCTGAATATGTGAAAAAGCAAAAGTGAAAGATTTGCACATCTAAACACAGGAGCTGGACTATTAAAAGTCTGTGTTTGAGTCCATGTGTATTTCGCCATGTTAGTGTTGAACTGGGATTCTGCTTTTCCAGAGAAGTTCTTCATCGTCAATACCTATGTGATAAGGGAGTAAAACATACTGCTCTCCATGGCTGCATCCACGCTGCAGAAATAATCCAGTTTGACACCACTTTAACTGCCATAGCTCAATGCTATGAAATTTTGGTAATTATACTTTTGAGAGACATTTAGCTTTCTCTTCCTGAGAGTTCTGGTGTCACAGCAAACTGCCCTTCCTAGAATTCCATAGCACAGAGCCAGGGCAGTTAAAGTGGTGCCAAACTAGATTATTTCTACAGTGTGGATGCAACCCATGTATTTAATCTCATTTTTTAAAGAATTGACCAAAATTCATAAATTTCTTCCTATTAAGGGTGGAAAGAACTTGAGGTCTTTCTTTCTTTTCTTTTTTTAAAAAAATCAAACATGGAAAACAGTGAAGCAGGCAGATTTTTTTCCTTAATGATTAGATGCATTTAGGTATTCTGTCAGGCTGTACAGACTAGCCATAAAGGACGGCATGGAGGCGAAGTGTTGGTGTAGTGTCTGCACAATGCATGTCCCGGCTATCCTCGTGCTAATGTGATGCTGCGCACCCCAGCACATGGTGGGCAGTGTCACGGCGCTCCTCTGGCACTGTGTCCAGATGAGGCAGCAACAATGGAGCACATAAAAGCCATGGCGCTAGCAGCTGTGGTGCCCTTTCAGCAGCACAGAAAGGTGCCACTTTTTGCAGCTTCTTTTTCACCTCAGAAAGGCCAGATTGGGGCTGTAGCGTGAGGTTGCTGCAGCCCAAATCTGGTGAAGAAAGAGGCGGCTGCAGGCTACCCCTTAGGGGCAATCTGCGCAGCCCCTAAGTATAGGCAAAGTAAGTACACAAGTAGGAGAGATGGAGAAGAGCAACATTTTCATCTCACTCTATATGTACAATTTGGCTTTCCTAGGAGGGAGAAAGTCTTCTGTCCTTGGAGGATCTCCTTTCCCTCCCATCATCATTTCCACCTCACTCTCCATATGGAAGCTTATGTTCTTGAGGGAGTAATGGCTTCTACCCATGGAGGTTTTCCGTGTGGCTGGGAGTTCCTGCTAAGACAATTCACTTCTCCTACCCTCCTGATTTCAGAGGCACAGGGAATCTTTTCCAAGTTTGACCTACTTTAGGTGTAGGATTCAGCCTTTAACCATCAAAATTTAGACTCCAAAAAGTGGATTCTCTTTTCCTTGGAAGCCACCAGCCATCATTTTCAGGGTGTCCAACCAAGGATGATGGGATCTGAACTGGGAATCTTGATGCCACCAGAGTATGCTTATTCAACATTTAGAGTCTCTTCAAGCTCTGAATGGAACTGGAAGGCAGTATGAAATTTTCAGATTTACCCAAGTCCGGTATAAATACCAGGACAGTATTTTGCTCTGAGTTTAATGGCTTGAGCACTTGACTACAACCCTGAAGGCCAGGGTTCAAATCGCCACTTGGCTTTTGACAAGTCATATACTCTCAGCCTCAGAAAACATTGTGATAGGATCACCTTACAATTGATGTAAGTCAGAAATAACTTGAAGGCACACAAGAAGAAGAATAACAACATTTTGCTCTGAGGCTCCTAGAAAACAGAAAATACTATGGTGGCAGCACTAATACTAAAACTACTAATACAGCAATAATAAGAGTCCAAACAAATATGGTAATAATAATAATAATAATAATAATAATAGCAGACAGAGATATAGCTATGTGGGAGAGGTCAAAATGAAGCCACTCCCCCCAGAAGAAGAATTCTTCCTTCCAAAATGAAATTTCATTTCATGTCATTTTAACTTTCTTAAGGAAAGGATCAAAAACAAAACAACAGCAGCAACATTACTATCATCTGTCTTCAGGTTAAATTTATCAAAAAGCAATAATGAATTAAATTGCATTAGATAAAATACACATTTCCCATATTTAATTAATCATGTGTCAGTTATAATAAAAAAATATTGATATTGTTATTCATATAAAGGTATCAAGGCAGTGTACAAAATCCAAGGGTGCAGCTACAGGGAAAGCAAAATGTGAACATTGTCCTGCAAATAAAAATTATTTCCCACCAAAATGAATTTTTCTTCAGTTCTCAGATTTCTGGTTTTGCAGACTAAGGAGAGTATCACATATGGCTTTTAAACCACAATTAGAGAGTATATGACTTGTCAAAAGCCCAGTGGCAATGTTGGAAATGCGGGAAGGAAAAAGGCACCTTTTTTCACTTATGGTGGGAATGTGTTGAAGCTAACAAATTTTGGATAATGATAAAAGATGGAATTAGAGAAATATTAGGAGTCAATCTGTAACTTCATCAAGAAATTTTGTTATTAAATATGATTGATGGGAAAGAAGAAAAAGAAAATGGGGAAATTATTTTCTATATGTTATCTGTCACCAGACTGGTGTACGCAAGATATTGGAAGGTTAATAGAACAATTCAAATTGAGGAATGGATAGTCAAATTGATGGATATGATGGAATCTGATATGATTTCAAAAAGATTAATAGTAGTAGGAATACAAAGGAAGGTATGTGTGAAAATGACAAGCATTGGGATAAGCTTTATGTATACATTAAAGAAAAATGGCTGAATGTACAAAACAAAATATAAACATGAATAATGGTATAATGGTAAAGAGAAAAAGGAAATAGCGGGAAAATTTGGAGGTATAATTTAGTCAAAGCCTATAGAACTTAGGGATAGAAGTGGAGACAACAAACAGAATAAAATTGTAATAACTGGATAAGCAATAATAATGTAATTAATGAAACGGAGAGGCTTACCTGAAGGAAATCAGTGTGTATATGTCGAGAGAATGAGGTACAGAAGAGAGAAGAATGTAAGTGAAGTTTCTTTGAAAAAAAATTATGAGGATGTTATGTTATATGGTTGTATGACGGCATGTTTATGTTTATGTATTTTGTGATGTGAACATGTTTTAATGTGTATTCTATTTAATAAAAATTTACAGATCTAAAATATTTCCTTTGGTGATAATTATCACAGGACATCACTTCCAACCCTACCTGCTGTGTCTGTAATACCTGTTAGGGCATCCCTTTTCATTAATGGAGAAAAGCTATCAATAAGCTATCAATTGCACAGCTATCAGATTAATCATCATGTATAAGATGTCACTGTCACATGAGTTGCATTATTGGCTTTCAAATGGTGTCTCAGTCTTTTCCTCTCCCCCTGTTCTCTGCCCCATTGCTATTCCCAATCAGCCTGATTCTATCTATTCATTCATTCATTCATTCATTTATTCATTCTATTTCTTTTCTCCTTTTTTTCTTTTTTAAAACTTAAACCATGTTAGCAGAATCCTGGAACTGCATTTAAAAAATGAATATATATTAAACACACACACACACACACACACACACACACCACACACATATTTAAAAAGGCATTCTGGGCATAGGGCAGGGCAGCTGAGTTTAAGGAGAAGTATTTAGAGCCCTGGTGGTGCAGTAGTTAAATGCCTGCACTGCAGCCACTCACTCAAAACCATAAGGTGGCAAGTTCAAGACCAGCAAAAGGCTCAAGCTCAACTCAGGCTTGCATCCTTCCGAGGTTGCTAAAATGAGTACCCAGATTGTTGGGAGCAAGTAGCTTATAGTTGTTAACTGCTTAGACACTGCTTAGGTGGTATGAAGTGGTATATAAATGAAGCTGTTTGTTTTGTAGCAGCAGTCATGTGCTTAACAAGACTTGCTATAACGGCTGCTCACAAACAGGTATAATTCCATTTACTTTACAATTGTAAACCACGATTGTGGTGAGAATGGTACTCATTTGATAATGTCCTAAGACAATGAAAACTGATCACATCTTATCATGCTGTGTCCACATTTCTTTGTTCATTTTGCCTTCCCCCTTTTCTTTGGATGCTAACATCATTTCTGAATGCTGAACTGAATTTTTCAGTTATTGCAATGCTATATGTGTGGAGACCAAAAGAAGATTTCATTTGGGGAGGCACAATTCTTATTGGGGAGGCAATGTCCTCATTTTGCCACTCCTATAGCTACATCCAATAGTCCCTCAATGCATTTTTACAAAGGAAAAATAAAAATAAAAAAGCCAATGTTGTGAGAACACGGGAACCTACTTTTTATCAGGTCACCTGCATTTGTTAAATAAAGATTTCTCATAGCTTGGATCAAACATTGATCAGAAGGGAAACTGCAGTCAGGAAATCAGAAGAAGATTGGGAATGGGAAGGGCTGTGATGGGCAGAACTAGAAAACATCCTAAAGAGTAAAGATTTATAACTGAGCATTGTCCAATACATTGCATTGCATTCCCCATCATCATGTACAGATGTAAGAGCTGGACAGTGAAGAAAGCAGATAGGAAGAAGATCAATTCATTTAAGATGTAGTGCTGGAGGAAGAGTGGTGAAAATGGGTTCTGAAACAGATCAAGCCTGAACTCTCCCTGAAAGCCAAGATGATTAATTTGAGGCTGTTGCACTCTGGACACATCAAGAGAAGGGATGGAAAAGACAATAATGCTAGGAAAGGTAGAAGGCAGCAGAAAGGAAGGGAAGACCACATGCAAATGGATAGTCTCAACCAGGCAGTTCCTGAATCTACAAGGTTTAAGCAGAACAGTGTAGGACAGTGGGTCTTGGAGATGTCTCATACATAAAGTTGCCATAAGTCAAGGTCGACTCAAAGGCAGTTAACAACAACGAAAACAACAACAACAGTTTGCCATAATCTCAGACAAAGCCATTTTCCACCATCTGCTACATGATCTTTCTTCATTAATAATAGCAGGGATTGCCTACAGGGACCCTTCTACATGCAAACCAGATGCTCCACCTCTAACCTCAGGTCCTCTTCCTATAGCGCCATGCTGCTCCCTGGTTAAAATGACAGTGAAAGATATCCTGCCCATGATTCTCCTGTAATTGTACTCTGTGTTCCAAAAACTACTGTGGGAGCTATTTTGGCAACTAATTACTTGATGAGGTCTTTTTTCTACAGGCAAGAGGTGGAACTAAAGCTTCACTGAAGGGCAAAAGAGTGCAGGCATATTCCTACCATTTGCAGCACGTTTGAGTGCTTACTTGATTTTGTCTGTTTCAGAGCTATTTCTTGCTGTTAGCTTTTAAATGCCGGTGAAGGTGTACTCTTTAATTGCCTGTGAAATGCTTTTACAATGCCAGTTTGGTTTTAACCATGAATTACTGCTTCGAAATAATCAAACTGCTAATTAGAAAGGTAGGGAAGGGCAGAAATATTTTTTTCTCTGTGGGCACAAACTTTGTGCATTTTCTTTGAAATCAACAAGATGACCTGAGATGAATACATTCAGTGAAGCACACCATTTCTTCAAGGGCAGAAGTCAACAATATTGTTTTATCATCATTATGGGTCCCCCTCCCCACTCCTTGCCACTAGTAATGAGACAGAACACAAACATGGGAGTAGTTTTACAACCTTTAGTTAGTTAGTTAGCTAGCTAGTTCAGACTGGAATCAGAGTTCTCTGGCATTTAGGCCCATCCTAAATCCATAGTTTCATTCTGGATTGTCTTGACATAGGACTTTCAGGGGAGCACCAGTGCCAGTCCCTGAGCTTTCTGCTGCCAGTACCTGGAGAGTTTTCGGAAAAGAAAGAAATAATTGTAGACAATGGGCATATATAAAATGCCTGTTCATGACACACTGGAAAAACAAAATTACTGGTCCCGCACATCAGATAGCTTGAGAGGCACAGGTTGATAGGAGACTTGGATTACAAGGTACAGTTAGACCTCCATATCAGTGGGCTAGCCAACTGCAGATTAGAGTTCCTACAGATAACCCCATCTCATATTAGCTAATGCTGTTAATGTCCCTTGGATGTGCTGATGCAGGCATGCACACATTGCCATCCATTGACTAATATAGATTTGGGCTCCCACAGTTTTCCCATCCAGGGAGGCAGAACCATCCCCCCTTGGATGGAAAGGTCCCACTGTATATAGATCTCCTCCACAGCAGTAAATGCTACCACAAAACAAAGACTTTCAGTGCAAAGACCTTTTAAGAGCTTGTGATTTTCTGTCATAGTTCTCTTCCCTTTTCATTTTTCTCTCCATCCAGAATCATTAGTGGCATATGGGGTGATGAAGATGACTGTGATGAATGGAGATGAATGCTGACAAATGGGAAGCAATTAAAGTTGGAAGGGGAACAAATCCTGATTTTTTTTTCATACACATTCACTGTCAAATGAAGCATGGGCATTCTGGGTACTAGAATGAGCCTCTTTTTTAAGATGAGAGACAATGTAGTTTTGTATTTGCTTTTTAAACCACTCCACAATACTATATATACCAAAAGGATGAGCTAGAGAATAAGATTTTGCATCCTTCTATTTGAAATAGTATTAGTCTTCATGAGCTTTTCAAGTCTGATACCCTCCAGATAAATTAGATTACCAAATATCTGAATAGCTGCTATGGTACTCTGGATGTATTCCAAGATATCAGAATTGGTACAAGGTGGGGACATCTAGAGGTCTTAGTAGATCACAAACAAAACATGAGACAATAATGAGATGCAATAGAAAGGGAAAAAAAAGACAATTCAGTCCTGGGTTGAATCAAACAGGAGCATATAGTCCAGATTGACAGAAGTAGTAATGCTGCTCTATTCTGCTTTGATCAGACCTCACCTAGAATACTGTGTCCAGTTCTAGGCACCACAGTTCAAGAAGGATATTGACAAGCTGGAATATGTCTGGAGAACAACAACCAATGTGAACAATTTAGGGAGTACGACATGTTTAGCTCAGAGAAGACTGAGAAGTGACACAATAGCTTTCTTAGATATCTGGAAGGAGGTCATATTTCCTGCTGCTCCAAAGACTAGAGTGTGAACAAACAGGTTCAAAGTACAATAAAAGAGACTCCATCTAAACTTTCTTAATGTAAGAGATGTTTGACAGTAGAATAGCTTGCCTCAAAAGGTGATTGAATCTTCATCTTTGGAGGTCTTCAAACAGAGGGTGGGCATCTTTCACGAGTGCTTCATTTGTATATTCCTGCATGGTAGGGGGTTGGATTAGATGGCTTTTATTGTCCCATCCAACTCTAAGGAGTTTATTGCTTTGGCTTTGCTATCACAATCGATGCAGGATGTAATTTTAAGAAAGCGGATCTTATCACATTTACCTGTCACCGGAGAATGTGCAGCCTGTTTGCAACCAGGGCTTCTCCGGGCTCCTCCCGCATCTTTTCAAGAATGGGATTTTCCCATACTTGAAAAGATGTGGCAGAAGCCTGGGTTGCAAACGGGGTGCATAGGAGAGACTTTTGTTTTAGTTCATTTCACTATTCCTGTTTAGGATAGAAACATATAAGATTTTTAAAGCAGTAGGATTTAGGGAAGGCAAAAGTGACGCATTTATCCATTCAGGTCTTGGGCTTTGAGTGCTCCCCAAACTAAACACCTATAGAATTGAACTAGTGCAGCTGGTGGAGAATTTTATTTCAATTTGATTTTCAAGAATTTCTCCCAATCTATTTACCTTCAGTAGGAAACAGGGAAAACAGGGCAGATATATGTCTTCTTGACTGGGCTCCCATTAGTGTCTTGAGCAGGTGTTTCCTCTATGAAAGTACTTGGGCATTTTTGTCCAAAGTACACTATTTTATTTCAAGTTTGTGGAGCAAAGTTGATCATGCATGCATATGGCCATTCTTGGCTGAAGCGTATCCATCAGCCCCTGCTGAAATTGTTTGTACTCCTTTGGTTGTGCATTCAGTTGCACAATGCTGCCCTTCAATTCAAGAATTGCACTGTAACTAAAGAATCTGGGTTTACACTTCTAATAGAATTAGCCGAATCTATAAAGGTTGATAAAAGGAAACTAGTATAGTTTGCTAATTAAGATATGTAAAGTATAGATTGGAAAAAGAATCCAAGGTCCAAAAAGTGTATAAGAAATGTGATGGAAATGTAAGATGGTTATTATACTTTTTTATGTTGGATTTGCAAATAATAATAATAATAAAATAATAATAATAATAATAATAATAATAATAATAGAATTGTACATAATAATCAACTTATGACATTGCATGTGGCAATATATGCTATTCAGCCCTGAGATAGGAGCTCTGTCTTTGTGTAATTGAATTACAAGGTGTAGAATCAGTCTTAGTTGCTTTTATGGAAATTGGATTGCTGCTGAGGGTGGAATCGGATAATAGTGTAAAAGTTTGGGTGGGTTGAGGATAATGACTGGTGTTCTTTTACTATTTTTTAAGAAAAATTATTTTTAAAACTTTACATTTTTAAAAAATATGTCAGTTTTTGTCATCTCTAGTTTGCAAATAATTAGCTGAGGTCTGCAGTCTGAAATGCAGAGGTTATTCTGATTGACTGGGTTCTGCATAAACCATTCACATTACAACTTGCCAGCTGGATTAATTCTGTCATTAATTGAAACAAAACCACTTAATGGAGAACTGAAGCCATGCTTAAAGAAAACTTAGCTGTTATTTCAACAACACAACAAGGAAGTTGACATAGTAGAATATTCCTCACCACTGATATATCAAAGAACAGTCTTCTTTAACACACACACAGACACACAGAGAGAACATAACAACAGAGAATCTAGGTTTACAGAACACATTTTGTTTGTCTGTTCCTTTCCATTTCTCAAGTCAAAGTGCATGTTTAGTGTGACCAAGGCAGTATTTAAATGGCAAAGGGGACTGGTA
Source organism: Urosaurus nigricauda (assembly GCA_034509955.1). Lineage (NCBI taxonomy): Eukaryota > Metazoa > Chordata > Lepidosauria > Squamata > Phrynosomatidae > Urosaurus > Urosaurus nigricauda. The sequence goes on from JAOEGL010000006.1 coordinate 111,941,222, forward strand.
ACACCCAATAGAAAGGATGCAAAAGAAGTCAAAGTCTCAAGGAGCTGAGAAAAAGATGATTTTATTCCTGCAATTAACCCAACACATTGTGGCCTAGTAATATTTAATGGACTTCTTCAGGGGCTGTTAAAAGGTAAAAGAAAGAAAAGGGACAATACATAAACAACAAAAATTATAACAGGAGACAAGGTACAAATGTCAATTTTGTGTTGTTTATGTAATGTCCCTTTTCTTTCTTTTATCTTTTAACAGCCCCTGAAGAAGGCCATTAAATATTACTAGGCTGAAATGTGTTTGCTAATTGCTAGAATAAAATAATCTTTTTCAACACCCTGGGACTTGGTCTCTCCTCCACAACCTCTACAGCATTTAACCAAGGTCAGGACGTTTTTAAGGTGGAAAGCCTGAATGACATGTCCTTCACCTTGGAGGGCCGAGAAAGTCCTCTCCATGTCCTGCCAAATGGTGTGGGTGCTCAGTTGTGGACTGATTATGGATTTTGGAAGTTTTCTTATCGACCAACATGCCTGGCTTTTGGTTAATAAGCAATTAATATTAGCTGTTTGCTGGATTAATTTCTCATTACAGCCAGGGCATGTGTATGTTTCATTTTACATTCTTTGTCTCCCATTATCATGACTTAAAAAACAAAGTTACATGCTGGGATTGCATACAAGTGAAGGTGAGGCTCAGACAATTTTTACAATATTGTAAAATACTGGAATACATTATGTTTTGCTTGTTGACCTCACACTTTTGTAACAAAGAGCAGAGGAACAGGTCTTGTACGTTCTGAGCCAAACAGGGAGATAACAGGACTTGATTTGAGAAACAAATTATTTGGCATTGAATACTTCATTATGCTCTCTGCCAATCTCTTCTGAAAATTACCTTTGAAATAGTAAGAGAAAATCCTTCTATCTTTATGTTGATCATGCCATACTGAGCAAACAAACTGATTTGTACTGAAATCCCAGAGAAACAACAACACATTGAGGAAGTCAGGTTAGCAATTTAGGAGGAAGAAACTAAGCAGAAGGTCAATGGTGAAGGCCTGTTTCAAAGTAATTTGATCCTTTGCATTTTACCCAATGTCCATTTTAAAGAGAATTTAGACTTAAAATTAAGGTACTTGCAGCCAACTTGTAGATGTTTTTCTAGTCCTCCCATAATATATTGACTCCACGTGTCATTCTACAATGCACCCAAAGTTCACAGTTTTGGAGCCCCTACAGCTCAGTGGAAGGATACATGTTTCACATACAATTACAAATGTAATCCTCTTACTATTTCCACTTAAAGTAAATTTCAGGCAGCAGAACCAGGAATGAGCTGAGTACTTAGAAAACTACTGCCAGTCTGAGAAGATAGATATGGGTATATTTAGATGAACGGTCAGATTCACTATGAAACAAGACGTGTACATGATTGCTGCCCAAAGTGGAACCCCTTTGATTTATTTTCTTTTCTTGCCCAATAACACATAAAACATCCCTTCCCATACTGGAGGCATGCAAATATTTTGGACTATAACTCCCATCCTACTTTTCCATTGGCTACACTGGCTGCAGTTGAGAGGAAATATAGACCAAAAGGTCTGTAAGGGAAAGGCTGATGAAGAGAAAGGAGATGAATGACACAGCATCATAGTGCTCCAAGTATGAGGAGTTGCATATGCACCTTGCCTACCATAAAATATTGGGAAGTTTGTGTGATGGGTTATATAGTAGAAACAGCTGCTGTTGAGTCATGGTGCTAAGATAATATTAGAGATGAGGCAAGCATGAGTCAGGCCTGTCCCTGGTTGTTTCTGTGAAAAGAATCTAGCTGCAACAACAGAGAAGATGTGGTATGGGAATGCAAGGGACAAATATGTTTATTAATTGTAATGAATGAAAATTAAGTCTGTCATGAATTTGAAATTGTGTATAGTCCAAATTCCATGCATGATGAAGCCCCATTATATAACATGGCATAGTAAAATGGTGTTCCTTGTATAAAATGGTAAAATCAAGGTTTGCTTTTTGGATTTTTTAAAAATATTTTTAAGTTGTGGATGGTTGTATCCACAGGTGCAGAACCCACAGGCCTGAGTGCATTGAAATGTTCAGAAAAATGTGAAGATTGAAATATATAAACATGATATAATTTCAGTTTGCACACTGGATAGAAATGTGCAAATTAGTTAGCTTTGTCTTAAAATGCCGTCACTAGTAGCGAGCAGTACAAATTTTAGCCACCTAATTAAACCAGCAGTTATTTATAGGATCTCAATGAGCACATGTACAGATATGCTGTAGTTACTCTATAAATCTGGAATGAAAATTAATAAGTAAGGATGTCAACTATTTAAAGATTTTTAATTGAATAGCCTTCTGCCATTCAAATGATTAATTGACTGATTCACAGAGTGCACTACATGAATCTGCATATTGTCTTATCCTTACCGATTAACCAGTGGTCCTACCAATTAAACTGATTAAAGTATGCAGCCCCATTAATCAAACACATCAAGACTGCCTTCCAAGATCTTTGTGTTGTCTTCTTATTTATGGGGGCAAATTCCTCCTGCAACCCTTCAATGACCCATGGAAGGATAACTTGGGGTTCTGCTTATTGAAGCTGCTTCATAAGAGGAGGACAGAGATCGCATCAGACACCCCAGCTAGAAAACTCTTATAATCATTTTCAGGTGGCCTTATCCAGTTTGAACACGCTTCCTGTGAAATTTTGTATTTCAATCAAGAGAATTCCCCAAGATATTTGCCATAAGCGGTTTTCTCTCTTTAGAACTTCAATTAAAGCTCGACTAAACTGTTTTATGTGGAAGGAAGGAATGGGGGAGGTAGGAATAGGGGGGAGAGCCATAAAACATCTAATGAGCATAATGAAGATGCATTGCTGTTCTTTGGGGGATTTACATCAACAGTTTTCTACCATTTGTTGAGGCATGCGGGAGCTGAAATGACAGCAGATTCCCTCAAGAGAAATGGCTGGAAAATATAAGGCAGTCCTTCTGGGCAACAGATGAAGAGAAATGGAAGGCCAGCCAGTTATCTGTTCATGCACCCACAACTCAGTCCGTTAGGCTCGCATTATGTTTCAAAGCGATGGAGGGGGGTCTTTGAGGATACATTTGCATCCAGGATTGGAATGGGGGAAAATAAAACCTTCTCCAATCTGGTGCCCTATAGCTAAATTCACTAACCAAAGTGATATGATGGGCAATGTAGTCCAGCACACCTGGAGCTCACTAGGTTAGGGAAAGCTATTTTCATTTGACTTGATTTCTATCAAATGATGTTTTAGGGTCATCTCTGGAATCATCTCTACTCCTATCCACCTCTTGAGACTGATATAGTTTAAACTGGGTGACAGGCTGAATCCTCGCTGCAGAAATAATCCAGGTTGACACCGCTTTAACTGCCATGACTCAGTACTATGGATTCCTGGGCACTGTAGTTTTGTGAGACATTTAGCCTTCTTTGTCAGAGAGTTCTGGTACCACAACAAACTGCAGTTCACAGTATGACATAGCATTGTGCCATGGCAGTTAAAGTGGTGTTGAATTGGACTATTTCTATTGTGTGTGATTACCACCAGAATACTACTTTTGCTACATTACTGGAGTTTCTAATTGGGCATAGCACAGGCATATGTAATGTGTTGCTGCAGTTATATGTTTTCAAGTGATTTCTGACCTATGGCAACCCTAAGGCAAACCTACCATGTGGCTATCTCAGCAAGATTTATTCAGAAGGGATTTTTCCTTTGTCTTCCTCTGAGGCTGAGAAAGTGTGACTTACCCAAGCCCCCCCCCCCAGATATTTTCCATGGCCAAGTGGGGATTCAAACCCTGATCTCCACAGTCATAGTTCATAACATTCAAATCACTGCACCACGCTGGCTCTCACCTGTAACATAATGCCCTCCAAATGCTTTTGAATACATGTCTCAGCATCCTTGACCATTTTCCAAGCTACTGTAACTGGGGCTTATGGGAGTTAGATCCAAAACTTCTGCAGAGCTTTCTGAAATTTCTCATGAGGGCACTCTCCTTTTTCTGAATTAAAACTCTTCTACGAACCCTTCAGTCTTAAGGCCAAAAACAATTCCTTTTGAGAGGAAAGGGTGGGGAAGGCATTTTGGTTCAAAGGATGCCTTAATTATTTAATTATTGTATTTATTCACAGAGTGATGTGTGAATTCCTTTTGGCTATTTGGGATTTAGGCATGGCAAACTGAGCTTGCAGGGGGAAAAATATAATCTGAAAATTGCTTCCCCACCCCCACCCTTAGCCCATTTGCAACATTTTATGCTGCATTTGCACTACAGAAATAAAGCAGTCTGACATCACTTTAACTGCCAAGACCTGATGCTATGGAATTCTGGGATTTGTAGCTTTGTGAGATATTTAGCCTTCTCTGTCTGATCTTGGAAGTTATGCAGAGTCAGTTCTGGTTACTACTTGGATAGGGCACCACCAAGGAATACCAGGATCTGTAGGCTATGGACCAAAGAAATAATCCACTTTGAGACCACTTTAACTGCCCTGGCTCAGTGCTAGAGGATCCTGAGAATTGTAGTTTATTTGTGGCACCAGAGCTCTTTAGCATTTTGCCAGGGCAGTTAAAGCAGTCTCAAATCAGATTATTTCTGCAGTGTGTTTTGGGCTTATATGTCAGAGGAATGAACTAGCAAAACAACCACTGAGGATTCTATGCAAAAAAAAACCCTATGAAATTCATAGTGTTACCATAAGTCAATAGGTGACCTGAAGGCACATACATAGCTTTTTTTTTTTAACCTTCCCCTCCACTCCCCAGTCCTACTAATAAAAATGGGAGGGAGGAGGCGAAAGAAAGAAAAATCTTTTGTCAGAAACAGGCAGTCTATACTTTGCAAAGAAGGGTGCACAAGTTGGTGCTGACAAAAGAAAACTTATGACGAAGTGGATCTCTTATCAGCAATCATCGATCCATGCTACAAGCGAGAACCAGCCACTAAGCCTAATAATCTCCAGAGCTATTGTGTTGTAGTGCAAGCAGACAAGGCAACCGGTGCTGAGTCAATATTTGCAGACTAAATGGAATTCAGAGCCACCGAAGATACAAGTATGCAGTGTCTGTAACAGGCCTATAGGGACCTTGATATTCTCTCCTCTTTCTATTTTGGGGTTCTCCAGCCATCTCCTGGACATAGTAAACAAGCAAACAGAAGAAGAACACAGCCAACTCCTGTTGCCTTATGCAAGATAACAAGGTACCAAGTGTTTGGCACCATCACATGATTCCCCCCCCCCCCCCCCGCTCAACAGTTGTGAATGGCAGTTCACAGGAAATAGCTTTGTTTTAGAAAACAGAATAGCTCATGGTCCTCCTGCTTTGCTTGCCAGACAGAAATGCTTCTCAGCTGATGTAATGTGGTTCATTTCCATTCATCTCTGTACAGTGTGGCATGAGCTTTTTTTCCCCTTTAACCCCTTCCAAGTTCACCATGGATTAGAAACTTTTGTATCAAACTCAGTGCTGGCTCAAGACATTTGACTGAGACAAGGAAGATGATGGCATCCCTCCCTTTTTCACATACAAAATGGACAATCAAATGTTCTTCGTTGCTGGGAATGGCATACTGGCACCTGAATACATTGGGTGTATCTACACTGCAGGAATAAAGCAGTTAGACACAACTTTAACTACCATGACTCCATCCTACATAATCATGGGATTTGTAGTTTGGTGAAGCACCAGAGCTCTCCAACAGACCAGGTGGAATGTCTCGCCAAACTATAAATCACTGGCATCTGAGGAAGGAGGCTCAAGTCTATGAAAAAACATGTTAACGACTACTTTCTTTCAGTTAGTCTCAAAAGTGCTACAAGATCCCTTTGCATATTGATTTTGCAGGCTACAAAATCAATGCTATGTCTTTGAATTCCACGAACCCCAGGTTTCCACAGGATGGCACCATGGCAGTTAAAATGGTTTCGAACTGCTTTATTTCCACAGTGTGGAAGAGATGAGTGGGTGAGATTATGGGGGTGTCAGATTGGAACATGGTACACAAATCTCTCCTACAGCATCTTGCATCCTATCCACATCTTCTGCTTAAGGCAACAACTTTGTTGTGCCTCATGGTAGGGTCAAGTTTGCTCCAATCTAATTTGGGAGCTTGGTTCACATGTAGGACACCCTGTTATACCATGTAAGATTAATCATCTATTTAAAAATCTAAGAAGTCTGCTAGATCAATGTAATGTCCTCAGGGATCTCACTCTCTATAGAATAGCCAATATTTGGAGATTGTTCCATATGGGAACTATACAGAAAGTTCCAAATCCTGTAGTTATCTGTCTTAGTTTGAGTGGGGACAGTGGATACCACTCAAACTCACAACAGACTAATACTGAGCATTAGGTAGCTCAGTATTACATACCTAATTCTGCCAGCTGGGAGTGCTTCTTTTCCTTGTCTCCAGTCAATGATCAATGTGCTAACAACAGTAAACTACTGTTTCTATGATTTTTTGATTCTACTGAGATTTACTTGAATTTTAGGTTTCTCACGAGATCTGAAACCTTACAAGAGCCAAGGGATCTCATAAACATTGCCCCCATCTACAAGACCTGAGGTGGTCTTTATATAGGCCTGCCTCTGTCTCACTGTATTTTGAAGAGCTGGCAATTTGAGATCAGCCCCAATAAATCTATAACCCAGAATATGAAAACCAGTGAAATCCATCATAGAATTTGCTGGCATTGAATTTTCCCTGTTCTTGTGATGTCAGATTGCCCTCTCTCAGCAGAATCTGTGGCCAGGCAAGAAGGATCAACTGCCTTTAAAATTTATGGCACTATTTATGCATATGCCTGTGGAAAATACTGGGCTGCTTTTGAAAGTGATGGACAAAGATGAAAGAGAAGCAAATACAAGAGAAGGGAGACAAAGCACATTTTTGCACGTACAAATGTGTATTGTGAACATAGTTGAAAAATGTGTATCACTTTGCATATTATTTTCTGCCCAAAATCCACTAGTGTGGGGGGGGGGGAAAGTATTGAGAAAGAGCACTGTACAAATCATGGAGCAAATGAGAGCAGCCCATCTGGTGAAACACACAAGGACTGGATATAATGTGATTTGGAAATTACTAACCCAACCTCCTGTTTCACATAGTGCCCCCTAGATTTCAGCTACGATTCAGATTTCTGAAACAAAACACACACTATGCCTGTAGAATAAGGAGAGAACAGAAAGTTTCCAATCCCTTGAGAAAGTTAGGTGGGAATCAACCAGGCATATCAAAAGTTCCTGCAAATTGTGGGAGCTTTTCGTTATTGCCATTGGCACAATATAAACTATGCAATTTCTGAGGACTGTGTAAGAGTTTGAGAAACTGTGCAGCCTTGCAGTCAAAACTACTCGCACAATCTTTTGTTGTTGTTTTTTTCCACAGCTTCCCAAGGGAGGAGGAAAAAACATCATGAACTTACAATGTTTTTCAATATATCTCTGGGAAAAATACAGAAAATGTAAAACTAAATTTGACACTATGCCCCTGCACAAACAACATATTTAAGCATTCCAAGTTGTGGCTGAAGCTTTTTCTGGAAAGGTGCACAACCCAAATGTTATGCAACAGAAAGAGAAATGTGGGCCGATTGAAGCTGCAGCCATATGTGGATTTTTTTTCTACAACATTACTGATTTTGTACATTTTTGTGCAATATTTGTGTTGTGCAACAACAGCAATGTGGGAGATCTGTATATACCGTTTGCCCTCCATACCCATCGATTCTGCATCCACAGTTTCAACCATGTATGGTTTCAACCACCATTCCCTTCTCCTTTTGTGTCATGTCTTTTTAGATTGTAAGCCTGAGGGCGGAAATAATAATAATAATAATAATAATAATAATAATTGTAACCTGCTCTGAGAGCCTCTGGGGTTGAAGGGCAGGGTATACTGTAAATACTGTAATAAATAAATAAATAAATAAATAAAATATTCAACAACAAAAAATTCCAAAAAGCAAACCTTGATTTTGCCATTTAATATAAAGGAAACCATTTTACTATGCCATTGTATATAATGGGACATGAGCATTCATGGATTTTGATATCCATGGAGCATCCTGGAACCAAAAGCGAGTGGATGCCAAGAGCCCACTGTGCCTGTCTTGGCACCTGCATATATGTGGACCCCTTCTTATCCGTAACAGAACATGTAGCTAGTGGACAGGATGAAAAAGAATGCAGTAGCAGTTGGGGACTTCCATAGCAGTGAGGTGGTGAATCTAATCTGGATTTTAGTCTGAACTTTAAAGAAACTTTAAAGGACTTTCACAAAGTGCTGAAATTATTTTGGGGATTGCTCTGATAAAGGTTAAGACCTGGAGTGGATTCACCACCTGCAAACCATGGAAACCAGCAGATATCACTGCAGCGATGTGACAGTCCTGAATCTGGGCTGTGCAGATCCCTCACATCTTCTTCCAATATGGGAGGGATTTAACAAAGCTCCAAGGAGTTGGGGGATTTTTTGAACTTCAGCTCCCTGAATCTCCTGCTCACCATGCCAAATGAATTATCTGGGGAGCTATATAGTCAAAAAAATAAATAAATAGTGGTGTAGTGGCTTGAGTGTTGGACTATGACTCAGGAGACCAAGTTTCAAATCCCAGCTCGAGCAGAAAAACTCTCTGGGTAACCTTTGGTGAGTCACAGTCTCTCAGCCTCAGAGGATGGCAATGGCAAACCCTCTCTACAGAAATTTGCCAAGAAAACCCTATGATAGGTTTGCCTTATGATCTATAAGCCAGAAATGACTTGGAGGTCCACAACTACAAAATCCAAAAAATAAATTTCCCTAGCTTTCCCCAAACACTTTTTCTTTGATAAGTGAAAACAGAGACTACAATAAATAAATAAATAAATAAATAAATAAATAAATAATTGATACAGTTAGGCCATATTCTGCAGCTATCTCTAACATAAGGTACAAAGTGGCTCTGTCAGACCCATTGTTTTCAACTGCTGGATTTGTATGTCTTTTAGATAAATCTATGTGTTTCTCTTGCAGACCTGCCATCTTTGGAGTAGACAGGGTTAAATATTGCTATTCCAAGTTCTAAATTAGCTTTGCTGAATTGTCACTATTAAAATGCATCATGCTAGTAATTTTGCTTGTATTGATTAGTTGACAGAGGTATCCAATCATTTAATGACTTCTTGGTGGGGTGGGGGTGGAAAGAACCCCTTGAAAACTAGAAAACCAATTAATTTGAAATATCACTCACCATAGCATGGAAGGGGCTAATATTTCACTAAAGTGCAATTAAGAAATAAGAATTAAGATGTGAACAGATAGCTGTCTTTGTGGAGTCTCAAAGAATACATATAGGGCATATAAGCATTTTTTTAAATGGCTTGGATAGTGTGAAGTGTCCCAGATGTGACATAGCACACATTGACATTTAGGGGTGTCTTCCATGTGTGGAATAGTGAATCTGCTTTAGGTTTTTTGACTGAATTTTAAAGGAGTTGTCTACAGTTCTATAATTGTATTGTATTGTATTGTATTGTATGACATATTTTCCCAATATCATCTAATGGTTATATTGTTTGTTGTTGTTGTATGTCTTCAAGTCATTTCCCACTTATGGTGAACCTGAGGCAAACCTATCATGGGGTTTTATTGGTTTTTGTTGTTCAGAGGAGGTTTGCCAGTTCCTTCCCTTGAAGCTGAGAGTGTGTGGTTTGCCCAAGGTCACCCAGTGGGTTTCATGGCCAAGCTGGGAACCAAACCCTGTTTCCAGAGTCACAGTCCAACACCCAACACCCAACATCCAACACCCAAACCACTACACCCAACTGGCTCTCTTATATATATTAGTATTATTAGCATTTCTTACCCACCTTTCCCTATGGATCAAGGTAGGCAGCAACCACTTAAAATACAGTTGGCTCTTCATATCCTCAGGGGTTCCATTCTGGATTCCTCCTTCCATGCATCCCAAAATCTTCAGTACTTCAAGTCCTAATGGTAGCATGATGTATGTGCAGCTGCACTGGCATGGTCATGTGCATGTGCTGCCATTTGGGAAAGTGAGGTGGGGTCATCCATGAATGCTCCAATCCACAGATGGCAAGCCCACAGAAGAAAGTTGACTATACAATAAATAGACACATAACACAGTTAAAAACAAGGGCACCAATTAAAATTCTCTAGCCAGTTAAAAGAAAATGGCCCCTATATCCATATGGCCCCTATGGATATAGATTCTATGGATATAGATCCATAGAATCAAAGAGTTGGAAGAGACGACAAGGGCCATCCAGTCCAACTTCCTGCCATACAGGAACTCCCAATCAAAGCATCCCTGACAGATGGCCATCCAGCCGGGATCCATTGCCATGGTTAGTACAGATAAGTGAAACCATGTTTAACAGCGAACACTATATTCCTGAAAGAAGGTGATTTGTTTTGGTGCAAATTGTTGAAAAATATGTATTATTTTGCATATTATTTTCTGCCCAAAATCCACTAATGTGAAAAGATCCTACTGGATCTTTCTGCAGCCTTTGAAACTTTAGATAATCAGATCTTACTACTACAGTTGGCATCATTTGGATTAATAGGGAATGTTCTTTCCTGGTTTAAATAGTTTTTGTTGGATCACTCCTCTGCTGTTTCATTTGAGGCAGCTATATCATCAACCTTCCCTGTAACTGTAGAGGTACATCAAGGATCAGTATTGGGTCCTCTTCTCATTTCATTATATGTGCTTCCCTTTCAAATTCTTATTTCAGAGGTGGGTTTTCAATACAGATGATAATCTATGCAGATGACACTCAGATTTTCCAGATATTTGATCCAATTGATGCTAATGTTTGGAAGTCCATCACCAAATGTCTATTGAGTGATTCTAGGAGGATAATCATTCATTGTCTAAAGCTGAATACAAAATAGAGATCTCCGTGTTTCAGACTGACTGTACAGTAGCCCCATTTTCATGCCTTTCATTGTTTTTGCAGGTAGCCCACTGGCCCGTGTCTCAGGGCTCATTCGCACTACAAAATAACCCGGTGTGGAAACTGGGTTATTTTGTGATTGAATCTCCATGGATGTTTACTCCCCTTTTACTCCTCTTTGTTATTCTGAACAAACTTTGCCAAGACTTGACAGACTTGAAGGCACACAACAACAATTGAGAAGGAGTGGCTGGAAGGTGGGAAGGCTTGGGCCCCAGCAGTTCCTCCTCCATCTCCTCCAGATGGGCTGCCTTCTTTCACCTAGCTGTCCATGGCAGCAGCGGTGGTGGCAGTGCTCCCTCTCCTCCTCCTTGTCCCAACCAGCCCTCAGCTACCTCAACCAGGGATCCTGGCCAGAGCGGTCCCTGAAGGCAAGAGCACGCCTGTGCCTCAATCCAGGCCCCTCCAGACCTCCAGACCCAACCTGCCCTCAGCAGCCTCAACCAGGGAGCCTGTCCAGAACACTCACAGGCCCTCCTCTGCCTCCTCCTTCTCATCCCCTCTGGCTGATGAGGCACCCAGTGGGTTTCCATGGCCGAGCTGGGAAAGACATAGGAAGAAAGAGAAGACAAAGCCATGCTCCAACGACTCTGGTGGGGTTCTCAGCTTGCCTTTGCTCTCTCACCAAGGAGCAAAGCCTTTCAACTCCCTTCTTGCCAAGGGGAGGAAGGGAAGATGGCCTGTCCTGCCTGCCAACCTTGGCTGAGCCCTAAGGGAGTGCCACAGGAGAAGAGTCACCCAAGATGGTGCCCATGGCTATGCCTCCAAGAATGGCACCAGACCATCAGAGCTGGCTGAGATAAGTTGGCAAGAACTGGTGCAGCCCCCTGATGCTAATCCAACCCATTGTTCTCACTTGTTGAACACAGTTCAGATCCGGGTCTTTTCAAAAGAACCGCCCAAAAACTAGTGTCAGGAAAGAGCGGTTCTTTTGCATTTGGCCTCGCTTCATTGTGGTTGAAACTGAGCACAGTAGGATTTGAACCAGTTTCAAGTGGGAACAACAGACATATAACCCAATCAGCAATTCACTTTAAACCCTAGTGAGAATGAGCCCTTAGTTGCCAAAAACCTTGTAGTCCTGCTGGATGATCACTTGCCCCTACACCCCTATATTGTGGCAACTGCTATGGCATGTAATTTCCATCCTCTAAACTTCTGTAGGATCAGTAGGTTTTTGACTGTCAAGACTGCCCATTTGTTTGTCCAGGCCTTGGTTATTTCACCCCTGGACTATTGTAACAGTCTACTGGCAGGTTTGCCTTCCTGCCCTCTTACTCCTCCAGGGCTAATTATAAGCTTTTGGTCCTAGTATTTAAGGCTCTGGGGTTTAACCTCCCCCCCCCCCCAATTTGGCAGTTCAACTAGCATAGAAATTTAGGTTATTGGCAATTCCACCAACCAGTATAGCTCTGTCAAGGCTGTGAGTCTTTCAGGATCTGGCTCTGTGTTTGTGGAACAGCCTTCCTTTGACCCCCAGCTGGAGGAGGATCTGATCCATTTTCATAAAGAGTAAAGACTTCAGTTCACTTGATTAAGTTGCTGAGCATGTCTAAGGTGGCCAAGATGGGCAGTGACTTAGGAGGATTTTGTTTGTTTTTGCTATTCGTATACTGTATTAGTATATTATTTTAGCATTTTAGTATTTTATAATGTGGTGTTTTACTGTTCTCTTTTTACTGTATATGTTCTGATGTACCATCCTTTGGTGGAAATGGCGTTGTAAATAAACATTATCATCATCATCATCATCATCATCTGATTACTGTCCCCATAGATATGCAGGGCTATTGGGCAAGGCATGATTCAGTACCTTGGACAGAGCCTTGAGCATGAAACCCAGAAGTGATCACCACCACACTGACATGGAAGCCACTAGCATTGACTCTTAAAACCCCAACAAAAATTCAGTGGTGGCACAGCTGGAAGGTATGATACAGTAAGTCCCAGTTTTCAAAGTGTCAGGTGGGATTAGGATCTGTTAGCATCATAAAAGTCCTGAGACCAAGTAGGTATATAGCAGTGATGGATAGCCCAAGAAGGTGCTGTATATGCACCGTTCTATAGCATTTCTGGACTGTTCCTGGACTGTTCCTGGACTTTATTCCCCCTTATTTTTTCAATACTGCAATCAATGAGATGGTCATTCTTGGTTCTCAGATATCACTTCCCAAATAGTCTTAAATTGCACAATTGCAACAACTGCAGAGGTCTGGAGGCATCATTTTCCATTTTGAATTTGTAAAAAATTTCAGCAAGTGGGGCACAGGATACAGTGGGGCCTGGAGGCTTCATGCTGTGGGGAAAGCCATACAATTCCCCCTTGCTTTCATTTATAGAGATAAATAGATGCTGTGTTGTGAGAAAGCTGTTACAGGTCAAGGAACCTGTTACAGGTCAAGGTTAATCTAGAAGACTAAGAAATCTATCAAATAACTGGTTTAAAGATAAATGTATGATAACTTCCATTTGTACATTTCTTGCTGTTAATGTGCCTTCAAGTTGATTTTGGCTTTTAGCAACCCTGATGGTGATGATGATGATATTTTGAAGTTTTCAAGGCTGGCATCCATAGTTTTTTTGTGGGTTTTTCGGGCTATGAGGCCATGTTCTAGAAGAATACTCTCTTCTATAACACAGTCTCATAGCCCCAAAAAACCACCACCACCACCACCACCAACAACAACAACAACAACAACAAATAATAATAATAATAATAATAATAATAATAATAATAATTCCCTGCCTTTCTCTCATAATTGGGATTCCAGGTGGCTTTCAATTAAAAAAAAACAAAAAACAGTACAGCAAAAACAGACAGAAAAGGAGAAACATTAAATAGAATCAAACTATTAGCAATATTAAAATGATTTTAAAATACACTTTTAAAGATAAAATGTGATTAAAAGATAAAAAAACAACATATATCTGTCTAAAATGGTACAGCATTCTTTAAAATCCTTGTTTTAAAAGCCAGGTCTTTGAAAATGTCTTTGCCCAGCCACAGAAAGGCAACAGGGAGGGGGCCATCCTGGCTTCCTGGGGAAGGGAGTTCCAGAGTCTAAGGGTAACCACTAAGAAGGCCCTATCTTGTATCCCCACCAACTGTGCTTGTGATGGTGCTATGACTGACAGAAGGATCTCTCCTGAGACTTATATGATGTGATATGGCCAGACAGGCTGAACCTGACTGAGACATATAGGGCTTTATAGGTCATAACCACCACACTGAATTGTGCCTGGAAGCAACCTGGCAACCAGTAGAGCTGCTGTCACAGGGAAATAGTATAGCCCCTGTAACCTAGACTTTTCTTCCAATTTCTAGCCACCAAAATAGTGTAGGATTGCACTCTAAGCTTCCTTTTGATTGGACTCATCCTTCAGATTTTCAAATAGCTTCTTGAAATCAGGTGGCATGATGGGGCGAGTGGGAAGCAACACGAATCCCAGTAATGAGATATTGATTGGTTCAGCCTCCTCTAATAATAACCTTTGCAATAAATCATAAGCTGCTTTGTAAGTAGGAAATCCATATAAATAACAAAAGGGACCATTAGCTTTGTCACTTGCCTAAGAATGGAGCCATATTTATTGAGAGGCAGGCAATTGCAGATGGCTACCAAGTCTTATCAGGAATGTAACCCTATGCCTGTTTATTTAGAAGTAAGCTCCACCAAATTCCATGGGCCATATGCACATGTAGTATATATTATATAAGATTGCAGTAGCACTGTGCAGAATTTTTCCCTTCTCCTTTAGATTATCCTTTTTCAGTTTCATAGAGAAGAAATTGCTTTCCAAAAATGAACATCAAGAGAAAATTTCAGAAAAATTGTCATGTGTGGGGCTCAGAGTTCTTATCCAGCTCTAACGTGGCCAAAAACAATATATATGTCCTCTTTTTATTTATCTATCTAGTTAATGAACTGGTTACTTATCTTAGCTCTCAGAACATTTTTATGCTGGTTTCAATTGAAAAACACACACAAAGCAATTAACAATAAAAACAGATTATATAAAAACCAGTAGCTAAAAGATTTTTTAAAAGAAAAAAATCAGAAAATAGTTTGTTTTACAAAACTATTTCTTGTCACACTGTTGATGTTCTACACACATTAATTTCCCCTGCAGAACTGGCTTGACATTTTGGAACCTCCACACACAATTCCAAGTTGTAGAAGTTGCACATGCATAATCTCACTGTACATGGAAGTGCATGTAAATGTCTATACACATGGGTGCTTGTTGTGTATTGCACTTTCTTTCTTTCTTTCTTTACGAGGATAACCAAAAGTTTTAATGATCACCTTTTTAAAAAATTGACAGAAAGTTTGTTTTGATTTATAGTTGTTAACTTATCTCTATGTAGTCACTATCTAGATTTATATATTTTATACATATCTTGACCCTCCAAATACCTGATATTGTAGAAGTGTGCAGATTGCGCCTTATGAGGGGGTATCATAAAGTAATAATTATCTCCCGGAAGTTATTATGGCATATTGATGAAATTTTGTCAGTGTCATCATTCATCCCTTTGTGTATGTTGCTGAGAAAAACAGCTCACTGCATCCTTTATTTTTGTGACTGGCTGTGCCAGAAGTGACAAAAGTGTAAAATCCTTGTCAGGCGCAATCAGCAGACTTCTACAATATCAGGAATTTGGAGGGTCAAGATACACCGGGAAAATTGTATACATCTAGATAGTGACTACATAGAGATAAGTTAACAACTACAAATCAAAACAAACTTTCTGTCAATTTTTTTTAAAGGTGATCATTAAAACTTTTGGATACCCCCTTGTATATCCTATTTTTCCTCAGATGGGACTGAAAGTGGCTGCACATATCTATTTGTCATGCAATTGGTTCTTGGTACAGTTAGATGACAGATAAAATACTTCAAGCACTTAAGGGCAGATGAGAAGCAAAAGTAAAAGGTAGCAGAAATAGGGTGAGTACCCTGAATGTTACTGTTCGGCAACTTGTGCGAAGGACAAAGACTATTACTATAATCAATGCAGACAAATAGAAGAAGACAACAAAAAAGGGAGAACAAGAGACCTCTCTTCAAAAAAAAAAATCAGGGGGAAATTTAACCCAAGAGTGGGGATGCTACACGACTAGCAGGGGGACATATTACATAACCAAATGAATAGGCAATGGAAACAACACTGAAGATCTGTATAAAAGAGATAAAAGGGTTACAGATTCACTTGAAGAAGAACAGTATGAAGACACACCTCCAGTTTTAGAAAGTGAAGTGGAAACTGCACTTAGCACGCTTGGGAGAAATAAATTACCAGGAACAGATGGCATACCAATAGAGTTGTTACTCTACTCACAAAAACTGCTCTCCTGTCAGTTCAAACCATTAGATTTGACCCTACCTGTGGGGCAGCAGAGGACAAAGCTGCCCCTCTTCTCTGTAACAACCTTTGAGGGATTTAAAGAGGGCAATCATGGCCCATTTTAGATTAGCAAAAAGAGGTGTGATGAAGGCTGCATGAAAGCCCAGCCTTTAGATGAGAAAAAGGGAAAGTGTGCCATGAAAACGCTATTTTGGCGCTTTAAGGGAGAAGAAGCGCCTTTAAAAAGGTGCTGGATTTCCCTACTCTTTTTTTAAAAAGTGAGCTATAGCGCAAGTGCATCTAAAGGCTAAGGTGTAGTTGCGCAGTTAAATGGGGCTCTGTCTCTTTAAATCACCCATTTAAAGGCAGCGATAGAGGTGTGGATTATAATGGATCGTGGGTTGGGAGCATGCGTGGTGTGGACTTCACTTCTAATTAAAACACTCAATGCCCTGCAGGTGTAAAAGCTGGGGTTTAACCATGCAGTTTTTAAAGCTCCCAAACCCTAGCTCCAGCCCTAATCCAAACCCTAGACGTGCGCAGTAGGGACTCTGGGATGCCGTTACTGTTATTCTACTGTGGATAACATGTCAATTCATTCACAAAATAAGGGGGTTCATTCATGCTGCGCCAGTGCAATGGCACAGTTTAAAAAGGCAGAGGAACCGCAGTGATAAACTGCTGAACTTTTTAAAAAAAATTTCCTTGCCGGCTGCGAATTGCGCAATTCCCAGCAGGCAATGATAATATGCTGTATTGTGTACCTGCGCAATTGCGCAATTGGCAGCTGGCAAGGAAAAAAATTTTTAAAGCGCGGCTAAAAGCCGCGTTCATTGCTGCCCATGTAGCTGCTCCACCTGTGTTTGTAGCATCCTGACAGCTTCCCATGTAGCTGCTGAGCCACAGAAAAGACCTCAGATAAGTCGTTCCCAAACCCCTCAGTCTAGCAGCCCTGTACCTTTTAAATGCACACCTGGGGGTTGCAGTCTAGCTGCTAAGCATTAAGGAAAGTGCAACTTCATGTCACACTTTCCTGTCAATCTAAAAAGCCCCCATGTCACCCTTCCGTCTGTCTGCACCACACAAAATATAGCAAGAACCATTCAATCCCTGAAAGACTGGAACTAGCTTTGACTCCAGGGGGAGTTCCTCTTGGTCCAGGAAGCTCTCCTCTTGGCCTAAACTCTGTTAAACCTGATCTAACCTTGTGCAAAGCTGGTCCTCGAATGATAGAGGACCAGTTATGATGAAGTCCTTCAGAGTCAAAGCTACTATTATCTGTCTTTGTAGCAACAGCTGACAAAGCAAATGAGTGCAGAGCAGGCCTTTGGTGCCCCCCACTTGTTTACACGTTGTTAAAAGAAGAAGCAAAAATTGCCAACTTTTATGAGCAGTTATGAGTAAATATAGTAGGATAAGCAAGGGAGATATGTAGGGCACTATGATTAACACAGAAAGGTTAATCTGAGGCATTTTTAGTATAATGGAATAATTTTTTCTAAATTTTTATTATAATTTGTTTACAAAGATATCCATTACAATATTTACAAAAAACAAAAACAAAAACTGTTACTTTCGGTGCATCAGAGTATAATGGAATAATTTTCAAAACCCGGCAGAATTCTGTAAACAGATAAAATGAAACTTCCCAAGGCAACTGTAACATTCCCCCATCTTGACAATGTTGTTTAAATATGTCAGATTCAAGTGGCATTTATTTACGTAATTACTAATATTGAATTAAGTATCCATTAACTCCAATATATATTTGTGTTATACAGTTCAGATTGCCTGCTAAACATCTGCCACACAGTCTTTTGAGGCAAACCTGATATACAGCCATGGTAGGTAGTAGGTCCTGCTTCTAGGTAAACAAGAAGAGAATTGCAGTTTGAAGTAATTAGATGTTATGTTTATTCACTAGAGTCAGACACCAGCACCACTAGTATCTCCCAACACTCATTAGATTAAAGCCTCAGCTAAACAGAAATGTGTATACTGGGGGATTTGCTCTAAAAAGTCCCAAGCAAACCAACAAAATTATCCTCTAAAATCAGAAAGTCCCACAGGGTGGTTTCCACAAATGCAGGGAGGAAAATGTTGTGACCTGTGGGCTACATATGGTCCCCAAGACCCTTGTGATGAATGGCAAGGTTGTGCAACTGGCTGCACATGCAAATGTCTGACCAAATGTGGATCCATGTGCAAATGCACCATACGTATAACTCTGCTTCCGAAACCACGAACTGAAAGCAGCCATTCCATATCAGACAAAACGTTTATCTGTTTCCATACTCAAATGTATTAAGGTATAAGCCAAATAATGAAAAGACATGACTCACTCAATAATGCTTGGGAAGGTAGAAGGCAGTAGAAAAGAGAACGATCCCATTACAGGTGAATAGACTTAATCAAGGAAGCCACAGCCCTATATCTGCAACACCTGATAGGGTGACTTGGAGGTCTCTCATTCATAAGGTTAACATAAGTCGAAGTCAACTGAACAGTAGTTAACAGCAACGAAGATACCAAAAGGAGCCCAACTTTTATAGGGGTTCGTATAGACATTCACAATATACACATTTTCTGATGTACACATTACCAATGGTATTTTTTTTTTAAAAAAAGCATGCACAGTTTTGGGATGCATTTGTCCATTGCAGGATAAAATGGTGTGAACAAATTTTGAAAGATGCTCATTTTTGAAGAGCGCACATTTATTTGCCTGTAATTCAAAGAAAAAGAAAAAAAAAAGGGGGGGGGAATCTGACACTTGCAGGTTCCTCCCAAAAATGAGAGATCCAAAGAATTTGCTAGTGCTCTTGAAAACATATTTTTAAAAAACAAAAAAACAAAACTTATTTATTATTGGGAATTTATTTATTTAATTATTTATTATATTTATTTGTATCCTTCTGTTTTCCCAGTAGTGGGAATCTCCCATACCACATTTTTACTTGCAAACAGAAGCTTGGTAACTAGCTTATGACATATGATCTGAATATGAATTGCACAATTTAATTTGTTGTTGCTGATGCTGTTGTATGCCTTCAAGTTGTTTCTGTTGACCCTAAAGTGAACTATCATGGGGTTTTCTTGACATGATGTGTTCAGAGGTGGTTTGCCATTGCCTTGCTGTAAGGCTGAGAGAGTGTGGCTTGCCCTAGGTCACCCAATAGATTTCATTGCTGAGCAGGAATTCGAAGAACACTAGTGCAACACTCAAACCATGATGTCACAAAGGGTCCCCATTCACTAGTTTTGATGAATGTATGCAAAACCTGGAAAAAATTAAAACAATTCGTTAAATGTTGAATTTGAACTGCTTGTGACATACAGTGGGCTCTTGTTGTTCACTCGAGTTTGGTTCCAGGACCCTCCGTGTATAACAAAATCTGTGGATGATCAAGTCCCATTCAATATAATGACACAACAAAATGGTGTCTCATATATAAAATGGAAAATCAAGATTTGCTATTTGGAATTTATACTTTTTTGGAATATTTTCAAGCCGTGTATGCTCAAATCCATGGATAAGAAATCCGTGGATAAGGAAGGCCAACTGTACTTGTCTTCTTTCTTTTTCAGCTATTCTTTCTGAGTTGCTCTTTCTTGGCTGTTCTTAAGAGGCATGTCACAAAATCTATGTTCTGTGTCACTTTTATGTGACTAGAAGCAGATCAGTTTTCATGTCAGTTTCACTCAAGAGCTGCTCTGGGTAGAATGGCTTCCATCTTTTTCTGATGATGTGCAATCAGCAACAAAACTGATATAAAACAAAAATATAATCACCCATCTAAAACTGACATTGACATGACTTCTAAGACATGGCTTCTAAGGTCAGCCTCTGTCTGAAGTGATCTGTAAGCTTTATCTGAAGTAGCACAGAGGTGGCACACAGAGATAGGAATCCGATGGATTTGAGATGTGATACATGTTATGCTTCTTTTGATCCTGGAGTTTGTGTTTGTCTAAAATAAAGCACGGCCACAGCTGAAGAGAAAGCTTTTTTGTTTCTTGACACTTCCAATTGCTGCCCTAGTGAAAAATGTTAATTTTAACTCCAGGTAACCTCCTCATGAGTATTCCTCACTTAAGAAAATGCTGTAGAATTAATGGTGTCACCGCAAGTTGAAGTGACTTGAAGACGCAAATACACATACACACAACAGTGTGAATGTTGCCACACTACTTTTTTGTGGGTTTTTCAGGCTATGTGGCCATGTTCTAGAAGAGTTTATTTCTGACGTTTTGCCAGCATCTGTGCTTGGCATCTTCAGAGAACGCTGGGATGGAAAAGAGTTTGTGTGTGTGTGAGTGAGAGAGAGAGAGAGAGAGAGACCCTGGGTAGGGAGGAGTGATTTCCATGTTAATCTGTATATTGTTCTCTTGTTGATGGCAGGGCCTCAGGGTGGGAGGATATGCAAAGAGGATTAGTGTCTGCTAACTGGTGATCGTTATCTGCTGGGGAAGCCCCTGACCCTGGTGGTTTCTCATTTGCATTTCCTGAGTCCTGATGTTGCTGTCTTTTAGGATTGGTAGTCAAACTTTGTTCACTTTAAGGTTTTCTTCTTTCCAGTTGAAATTATCCAGATGTTTATGGATTTCAATGGATTCCCTGTGCATTCTGACCTGGTAGTTGTTGGCATGGTCCAGAATTTCAGTGTTATCAAACAGTATTTTATGCCCAGGATGGTTTATAACGTGTTCTGCTACTGCTGATTTTTCCATCTGACTCAGTCTGCAGTGTCTCTTGTGTTCCTTGATTCCTATTTGTACACTGTGTTTGGTGTCCCTATGCAGACTTGTCCACAGCTGCATGGTATGTGGTAAACCCCTGCAGCTGTGAGAGAGTCTCTCTTGTCCTTCGCTGAGCACAGCATTTGCTGGATTTTCTTGGTTGGTTTGTAAACCATTTGGAGGTTGTGTTTCCTCACCAGTTTCTCTATTATGTCTGTGACTCCTTTGATGCATGGTAAAAATACCTTCCCTTTGGGTGGTTGCTTGTCTTCACTCCTCAGGCCTTCTGACGTCTGAGCTGGAGTAACCATTTGTCTGTAGAACCCGGTCTAGGTGCTTCAATTTATCTTCCAAGAAGTGGATCTGATTTGCCCAGTCTACCAGTGTTTTTATTGTGCTTTTTTTTTTTTTTTGTCCTGGGTGATGACTGAAGTTCTTGTGTAGGTATCTGTCCGTGTGTGTTGGTTTTCTGTACACCTTGTGGCCCAAACATTGATTCGGTTTGCGGATGACTAGGACATCCAAGAATGGCAGTGTTCCTTCCTTTTCTTTTTCCATTGTGAATTGATGTTAGGGTGGATGTTATTCAGATGGTTCAGAAATACAGCCAGATCTTCTTCTTCATGGTTCCAAATAGTGAAAGTGTCATCCACATATCAGAACCATGTGGTGGGGTTTTTTTGTGCTGTTTCCAGGGCTTGCCTTTTAAAGTGTTCCATATTTGGAACCAAAAGTTTGGTATCACAGGGCTTAGAGGGCTTCCCATTGCTACCCCATCTCTCTGCTTGTAGAATCCATTGTCCCACTGGAAATAGCTAGTGGTGAGGCAATGTTCGAACAGGGCTGTGATGTCTTCTGAAAAAAAAATCCTGCATATAATGTATAAATTATTTCCACGCTTTCCCCTTAGACACACATTGTTGTCATAATTTCAAATATTTCACATCTGCATGTACAGAGTTTTAACTATTCATATGTATAAGACATATGCATGCTCTTGTGTGTACAAAACATGTTGCTGGCCTCACAATTGTACAGCTTTCTGAGACATCATACACATTGCCTCTTAGAAGGTGTGGAAGTGGTAATTTTGATGAGAATCTCAAAGTCACTGAAATAATTTCCCATCCTTCCCTGTGAGGCATGCACTGGGCATACGCAGCTACCCATAAGGAATTATATGCAGGCTTCATATCTCACACATGTTTTGGGCTACAAATCCCAGAATCCTCCAACAAACTGGATCAGTGTGGCCATGCCAGCTGGGGGATCCTAGGAGGCACCGCTGAAAAAAGTAACTTCTCAAAGCTCTCATCACACGAAGATTAGTTCTGTTTCACAGGCTCTGCGTTTGAGACCTTCCCTATTTCAGGCCTCAACCCTTAATGAAAAGTGGGTTTATTTACTCTGTTCATTCTCTTCCTTCCCTCACTTTCTCCTTCTGTGCTTCAATCTCAAGAGCATATCAGAAACTACAGAAACCCCCATCCTTTGTTGTTATATCTTGAAAATACTAGCCACCTATCTTGAAATACTAGCCACCAAGCCCTACTGTTAGACCAGGATTGGGCAAAGTTTGCCCCTTCAGATGTTGCCTAAATGCAACTTGGACCACAGTGGTTCATTCCTTAGTTACTTCCTACTTAGACTACAGCAATGAGGCTGTCTTTGCATACTCTCCAACAGCCCCAATCTGACAGAGACAGTCCCAATTAATCCTCTGCCATCCCACTTTTTCAGCATCTTTTGCAATGCCCCCATTTTGCTCTCCTCCTCCCACTCTCCCCTTATGGAGTTTATCAGACGGGGAGGAATTTTTCTCTATTTTGAGTGGAGCCAATTCGAATCCACATGAATTCGCTAGTTTAGCGAATTCATGTGAATTCATATTGCATTTGGAATGCATTCAGAATGATTTCCCATTACCCAAAAATGACTGCCCATTGCCCAAAATTGCGTGAGATGCTTTAATTAGTAATAAACTAAAACCCATGATTGCATTTGGTATGACTTCCCTTTTGCCCAAAATTGTGTGAGATGCTTTAATTCGTAATAACATGAAACCCCATGATTGCGTTTGGATTGCCATTGGATTATACTTCCAGTTTCCGACATCTGATAAACTCCTATGCCCTTCTACTTCCATTATTGCAAACTGAGTTCAAACTGGGGGGGAAATAGTTTGAACTCAATTAACTCAGCAGAGACTAACTCAGCAGGACAAGAAGGCTGGAGTCTTGTCCTTCCCAAGAAGCTGAGGCAAAAGCAAACTGCAGCAGCTTCTCCTAGCTTATGTGTCCATCCTTATTAATTACTTTTGCCCTCTTGATCACACTTTACTGTTGTTTGGCAATGTGACCTGATTTTCACCTGTGATGTATTGGATGGTATGGAGACAGCATTTGAACCAAAACTGTGGATTTCTAATAATGCACATGAGTTGTGCCTAAGTAGCAATAGACTTATTACTTTGCTAGGATTGGTGACTGGTCTAATGTTATCATTGTGAAAACATGAGAGTTTAGGCTTTGTTATTTCATATTTAAAATGCCCAAATGGAATAATACATTTGATAATTGTCCCATTACCCCATCAGAAGTTTGTTTAAAAAAAAAAAGCTAGCATGCACGGTAAAAAAAAATACAACAGGCAAATTCCCATTCTGAGAGTCTGCCTTTTATTGTTACACATGTTCTTTGGAGCAAATTCTTCTCACCAGTTCCTGGAGTCATAAATGTTTAATTTTTAATCTATTTTTATCAGTTGTGTTTAAAGCAGTGGTTCCTTCCCCAAAAGCATCTTTGCAAGTACTCTTTCTATATCTCTGAACTTTCAAAATAATAGCAGCACGT
Source organism: Urosaurus nigricauda (assembly GCA_034509955.1). Taxonomy (NCBI): domain Eukaryota; kingdom Metazoa; phylum Chordata; class Lepidosauria; order Squamata; family Phrynosomatidae; genus Urosaurus; species Urosaurus nigricauda. Next base: position 111,965,198 of record JAOEGL010000006.1, read on the forward strand.
ATTGAATTTTTTAAATATACCTATCCTTTAACAAACAGAGGAGAGGGAAGATGGCTTGTGTTTGTTTTCTTTCTTACAGAATGTTTCACTGGTATTTCCTAGATCAGTTTTAAAAGTTTGTACAACATACCCATGCCTTTAGAATAACAACAGTTTGCCTATGTTTGGGAACATCAGGTCTCTTTCATGCTACATAACTATAGCACTAGGATTCCACTTTAAATACCATGGCTCCATCCTATGGAAGCCTGATATTTATAGATTTGTGAGGGACAAGAACATGCTAGCAGAAAAACCAAGATTTTGGGTGCATCTACACTGTAGAAATAATGTAGTTTGACACCACTTTGAGTACTGTAGGTCCATCCTATTGAATCCTGGGATGTGTAGTTTTACATGGTCTTCAGTTTTTGCCTGGCTAAGAGTGGTGTTTTACAAATCCTGTGATTCTGTAGGATGGAGTTAAAATGGTGTCAAAATGCATTATTTCTGCATTGTAGATGCATCCTTCATGGGATAGAGCCAGAGATCATTGTACTATAATATAAAATGGGATCACTGTGCTATAATTATATAATGTGAAAGGTCCCCTGGTGCAGACAGTGGTATCATGGTGCCTTCTTGAACAATGTGAAAGAGACCTGATGTAATCCAACCTATGGTCTGTGAGATGGGGCATCCTACTCTCCATGGACGTTACGTTTGGAGTGTTCCTATTATTACTAGATGTGTGGCCAAGGTGACTCCTCACACAGAATGAGGTGGTGGCTTCAGGGAGCAGATGCTGGGAGATGACAACAAGGTGCTGGAGAAAACAACCAGGTCTGTATCTTCTAAGCAAACCCCAAAAGACCTCCCACTGTCTTCAGATGAACTTGTCCCATTGCAAAAACTGAAGAAAATTAAGTTGCTTGACTAGTTCTTTTGCACATGGAATAGGTGAGTGGGAGTACTGTTTTGGTTTTTAATCCAGACACCACAATGCATTGGACCAGCCCTGCACATGGAATTCAATATCCATGTATACTAATATTTATATTTAGCAGGAAGCCCTCTAATAGCTTTTTACAATCAGAAGTCTGTTTGCAAAAGTTTAGTATAATCCTCAAGCAAATGGCTATTTTAACTTGCCAATGTGCCACAAAAGATGATATCATTTATTAGCTTTTGAGCTCTCTCTTTAGTGGATCCAGGCAGGGGAGACAATAGGTATTTCAGAAAATATTTATCTTTTGAGTATCATGCAAGTGTCTTCTCTTTTCCAACCCTTTGGCAGCATCAGGTGATCTGCTTGTTGGCTAATTTCAGCATGGATGCAAAGTAAACTCTCAATGAAAGAAAAGAGAGTGAAGGCAGGGAAAAAAGACAGTAGGTCATGGAAAATAAATAATTGGTGATCTAATGTATTTATACATCACCTTCACCATCTGCCTAAAACAAGCTGATGGAAAGGGGAAGACCATTGTCTCTATGGAACAAAGATGATGTCAGTCCTATTCAGCTACTTCAGGTGACTAAGAAGGGAACAAATCATGCAGATGGCCATCATGCATAGAGAATTTCTCCCTTCTTTTTTGGAACCTGAAAGATACGCCATCTCCAGGGGGTTAGGATTAGTCACAAGTGCCTTCTGCCAACACAGTCTTACTTTTCCCCCACTCCCTGCTGGCTGATATCAGAGAATTGAGCACAGGGGCTGCATCCACCCTGCGGAAATAATCCAGGTTGATAACACTTTAACTGCCATGGCTCAATACTATGAAAATCTGGGAACTATGTTTCTATGAGATATTTAGCTTTCTCCATCAGCGAATTCTCATGCCAAAATAAACGTCAATTGTCAGAATTCCATAGCATTGAGCCATGCCAGTTAAAGTGGTGTCAGACTGGATTATTTACAGGGTTTTACGATTGTTAAGTACCCCATTTTTCAACCTGAGAGCAAATAATTACAAATCTGTTTTTCCATCCCAACCCTGCACGTGGCTGATGGTGGGGGACAGATATAGCCTATTTCCAAAATTGGCTTAGAGAAAAGGGGGACAGCTATGGCTTGTGGAGATTTGTGGGGTGTGGAAAAGGGGACATGAGTGATCCCAAGTATGTCTGCAGTTTCCCACCCCTGAAGTAGGTGATAATTAATCCAAGCTCTAGTTGCTGAAGGTGATGTAAGCAAACTCATGCGATGGGAAACTGTTCTGAATATCAGTTTTGTTTGTTTGTTGCTCAAGTCCAGTCCTAAAAGTAAACAATGCCTGTTTTCTGACAGTTATTCATTCCTCTGTTTATGAAAATTCTTGCTGCTTTGGATGATTTCTTTTTTAAGAGACAAAGCTATCTTTCCAGGCCCAAAGAAATCAGACCTTTGCAAATCTGTGTTTGAATCTCTTGACATTTTTGCAAAATGTTAATCAGCTGCAGCTCGGGGGAAGGAGAAAATTGTATCAGAGTAGCAACAGTGCTACCTTCCACCATGAGGTTTCTGTATCCTGCCCCCCCCCCACCCTAATATGGGAAAAAAGCATTTAAGGAAGGGTCAATTACCTCCTCCCTTATGCTACTGCTTTCATTTAATTTCATCTATGCACCCACTCCTTAAATAGGTTTAGTCTCACTTATCCAAAGTGCATGGGACCAGAAGTGTTTTGGGTTTCAGATTCCCCCCCCCCCAAGATTTTGGAATATTTGTGTATACTTAATGAGTTATCTTGGAGATGAGACCCCAGTCTAAAAACAGAATTAATTTATGTCTCATATACACCCTATAAATATAGTCTGAAGATAATCTTATACATAATTTTTTAAATAATTTTGTCCATGAAATAAATGTTTGTGTACACCAAACCATCAGAAATCAAAGGTATCACTATCTCAAGCATCCACATGGACAATGTTGGATTTTGGCGTATTTTGGATTTTGGAATTCCAGAGAAGTGAGACTCAATCTGTACCTGCATTTAATATTCTCATATATCATATCTGTTTGGACTATAATAGGATAATCTGATGCATATCTAGTCAGAGGTATGTCCCATGGTAAGCAGTGGGGCTGACCTCCAGGAAGGTGGGCATCAAATTGCAGCCAAAGTTAATCTTCCATATTTTATGATTTTCTATTTCACACCAGTCGCTACTGTATTAAGTGTAGTAAAACAGCTCTATAGGACGGATAAAGCCAGTACACTGGTTTTGCCTAGAGCAGTGGTTTTCAAACTCTGTCCCTCTAGATGTTTTGAACTTCAGCTCCCAGAGGCCCCAGCCAATATAATTAATTTTGGGAATTCTAGGTGTGTTAGTCCAAAACATCCCGAGGTAGATAGTTTTAGAACCACTGGCATAAACCTATTTTTTTCCCAAAGCAAATTGCTGTATTTGCTTTTTGTTGGTGCAGAAAGAACAGAAAGAAAATACTTTGTGAGATATTTAGTTTTCTCTGTTGGAGAGCTCTAGTGCCACAACAAACTATTAAAGTGTCAAACTGCATTATTTCTGCAGTGCAGATGCAACCTATCTCACCAAAACACTGGCAGGCCAACTGTGGCCTATGAGACGTTTTTGTGCCCCCTAGGGACCAAACAATGATAGCAATAAAGGTAATGACTAATAATTTCCTGCTTTGGAAATATCATGTGACAACATAACTCACTGCAAAAGACAATAGTGCTCACCAAAGTGGAGGCCAGTAGGAAAAGAGGAAGAATGTATTATAGGTGGATAGATTCAAACAAGGAAACCAAGGCAATTAATGACTGGGGCTCATGGAGGTGTCTCATTCACAAGGTCTCCATAAGTTGGAGTAGCCCTCTCTCTGGCTTTTCTTCGCTAATGAAGATTCAGGAAGGACTCATCCCATGCTTTCTACAAGCGTGTTGATGACTAAAAAGGCCAATCTGAGATAAAAAAAAGTCTGGTTACAGGTTGGAGTTGACTTGATGACAAATAACAACAACCAATTTCTTCCCTTTTCACAACAACCCAAATCTGCAACCTGAGGCAGCTATCTCATGCTGTCTAATGGTGGAGCTAACTGGGCTTCTGACTGCTCTTCATCAGAATGATGACAACCTACCTGTGTTTACAAATTGCTCAGCTCAATTCACTTCCCTAATTGAAAGCTTACAACCTCTTCTTCTATCTCAGTCTAAATAAAGATTGTCACACATAACAATGGCACTTGCAACACCTTACAATCTTCCCCCCTTCTTCTTCTCTTTCCTTGAATGGGCGCAGCTGGATACAGTGCATTAGCTTTCCTAAAGGTGCTTGAAATATTGGCTGTCCTATAGCGGAATGAAAGGACTATATACAATGGAACAATAGGCCCTCTCCTGTAAAACGCACACACACATGCACACGGAGAGAGTTTCCAAGGCTAGGCATTTAATAATTGCTGCAAGAGAGCTCATTCTGCCATCATTCCAGCTTTGTTCATGTCCTTGGTAAAATGGCCTTGTTACTAAGAATGGATCTCACCACATGGGCTCCACAATCCTCATTTAAGCACACATTGTCCATATAATATAATGAAATATTCTTCACAAGCATAATAGGTTTCCTTCATGTGCATTTCTAGACTCCATTACTCAGTGTCTATACAGTGCTTCACCTGGGAAGGCCTTTGCTTTCTGACATAATAACATGCACTCTGGGCAACAGCCCTGCTGAAATCAAAGATAAAGTTGCTCGTTGGGTACCTGGGGAACAATGCTAATTCCCATCTTGACTCAATGACAGTGGGAAAAAGTTTTACCTTTTGGGGAGGATAATATGAAATTTAGGAAAATAAGAGTTTGGGGAAATTGCTTCTTTGGACTACTACACCTAGTATCCCCTAGATTCTGGGAGATATAATCCAAAAAAGTAAATCCTCCAGACTCTGTGAAAAACAGCCATTATCCCAAACTCAAGGATGATCTCCATCCATGTGCATTTTCTTTTTGGTCCATTAAGGGAATGTTCCACACCACTAAGGGTAGGTGGGGGTCTCCAACTTTCACTAACTTTCATTTTGAATCTGTCTGAAAAATTATACCCAGATTGAATGATTTCTCACTAAGGATATCAAACGCTTCACAAATTCGGCACATTGATTAGTTTGCTCATGATGGCTATATTGTTTGTCTGGATTTATGGATGGAGATTCAACTGTGATGAACATCAGCACTGCTAATGTTTACCAAGTAGACAGAACAAAGCTGTCACAAATGATATATTATTTATCACAATATTTACCACAAAAAAGATGCTGGAGATGTGCATTCTTTGGGCTTTTTATTGCATTTTTAATACATCCATTGGTCACTCTTCCATTAACTAAGTTATTTTTTTCAAAGCCACTTCTCAGAGGAGCAAGTGAGTGAATCAGCTTATGGATATAAATGTGGGGTAACTTAGTTTTAGGGTTTTAGAACTTACTTTGACTAGCATCCTGTTAGTGGCATTTGTGGATGTAGCTGGGGAAACGCTGAAAGAGAGAGGGGTGTGGTGGGAAAGTGTCTGACTATGTCACTATGGCTGGATGCTCAATGATGGCATCATACTCTAGGACTTCCAGAAGACTCCCAGTGGGAGGTCACAGAGAATACCTTTGTTTCTGTGCATCTGGCTACAGGGACATAGCCCTATGCTTCTCTGACACATCCCACCCTCCACCAGCAATTAAATGGCTGTAGAGGGAAACAGGTGGGTCCTCAAAAAGTGAAATGTCACTTGAGCAGAATGGTATGCTTTATCTCTTCATCAAGGATCTTGGGCAAAGATCCATCCAAAAGGTGGAAACAGACTTTTTTAAAAAACAAAATAGGTCAAAAATTTCATCTGAGTAGCAAAACTGGTCCTTCCATACAATTTTGTTGTTGCTTTAGACCATCCAGTTGTTTCAGACTAAAGGGTTCCCAGTAGGGAACCTCTCATATGGTTTTCTTGCCAAGATTCATTCAGAGCCATTGCCTGTCTCTCAGGCTGAGAGAGTGTGACTTGCCAAGGGCATAAAATCATAGAGTTCGAAGAGACTAGAAGGACCATCCAGTCCAACCCCCTGCCATGCAGGAACTCACAATCAAAGAATCCCTGACAAATGGCCATCCAGCCTCTGTTTAAAGACCTCCAGAGAAGGAGATTCCACCACACTCCGAGGAAGTATGTTCCACTGTTAAACAGCTCTTGCTGATGGGAAGTACCTCCTAATGTTAAGGTGGAGTCTCTTTTTCTGTACCTTGTATTCATCATTCTGTGTTCTAGTCTCTAGAGCAGCAGAAAACAAGCTTGCTGCGTCCTCAATGTGACACCCCTCCAAATACTTAAAGAGGGCTATTATATCACCTCTTTTCCTATGGACAAGTATTCCTCAATGTTTCTCTATGGGCAAGTATGGTTTCCCTAAGGGGAAATATTCCCCAGTGTTTCTCTATGGGCAAGTACATTTTTCCTATGAGTACTTAGACTGTAAGCCTGAGGGCAGGGATCCGTTTAATTTAAGATTGTATGTACAGCACTGTGTAAATTTACAGCGCTATATAAAATAATAATAATAATAATAATAATAATAATAATAATAATGTATTCCCCAATGTTTCCCTATTGGTAGGTATGATTTCCTTATAGGCGAGTATTCCACAGTGCTTCTCTATGGATAAGGTCACCCAGTGAGATTCCATAGTCTCATTCCAGCACTCAAGAAACTACACTATGCTAGTTCTTTCCACAGAAATATCAATTTCTTATTACTTCCCTCCTGGATTTCTCCAATCCAATATAATTTAGAGTAGGGAGGAATCATTTGATATTAATACTAAACTTTTAAGTTGGGAATTCATGCCAATCTATTTGCAAAGTTTAGGGAAAAAAACTACTTTGTTTTACAAATCTTTAAAAAGTACCAAAATTCTGCAGCTGTGGCTATTAAGTAAACCAGCTGGAGGATTCTGAAAGGTGGAGGCAGAAAAGTAAGTTTTTCAGCAGTGGTGACAGATTCACAAGACCAGATATCACTTCTTGTTGAAATTATCAAATGCTGAGCATCCATGGAAGATCTTGGAAGAGCTGACTGCAGCTTCAAAATAAGATTAAGTGTTCAAAAAATGGGTCTCTGAATGTTCACAATAAACAGAAAAAATTCTGAACCAGTGTTTGGGAAGATATCTGATTCAGCGTGAAGGGCAGTTTTTGGAAAATGCTGCAGTAATGTTAGAGAACTGTGTGGCGTAGTTCTCTGAGCTTTGCCCTCTGACTCTAGAGATCAGGATTTGATTCTTCTCTTGGCCATGGAAACCCACTTAGGTGACTTTGGGCAAGTCGCACACTATTAGTCCCAGAAAATCCATGATAGATTTGCCTTATGGTTGCCATAAGTAGGAAACTACTTGAAGACATGCAATAACATTAAAGACAAGAGTCTGCTGGGAATTCTGTTGTGAATACTAGGTGATTCCATTTTTGCAAGGGATGATGGATGTTTGGGTTAGCCATTATCTCATACTCTATTTACTAGGAATGGTGTATTTTATTGATATAAAATCAAACTCGCTGCAATCCTATTGGTGTTATACATGGTTGCAATTTTTTTTAACATTGCAAACAGTTCATGGTTGTGTAAATAGATTTCCACAAGTGTACCATTTCACATGGACCTAAACCCTGTGGTAAGTCCCAGCTAGAGGAGGGCCATTGAATCAGCTGAATGTACCTATATGTTGACTCAACATTCAACAACTGAGCCCGTGAATCTTCTCTAGTTAGGACCAGCCAAGAGGGTTCCAGCCATGCAGTTATCCATTCTTGGATGGTGCATCATTATTTGTCAGTGCCGTCAATGTACTGTTTTTTTTTTATCAGGATTGTAGATATACCCCCATTCCTCATTGCCCAATGGGACTATCACCTAGTAAACTGGAAGAATACACAGCTAGATGTACTATGACAGCACTGAGCAGAAGGATGGAACAGTGCAACTACTATGTAACTACATCAATGTAGATTTAGACTATGTAAGCACTGTACAGGATCTCAGCCAGTATCATTTGCTCCAAGAAATTCAGGGTGCTATACAGACTTTACTGTCCTCCCCAGTTTTATCCTCTTATGATATACATCAATTGGAGATAGACTAACCAGGCTGAGTATGTGCAGGAAGCTTCATTGCTCAGCAAGGATTTAAACCCAGGACTTTCCAGTTCGGTGTTCTTATCATGAAACTATACTCCTTAGGGTAAAAGCACGAAATTTGCCAGTTACCAACACATATTGCATCTGTGCTGCAGAATTAATGAAGTTTGACACCACTTTAGCTGCCATGGCTCAATGCTATGGAATTCTGGGATATATAGTTTTGTAATAATTCTACAATGTGGCAGCAGCCACAGAGGATGTGAAAACAAAGACAGGTGATATCTGGAAGAAAAGGAAAACCCTGCACAGTATAGAAATTCCATCATCATCATCATCATCATCATCATCATCATCTTGGATAATCCAGTTGATCCACAACTCATAATCCTGCCTTTGTTCTTTCCAAAGCTTTTGAGAACTAGAAACTTGGTGGTAGTTTTGATGATATATGATAATTCCAGGGAACTTAGCTGAGCACCAGCACACAAATTTGGCATGCTATGGCACATAGTATAGCTTTGCAAGAACTTCCCATAAGGAAACAGGCCTCTTAGTTGTAATATACATTTAAATGCACAATGTGGAGGCTCCCAAATGGTGGGGCAGGACATCCTGGGGGCACGAAAGTAGCTCAAGTGTGCAGGGGGGGGGGCAGTGAGACTTGCTGGCTGTGATCCCTCCTACTTCTCTTCCCAAACTTTTCTATGTGTAAAATTTACATATGCATTGAATTAAACATTAAATTTGCTTAAATAAAATTGTTCCAATTTTATTGATGTCGTTTCCTTATAAAATATTAAAATATAAATATACATGAATGTGCAAATGAAAATACTCACTCTAAAGATACTAAATGTTGGACTAAATATATTTTGTGTATTTAATTCAACATTTAGTATCTTTAGTGTGAGTATTTTCATTTACAAAATATTTTTATGCATAGTCTGTATTGAAGCGGGGACTTGACGTCCTCATGTATATGTAAGGGGGGGGGGGGTCCCAAGGGTAAAACATTTGAGTACCACCGGCATAATGGCAAGCGATTCCATGGTATTTCTGTTACCCTGCATGACCCATGTCCTGGTTGGGGGCTTCCACTGAAATGAAGTCGGCAGCCTGTCCCTGCTTGCCCTTGTGCTGGTGCCAATGGGAAATCAAAAGAGCTTTATAACATCAGGTATGAAGTAATTTTCCCACATCTAATGAACTTCATTTGACCTAGCTTGAGCAGACCTAAATTCATCATTTACTCCACGAGAGTTGGACTGCATCAAATGCCTGGACGTTTTCTTGAGCCCATATGTTTTCATTTTACAGGGAATCTCACAGCTTCTAACAAGCCAAAAGAAGGAGGTAATGGTGTTTGGATGAGGGCGGGGGGAATTGGGGGGGGGGGACTAGAGATCTCAAGCCATTCTAGGCCATATTGCCGCAACAGTAAATTTTTCAATCAACATTTATTTAAGAAATATGTAGACACTTCAGATGATGGGTGTGCGCCGGTTATTAAAGTTGTCATCTGTTGACAAATGGGTTGTAATTATGGCATTTGCAAGAGCATTACACATATGTTGTGCTGACATCTCCAGTTTATATATAGACCCAGCGAGAGAGATGTATCCATATTCCTAAAGCAAAGCTGCATACGTAGATTCAGATCTGCCAAGAGAAGCTTTGGGGGGCCTTATTTAAATAATAATGGGTTAATATCCTTTATGAATAACTATTGGGTAATGAAAAGAAGAGGGCTTGATTCTCCTCCATGAACAAAGGCAGCTTCATGCAGAGATAGTACTGGTCTTGGCATTCGCCATCCAAATGAGGGGGGGGGGGCACAGGGTGGTGATGGACTGGCATCCATCCAGCCTACTACAGCCATCTTTGTCTAAAGAAATATAACCACAGCCATCCCCTTATTTATGATCTTTCATTTACTGTGCCTGCAGGAGCTTTCGCGGGAAGATTTTAATGAGCATAACGGATAGTCAGAAACTAAACGCGAGGAGCTGGAGGGAGGGAAAAAGTTTTGGATCCCAGATTATTAACTGGCATGTGTCTTGCCCCATTCTGAAACCACAGAATTGAGATTTTAAAGTAAACACTGAAAATATCACCTAATTAACTGCTTGCATTCCACTCCACCATGAGGGAGCATGGGCCAGATCCCAATATTTATAAATATATCTTAATGATCAATCCTCTGTAGCCTAGCTTTGACATTTACAGATGTCACAGAATTACAGAGCTGGGGGGGGTGTCATCCATTGATTGATTTCATTTATATCCTGTTTTCTTCCCCAAAATGGGACTCAAACAGCTAGTCCAAGTAAAGGTAGTAGCATCCCCAACAGTTACTTGTCTGATCTCTGTGCCCAAACAGACAAGCCAAAATAAAGCTGCTTCAGGTCACTTTGGAGGTATGCTGTTTGGAGGACAGCTTTGGTGCAGCTTCTGGCCTCTTAAGATGCACGTGTCATTTAAACAGAATACCTCCAAAGTGATCTGAAGCAGCTTTATTCTGGCCTGTCTGTTCGGGCCCTCTGTTTTGTTCATTTCCAACAAGACAAGAGTCCACACACCATCCCTTGGGATTATCATTGAACAACCTAGGGCCTGCTTGTTTTCTCATAAAAAGAATCTGCAGGTCATCAATTTAATAATAATAATAATAATAATAATAATAATAATAATAATTTATTTCTATTTCCTGCATCTCCATTGATCGAGGTCACTTCAGGCATGTGAGAAGTGAATTTAGGTCTCTATAGGCATGTGAGAAGGAAAGGTAGGGAATATGGGAAGGAGAGAAAGAAAAAGGTTAAAAGAGAGAGAGGGAGACAAGAGGATGGTGGAAACAGAAAGGTAAAGGAAGCACTCAGCTGTTTCCATCTCTGATCTCACAGCCTCAGACACTCCCTGTTGAATTGTGTATATGTATTTGCCTTCAAATTATCTGCCCACTTATGCCAACCCCACAATTTTCATAGAGTTTTCTTAGGCAAGGAATATTCAGAGGGTTTTGCCAGTTCCTTCCTCTCAAACACAGCCAACAACCTGGCATTTGTTGGTGGTCTCCCATCCAAGTACTAACCAGGGCTGCTTAGCTTCCAAGATCAAGTAGGATCTGGTGCCTTTGGGATATTCTGAGTACAAACCCCTTTTTCAGGAAAGAGGGAAGGTAGGAGGAGGGGAGACTAACTGGGCCATTTAAAAGCAGCTAAAAAAGTGGAGCTACAAACAATAGTTAGGATTACCTCTACCAAATCAGGATAGTGGGAGGCTATGTAGCTTAATGTAGAGGAGAGAGCATAATATTATTTAGTCCCAGGTGACTTCAAAAACACCTTGCCATTCTATCATTTGACTGGAAACTTAGAGTGGAAGTGGGAAACCTCCAGGGAGGCATACTGTGGTCCTGCAGGTGGCCAGAGGGCCACAACCTCAATCTCAGACTTCCTTTAATTTTTTAAAATATACACGAGGAACTGGAAATTTCCCCATTTACCTCCCTCCAGCTGTTTTTTTTTTTTAAGGCCCAGAGGGGTGTTTATTGAAGAGCTTTCCTGCACCTAAAGCAGCCTAAAGAGACAAAAACATGGCATAATTGTCCCTCACAATTTCTAGGATATTTTTAATGGGAAAAAAAACTGTGCAAGGGAAATGGAAAACTGGGGGCAATGTTTCTCAACAGCCCTTTTTAAAATTTCCCCTTTTAATGGTTCCCTTTTCATTATCTGGATAAATGGTTTCAATGAATATGACGGCTTTGAAATACAATCTGCTCCTCTTATATTGCCCCAGCTTCATTTACCCAGCTGCTGAGGCCATCCGAAAAGCTAGAATTTATTTCTGCTTTCATGAGATTCAGGGTGGGGGGGAAGAGAATGTCTCCAACTAAAAGCAAATCAAACACACAGAGTTTTAATAATGCTCAATAAAAAAGGTGTTTTCATAAACAACCTTTCAAATATTTTATAAATGATGATGGCAAAGTAATGAGCCATGCCTGAATTTTGCTTATTGTGACATGTCATGCATATATCCAATTTAAAATCTGTAATTTACAAGCATTAACATTAGCAATAAAACAAAACAAAACCAAATCATCTTATATGGCCATATTTTGGCTGCGTTTTGATCCTTGTCTCTGAATGGAGAATTTACTAACTTTTGGAAACTCACCACAAGTGGAGAATGTTAATTTTCATGGTGATTGGACAAGATTTATCAAATTTCATTGTGGGAAAGAGCATTACTCTTTCCCTCCACCACTTTTTTTAAAGAAACATTCTAATTATGGGTAAAATCTGCCTTCCCTTTCCCTCCTTCCCAAGATCAAAGAAAGTTTAAAAGAAGTTAAAAGAACTTTATATGTACAGATGTTCAGTCCTGGGTGCAATTTTTTTTTTATGATAGACTCTTACAATATCTTCTGTGGAACCATTCATCTATGTATTTTTCATTCTATTTTATTGAACTATAAAAGCAGGCAATCAAGAAATGCAACACCTATTATCTAAAGTGTTTTTATAGGTATGTTTGGCATGAACGAACACAATAATTTAATTCATATATTCTTCCCAATGGGTGTTGAGTCTCATAAAGCAAACAGCATCTGGGCTACGTAAAGAGTTTCATGGGATGCTTCCAAGAGAAAGCATCTTCATGTGTGAGATTCTTAAGCACTGGTACATGGATAAGATTTGAAATGCAGTAGTTCACTGTGGTAACAGTCTTACACACATATGCCAAAGAACATAATACACAATTTGTTACAACTTACATGACTGGAACTCTATGCATTGTTCTTGGTCGGACTGGTGTATGCCTTCAGGTTCTTCCTTACTTATGGTGATCCTAAGACAAGCGTTGTTGTTGTTGTGCACCTTCAAGTAGTTTCTGAGTTATGGTGACCCTAAGGTGAATGTATTTCTGGATTTTCTGGGGATGAGACTGTTTGATTTGCCCAAGATCACCTAGTGGGTGGCCAAATGAGGAATTGAGGAAAACCACTATCATGGGGTTTTCTTCATAATCCAAACATACAAAACATATAATCCAAACACATAATGGGTTTTCTTCCCAAGATTTATTCAGATAAGGTTTGCCATTGCCCTCCCCTGATGGTGAGAGAATGGGACTCACCCAAGCTTACCCAGTGGTTTACATGGCTGAATAAGGGATTCAAATCCTGTTCTCCAAAGTGGAACCTCCATTTCAGAAATCATGCAGTTTGACACTGTTTTAACTGCTATGGCTCAATGCAGTGGAAATCCAGTTTGTAGTTTGTTGTGGCAGAGAAGACAAAATATCTCACAAAACTACTAATCCCAGAATTTCATAGCATTGATCCATGGTAGTTAAAGTGGATTCAAACTACATAATTTCTGCAGTGCAGATGCCGCCCCAGAGTACTAATCCAAAACTTCATACCACTACATCATGCTGGGTCACATCAGGAGTGTAGTTACAAGAGGGCAAATGTATCCCCTCCTTTGGTGAAGGGATGATGGTGGGCGCAGTTGCACTCCTTTCTGACATGCTTCCAGTGGGAAGTTGAGGACACTTTTACACTACATCATTCTACTACTATGATTCCACTCCAATTCCTATGGCTGTGTCCTAGGAAATCTTGGGGTGTATTGTTTGACGAATTGATAGACCTCTCTGGCAAAGAATTGTCAATATCCCTCCCTAAGCTGTGGTGGAGGATTTTGACAATTGTGGGTCCACTCAACAATTATGGCTCTATGGTTCCACTTTAACTGTCTAAAAACTTCCTATGGAGTCCTGAGATTTACAGTTTAGAGAGAGGCATTTAGAGCTCTAGTGCCTCACTATAAGTCCTAGGATTCCATAGGATATTTCCATGGCAGTTGATGTAGATTTATAGTACAATATTTATGTTGTGCAAAAGGCCCTTGAACAGCATGTTGGTTAGACAAGGGGATACCCTTTTCTGGACACACACAAAAAATCGAGTATTAATTTTGTGCCAAATAAATCCCCATCTATAGCATTTTCTACACATTTTCTGAGCAAAAACACCTCATGTGAATTTTGCACAGAATAAGTCCTGAACTGTGAAGGTTCACATCAATCCAGGATTCTCCTCGTCGGGATTTTCCAGCACTCAAGAAACACGTTTTTCAGCCAGCATTAGACTTTATTTTTAAATATTCCTTCTATCAGTAAGGATAAACCTGAGGGCAGGGAACCATCTAAATATAAGATTGTATGTACAGCACTGTGCAAATTTACAGCGCTATATAAATAAAAGATGATGATGATGATGATGATGATGATGATGATGATGATGATAGGAAGAGGGTTAACTTCTCTTTGTTGTACTTTCCTTGCTTTGGTGCTCAAGCTGTAGTCATCACCTGGCACAAAAAAAGGAGCAGGAAAGCCTTGAAAGTACAGGGGATGATGGGCATGACTAGATGAAATGCCAGTCAATGGCAGCTGATCAGTGGCCAAGGAAAATGGCTAACAGGAAGCAAGGAGGAGCAAACTGGAGCCCATTATGCCAGTTACAATCCTCAAAAGGAGGTGAACAAGGAGCCCAGAAGCACTAAACAATTGATAAGGGCTCAGAGTGAAACAACTCATCAACAGCATTAAAATTCAGGGAATTAAAAGGTGGAGAAAACTCAAAACTGTGCTTGTAAAAGATGCGATGCTTTCCACCTGTTCTTGTAGCTCTCCATCACATTTTGTGTTACTCATGGCCATTGCTGTGGATATACCCTTAGTTCAAAGTGCAAAAGTACTCTATGATCAATTAACATAAAGGGATGGGAGAAAAGAGGAAGGGTTAGAATTTTGTTCTTCCCAATAGACTAAAGCAAAACCAAACTACTAAAGCCTCTTCTAGCTTGTCCATTCTTCCAGACTAATCACTTTTGCCATTTTGCCATTCTCTGATGTAACTTGGCCATAAGTGTCCATGTTTCATCTGTGAAATGTTAAAAGGCATATATATAGACACTGTATATCATAGCCATGGATGGCCCTGACCATCATGAATGTATTCAGTCCCCTTTATGGCCCTTCATGTTGGCTTCAGCTGCTACATCTAGTATTAGCAAATTCCTCAGTTTAATTATGTGCTATGTGATGTCATACTTCCTTTTATCTATCTTCAATCTCCCACCATTCAGTTTCAGAGGATGACCCAGGATTCTAGTATTGTAGGAGAGAAAGAGCAGGGAGGGGGAAAACACACATGCAGACAGTGTTTAGCATCCTGCAGTTCAGAGTTAATCAGAACAGCTTTAGGGTGTGTTTTTTTTCTTTCTTTCCCAAGTTAGATGCTGTTGTGAAGCTTTTAGAGACATAGCAGGGTCCTTTGGAAATGTTAACTGAAATGGCAAATCACAAGGCCACGATATAGACATAAAGCTGCTAATGCAATGTGGCTGTTTTAAAGATTTCTAAACATAAATGTCTTGTGCCTGATGGATAATAAGCTAATTAAAAACACTATCCAGTTACTAAATTGTTAGATTATGAGCCTTAAGGGACAGGACTCGTTCTCTTTGTTTTTCAGTAAAAAATGCTGTTATCCCGCCTGTGTGCCTTTGGGATGAACCAGCTATAAAGCAGAATAATGAGTAGATAATAAATACTATAAAGTTGCCCAGAGCGACTGCCTATCTTTTCAGTTACCTGATCTTAAGAATAACTTCTTGGACTTCTAAACAAAGGCCAGCTAATTTTGTGCCACTATGGGTAGAAAAAATGAGAACTTCCCCAAGATTTTCCTCTTTCTTTCCACCTTGGAAATGGAAAACATGTTGCCTGTCATGGCCATCACAGGTATACGTATTTAGAGGGAATTAAGATCTACTGAGTTCATGTTTCTGCTTTGGACCTCACCTTGAATATTGTGTCCAGTTCTGCGCAGCACAATTCAAGAAGGATGTGAACAAGCTGGAGAGTGTCCAGAGGATGGTGACAAAAAGGGTGAATGGTCTAGGAACCATGTCTTATGGAGTGACTTAAGGGGCTGGGTATATTTAGCCTGGAGAAGAGATGGCTAAGAGGTGGCATGAAAGCCATGTTTAAATATTTGAACGGATGTCATATCAAGAATTGAGCAAGCTTGTTTTCTGTTGCTCCAGAGGCTAAGACATAGAGCAATGGATTCAAGCCATAGGAAAAGTGATTCCTTCTAAACATTAGGAAGAACTTCTTGATGGTGAGAACTGACAACAGTGGAATACGCTGCTTTGGAGAGTGGTGGAGTCTACTTCTTTGGAAGTTTTTAAACAGGCCGTGGATGGCCATCTGCTGGGAGTGCTTTTCTTCATGGCAGTGGATTGGATGACTCTTGAGGTGTTGTCCAATTCTATTATTCTAGATTGAAGTTCATTTTGAGAATACATCTGTATTGTACAACTATGATAGTCTGATACCACCTTAAATGTTACCACCATCCAGAATCTAGTTTGATGGTAGCACTTACTATTCTCTGCTACAGGGGTCCTGCTATTTGGAGATGTAGACTAGAGTAGTTTTTCTCAACTTCTGTGCCTCCAAATGTTTTGGGCTTCAACTCTCAAAAGCACCAGCCTGCATGGACAATATCCAGGGATTCTGGGATCTGAAAGGGTTGGGTGATTAAAAGGGAGAATCTCTGTCCTAGAGCACTCTAGCAGAAAAGACGAAATAGCTCATGAAACTACAGTCCCAGTCATACAATGGAAATAAACCAGTGTGAAAACATGTTATAACACAATGTTCCCACTGGCCCTGAATGTACCTGGTGCTGTTTGCAGGAGGAGGGACAAAGAAAAACCTGCTTAACCTGGTGTATTGGACACGGGGTTCTTAAATGCATCTTTTTTAAAGGTCCAGAGTGATCCTTATCTTTGATAGTGTGAGTACGGTACCAAATCAATCCAGATCATGGGGATCCTTCCCAGACATGGAGGTGCCTCCATGTTGAAATGAAGCAGCATGTGTGTGAATGCCGGAGAGGATTTAAATCTCAGAAAGATTTGGTAGAAACATCGATCCTGTATTGCATCACTGCAGAGCTCCGGATCTCCATGGGACAAAAACGTAAGTGTGAATGCCCCCTACAAGTCCTAGGATTATGTCGAATGGAGCCATGACCATTAAAGCAGAGCGCCTTGTAGAAATACTCTCACAAATCTCTTGAATTTTTGTTCTGTTGCAATATGGAGCTAGAATGGATTTAACAGACATCGCTGCTGCTTGATGTACCCAAGATAGTCAGCATTGTGAAAGTACAAAATATTTTTATTGTGGCAGAAAAGTTAACAAACTGGCACTTCACCCCCTGAGTTGTGCCACACCTAAACAGGCTCTGATGAAACCCTCTGCCTCCAGATATCACATCAGTAATAGAGTGTAGCTTACCTGTATACAATTCCAGTGCTATATGATCTCAGATTAAGTACACCTGTATTTATGCAATGGACAAATGACAGTTTGCTCTTACCATGTAGCACATAAAAATATTTCTCACCTTCACAGTGTTGAGTATCTTGTATATATCAGCTAGTACCAATGCCAACGAAATCCATTCCAATTTCAGCTTGCAACATTAAATAGTGTGGAGAAGTCAAAGAGGAGAAAGGTGGATATTTCTGCAAGGTACGTTATATCACACTACTCTGTGTATTGTAGCTACATTCTGAATAACTATGGACAGCCTTGAGCTATACAGCCTTTAGGCTTTGATAGTAACAGCCAAGCCATTAGTAGTCCAAGGCTGTGTGGTGTGTGGAGGGGGAGAAGAACAGCCTTCTGTACAAATATTTACTCAAGAGACTGCTAGTGCTGCTATCAGATGAAGCTCTGAATAGATCCTGAGGTTATAGCAAATAGCTTTGCTGATCTATGTGGAGGAGGTTCTAAAAATATTAGTGAATAGGAGCTGGATCAATTCAGATGCTATGGAGCAGAGTAATTTCTTTATGATATTGTAGTTGGTAATAATCCATGAATAGAGAAAATCATGTTTATCTTCTTTGTCTGCTCAGGGAGTCTGTTTTTTTTTTAACAGCCTGAGATCATGTCATGTTCTCAAAACACCTGTGCTATCTTTTGTTTGGAGTTTTTCAAGGCTTATCAAAGACTCGCTCATAACAGCAAGGATTACTTCATCTAAATTTTTGGTGGGAGCCTACACCTATGTGCCAATAAACTTTACTTTTCCAGAATTGTCAATTTCACCCACCTGAGCTACGGTTGAATGTTAATATAAAAATGGGTTGAGCTTCTTTGCC
Organism: Urosaurus nigricauda; assembly: GCA_034509955.1. Lineage (NCBI taxonomy): Eukaryota > Metazoa > Chordata > Lepidosauria > Squamata > Phrynosomatidae > Urosaurus > Urosaurus nigricauda. The sequence goes on from JAOEGL010000006.1 coordinate 111,983,569, forward strand.
ATTGCAGCAGCACTTTCCAGTGCTCCTTTTGGCATGCATAATCTGCACATCGTGCCAAAGGAGCACCATGACACCACCCACCAGGTGGATGAGTGGACGGTGTGACAGTGGCTTGCAGGTGGAGTCAGGGCATGTGCCATGCAACCCTCACACCCCCACTCTGCCCCGAGGCCTGTGTTAAATGCCAGTCTGTTCAGCCCCCTAGTGAATATATAGAACCTCTGGAGAGTCTGGGCAATTGGCGCCTACAAGTCTTGCAGACTGTAGCAAGCTGCTGCTCTACTAGTTGATCTGAAGATTTTCACACAGTCATTTCCTCTTGCTGAGAGTTGATCTCTCCCCCCCCCCCCTCCCAAAATGAAGAATTTGCATCCTCATCTACCACCTGGAGTTGAGAAACAAAAACTGTAAACTCATGGCAAGACCCTCAGGTCTGGCAACTCTAAGCATTAATGCATCTGAGGAAGTAGAATGAAGTCCATGAAAGCTCACGCTGCCAATCCACAAAACAGTGAAACCTTCAAAGGTGCTACAAGGTTTTTTTTAAAGTACTGATTCTACAGACCAGCACTGCTATATCGTTGAATTCTGCCACATTACTCTGTTCTTGTTAATGGTTTACAAAGCCACATGCTAAATAGTGGCAAAAATGTGAAAACACCTGTACATCCTGTATTTCTTGAAATATTTGTTTTACGAACAAATGCTGGCATTCGTGGGAACAGAAAGTATGGATGAAATTGCTAATGCTACTTTCTTCATTTCAGAAAAATACTGCCTGTTGAAGAAGCCAGTGGAGTTTTTCAAGTATGTAGTGCATTTTGGCTGGCCGATTAAAGGTATCACTGTTTTGTGGATTTTGGATATTCTTGTCTTTTCCAATTTATTTATGAAGAAAATAGCAAATTCTTCCCAATAAGGGATTTTAAAAAGTGATATATCCAGCTCAGATGCTTGGATTTGAGCACCAAGATGCCTTTAAAAATTTCATCATTTCATCTCTCTCTGTTTCTCTCTCTTACACACAAGCATTGGCAAAGAAAAGCAGCATTGTGCAATTACTGTTGATAACTTCAATGTTTTTGGTTAATGACAGCAAGCACAGTTCAAGGCAGATAGAGAAAGAACAATGGGGAAACACTGGAAACAGGAAATATCTGCTATAGACATTATTCTCGTTGTAGTAGATGATTCAGGTACAGTCACATAGTGACCAGGAAGGAGCTGAAGGCATTGTCAAGAAGAATAGACAAATCCCAAAGCATTCATCCCCCACCCACCGACCTCATATGCAGCTGTGGTGGATAAGACAAACAAATAAAAAAAAGTGTTCCCGTAACGGAGAAGTACCATAGGAATCAAAGGGCAAGCTATGTATGGTGCCTTCTAAGAATAACACTCTTTATTCTTTTTCTCTGCCTTTAAAAAATATACTGAATATGTTTCATGCCATCTGATATTCTGTGATTTACAAAAGGTTTGCAGTGCTCATACAAAAATCAGAAGTATACCACGGTTTCAAAGATAATGGCACATGATGTTCAAATATGGCTTTGATCGTCTTCTATAGCAGCCTTCTGCAACCAACCCCCCTCCAGGTGTTGGCCTATAGGTTCCATTATTTCAAACTGGCTGGGGATGATGGCAGTGTAATCCAAAGCATATTGAGGATGCCAGCTTGGAGAAGAGTGTGCCAGAGATGGTTGAGTATAAGAGAGGTAACCTGTTTTTTCCTTATACAGTTTGTCAAAGCTTTTAGTCGTCTGCTTGCTTGTTGCAGCAAATGAAAAAAGCATTCCACATTCAAGGCCATGTGTCTTTTTTCCTCATCTTCAAGGAAAAGGGGGAATGTAGGAAGCTGCCTGACACTGTGTCACATTATTGGTTTATTCTGCCTAGTATTGACAATGCTGACTGGCAGCCATGGCTTTGCAGCTTTTTGGACAAAATTATTTCCTAGTTCTACTGTGGGTTCATCAGTATTCTTTGGTTGTCCCACATCCAAGTAGTAACACATACCCTCCAGCATTTCACAAATGGCAACTAGGACACATGAAGCCAAGCTACATCAGAGTCTGGTCAAGAAGGTGGTATTAATGAGGAAGAAGACACAAACAAAGAGATGTTCCAGCAGTTTGCTTTTGCCTGAGCCTACTGAGAAAAGCAAGAATCTGCCCATTTCATTCACTCCCCCCAATAACCACTGAGTTAATTGAATGCAAATTACTTTTGCCCTTTGAACTCATCTTGCAGTAATAGAAGTAAACTGAGAAAAAAGGAGAAAGTGGGAGAAGGAGAGAGAAACTGGGACATTTCAAAAGCAGCTAAAATGGAATGGAAGAGGATTAATTGGGACTATTCCTCCCAAATCAGGATAGCTGGAAGGTATGCTAGTATCATCACATAAACATTCTTGCTAGTGTCTCATTATACATCTTCGTAATTCAGTAAAGGGACTTGCTAGTGGCTTTGATACATCTCTAGGTATACCTAAAGTTATGTAATGTAATAGATCATATAGGATTCTGGTGATCACTTGGGTATTTTTTTTAAAAAAGAAGAACTATAGCAACAAATACCACAACCCCCTAAAATATTTGCCTTATCTGGAAGAGCTCAGTGACTAAACAATAATATCCATATTATTTGAGTCATTCATAAGAGTGAACAAGAGCTAAATCCTGTGATGTATGACATGTTCTCATTTCCCATTCTCAGCCAAACATCTGCCAGAAACAAAGTGTGTGTGTGTGTGTGTTGTGTGTGAATGATTTCATAGTAAATGTCAAAAACAAAATAGGAAACAATGCAATGGGTAACTCCAGGAAATGGATTTCTTCAAGGAAAGGAAATGTTGCAAGGAGTGGAGGAAAATATTTTAAAATGACTCTGAATGAGTGCCAAAAATAATAGTTAAAATCATTCAGCTCAAGATGAACCTGGATGAATGTTTTAAAAGAATTCAGAGATAAGGAATTCACTGCACAGGATAATTAAAGGACACAGCTAATGTATCAAGCAAAATTAAATGAGCTGTGTTTCAGTGTGTGTACAAGAGGGAGAGAAAGAAGATGTGTGAGTATTGCTATTTTTACAATTGGCTGATTCCTGCTCTTATTCATCCTTAGACTTCTTTTCTGATCATAAAACTGATATATAAACCCTCATGGGCCTACCATAAACAACAAGGCATTGACCTTCTGAAGTTTTGTCTGCAGACAAAGACAACAGATAGAAGGATGAAAGTGACATGACAAAAAGCCATTCTCAGAATCTGGTATAGAAATACTCATATCTTTCTCCCACTATTGCCACTTGTTTAAACAGGTTTTGGGGGGATTTGAAGGAGTGAAAAATCCTACCCAGCCTATTCAACAAGACTGGTAGGTGTGCATACAAAATAACACCTATCTTCTTCATGTTAAACTTGCCAAGAAGCAAAAATGAATTAAATGGCCCTAGGTAAAATAAAAATATCTCACATTTATTTCCATATGTGATTGTTATATTAAAAGATTTTTCCACCATTGCTCATCTAAAGATATCAGAATGGTATATAAAATGCAGGGACACAGGTACAAGGAGGGCAGATTATGGGCATTGCCTCCCCAAATAAGAATTCTGCCCCTTCAAAATGAAATTTTCCTTTAGTTCCCAGACTTCTAGCATTTCAAAATTGAGAAATTGAAGACATTGAGACATTGAAAATTATTTGCACCTTATGTTCACATTCCTTTGGCAATTTTCCTGCCCCTTTTCTTTGGATGCCTTAACTGTACTTCTAAAGGTTTGACTGAAGTTTTGAGTTGTTGCAATGCTGGAGGTTTGGGGATGGAAGGAAAATTTCACAGGGATAGGATTCTTCTTGGGGGCAGAGCCTTCATTCCAGTCCACCCCTAAAGATACATTCTTGACAATGTGAGATCCTAAATCATCATACAGGTTGAATCTCTCTTACACAGAATTCCAAAATCTGAAATACTCCAAAATTTCAAACTGCCCACATGTGTGGCTCAGATAGTGAAATTTTTGTTTTTGACATTTCAATGTACATAAATTTTGTTTCATGCACAAAATTATTAAAAATATTGTGTATAAAGTTACCTTCAAGCTATGTGTATAAGGTGTATACAAAACTTACATGAAATTTCATGTTTAAACTTGGGTCACAATCTATCTCATTATGTATGTGCAAATATTTCAAATAATTAAAAAAAATAAATCAAAATCTCAAAACACTTCTTGTCCCAAGCATTTTGGATTAGAGAGACTCTTCGTGGCATTGCCAGGAGCATAATAATGCAAGGCAAAACTCAGGAGATTTACTTTTTTGGAACTATTATTCCCAGTCCTGGCTGGTGGATGAGTTGTATTCCCATAATCATTGACGTTTCTAAGCTCTGCTGCAAAGGTATACAAGCCTGCCTTTTCCAAAAGTGCCTCTGGTGCATGCAGTGTGCATTTGGAATGTGAACATGCTGAGTCTAAGTTTATATACAGAACTCAGCTGAGATTTGTGGAAGCCAATGCTCAGGTATGGAAATTGCTTGCGAACTGCCGTGTGTACATGGATGGACTACAAACAGAGTCCATGCACAGAAGCTCTTTGGAGTTTATCTCAAGGCAGCTGGCTGCAGGAGAAGAGCAAACATTAGAGGACAGTTGCACTAAGCCTTGGCTGGGCTTCACCTGGCCTTTGAGAAGGCTAAATCAGTGTAAACACAGATGTAAACATGACTTACTATCCATGGTTACCAACAGAAAGCTTTATTCCACTTGGATGATCCATGCTTATAGGCCTGGAGTGCATTCCTTGTTCCAAAGTCCTGGACCAATCGATTCGCAAGATAGTGCTGTTTTGCCCTGGAAACCTCTGGCACACCATGCTGAAGTGCTGCGTGTTTGGGCCAAAGATGCACACAGCAACTAAAAGGCCCTACACTGCAGAAAACAACAATCCTACATGGCACACAGATTGTACAAGGCTCCAAATTTTAATCATTTGGGCATGTTAACCTAGAATCCCACCAGTTTTTGCCTTCCTTTGAAGCTGAGAGAGTGTGACTGTCCCAAGGTCACCAGTGATTTTCCATGGCCACGTGGAGATTTCAGCCAGTCTGGTCTCCAGATTCAACATCCAACAGTCACATCACTACACCATACTGGCTTTCAGCGGAATAGGCTCCTGAAAATCCAAAACTTCAATCTACTTTGCCTTTCCTTCCTTTAAACCTCCCTCCTTTCTGTCATCCTAGAATCATTTTTGGAAGAGTTTGGGTTATGGATCTTTCAGTGGGGTCAGAATGTCAGGAGCTCTTGTTTCAAAAAAAAAAATTGTTAGTCTAGGGTAAAGCCATTAAATCAATAGGATTTACCTATTGATGGTTGACAATTTAGTTATTCATTCAATGGTTTACTGTAGTTTGGAGTAAGCAATAGGATTTAGGCCTCTGCCTCCAGGAGACATGTGTTCCTCTTGTTCTGGGGATAATAATGTTATGCCTTAAGTGGCAGATTAATCAACTAAAACCTTTGTTGACTAATTTTGTTGAGGTAATTTTAATTGGTAGACAACCATTTTAATTGATAGAGCTGCAAGAAAAAGACAGGTTTTTTCCCCTCTCCCTTCTGCAAGATGATTGTTTACAGGATGTTACCATACAAGATGTTATTGTAATTCATAATGGGGCCAGAGAACTAACAGTGAACGTTTCCAGTCATGAGTGGTAGCTTGCAATGTAACAAATGAAAGGCATCTCGCTGTTCCTTCCATATCTCAAAGAGGCACCTTTTAGTGATGCGCAAATGTATTTCAAAATTTGAATCTGAATAGGCCCAAAGCTGATGTGTGCCCGAAGTGACAGCTTTTCTATTCAACAGAAAAGGTAGATGACTCAGATGACTGTAGCTGCATCTGCGCTGCAGAAATAATGCAGTTTGGCAGTGCTTTAACTGCCATGTCTCAGTGCTATGGAATCCTGTGATTTGTAGTTTGGTGGGGCACCAAAGCTCTCTAACAAAGAAGACTAAATATTTCACAAAACTACAAATCCCAGAATCCCATTGCATTGAGCCCTCGTAGTTAAAACAGTGTCAAACTGTATTAATTTTGCAGTGCAGATGCAGCCTGAGTTCTCAGACTCACTTCTTACTTCAGGATTGAAGGGGAAGGGGAGGCCTGGGCAAGGGACATTCAAGTGCCTCTCCCCAGACCAAAGACATGCAAGAGATGGGCAACTATGTTGGGTCCAAGGGCCAGCCTTTTGTCTCTGAGAAACTCTGGTAGCCACATGAAATGTCCAAAATGGCATACAAAACAAAACCAGCAGTCAGATATTGACTTCTGGTTTTGAAAATCATGGCCTTGTTGCTGCTTATTTATTTTATTTATATGCTGCCTTTCTCTCGATATGAAACTCAAGGAGGCTAAGGACAAGGCTAAAGCAAGATAAAGCTTAAAAACCTGGTGATAAAAGGGTAAAACACAAAGATAATGAATTACAATGCTATTAATTTTAAAAGGTGTAGAATCATTTTTAAAAGGTTCAAGCATGTTAAGGAGGCTAAAATGTACTAAAAGGGTAAATTGCTTCACCTAGAAGCTTTCAGGAGAGGCAGTTCACCCCAGAAAAAGGATAGTCTAGAAAATTTGGAGGGCACACTTTGCCCGCTCTGATATTAGGGCCAATGCCTTTTTTATTCTCCTAAAAGCAGCTGTGAAACCTAATTTCTCTCAGGGCCATTATAGGGTTGGGGAATGTGAGGTGGAATTAACCTTCTCCTGGACTCTACCTTTCAGAGGCAAATTCTTCCCCTAAATCTGTCATTTGCCACAGAAATTGAAATGTCTCTGTGTTTTCATGGCAAACAGCAGATTCAAGGGAGTCAATTTGTATTAGGTGGATGGGAGCGAGTTTAACCTGCACTGTCCACTGCCATGACCTAGACCACATTGGAACCAAATTGACGACTTTCAATAGAAAAAGACACTTAGGCACTGGGCGCACAGACAAGATATAATGGGCCAACCTCATCATATCCTGCCCATGGATTTAGCCCATTCTTATTCTCAGAACTTACCTGGTCTAATGCAGCAACAGGATCAAGTTCAGATGCCAATCTGCTCGTGACACCACTGCTCCTCAAATATCTGCATTTTGGCAGAAACGGGCCCAGACTGTTAAACTGTTTCTGTTTAAAATGCTGTAAGAGAATAGGTGAGTGAGGTAAGATTCAGTGAAAGCAGAAAAGAGATGCTAGAATTTTTTAAAAAAATAAATGTAAAATTTCAAATTTTTAAAAATGTTTAACTTTTTTTAAAAAAAAATTAAATTCTTTTTAAATTTTCCTTTAAAATATCACATTTTACCCAATTTTCACTTTAATCACATGAAACTAGGCATAGGTAAATACATTTAGGTTGTGCATATGATACTGTAATTTAAAGATATAATTTTTAATTTTCCTAGTTGTTTAGGTCACAACTATTACCATTAAATTCAATGATATATGGGAATTATGATTTATGAGTAATATTAGTACAAAAATTATTACTAAGGATTCTGTATGGTGTGGGAGGGGTCGGGAGGGGGTGACACAATGAGTTACCATATTGGGTGACACCAACCCTAGTGACACCACTGGTTCTGAGCATATTTTGTTCAAGACAAGAACAACAGCAATAGTAATGTGTATTTATAATGTCCTTTTCACCAAACAGCAGAACATCAGATGTACATAATAAAAAATGAATGACAGAACATAACCCTATAAAATGCTAAAATACTAAAATAATATATTAATATACCAAAAATAAAATCTTCAGCAGTCACTACCCATCTCGGCTACCTTAAACACACCCCAAGACTTAATCTGGCAAATCAAAGAGGAAGGTCTTCAACCCTTTATGAAAGCAGGAAAGATCTTCCTCCAGCTGGAGGTGCAAAGGTAGACTGTCCCATAAATGCAGATCCAGTTCCTGAAAGGCTCACAGCCTTGATAGAGACATATCTCTTGGTGGAACCACCAATAATCCTTTGTCTGTAGATTTTACCTGCACAAAAAACAAACAAACAAAACAAAACAAAAACAGTTTCATTTATATACCGCTTCATACCACCTAAGCAGTGTCTAAGCGGTTTACAACTGTAAGCTACTTGCCCCCAACAATCTGGGTACTCATTTTAGCGACCACCTCAGAAGGATGCAAGCCTGAGTCGAGCTTAAGCCCTTTTGCTGGTATTGAACTCATAACCTTATGGTTTTGAGTGAGTGGCTGCAGTATAGGCATTTAACCACTGCGCCACCAGGGCTCCAAAACCTGGCTGTTTTCATTGAGCCTTTCAAGATGAAAGTTGTAGCACTGTTGGAGCACTGAGCATTTAATCTTAGACCAAACCTAGAAAAGGGACTTTGGGGTTACAACTCCCATAATCCCCCCCATCATGTGGGAATTGTAATCCAAAAGACTAGGTTTCCCAAGAACTCCAGTGAACACACCCTCTGAGAACTACTTGAGTGTGACTCATGTGGCATCAACATGCCCTGGACATAAAAAGGTCCAGACTTTGATCTGCCAAAACATTCAGCTCAGCTTTCTTAATGGAGTAATACCTGAGCAGCACATGAAATCACTGTATGAGTTCTCTGCACAGCATTCACCCATGTTCTCTGGTCCATTAGGCTACATTTTGTACTCCATCTGGATATGACAAAATACCATAATTAACATCGCTAACAGACCACATAATAACTAAGGTTAGAAATAAATTATTCTAAGGGAGAAATGATCCAAACAAGACACACATTTCTAATGCACACCTATTTGCCCAAATTGTTGCACGCATGCCGAGAAGATAAGTTGATTGCTAAAAATAAGTTTACATTAATGATAGAGGAATAGATTTGATTTTTGGTGGCAGCCTCATTTCCATGAAAGGCTGAGCAGCTTAAAGAATATGTCTAAAATTAGACAACGCATTGATTCCTTACCTTTGATTTGCCTACTATGGGAACATGACTTTTAAAATATGTATGCTCTAAATTCTTGTACTCATAATATTATGCCACATTGGAAAACCAGGTTTGATGGAAGAAGTTGGTAGATGGCACAAAAGACATTTTAGTCTCATGCTTGGTAGGATTAATCAAATCAGATGTGGTGTATTTCTCTTTTTGCAAATTCCAAATACTGACTCTGAAGTAGAAGGAAACCTGACAGATGTGGGCAGAATGTTAAATAATTATTTTTAAAACTACAACATCTAAAGTTAGATAGAGTCAGAGGAAGGAAGCAGAAACCTTCCTCTGAATAAATCTTGCCAAGAACCCTCTGTGTATGTTTCCCTTAGGGACTCCACCAGTCAGCAATAACTTGAAGGCACACAACATCATCATCATCATCAACAACAACAACAACAACAACAATCTACTCTGAGATCTTTTGATAGAGGACAGATTATAAACATTTTAATAAAGTTGATATAACAATAAACAACATTTCTGAGCTCTAGATATGAGTCAGCAGAAATCTGACTTTGAAATCCAAAATATTTCCATGTGAACTGTTGTGGCTACATCCTATGGAATCCTGGGGTTTGTAGTTTGAGGAGGCACAAAAGCACTCGGGCTGCAAATTCTAAATACCTCTCACTGAACTGCAAATTCCTGCATTTCATAGGATCTTGCCATGGCAGTTACAATACAATATAGTACCATAATTGTATTGTGTGGAAATGACTTATGTTTGAGGAACAATAGTATGTGAATTTCTCCAAGGAAAACCAGCTCCACGCCCCTGGTCCTGACATATTAGCTGAAGAATCTGAATCTGCAACTCTAACAGCTCACTAAAAACTCAGGTCACCTTCTAGTATAGATATAAATCTAATTTATATGGAGTTCTAAGAGAAAACCTCATCATCCTTCTTCTTAGGTGGATCACGAGCACCAAGCAGGTTAACACCACTACAGTAGGCCCATGGTATCTTCTGGGGTTTGGTTCCAGGACCCCCCATTAAATGCATAATAAAATAAAATAAAATAGCAAAATCAAGGTCTGCTTTTTGGAAATTATGTATTTTTTGAATATTTTCAAGCCATGAATACTTGGATCCATGGATAAAGAATCTGTGTACATGGAGGTCTGAGAGTATTTGATTTCTCCATTGACTCTTGGCTACTGATGGAGCTGTCCAAGGTCCTGCAAAGCTTCATTGCACTCAGGTATTCAGAACCTTAGGCCTGTTGCCATGAAACTCTTCCTACAGGTCATCCTTCTGTATGCCTTGCTCTGAATTTTATTTGCTCTTAGTTCAGTCAGTGGCAATAAGACAGGAATTTTTTTTTGCCCAGCTTTGCCTCTGGAAACCAAGTCCTATGATGTACAACTGTAGGACTTTGGTATCTTTGCCCTGGCTTGAGAAGACTCAGGCTGAAACTCCACTGCAAAGATAATGCAGTTTGATGCCATTTTAACTGCCATGGCTCAATGCTATAGAATCCTGGAATCTTGTCAGCTCTCTGACAGGGAAGTCTAAATGTCTTACAAAACTACAAATCCCAGAATTCAACAAGCCATGGTAGTTAAAGCAGTGTCAAACTATAGTGCAGATGAAGCCTGTAATGGGAAATGATAGTTATCTCCAAATATCTGAAAAGTTGTCATATAGATGGTGGAGTGAACTCGTTTTTGCTCCTCCTCAGGTTAGGACCCAAAGCAATTGAGTCAAATTACAAGAAAAGAGATTCTGACTAAACATTAGAAAGAACATCCTGACAGTACAAGCTATTAGACAGTGAACTAGACTACTTATCCTTTATTTGAATTTTTTAAAAGAGAAATTGGATGGCCATCTCTCAGGGGTGCTTTAGCAGTGTATTCCTGTATGGCAAGAGGTTGACTTGATAGCCCTAGTGAACCTTTCCAATGTATGATTCTGTGATTCTTATTCTGGAGCAAGGCAGAACTGCATACATTGAATTGCCCATCCAGAAAGAGAGGAGTACAGAGGGCCATTTATGCATGACTTTTATTAGCAAGAGTCCATTTTTAAAAAAGAAGGTGTTGGGATACATCAGGCAGAAATTCAAATTTTCTGTGGTACACAATCTATAGTCTTTGAAATGGTTCTGCCACTTTACGACGGAGGTGTGGAAAACCTATAGATATTTGTGACTACAATTCAAATCAGCCCCATCCAGATCACCAGTGAAAAGGATATATTTTATAATCTAAAATAAATAGAGGGCCAAAGCTTTCCTGCTCATTATAATTCATATTCAGGACCACTTCTTGGAAATGCTTCTGTCTGAGCATATCCTGGAAAAATAGCTTACTTCCTTGCAGACATGTTTTGTATGGTTTCAAACCTAAACTCAGATTAATCAGGATGCTGGTTAGTTAAACTTTCAGCTGATTAACTAGCTGAAATGAATTTTAAGCTAATTTGGCTGAGGGATAAATTATCCATGCCATCAATTTTAATTCAGTATATCGTGTAATTTTTTTTTCTCAGAACTTTTTTGGAATACAGCTCCCAGAAATGTTCTAGACAAGTTTTCCAAAGTCTGCCTCCTGTTCCAAAAGAACAGAACTCATGGAATCTCTGAATTCAAGGCAGACAGGCAGTTCAGGCAGTTCATAATGCATAGTTAGCTCAATTTGGCAAATTAATGGACCATAAGTCTATTACAGAGAATCAACATAGTGTAGTGGTTTGAGCATTGGATGATGACTCTGGAGATCAGGATTCAAGGCCCAGTTCAGTTATGGAAACCCACTGGGCGACTCTGTGCAAGCCACAGTCTCTCAGCCCCAGAGGAAGGCAAAAGTACACACACACACCACACACAAATCTTGCTGTGAAAACCCCTTAGGGTTACAATAAGTTGGAAACAACACAACAAATTCTATTAACAGGTATTAGTGATGCAAGCTAGTAAAACATCCATATTCCATTACAAGCGGAAAATAATTTAGTTGGGTTTAACATTCTTGATGTATCTGTTTCCCACGTTCAGAGACTCATTATCCCAGACCTTGCCTCCAAATTTTGCAAGGCTTGTGGTGCATTTCAGAGATATAAATTGCACACAAAAATCAAGCAAACATATTAAAATGCAAACAGTCGAAAAATGCTCACAAACTGTTTTGATCGTTGTAACAAAAATGAACACGAACATGTTTATTTTTCAATATAGAATAAAATTACATATGCAGCTCCATGTCTTGCAGTGAAGCAGGATTTAGAACAGGGGTGGGAAACTTAGAAAGGTTAGGGAAGGTGAGGAAAACAAAGCTAGGAAAGGCTGGATGAATGTGCAAAAGAGAAGTCAGTAGAGACTATTGCACTGGCGTTTATCCCATTGGGATAAAAAGCACATTTAATTTTAAAGACGGGTTTTACCACATTCACCTGTCTGCAACCAGTCTGAAGTCTGTCTGAAACCCAGGCTTATCTCATGGCTTTTCAAGCACAGGAAAACCCCATGCTTGAAAAGCCAAAGGACAAGCATGGGTTACATACAGGCTGAAGATGGGCTGCATATGGGAGAATGCAGTAAGACCTGTCTTTAATGTTAAATGTACATTTATCCCATTAGGAAAACAACAGAATAAAGCCCATGTGATCTCCAGGGTCCATTTGTAAAGGTCCAGACAGCAAGGCAGAGTCTCTGAGTTGGGTTGGATGTCTTTCACACTGCGTGAGTGATAGACATTGCTTCCAGCATCTTGTTGCTGGCTGCCTTCTATAGGCTGGTTGATTGTTCAGTGAGAATGTTTGAGGCATCAACACCTAATATAGTGCTGAGCTCCTCCCCAAATATTCAATAGTGTTCCCAAACTTGATGTTTTGGACTTCAAGTCCCAGAGGCCCCAGCCAGCTTTGCCAACAGTCAGGAATTCTGGGAACTGAATTCCAAAACATCTGGAGGACTAAAGTTGGGGAATCACCGGTCTAGATCAAGGGAACTAATATTCTATTCTGCTTTGATCAGACCTCACCTGGAATACTGTGTCCAGTTCTGGACATCACAATTCAAAAAGGATTTTGAGAAGCTGGAGTGTTTCCAGAAGAGGGCAATCAAAATAGTGAAAAGTCTGGAAACCAAGCCTTATGAGGAGCAAATTTCTTTTCTGCTAATCCAAAGACTAAGACATGGAGCAATGGATCTAAGCTACATTAGGAAGAACTTCTAGATGGAAAGAGCTGTTCAATAGTGGAACATGCTGGCCCAAAGAGTGGTGGAATCTCCTCCTTTGGGGAGTTTCAAGGAAAGACTGGATGTCCACCTGTTGCCAGTGCTTTGATTGTGTCTTCCTGCATGGCAGGGGGTGGATAGGATGGCCCTTGGGGATCTCTTCTAACTCTATAATTCTATGGGCCCACTCACACACAGAAATAACCCAGTGTGGAAACTGGGTTATTCAATTCATTTGCCACGACTGAATCTGCCTGTAGCATATTATCCCGGATTCACGTTCACACTTGGGAACCTGGTAAAATGCCATGGAGGATTCGATCCTGGCAGTTGGCAGATGAGGAGAAGGAGGAGGAAGAGGAGATTAAAGGTGAGGAAGGCAGGTCCAAGGCAGGGACAGCAGGGCAGATGAGAAGGAAGAACTGGAGGATGAAGGTGAGGAAGGCTCCAAGGCAGGTGTGGGGGGAGCAGATGAGGAAGAGGAAGAGGAGGAAGTGGGTGATGAAGGCTTATCCAAGGCAGGGGCAGGAGACAGAGGAAGAGGAGGGATAACAGATGCTGCAGCGAGGGCAAGAGGAAAGGGAGGTAGAGGAAAAGCATCAACAGCAGGTGGGGGAGAGGAGGAGGAGAAAAGAAGAGGAAGAGCAGAGACAATGGGGTTGATTAGTAAGTTCCCATTGGCAGCTCCCACCAAAAAACCCAGTTCTCAAACTACAAATCTCTGGATTCCATACAGTACAGCCATGACAGATAAAGGGGTGTCAAAGTGGATAGTGTGGGAGCAGCAAATGTAGAATATAATGCTATAAATGTGAATGTGAAAAAGCTCTAGAGAGCAAATTATCAACCAGTTGCAATTGTGTAATGCAATTATAAATTAATCCACATTTGATTTGGATGTTCAGCTTGCTCATCTATTGAGTCTTGTTCATTTAGTCTATTTTCTAGTTAATTAGATATCTGCACTAAAACCTCTGCTCTAAATTCAGAGGTCCCAGATACTCTTTCCATCCAGATGTGCAATCAAGTCAAATGGATTGTAGTAGATAACAAGCTTTGCTAGATAAAGTTTAATTCACATTTGATTCGGATGGGACTCTGTTTGAAAAAGCATGCTCTAGGTAGTTTCTTGGTACCATTTTGGTAAATTACCCCAAGATAAAATAAAATAGCTGCTTTTGTCTATCCATTTAATTTAAAATACAAAAACAACAACAGCTGCTGGACTTCAAAATGTTTTCAGGTGTTTTGTTTTCATCAAGGTTCATGCAAAGGGCCTCTATTCTCTTTGTGTTTAATCTTCACTATGTGCAAGCATCTCACATCTCAAACATACAGACACACACACAAACACACACACACACACTAAAAAGCTCCAATTGCACAATTTTTCCCCTCCCCATCCTTTCTAAGCCTTTCCCAGATTCGTTTGGTGATGTGCTCATTTGATGGTTATTTTCCTTTGAAACAAATCAATGCACTGCTGTGGGAAATTTCAAGTGCTGGAATTTTCATCAGCATTCAAAATCACATATCCTCCAACTGTAACAATTTGATAGGGACAGTCCCAATTAATCCTCTGCCCTCCCATATTTTAGCTGCTTTTAAAATGTCCCAGTTTCTCTCTTCTTTTTCCATTCCCCCCCCCCCCCTTTGCCGTTAGCTTACTTGTGGGCAGATTCAGACTGATTGAAAAGTCCCAGATTTTTGTTCCCTGTTCTTTCTGATTTTCTGTTGGGTTAAAATAAACCAAACTGGGGCACTGGTCTAAAACATCTCTGACTATTCAAGGAGATAACAAAAAATATTCTTGGATAAATAAAATGTGTATGGATCTCCAAAATAAAATCAGTAAGAATAGGAACAAAATCAGGGATTTTCTGGTTATTTTAATTAGTCTGGATGTGCCCTTCATTGCTCTTTTGTTGTTGTTGTTGTTTTGGTGATGCATTTGTCCTCCTCCTCCTCCTCCTCTTCCTCTTTGTCAGTTTTTCAATATATAACTAGTTTTGCCTATGCATTCCTTTGACTCTTTGTGGGTGTTTCTTTTTCCCATTGCTCACTGCTATGACAAAATGGCTGACTTGGCTCCTCATGCTTCAAAGAGCACACCAAGCCTAGATCTGCAATGTTTCCAGTCTTGATCTGTAGTGTTGCCTTCTCCCTGCAAAGTAAATATATGTTGTCTGTGTGTGTGTGTTCTCTCTACCATGCTCAAAGCTACAATTTCTGTCTCGGGCAACATTGTTCCTGAGCCCATTAAATCATTTTGGCTGGAAACCACTGATGTGTTATATTTTTCTACTGCCCTACATTATCACTGTTATTCTCTGTGGGAGAGAGCTAAAAATATACAGGTACTTTCGCTCCTAGATGGTGTGTCGCTTCTTCTCTTCAACGAGAAAAGGTAGCAAAAGCTATGAGCAACCAAAGCGGATTCCTTAGTTCTCTCTTCCTCTCCCCTGCAAAAATACTAAATGAACACAATTAGGCTGATGCTTTGTGAGCCAAAGGTGCTCATCTTTCTTATACTTCTAAAATAATAATGTTGAAACAACTCTACTTAAGGCAGTAGCTAACTAATAGCTAGACTTGGGGAAGATGTTTTTCATTATGCCATAGCCACACTATTTAACAACTGCATTTATTTGACACTTAGCATTTTGCATTCAAATCAAAAGTTTTTGGGTTGTTTTGTTGTTGTTTTTTAATTGGATTGGTCTGAATCACTGGCAATCTCTGCATAGCTTTCCCTGGCTGATGTATTAGATGTAATGGTATCTTGTCTCAACCAATTACTGTAAGGTTCATACAGAGAAATGGAGGAGGACAAAAACATACTGGTCTACCTTTTTTTAAAAAAAAAATG
Organism: Urosaurus nigricauda; assembly: GCA_034509955.1. Lineage (NCBI taxonomy): Eukaryota > Metazoa > Chordata > Lepidosauria > Squamata > Phrynosomatidae > Urosaurus > Urosaurus nigricauda. The sequence continues at coordinate 111,999,641 of JAOEGL010000006.1, forward strand.
AAGATAATCAGGGATGGCATGTTCAGCATTGTGTTTTATTTTGGCAGTGGGGGGGGGGAGCATCAGTTGTACAGTTGGTCTTCAGTATCCACAGATTCTTTAGCCATGGATTCAACCATCCATAGTTTGAAAATGTTCAAAAATATATATACATTCCCAAAAGCAAACCTTGATTTTTGGCATTTTATACACCACTGTATTTAAAGGGACTTCAGCAGCCATAGATTTGGATATCTATAGGGTCCTGGAATAAAAACCCATCAGATACCAAGAGCCAGCTGTATCATTAATTTTCAGTGGAGGCTGGTAACTCTCATGCGAATGGAGTGATAAGCTCATTCCAGGTTGTCATATGAACTTGAAGACAGTTATCCAAAGTGCTGAACCTTTCACCCTTTCAAATAGGTCCTTTAAAGTTTGGACTAAAACTCAAAGTGGATTCGCTCTCCTACTCACACAGGAGCTACTGCTTGTTGCTATTAGTATGAACAGCACCATAACAGTTATTCTATTATGCTTGGGGATGGCAAAGGAAAACCAAAGCTATAAGTATGTAAGTATGTTTTAGTTGCATCCCAAAATTTACAGCATGGGCAGGGGAAATTCACATAAATACTTGATCCCCCCACTGCAGACTCACCATGTTGCTACGATAGTAGCACCATCCATACCTATTCCACTGCAGTTGGGATGGAGAAGTATCTGGCAATGTCCCTATAATGAGACACAAACCAGTGACATTATCCATTGAGACCTACAAAGGACCCCAGTGGATGTTAATGGAATTGTGTGTGGCTCTGGGGATGGAACCAGGCACTTCTCTGATCCCTTTCTCCCTCTACAAACAACAGAATGGCTGCCGGGTGCAGGGAGCACAGTTCAACAATAATTCTTGGAGGTAGCAACAGGGAAGCTAGCACTCTTACACTACACTCACCAATGTAGGATCTCAACGTGTGTGTGTGTGTGTGTGTGTGTGTAAGAGAAAGAAAGTGAGCAAGAGAGCAGGTCCTAGCTATTTGTTCCGCATACTCCAAATTTCACTTTAAGCAAAATTCAGGACAACTTTGACAGTTGTTGCTTAGGTGAAACATCTGGGGAATTTCACTGGAATCCAAAAGAGCTTCTATTTATAAGACTAATGACATTTCTTGGGGAAGAGCAGTGTGCAGAGGACACAAGAGAGAGAGAGAGGTTGGTTTATGGCATTTTATAGAAAGCTTGACTGTACTGAGCAGCCCATCTGTTTTTACCAGCCTGTTGGTCTTCAGAAATCAAAAGGTGACTCTTCTCATAGCACAAAGATAAATATCACTTGTTACAAAGGAAACAAAGTACACAAAGCATTGAATATACTTCTCCAGAGTGGTGCCCTCCAGTTGCACAGGGCTATATTTCTCATCTCCCCAGTCATTTTATGCATACACACATGCACAAACCAGCAAACCATTTATTATAATATGTAAATAAATGGACATGCAATGCATTAAAAAAACCATATCAATTTTTTGCTTTATTGCTTAAATGTTACAGAATTAGACTACCTTCTGCTAGCAAATTCTCTTGACAATACACCTAGAATTCCAGTTCTTGTGTACCAGCTTCCCACAGTGTGCGGGAAAGGTTACTGTGACAGCTGTTCAGAGAAATAATTACTACGGCACTTCCCCCTAGTGCTTCAAATGTGAGAGAAAAAGAATGGGGAAGCAGTAAGAAAAGCAGTAGATAGTGGAGAAGGAAGGGAGAAAGAAAGAGTGAGTATGAGAGACAGAGAGAACCCTGCATTGTGCGTTGTTCAAGAAGTGGACAAACACTCAGAATACAGACTATTAATAGTTGTGCATTACATTCACCAATATCCTTATAATTTGCTGATATACCTGCATTGTGAGATATTTCATTTGGATGCCCTGTAACCATGCACCTGCACTTCAAATCATGTGCCCCATTTAGTATTTGTATTTTAGGATGTTTGGATTTTGTCTTGATAAGATTCAGTGACAGTGGGTGGTTTCCAAGCCTAGTGGCGCAACTGGCACCGGCCACTTCTGTAATGAAATACATTACAGTACTTTCTGCCCTCCCTTAAGCACAGACATCCTATCCAATTGTCTGACAGAGAGGTGGGGCAAAAATAAACATGCACTCTCAGAATACTCAGGTAGAGAACTTCCTATGCCCTTACTAGATGAAGAAAAGTTTATGAATGTAGTAGAAACAATTTCATGGATGATTATCATGGACTGTACAGCTTCAGGTGCCAGATTAACCCCCTTTCTTGAACTAAAGCTGGAAAATAATGTGCTCCAACTCACAGTGTTATCTGTTGTAGCTGTTGTTAACTGTTCTGAGGTCGACCACAACTTATAGTGACCCTATGAATGAGTCCTCCTACAGCCCTGCTCAGCTCTTGCAGAGTCAAGGCTGTGGCTTCCTTTATTGAGTCTACCCATCTCCATTGTGGTCTTCCTCTTTTCCTACTGGCTTCTATCTTATTAAGCATCATCGCCTTTTCTAGTGACTTATGTCTTCTCATGATATGCCCAAAGTACAGCAGTCTCCAGTTTAATCTACACTGCAGAAATAATGCAGTTGGACACCACTTTAATTGCCATAAATCAATGCTATCATATCCTTGGATTTGTAGTTTGTAGCGGCACCAGAGCTCTCTGACAGAAGACGCTAAATATATCACAAAACTACAAATCACAGATTTCTATAGCATTGAAGCCTGACATTATTATGTGGCATTCTTTCTGCAGTGCACATTAGACCTAACTGTTCAACAGAAGTTGTAGCATAAGCTTTCTTAGACTTGGGCCACATCCGCACTACAGAAATAATCTAGGTTGATACCACTTTAACTGCCACGGAATTCTAGGAACTGTAGTTTGTTGTGGTACCAGAGCTCTCTAACAGAGAAGGCTAAATGTCCCACAAAACCACAGTTCTCAGAATTTCACAGCATTAAGCCAAGGCAGTTAAAGTGGTGTCACCCTGGCTTATTTCTGCAGTGCAGTTGGAGCCTTTTGGTGGCATCTGAGGAAGTAGAATAAGTCTATAAAAGCTTATGGTAGAATTTGTTTCACACAGTTATTCCAAAAGGTACTACAAGATCCCTCTGCATACTAATTCATCAGGAAATAGGCTTGGGTAATGCTGTTAAATAGACCATCATGCTGCCAGGTGAACAGAAGCTGGTCCTTCACTCCAGATAACAATGGCAAATACCCAACAACACTTTTGTAGTGAAATTACCATTTTGTGACTTCTCTTTCAAGTTCTGGAATACAACTGTCAGAAAGGGTGGGAAAAAAACCTTTAGTTTTGGGGCATGAGGGGAAGGAACAGGTCCTAGAACAGAATGGACTTCTTAGTGGTGGGTCATTTCTCTTCGCATATCTCTTTCAAAAAGTCTGGCCTTCTAATTGCTGTGAAAGGACTTCCCCAAACTGAACATGCCCAGTCCCTTCAGCCTTTGTTCATATGTTTTGTTCTCTATATCTAATGATCTGAACAGTTCAGATTGTTACAGTAGGATGGCTCACACACTATACTTTTACTTCCTAGTCACTGTCATGTAGTCTACACAACCATTTTCAGGTGGTAAATATTGTATTTTAAACTGGTTTGCTTTCTTGGAAGCTTCACAACATACTTTCTAATTCAAACGCATTAATTGGGTGGCACTTTGTTATTACCGATGACAAATTTTCCCCATAGAAATCTCTTCTATATTGACCCATGCACCTTACATTTTTCCCTGCTGAAATTCATTTTGTTAGTGATAACACTGCATCCCAGCCAGAGGCACATTTAAGCATTTCTTTGTTCTTTCTTTCCATGACATTCCCCATGAATGAGGAGAGGAAAAACTCACATTATTATCTGAATATGGCTAAAAGGCAGAATTTTCTTGGAAGACACCACAGGTTGTATCCCTGTGGTATAATGAGTGTACGCACTGCCTAAAACACATGCTGCCCTTAAAACAATCCGAGGCTTTCATTCTACTCCCACACAAATGAAGCCATGGAGCCTTCACTTAAAACACATGCACAAACACAAACACCAGCTGTGAAGTTTTACACACACAGCAATCTGTAATAATGCAAATGCTTTAAAATTACACAAGGCTTCTTAGATCTCCTTCTTCTGTGTGCATATGGAGTCATTATTCTGCCTGGCTGTCCAGTGAGGTCAAAGTGACATAGCTCAGTTACCGACAATTGAGAAATAAAATGAAGCATCATTCCTCTGATCCCATTCCCATTTTGACCCAAGCAAACCTTTTATTATTTATTGTAGGTATATATATGTTTGAAGTCCATTGCCTCTCTGTCACAATATCTAATGCCAGAAGTTATACCTTGATGGCCATTGAGGTTGCATTGACAACTTCACACTTCATATATATATATATATATATATAGAAGTGTGAAGTTGTCAATGCAACCTCAATGGCCATCAAGGTATAACTTCTGGCATTAGATATTGTGACAGAGAGGCAATGGACTGGTTCAAAAACTGCAGAAATAGAGAGTGTGTCCACATTTCATGGGATGCATCTACCCTGAAGAAATAATGCAGTTTGACACCACTTTAACTGCCACAGCCCCACCCTACAGGATCCTAGAATTTGTAGTTTCGTGAGGTACCAACACTCTTTGGCAGGAAAGGCTAAAGTCCTTGTAAAACTACAAATCCCTGGATTCCAGATGGTGGCGCTTACAGCATTCAAAGTGATATCAAACTTCATTATTTCTATAGTGTAGATGCACATTTAGTCTGAACTTTATAGGATACTAAATTCCAGAATGGATTTACTGTCCTATTGACATGAAAGTCTCCAGCCATTTATTATGGCGGTGGTGGCAGTGTTATTATTATTAGTTACTTTGTCTGAACCTATGCAGTTCATATATTAGCTATGGTGCTGTGCTGGTTTTAGCATTTTTGGATTATTTTTTTTTTCTCTCTTAGGATTTCTTTTAAAGATTAGCATGTTTGATTGTTACTATTTTATGTTTTACCTGCAATTACAATGGACTGTAGAGTTTTACAAGGTGCACCTATATGATGAAATGCTTTTAGAATTGGCACCCTGGTGAAAATAAATATGGATATAGACAGGTCTGTTCTTCTCATCAGAAGAACAGTGAGAGGTGAGTATCATTTGGCACAGAAATATTTATGTTCTGTTGTATTTTGTCAAATTGGAAGTATATTTCATCTGTTATGTATATGCATGCAGCTACAGTAGGTTCTTATCTCTTCTTGAAGGCTGCTGATAACTGGAGGTTTAGTTTTGCATTAGATTATCCTATTATTATTTCCGTGCTAAATTTTATCTTGCTAATGCCCCCTTTTTAAAGTCATATGTGAATTTGGTGGAGTATCTTTGTATAATAGTGTAGGTGGTTTTTTTGGATTGAAATGTTGTTTCAGTGTCTCTCTAAACTTTGATGGGTGGGTTTTTGCAATGAATTGCTAATGCACTGTTTTGAAATGCTGGTGTTCTTTTTTTTTTTATCTTACTATTCTGTGGTTAACAGCTTTGCACATGGTTTCTTGTGGAACACCAGTACACAAATTAAAGAGTAAGGTTGTAGAAATAGTGCAGTTCGACACCCCTTTAACTGCTATGGTTCCATCCTACAGAATCCTCAGATGTGTAGTTTTGTGAAGCACCAACACTCTGGCAGAAAAGGCGAAAGAGCTTGCATGCCATTATCTGAGGAGTTTATTTCCTTTCCTTAGCAACTGGTGTAACCATATGGAATGACACCAGCCTCAGAAGCAAAATAACCCCAAAACTCTCACTACAAAAGGCAAGAAATTGACATTAGACTGACCATGGGCAGGGGCAATGGGGGCTGCTTCCACATTGCAGAATTAATGCAGTGTGGCACTACTTTAACTGCCATTGCTCCATCCTATGGAATCCTGGGATTTGTAGTTTGTTGTGGCATCAGAGCTTTCTGACAGAGAAGCCTAAATAGCTCACAAACCCCAGAATTACAAAGTACTGAGCTATAATAGTTTAAGCAGTGTCAATCTGCATTAATTCTGCAGTGTAGATACAGCTGAGGAAGGGAAAGCTGGAACAAAATCTGCCCCAGGAAGAACCTTGCAACCCTACTATGCCATACATATTTTTATCTTTCTCTCATTATTCATCTGTTGGTTTTGACATTTGTTGTAAACTGGCGGGATTCAAATAAAATAATAATGAGATACAAAATTCTGTATTACAAAATGCAAATAATTTTCACCCATTCTGCCATTACTGCAAGAGAAAGCCGGACTGGATCACAAGAGGGAGAAAGAAAGCCACAGAGGAGCAAAACAGATGCAGGAGCACCAATGAGCAGAGGAAGAGAATGAGAGGGGCAAGCAGGTGGATGGCACAAGCTAAACACAAGTACTATACAAGTACAGTGCAGTGGAGGATAAGGAGTCTTGGAGATGCCTCATCCATAGGTGAGTTAACAACAGCAAGAAGAGACCTCCCTCCATCCACCATCTTGAGGGAGAGAAAGGCAAGCCAGCTCCAACAGGCCTTGCCTAAAAAGAAGAAGAGCCCTCTCTCCAATCCATCTGCCATGGTCCAGGCCTCTGAGGGAGAGAAGATCTGCTGGACTTTCCCCCTTCCCCAACACCTCTCCCTTTTCCTTTTGTTTCGTGTCTATTTTAGATTGTAAGCCTGAGGGCAGGGACATGTCTTAATTAACAAATTGTAAGCCGCTTTGATAGCCTTGGCTGAAGAGCGGGGTATAAATAAAAAATATTATTATTATTATTCAGCAAACAACAGCAATCTGGGATATGTTTTTGGATTCATAAGTAGGCCTTTGGACCTTGCTACAAATCTGGCTCCTGGGCCACTAGTGGCCTGTGTGCCTCATTCTACCATTTGGATAGCTGCTGAAATAAATCAGTTTGACACCACTTTAACAGTTGGAGGTCTGTCAAGTTGTATGATTCTCTAGGACAGAGTCATGGGAGTTTATCAGATGACGGAAATTGGAAATATAATCTAATGGCAATCCGAACGCAATCATGGGGTTTCACGTTATTGCATATTAAAGTATCTCATGCAATTTCAGGCAAAAGGGAAGACATTCTGAACACAATCATGGGTTTTATGTTATTGTGTGTTAAAGCATCTCATGCAATTTCAGGCAATGGGCAGTCATTTTCGGGTAATGGGAAGTCATTCCAAACGCATTCCGAATGCAATTGGAATTCACATAAATTGGCTAAACTAGGGAATTCACGTGAATTCAAATTGGCTCCAATTGGCTCCATTTGAAATAAAGAGAAATTCTTCCTGTCTGATAAACTCCATGGCAGTTAAAGTGGTGTCGAACTGCATTATTTCTGAAGTGTGGAAGCACCCTGAGATTAGGTGGGCAGGGCTGGGCTGGGCTGCTGCCTTTGATATCCTGGACCAAAATCTCTACACTAGCTTTAAAATTGTAAGTCATTTTGGGTCTCAAACTGGAAGACAGGTAGGATAAATCAATATAGTGGGTTGATTGATTAATAGATGTATGATTCATTCACGTTTTGATTCCTGTATTATCCATTCATGAACCCTAAGAACATCAGAGCTTAAGGTTGCAAGAATGAAAACTAGACAACTCATGTACCTTTAGTAGTCATGTAGAAGAGGGAATGTCAGCAGGTGTGGCTTCTTGTTGTGCAGCATTTCTACACAACCATTAAAAGTAAAGAAATCCTTTCCAGTTTTCACTCTGGCAACCAGAGATACTATATATCCATTATGGCTATGAAAGTAATATTTTATTTAGTTAGAAAAATACAAATCTGCTATTTCTGGATCATTTCCAGGGCAAACCACCACTGCGACCCAGCTTTAATGAAGGATGGATTGGGGATGGGTGTAAATTTTGTGAAGCTTGTTGTTTGGTAAGAACTTTCCAAAATTTTCAAATTTTTTTGTAAACTTGATGGAGGAAGGGGATGAGACTAAAAAAAACCAATCCAAACATGGGGGAAAATGAAATTGACAGATTTGTCCTTCTAAACAGAGAGAGGGTCTTTGAATACTTTACTCTTAAAATCTATCTTTGAAGTAATGTGCATTCAGCCAACTTTGAAGGATGAATTTGGATTGCCATCTCTCTCCTTTTTTTTCCTGGCAATTTTGTATGGAATAGCTTTACAGACTGCTGATACAGGCTGGTTATCTCCATGCTGGGCATAGAAGTACCTACTTAATTTTTTGGACTGTTTCTTTTGGAATCTTACAACTTCTTGTTCAACTGAGGGCTTCCAAGGCCTTAAAATTTTATTCAGTTCATATTTCTATATGAAATTCGATTTCTTTTTTCCACACAGTGGGCTCTTGGTATCCACTGGGGTTTGGTTCCAAGACACACACACACCCTGTGGATGCCAAATTTCATGGATACTCAAGTCTCATTAAATACAATGGTGTAGGAAAATCATAGAATCATGGAAATCACAGCATTGGAAGAGACCACAAGGACCATCCAGTCCACCCCTCCTGTCATGCAGGAATTCACAATCAAAGCACCCCCTACGGATGGCCATCCAGCCTTTGTTTAAAGACCTCCATGGTGCTCCTTAAGAAATTCAAACATGGGGAAAGGCAACACCGAGAGATTCACTATTTGTAGCATGGACGCTGCACACTGTACAAGGTTATCTCTACTCATTAGTCTTCAAATGCAGAATTAACCTCTGGTGTTAGTGCAGACTACCTATGGCAGTACATATCCTGTCTCAGATGATGTTTTCTAGCTCCAGTTCAGTTGCTTCCATAGCCCATTTGAGCTTCAGATGACTATTGCAAGGACAGGGATAGAAAACATGAGTGGTATGATGTTATTACACTTCAGCTGTTAGAAGGTAGCATTGTTTCCATATGGATCCTGGCACAAGCAGTCATAATGGATGCATTGTGCTCATAATGACCCCATTTTGTCCTCTAGTGGCATGAAACAGTGAATTTTGGCTGGTCTTAATTCATAAAATCATGGCAGGAAATGGCCTTAGTGTCAGCTGAATTGCCATATGTCCTACACGAGAGCAGCAACTCCAGCACTCTCAGTCAGCGTTGTAGCAAAGCCATTACTGTAGCTATTGATTTATGTGTTTCCCTTTGCAGAAGCAGTGCTGCCTTCCTCAGGTAAGGATCTCTCACTCATCTCTTTTTTCTCCAAAGAATCTGAATAGAACAGTGGCAGCTAAGGAGATTTTAAGGTATGTTTCTGAGCTAGATATTATATTGTCAATGGCTGGGCCTTACTATGGCAGTTAACAAATGTGTAAGCTAGAGTTACACGTTCATGATTAGTTCACACTCATGACTCTCTGTACATATTCTCTAGTTTAGGGATTGCATAGGGACCATGAAAGTCCCCAGTTCCATCTTATTGGGCAGCAACCTTGATGAGTGACAGAAGTCTGCTCTCCTGTCAATTGGGATGAAGCATACTAATGTTTCCACCCTGCACCAGTAAGTGATCTCTGGTGTGAAGGGGAATTGCAGCAGGCATCATGGGGGTTAGCTGCCCACCAACTGAAAAAGGAACCTTGCAGTGGTTGTGGTTGGTAAATGGGGATGGAGTTGGGCTGGGAGACACTCCATAGCTACATAAATAAGGTCGTTACATAGCTGAGTAGAGGATACACAGTTGCAGCCAATATACCTTGCTTGTTCGATGAAGTGAATGTAATGAGGACTGAACAGAGCTCTTCCAGCCTCAGTTATTGTGGTGTCCTGTGTCACTGATGTGGAACTGATAAGCTCAAAGAATAGTTTATTTTTATTTTTATTGTTTAAAAGGTTTTTTAATTACTGTACACAACAGTGATTGAACCATAAAGATTAGCATCTCTTTTCCACTAGATAATTAAAGCACTTTGAGTCCACTTTAAATGCCATGGCTCCAGCCTATAGAACCTTGGGATGGATATGTTCATGCATTGCTTAGAATTTTCTGGCAGAGAACTAAAGTGCTTCACTAAACTACAAATCTCAGGATTCCAAAGCAGATTGCCATAGCAGTTGAAGTGGTATCAAAGTGCTATAACTGTGTAGCTGCTCTTCACCAAATACATTGGGAGTGGAGAGGGAGCTGCAGGCAATGACCAGAAAGCAGACAAAAAGAGGACACAGGGTCTTTGAAAATAGGGAGAAATGGCATTTGAAAGACCATCAGAAGTAGACTCAAGAAACAGCAGGGCTGCTTTTTCTCCTGAAGGTGATGGCTTTCTCTTTTAGCCCCACCACCACTACATCCCCGGTTGTTATTTTTTAAAGATATACTGACCTTTATGCCAGTTTAACTGACCCTTACTCTAGTGTAAATCACCAATGGATTTCAGCCTATGTACTGTTGTTGTGCACTGCCCTCAAGTCTGTCCTGACTCATGATGACCCTGTGGATGAGCCATCACCAAGACCCTCTGTCCTCCACTACTCTGTTTATATCCTGTAGATTCAGGCCTGGAACATCCCTGATTGAGTCTATCCATCTCACATATGGTCTTCCTTTCTTTCTGCTGCCTTCTACCTTTCCTACCATTATCATCTTTTCTAGCGAGCCATGCCTTCTAATGATGTAGCCAAAGTGTGACAACCTCAGTTTCATCATCTTTGCTTCCAGGAAGAGTTCAGGCTTGATCTGGTCAAGGTCCCATTTGTTTGTCTTTTTGACTGTCCACGGTATCTTCTGCACACTTCTTCAGCACCACATCTCAAATGTGTTTATTTTCTTTTTATCCACCTTTTTCACTGTCCAGTTTTCACATTCATATAAGGTGATGGGGAATACAATGGTCTGGATGATTCTGACTTTAGTGCTCCGTTGTATGTTTTTACACTTTAGGATCTTGTCTAGTTCCTTTGTGGCTGCCCTATACTTTTTCTGATTTCTTTACAGCAGCCTCTGTTCTTGTCAGTCTTTGATCCATACTCCATACCCTTCAACTGTCCCAGTTTGGCAGAAGCAGTCCTGATTAATCCTCTATCATCCTTCTTTTTCAGCTGCTTTTCAAATTTCCTGGTTTCTCTCTCTTCCTCCCACTTCCCCCCTTTGTCTTCAGTTTATTTCAATTGTTAACAAAATGACCTCAAAGTACAAATGTAGTTTGAGATCAATCATTTGGAAGAGGGAGAAGAGAGGAAGAGACAGAATCTTTCCTTTCCCAGTAGACTCAGGGAAAAGTAAACTGCTGCAGCTTTTCCTAGCTTGTCCACATTTCCTCATCAATAATTTTGACCAGCTTGTCCACATTCCAATATTGCTTGGCCACATATATCCTAGTTTCCATCTGTGAAATGTTGGAGGGTATGATATGCTAGATACTGAAAAGGAAACAAAGAATGGGATTCCATCCAAACACACACACACATGCATCCCACATGAGCTTTCTTGGCTTCTACTTCCTCCCTTGTCCCTAAAATCCCTGTCAAGCTTGACAGCGCTTGAAAACAACTGAAATGTGTAAGGCAGCAGGCAGTTCCATATAAGGAATAACCTTCAAAATACTCGGCCAAATTCTTTAGGTCAAGGCAACCCAGAGGTTCCGTTCCATTCCTATGATGTAGCCAAAAAGTGCAGTTTGCATTTTCTAGGCTGGAATGTACTCAAGTGTCTATGTAAAGCACACTCCTTTGCAGTTCTACATTCCAAAGAATAAAAGCATGTTCTTCCTGCCATGGGCAATTATGAAAAGCAAAGAGAATTTGCTTTGAGAGGTTCTCCCCTCCCTCCCTCTCCCTTCCCATCTTCTTTTCTTTTCTTCCTCTTTCTTGGTTCAAAAGGTCTTTTTGGTTTTGAACAAATTCCTGTTTAAATGGACTTCTTGAGAAGAAGTTGTACCCTAAATTCATCTCTTCATCCCAAATGGAGCAAACCCATTAAATAAATGGGAACTTGATAAGTGAACACTTAATGTGACTTTTACAGCTACTGTGGGTCTCCTCTTGTTGGGCACTAACAGTCATAGGGCTGGGTAATTACAATGACCCGGGGGCCAATATTTGGCCACCAGGGATTTCCAAAACGAACCAAACAAAACCAGGAGTGGATTTTCAGCAGGAGGAGACAACAGGCATGTATTAATGTTAATATGGGCACCAAAAGATATTTAAAATGGTACTGGCTTCACTTGGAGACATCCATGAGAGACAATTCACCCATTTGGGAGGACAGGAAAAGGGAAAACTGAAAGGGTTTGAAGGCTGCATAACCCATCTTGGAGGGCCACATGTGGCCCAAAGTCTCCCTATGCACATCAGAGAACAATCTAGGGTTGTGTGAATAGAAGTCACTAGAATGAATGCATAAAAACAATTTGATGCACTTTGGATCCAGTTTCTGATTAAATGACCCTAAGGTAGATCCAGATATGTCAGAAGAACACTATTTCCAATAAGTCTGTGTGCATGTGGATACACATGTGTGTGTGGGGGGGGGGGGTGTACACACACACACACACTTGTGGCTATCACATCAGATTATTGTTCACAAAAAAAAAATAGAACAATCTATCCTTCTATTATTGCTTTTTAAAAGATATTTACCCTTTTCTGTCAGAGAGGTCAGGTGCCATGCCAAACTACAAATTCCTGGATTCCACAGCATTGAGCCATGGCAGTTAAAGTAGTGTCAAACTGCATTATTTCTGCATTGCAGATGCAGCCTTTGTGATTACCATGTGAAAACCTCTAGTTATTGTTGTTGTTTCTGTTGATTATAATTATGCTGATAATTCTTAATTATCTTTATTAATACTCCAACGTTCCCTCCAATACTTGTATCTCTAACCAGTAAAGGATTTCTGTGGATGGGCCTGTGGGTGGAGCATATTGGCCAAAAGAGGCATGTCTTTGGACTTCTTAAAAGGCTAAATGCTGAAGAAAGAGATCTTCAGTTTCCATTTTCTGGCTGGAAAAAATAAAGAACAATCAATAAATCCTGCTGCAAGGTTTATGGGGACTTTGTACTGCAAGCAAAATCAAAGCTAGGAAATAAAATTCGCTTCAGGGATTAAGACTCTAATCTCAGATTCTCATTTGACCAATAAAGTGGTTGATGGATACTGTGCTCAAGCTATTAAATCCTGTGTCTCAATGTCGCCTTCTGAATTTCCCTCGAGTCACAAAACGCAGAGCATTTAGCCTGGGTCAAAGGAGCTTTACTAGAAAACACATGTCGACCCAATCACGACTTCAAAAATTAAGTGCAGTTTATAAAATCCCACTTATTTTGGGCTCTGGAAGGCATATATTCTGTGACTTCCCAGAATGTGTGCTCTCCCCAGTTATAAGTTTTATGTGTTCAGTTTTGCTCCATCTGAAGAAGTTTTCTTTAACACATACACACAAACCACACACACTTCACTTTGTGTCTAAGATGATTGCAATAAGATTAGTAGGACTTAGTCCACAAAAGTTTATTTCAATGAGGAACTTGTTACTTTGCTGTTGCTCTGTGCCCTCTCATTGTCTCCAGTTTATGGCAATGGTATCTTAGGGGTCTCTTGGCAAAATGTATTCAGAGGTTATCCACTTGGCTGTGCTCCTGTAAAAAAAAAACTTTGTAAAAAGGAGCTTCTTTGTCAGAGGTTTTGTTAACCGAGGTATGCCTGTAATAAGTAATACATAATGGAAACTGTGACTCTTAAGATAGAGCTGAGTACATGGTTTACATGCTGTACATGTGGCTTCTCCAGGGAAAAGGAACTCAGACAAATAGTCTATGGACCTTATCAGACGGGAGGAATTTCTCTTTATTGCGAATGCAGCCGTTGGAGCCAACACGAATTCACGTGAATTTGCTAGTTTAGTGAATTTACGTGAATTCCAATTGCATTCAGAATGCATTCAGAATGACTTCCCATTACCCGAAAATGACTCCCCATTGCCCGGAATTGCATAAGATGCTTTAATTTGCAATAACATAAAACCCATGATTGTGTTCGGGATGACTTCCCTTTTGACTGAAATTGTGTGAGATACTTTAATTCACAATAACGGGAAACCCTATGATTGTGTTTGGATTGCCATTAGATTATAATTCTAATTTTCAACGTCTGTTAAGGTCCTAGGAATATGAGATCCTTAAGATCTTTGAGAGGTATTGGCAATTTTGGTTGGGCACCAAAATTCTCTGATATTATTATTATTAACCTTTATTTATATAGCACTGTAAATTTACACAGCGCTGAACATACAATATTTTAATTAAACGGTTCCCTGGCCTTAGGCTTACAATCTAAAAAGACACAACACAAAAGGAGAAGGGAATGGTGGTGGGAAAGGGGATCAGATCCAGCAGTTCTTCTCTCCCTCTGAGGCCCGAGGCAGATGGACTGGAGGGAGGGCTCAGCTTCTTAATACATAATTAAAACATAATTAATAAATTAATACATAATTAGGGAAGGTTAACTATCTCACGAGACTACAAATCTAAGAATACATTAGAACTGAATCATAGCAGGTAAAGTGGTATCAAACTGCTTTATTTCTGCAGTGTAAATGAGTGCAAACTACTTTTGCACTTTGACCTCAGTTTGCAACAGTGCAAGTCAGATGCTGACAAGAGGGAAAGTGGGAGGTGAAAAGAGAAACTGGAACATTTTAGAAGCAGCAGAGGGAGTATTAACTTGGGAGTATTGCTGGTTGGAGGGTATATATACGGAGATCATGTATATGTATACACAGAAGAGGCCACTGTTTTTCCTTTTTTTTTTCTTTTTAATAAAAAGCAAGCTGCAGTTGCATTGGATTCCCATTTGAACTGACACCCTGAATCAGTTTCATTTTGATCAAGGCAGCCTGTGCCCTGCATGCTGTCAGAAGAAACCTAGGGTACAGATTGTCCTTTCCATTCAGGGGGCCAGTGTAATGAACCAAATTAATGAATTAGATTGTAAGCCTGAGGGCAGGGATCCATCTAATTATAAGATTGTATGTACAGCACTGTGTAAATTTACAGTGCTATATAAATAAAATAATAATAATAATATTAATAATAAACTCTGTTGCTACAAATCTGAGACATGCCCTCAGTATCAAAGAGAAGACTGCTGCAGTTTTTTGCATTGTTTATGTTATCCAAGACATTTTATTTATTCCCTCTGAAGTTCTGAATTGCACAGATCTTTTTTCCCAGGATCACACTTAAGAAGCCCTGTTTGATCTGGCCAAACATCCTGTGTTTATCTTGCCTCTTCAATCTCTTTCTTTTCTTTTTCTTTTTTTAATCATTCAAATTGTTCAAGGGTTCCCATAGCCTTGAGAGAATATGGATGAGCACTGCTGAGCTTGAAGATGAATGGGGGAACCGGGTGATCAATGATGGCAGTGCTTCCAGTGGCTAGTGATGTGCAGATCCTTGATGTTACTCCCTTAAAAAATAAATTAATTAAAGTATAATTAAAAAGGGGGGAAGGAGGAGGGGAGGAAAAAAAGGAAATGAATCATAGAATCATAGAATCATAGAATCATAGAGTTGGAAGAGACCACAAGGGCCATCCAGTCCAACCCCCTGCCATGCAGGAACTCCCAGTCAAAGCATCCCCGACAGATGGCTATCCAGCCTCTGCTTAAAGACCTCCAAGGATGGAGACTCTACCACACTCCGAGGGAGTGTGTTCCACCGTCGAACAGCCCTTACTGTCAGGAAGTTCCTCCTAATGTTGAGGTGGAATCTCTTTTCCTGCAGCTTGCATCCATTGCTCCGCGTTCTGGTCTCTGGAGCAGCAGAAAACAAGCCTGCTCCCTCCTCAATATGACATCCCTTCAAATATTTGAACAGGGCTATCATATCACCTCTTAACCTTCTCTTCTCCAGGCTAAACATCCCCAGCTCTCTAAGTCGTTCCTCATAGGGCATGGTTTCCAGACCCTTCACCATCTTAGTTGCCCTCCTTTGGACCCGCTCCAGTTTCTCCACATCCTTTTTGAATTGTGGTGCCCAGAACTGGACACAGTATTCCAGGTGGGGCCTCACCAAAGCAGAATAGAGTGGCACTATTACTTCCTTTGATCTAGACACTATACTTCTATTGATGCAACCTAAAATAGCATTGGCCTTTTTAGCTGCTGCATCACACTGCTGACTCATGTTCAACTTATGGTCTACTTGGACTCCTAGATCCCTTTCACACATAGTTTCATTCAGCCAGATGTCCCCCATCCTATATCTGTGCATTTCATTTTTCCGCCCTAAGTGCAGAACCTTACATTTCTCCGCATTGAATTTCATTTTGTTAGCGTTGGCCCAGCTTTCTAGTCTATTCAGGTCATTCTGAATTTCAATCCTGTCTTCTGGAGTATTGGCTACTCCTCCTAATTTGGTGTCATCTGCAAATTTGATAAGTATGCCCCCAATTCTGTCATCCAAGTCATTAATAAAGATATTGAATAGCACTGGGCCCAGGACAGAACCCTGTGGGACCCCACTGGTCACTTCTTTCCAGGATGAAAGGGAGCCATTGTTGAGCACCCTTTGAGTTCGGTCAGTCAACCAGTTACAAATCCATGTAATGGTTACCTTGTCTAGCCCACATTTTACGAGCTTGTGGGAATGTGGGAAAGGAAATGTGGGAAAGGAAGAGGTAATTGCATAGGACATGGACATGGGATAGTCATATATATTAATATAAGCTGACCATATTTCTAAGAATATATTTTCTTGAAGTTGCCATCAATCAAATACATGTTCATATGTAACTACAGTTGTAAAATATTGTGACCATTGAACGATAGATGCTGGTCTTTTCAGCTTTGGAGTTCGAGTGCACGTCTTTTTGCAACAGGAAAAGCAGAAATCTATTAGCTCATGCTCAGTGAGGTTCTCTGATATCCAGCTCTAATCTCCCTCTGTCTCATTTGTATGTCAGTTGTCTACACTCAACGTGTACACAAATTAATACAGGTTGATTATCCATTATCTGGAATTCTGAAATCCAAACTACTCCAAATGTTTTGACCTACGTAGCTATACTGTATTTGCAAGACTGGAGAAAAAACATGGTTGGCGAGAGATGTGAGGATCTGTGAAAGGTGGGAGAATAGATTCATGCCAAGCACTACGCTTGGATACCTGCCATATTATAGATCCTTAGTCTCTCTCTCCAGCCTCATTATGTCTCATTACACATAAGCAAATACAGGTATTCCAAAAAAAATTTAAAAAATCAAAACACAGAATGCTGATCCCAAGCATTTCAGCATCACCGGCTCTTCATTGGGGTCAACAGATTTGGTTAACAACATAGGTCTAGCTGACAACAGGTGCCAGCCTAAGGGGTGGGGAGCCACCTGCAGACCCTACTATACCCAAGGGAAATGGGGTCATCAAGAACAAGTGTACACCATCAACTGGTTGGAACTGAGAGCAATTTGCTTTGCCCTCTGTGCCTTACCGAATATAGTCAGAAACAAAACAATTCTTATCAGAACTGACAACATAACTGCAAAGTCCCATATCAACAGACAAAGGCATATCAGGTCAAGGTCTCTAATGAAGGAAGCAAGCCTGGTTCTGGGATGGGCAGAAAGAAATCTACTTCATCTCCAAGCAGAACATATAAAAGGGGAGCTGAACTAAAGGGCTAACTGGCTCATCCGGGAGTCTAGCATTGCTCCTAGACTCCAGAATAAAATCTTTCAGTTTCTTGAAAAGGATATCATAGAGGTGAGAAAGGTGCAGAAGAAGGCAACCAAAAAGATCAAGCAGTAGTGTTATTGTGGCTGTGTGTTATTTCCTTCTTCCTGAGTTAAAATTCCATGTCTGACACTGAACTTCAGTACAGAAGATGTTGAACTTTAATAGGTACCAAAACACATAACATTGAAAGAGAGTCAACTGTTTCTATGCAGAGTAGCCATTTTCTCTCTTCCCAGCAGCATTCTTATGTCTTTGACAGCTGTGTGACTGGCATAAAATTTTACTTCATATCATCTTCGTGCTGGGAAAGGGTTTTATCTGATAAATTTCCACCTATCCCATTGTGGGCGAAGCTAGGGGCGGCGGGGGTGGTCGAGGTCCTGGCACATCCATGCTAACCCTTCCCCAAAGCACAATAGGCAGGTGGATGCTTCTAAACCTTTATTTAACCAGCAGTTTAAAGAAACATAAAAGTCCAAACTTAAAGCAGCCTTTCCTAGGGCTGAGTCATCTTCCTACAGACTCTCCTGGAAGGACCATGTGCTGTGCTTCAGTCCTTGGTGGGCAGAGGAGCATGGAGGTACCTCTTTTCAATGCTTTCCACCTCAAGCTTCTCAGGTTCTTCTGGTCTGGCCCATGTCCATGCTCCCAGTTCTGACTGTGGGAATCCCACCACTTGCTCTCTGTGTTCCTTGGAAGGATTGGAAGCCAGGTCCCCACTTCCCAGGCCAGTCACACTCCCCAGGCTCCTTCCCAGCCAGAATCCACTAAGACCACTGCCCAGTGAGGACCTACCCGAGATCGCCCATGTGCTCACTGCAGTGTTAAGGGGCAGCCTCTCCTCTCTGGTCTCCTGGTCACCCTTACTTTCCCTTTCCCATCCACCTCACTGCACCCACCTCTTCCACATGCTCCTGTCCCCCCAAACACCTGTCCCTCACTCTTTAAAAGGACTGCTTGTGCCCCTCCTTGTCCTCTCCCTCCTCTTTGGCACCCACCTGTCTCCTATCTTCCTCTCCTCCAGGCTCCAGCCCCTCCTGTTCCCCGGGTCCTTGCACCCACCTCCATGCCCTCTTGCCCACTCAACCCGCGCATCCTCTACCACCCCTTTACACCCGTTCAGTTGTTCTACCAAAGGAAAAACAAAGGTGAGCATATTTCTAAAATGGCTTAATCTGGGGTTAAGATGCAGGGGCAGCAGAATGATGAGCTGCCCACATACATTTCTGGTAGTGATTGTGTTATTTGTCTGGTGTGCATTTTCCATGTATTTACAGGAAAATGCACATAGAGCTGATTGAGATTTGCTGACATGGATGGGGAAAAATGTATTGTGTGAATCTGCCTTGTAGTTCCCTTTAGGGACAAAAGATTGCCGTGTTAAGATGAGACAAATATTGGGTTTTATCACTTAATCTGATCCTATTCTTCTTCTTGTGAGCCTGAAGAATAAATCAATGAGAATTTACCCGAGTCTGAATCCTGAACAAGGAGTTGACAAGAAAATGTGTTTCATTCTTCCTGTTTAAATCACTGCGGTGTATTACAGTAGTATTTTAAACAGTGCCTTTGACTGACCTAGCAGAGCCTTTCAGCTCAATTCCCTTGTCAGATTCTGTCGTAATGAGCTTTTATAGAATCATTTCTCCACTACTACTGCTACTTTTTTTACTCCTTCTTCTTCTTTTTGTCCCCCCAACCCCCTGCTAAAGAAGAATCTCTCCCTGGATTGTGGGCATGTTGCTAAGCAACTGTGATACCTTTCTTGCAATCTTATCGAGCTCCTTATACCTTTCCATTGCTTTGGGTCAATTTGACTCCCCACAAAGCAGACCCAGATACATTATTTATCATGGTGGGAGGAGACACACTCAACTTCAGCCAATGTTGGAACAGCTCATGAAGAGGGCTAAGCATGGTTGGGGAGATCACTGGGGGGAAGAACAATGTCTGTGTTGGGGGGAAGCATTGTACAAGGAAAATTCAGCAGGTTGGAAGAGAATGAAAATAGGAGGTGGTCTTTGTGGAGCAGAAGAAGGTCAAGCAAACAATGACAGACTTTGGGACCCCAAGGAAGCACACCATCTTCATCACATCCTGCAGACAAAAGTGGTTCTAGTTAACTGTTTAAGATTTGGTGGAAGATATGAAATGACAGTCAGAAGGTGAAGAAAGCTTGTTAGAGGAAAGAAAGACTAAGGCTTACAGAATTGCTTCTTCCATCCAAAAGCAAAATTATTGGGCTTGGCCATTTTATTTTGTTGAAATGTTTATATCCCACCCTATACCATGAGATCTCAGGGAGGCATGTGGATAAGATTGGTTTGAATACCTTAACACAGCAGAAATCATTTTAATAGACTGCAAACGTGTTTCACAAGAATCAAGAAATCCTGATGAGAAGAATCCAGGACTGATGAGAATCCACAGCTTGAGAGTTATTCTGTGCCAAATGCAAATTGGGGGGGGGGGGGGGTTTGTGTGTGTGTGTGTGTGTGTGTGTGTAGAAAGCAGCAATTTTAACAATATTTTTACAGTCTATTCTGCACAAAAAATGCAGTGTATTTCTGTACACAAAATTCTGTTTTCTGTAAATAAAATGTTGTTTTCCGCACAAAACAACCATGTGGTGTGTGTGTGTGTGTGTGTGTGCAGAAAGAGCCATGAGGTGTGAATATTATTTGAAAACTGTACAGTTTTGAAGACTTTCTCACAGAAAGCAGAAAATTGCTAAAATTACTCATTGCTTCCTTTGAGAATTTAACAAGTTAAAAGAGTTTCAGATGGTCCCAGTAAAAATCATATTCACCTAATCCCACCAAAGCTACCATTTTGCATTGGAAGAGAAGCCTTCACTGACACATTCCATATGCAATTAGTAGTAGATGGGGGTGAATTTCATCTCCACTAAATAGGAAAAAAATATAATTCACATATACACACACCCATTGTCTTCCCACTGGCAGACAGACCTTTGGATTCAGGAGGGCTTTTAACAACTACTGCAGAAGAGGCATTTAATCAGTGGGCATTGCTCTTTATCTATTATTATTATTATTATTATTATTATTATTATTGCATTGGAACATTGTCATGGTTTTTTTTTAATCTATATCTCCTTTTTTACTTATTTTTTGTTATGAGCTGCCTTGAGACCCAGTCTTGGGGAAAACATAGAATTTGCATCAAAGAAAGAAATGAAATTAATGTCCTGTCTAGTTTAGCTTCCCTTGTCTATATGTAAGAAAGCAGCTGAAACTATCACTCTAGCGTTCTTGTAACCTGTCCTTTTTCATGCAATGCTACATAACTTTTAAACATAATTGAAGTTTGGAGGTAGAAATGAATTATTCCCATGAATCCAGTAATCCCTATAAGCCAAGAATGGGCAAATGTTGCAGTTGACTACCACATCTCACCTGCCCCAAGAGACCTTGGATGGGCACACCCTTCCACACTACTGTGCAAACAAACAAACAAAAACTATTTTGGTCCCAAATGCCCAATATGAGCCATGGTGGGAATTTTTACCATGTTTTTGGCCTTCCTGGACTATTTTGGGTCCAAACGAGTCATTTTTTTTCACAACATGAAGTGACCTGAAAGTCACTTCCAGTTCAATTCCTGATTCTTTCCTTTTCTTTAAAAAAAAACCCCTCCTCTTAAAAAAAAAAAAAAGAATTTTGACCCAGGGGCCCCTGGGGGCAACAAGAGTAGCCCCAGAGGAGCACATGGAGATGATGGGCTACACTTTGCCCACCTTTGTTACAAGCAAAATAAACTAATGGTTAAGCCATCACTAACCCATTACTACAGGACCAAAATTGTTCCAGTACAGCTGCCTCATCATTCCAATAAATAAATAAGAATGAAACTCTTCTGTACCAAATTGGCCTGTTGTCATTTTTCAGTGAACACCTTCCATGTATTTAGTGTAACACTTAACAACTAACTGGGGGCATGCAAATATCTGCTGTCTGCTTACGGTTTGTTACATCCAAGCATGTGGGGAAGTTAACTATCAGCATACACGGAGACCATATAAGATTCTCTGCATCTGTCCTCCAGGCATCATCCTTCCCTTACATGCCAGCAAAATATTAAAAAGGCAAGAGATGGTTTCTGGAACAATAAAGTTGACCATTTAATTAAAAACAGAAATAAAATGAAAGAAATGACTTGCTCAAGTTATTTCCAGAAAGATCAAACTTTTCTATTTCATTTGTATTGGTGGCAAGCAACAGAAAGCAAACATTGGCCAAATACTGACAGTTGGAGCAGTGAAATATGAGGAACTATAGAGGAGACAGTAGACCTGGAATCTGTCTTCTATATTATTGTCATTTATCATTTTCACAATAATCTTCACCATACAAGGTTCTTGCAACTCATGCATCATTTATCTTGACCAATCATCTATAAAGTAGATTAAGCTGATGGCTAAACTAGATGGTCACCAACAGATCAGATTCAGAGAATGCAACTTCAGCTTAACATCCAAAACAAGCGAGAAACCTTTGACCTACTACTCCCTCTGTCCTCCAACTCTCACCACATTGCCCTGGTAGAGGATTGTTTGAGTTGTAATTCAAAACACCTCAAGGTCAAAGTTCCCACCCCATGATCAATTTTTCCAGTTCAACCCTTTCCAGTCATAGGGAATAATGGCAATTGTTTTCCAATTTGTCTGAGTTGGGGACCACTGATCTAAAAGCTGGTAGACATGGATTAATTGGGAGATAAAGAGAAGGATAGGTTGGACTGCTTCTCCACAAATACCTTCTCTCACCTTTGGCTTCACCTCTCATATCTCCCTCATCTCCTTCCATTGAGCAGGATTTTTTAGAAATACTTGAGGCATACTTGTTTAGCCTCAAGGAGAACCTTTTTGCATATAAGAGAATAAAAGGAGATGAAGAGAATTCACAACCAACTTCAGGGAATGATAAATTGTGACAATGTATGAGAGAGATTTACCAATATTGAATCAATTGGATATATCTATGTGATGGCATACCCTTCAACAATTAATTGGATTGACTGAACAACTATCAAATCAAAATGGGTTGAAAACCTATGACTGAGAACCCTGATAAGGTTAGGTTTCTGATCATGGGAGCTTGGTGACCACAGTCAGCCAAACATTGATACAGAGTCTTCTTCAGATCTTCATGTTCAAAACATGAAGGTCTAACTTGATTCCAGGTGCTCAGAAAGATGGGGGAGGGAGCTTACATATGAGCCCATTTGCACATCAGCAGTTTTATTCCTATGTGTGTTCAGGTGAACATCTGAACTGGGCTACTAAATAAAGGGAGAAACTGATTTGCAAGCAGGGGAAAGCCAGCTTGTTATTTCCAACCTATATGAACAAAGTAAACTGTGAGGGCATGAATTAGACTTTGTTATGTTGCTTTTGTGTGCTTTCCAGTTGTTTCTGACTTATGGTTACCCTAAGGTAAACCTATCACAGGGGTTTCTGGGTTTGAGAGTGTGTGACTTGCCCAAGGGTTTCCATGGCAAAGCAGGGAATCAAACCCTAGGAGATTATTGCACAGCTAAATAAAGCTTCTTACCACTGCTGAATTCAGTCTTTCATTCAGGCTGCACACTGGTGTTATTGTATGGCTTTTCTCCTCAAAATCATCATCTGGGTACAGCTCAGCTCCAATGCTGGTCCCTTAACTCACTTCAGCAGCCATTTTCCAAAGTTGGGAGCTTTGTGACTTTGAAAAATGACTGCCAAAGTGAGTTCAGGGACCAGCATTGGAGCTGGGGTGTACCTGGGTGGCGGTTTTGAGGAGAAAAGTCATGCGATAACACCAGGTGCAGCCCAAATGAAGATTTAATTCAGCAGTGGTAAGAAGCTTTATTTAGCTGAGTGATAATCTCCATAATCTTCAGAGTCATAGTCCGATGCTCAAACCACTACACAACACTGACTGTGAGAATTACAAAATGGTACTTTTGCAGCTTTGAATTCAGTGTGGACACTGCAAAAATTTACAGCCACTTCCATAGGGCAACTTACACACACCTAAAACACTTAACACAATTCCAATATTGTTTTTCTCAATTTACTCAGTGGGAATGTTTATATGTTACTTTATTTATTTATTTATTTATTTATTTATCCATCCATCCATCCATCCTCCCTAAAGTCAGTTTCTTTCTATTTTTCAATTGTATGCATTTTAGCCATTCATTTTTTAAAATGTGTGCATAGTTTTGTGTGGACTTTATTTCTCTGAAACACCTCTTAACCTTCACAGATGTGTGAGTGCTCAGAGTGAAGAACATTTCTGCTCACAATGTCTCTTGGGACATGCAAAAATGCTATTTTCATCAAAGCTGTCAAATCCAACAAAATTCTTTTCCTCCTTACCCATAATCCATCTTTACTACTTACAGGAGAAAAGAAGAAATATTACACTAAACCTCAAGATTCTTGGGAGTCCTTCAAGCACATCACAGATCTACAGGGAAATGAATGCTTCAGAGAAACACTGCTATAATTAAAGCTATAGAATACCTGCACTATGACATTAGTGTTGAAAGAAATTTATCAAGAAAATGACAGTCTTGGCTTGATGGTGAAAGTCTGTGAAATGTAGACATTCTGTGACATTCAGTAATCCAAATATACTGCAACCAAGCAGAATATTGTTACTGTTGTTATTTTGATGACTGACTTCCCAAAAATTTCACTTGGGATTACAACAAAAGCAGAAAATACAGGCTTTCTTCCCTTAAATCATAGATACACATCCCTGATTGTTACTAGATTAGTAGGGAAAGAATTTTATCATGAAATCCATCTGGATGTTATTGGTCAGCATCTTGAATCCAAGGCTGCCATTTAGTATCATGGTTCAACACTCCATTCATTACTATAGTGCACCTTTCCATTGATGGGCAAAACTTGTCAATAAACTCTCAATCTGACTTCTATTCCATTACTGCCTTCATATGATAGGTTCCTTCTGCTTCAGTTCCACATCTCATGATTCTGCTACTCTCTGCCTCTCTCATCTCCCCCTTGCGACAATCATGGTGTCCAATAGCTTCACAAAGCTGGCTGCTGTGTATATTCAGCAGCTGTCTACAGAAGGCAGTTAAGATTGCTTGTCTTCCTTTTCCTCCTGAAGCACAAACCTGCTGTGTGAATGTTTTGGGAAGGCAGTAGAGCAGCAACTTTGATAGCCAATGCCTTCTCAAAGCCATCTGCTGTGTGTACATGCACACAGCAGCTGATTACTGGAAATGGTTGCCCTCCCTTCCTCCCAAATCATGGGGCTGTTGTGTGAATGTGTGCAGAGCAGCCTCACATTTTGGGAGCAGCAACCTCAGTGGCCAACAACTTCCCAAACAACAACTTCCCAACAACTTCCCTGTTGTTGTGTGTCCGTTCAAATAGCAGCTGGCTTCAAGAGGCAGTTGGCAGCCAAGAAGGTGGAATTTGGCAGTGCAGAAAACAGATCATACAACAATGTATCCCCAAAACACTATTGTGGGGAAAAGTGTGATAAGAAATGATGCCAAAGTGGTATGTTTCCATATTTAAACCAGCACAATTGTGACAGGACAACAGGCTGGTGTGGTGAAGTCCCTTGATTCTTATTGAAATCTTGCTGAACTGTGAATTGGGGAGGGGGAGCTGAAGTCTCATGATTAATCAGGTTCTTTCATAAACATGCCAGTCCATCCTGAGACTAGTGTGTGTGCTCTCTGTTTCTCTCCATGAGACAAGGAGAAAATATCAGTGAATTTAATCCACCTGTTTTAATATTTAGTGAACAGTTTGATTCCAGAAAACTCTTCCTCTAAATACCCAAGACTAAAGATAAAGACAGAAGGAGTGAAAGAAGATCCACTTCATAAGCCACCTTATGAACAGCCTCAAGGTAGGGGGGAGCTTCTGTTTAGACTTAGCTGTCCTTTTAAAAGAATGATACTTTCACTTGATACCCAGCAGGAGCAAAATATATGCATGCCTGAGGAATGGCTGGTACTTGTGCAGATATAGGCAGCTTATTTAACTAGAAATGAAAAGGGAGCAGCTATGGATTATAATGGTATTGTTACTCGAGTGACTGATTGAAAATCACATTTGAGAAGGAGTATTTGTACCAGAAAAGGAAGGTTTTCCAGAATTACAAATCAAGGGGGGGGGGGCTTTTGTCATGGTAGAACTGCAGTGCAGACTTCCAATGATGCTGTGATAAAGTTTCAAAGCTCGGAAACATTGAAATTCTTTGTCCTACCTAAATAAAGAAATTTACATTGATCTCTTTTGAAATCTTTTTTGTTCATTTTGGCCCAGTTCTCTCTTCTGGCAAGATGATCTTGAACATTTTTTCCTGCCTTATAAAGGAATGGCTGCCCTCATGCAGTGTGCTGTCATCTGAAAATTTGATGTGTATATCTTCTACACCATCACCCAAGTCATTTATAAAGATGTTGAACCACTCTGGGACAAAGACAGAAGCCATTTGTCACATTTCTCCACTTTGACAAAGTACCATTGATGAGTATTTTCAAGGCATAGTACATTAACCAGCCACAAATCTAACTAACCAAAGCATTATCTTGCCCTCATTGTATCAGCTTACCAACAAGGATATCATCAGCCAACACTGCAGAAGTCATGTATCATGTAAATATTATTACTTGATGAAGAGAGCTAGCATGATGTTTGAGCATTGAGCTAGGACTCTGAAAACCAGGGTTCATATCCACACTAATCTATGTAAACCCACTTGGGCAAGGCAAGCTCTCTCAACCTCAGAGAAAGTCAAAGGCAAAAAAAAAAAAACAACCCACAACCCTCTGAGTAAATCTTGCCAAGAAACCCCCCTAATAGGTTCATCCTAGTCTTATCATAGGTGGGAAAAGAGTTGAGGGCACACAACATAACTCTCACCATGGCAACATTAAGATGAGTTTTCTTTTCCTCTTAAAACATTGTGGTTGCAAAATGTACATGAAGAGGTAAGTACAGAGTTCTTGTAGCACCTTTGAGACTAACTGAAGTAAAGAAATTGGCAGCATGAGCTTTTGTAGATGTCACTCTACTTTCCTCAGATGCATCTGATGAAGGAGACTGAAGTGATGACAAATTCTTTCTTTCAGTTAATCTCAAAGGTGCTACAAGATGTCTCAAAGGTACTACAAGATGTTAGTCTACATACTGATTTTACAGACTAACATGGCTATATCTTTGAATTCTATGAATAGGTAGTTTGGTTGGCTTGAACTTCTTGAGAAAATCTCAATGGCAGATTCACACAGGACAGAGACAGCCTGGAACTCAAAGGAAGCTACTTTTCTATTGCTAATGTAGTTGAAATTTTATTACCAGTCTTTTATTGCACTTTGTACCTAACTCCATATTGACAAGAAAGGGAGGGCCCTCTGCCTGGATTGAGATCCCTCTAGACCAGTGGTTCCCAAACTTTGGTCCTCCAATTGTTTTGGACATCAACTCTGAGAAGCCACAGCCAGCTTGGCCAACTGTTAGGATTTCTGGGAGCTGAAGTCCAAAACATCTGAGTGACCAAAATCTGAGAATCACTGCTCTAGATGATCTTAATTGACAGCAGAAATAACATCTGAAACAATATGCAGGCCTGTGACTTTTCATACTTTTGTTCTGTGTGATTTTTAACAGCTTTGCCTGATGAAGAAGGCAGTGAAGCTCAGCAGCTTGCATGATGTATTTTGTGCATCACTGTTTTGTTATATTTTCCATCTATGTGTAATATTTTATTCCAGTCTGACTTCTTTCTTTTCATGCCTTCTGAAGAATAACAGTGCTTTGCCTCTGACATAGATACTTTGAAAATTTTGTACTGTATTCATAAAATCCCACAGTCTACCTCCCACTCCCTTTAAATTCTGATTTAATATTTCTGTTTCAGTCAGATGGCGATGTTAAAACTTTAGAGAACAGTGGAAGGGTTGGGTTCTGAACACTACAGCCACACTCTCAGGCCTTTTCATTCTTTCCGATCCTTTCCCTGGCTATTCTCAGACAAACAGAACATGAGAAGTTCAAGCTACACAACATGTCATTATGAATCACATCCTGCCTCTAAGCTTCTTTCCTCCCTTGAAAGTAAAAAGAAAAAAAGACCACAAATCTTTGTAAATGACATTAATTACAGACTTGCAGCAAACCTATGGAGACATCAGAGGTAGAGAGAGTCAACAGCTAATTCAAAACCAGCTAAGCTGGAATGCTGGCATTTAAGATCGCACAGGGCTGCATGATTGTCAGTCCAGTTCAAATAAAAATGTCAAATTTCAGTAAACTGTAGGATACATCCGTTCTAGACTTCTCCAGTATTTGACCAGGGTTACATGAGGTGTTCATGGAAAAATCTGATACTTCGTCCAGAGGAGGAAGGCAGGTTTGCAGATCACATAGCTCTGAAATGGGAGAATGTTTGGCCTTCATATATTGTTGGGCTGCAGCTACCACAGTAGCTCCTTATAAGCTTTGTGTCTAGGTTTGATGGGTGCATCGGTTCAGTACCATCTGGAGAATCACACCTTCCCAACTTCAGATGTACCCAGTACTGTTCTTGCAATGCCTTGCCATCAGCTCCTTGGGAGAACACAAGATCAGCAATGGCTGGAATGCTTTGCTATGTATATCCACAGTACTAAGTACATGAAATATCATTGGAACAGATTTCAAAGTAATCATTGGTAGGATTCAAATGCTTAATACAAACAGGAATTCAACTTCAACCCAACATTCCCTGTTTTGTTGACTGGTCCAACTCAAAGATTCTCTAGTATAACAAATATAGATCAGGATATTCATACATCTCTTCTGAGCAACAGTTTAATAGCTGTGTGGCTTGTAATGGCCTGCAAGGAAGACTGTGTTACTCTTTGGCCAAGGTTAGTTTGGTCAAGTAAGTTTTTGTTCAAGGAGTTTGTTCAAACAAACCCCTGCAAATAGGCAGTTTAAAGAAGTGCATTGATGAATTAGAAGTAAAATAGTATTATAAAGTTCTAATAAAATCATCACTACCAGCATCATTGTTGTTGTTGTCATCCATTTCTTGGAAGTCTTTTTCCTAAAAGGACTGGACATCTCACAGATAAAATACACAGAAAGTTGCTGTTAATTACCATCAAGTCAATTTTAGCTTATGGTGACCCAAAAAATGAGAAACTTCAAAGCCTACCTGTTATCAACAGCCTTGCTCAGATCTTGAAAACTCAAGGCTGTAGTTTCCTTGATTAGGGCTATTGCTATTGTCTTTTACCTTCCCAAGTATTATTGACTTTTCTATTTTGTTGTTGTTGTGTGCCTTCAAGTTGCTTCCAACTTATCACAGGGTTGTCTTGGCAAGATTTGTTCAGAAGAGGATTGCTTCTGCCTCCCTCTGAGGTAGAAATAATAAAAACAATAGATAATGGTGGATTTGGCCATGATGATCCATGCCTTAACTACCTCTCAATTAGAATGCTGCAGTGTGCTCTACATGGGGCCGTCCTTAAAAAGCAATACTTGGTGGGTTCTTCACTGATCCTAAATGAACTGCAGTGGCTTCCAGTTGGTTTCTGAGCTCAATTCAAGATGTTCATTTCAATATGCAAAACTCTAAACAGTTTGAGGCCCAAATATCTAAAAGAACACTGCTCTCTTTTAAAAAAAAGAGCATGGTTGTGTGTTCCACCAGCCCAAAGTATTAGTTTGGTGAGTACATGGGGAAGGGCTTCATCTGTAGGAACATCTTGACTCTGGAATTGTCCCAACCCAATGGATATCAGACTGGCTCCATCCTTGTACTTCAAACAGTTGGTCAAATCTGTATTGTTCAATATTTGTATTTTATTTTTAATTTAAGATGAATACTGTAAAATTGGCCAATAATCTCCCATCAAATGTGGGTTTTTGTTTGTTTATTTATTTGTTTGCTTGTTTTCCCTAAGCATTCCTAAGTTTGCACCCAAACTCTTTCTTGAAATAGTCTGGGTTTCCCTCCCTTGTGTTTTTCCTCCTTCCTCTCCCACTGATCATGTGCCACATCTAGACTTGTGCAACATTTCAGAAATTGATTTTCACCCATTTCTATTGAGCCTCCTTTGTTACTATTCAGGGGTTGTAGTCATAGCATTGAAGTGATTTAGCAATATTACTCTAGTTAGGATTATTTTTGTTTTCATAGAATCATAAAATTGTAGAGTTGGAAGAGACCACAAGAGCCATCCAGTCCAACCCCCTGCCATGCAGAAACTCACAATCAAAGCACGCCTGACAAATGGCCATCCAGGCTCTTTTTGAAGACAAACATTCTTCTTTCCCTCACTTGATCTGTGTGATGCAAACAATAGTGATGCTTACTGGTGTACAATACAATTTATTTCAGAAAATACTGGGTTAATTTAAATTCACCTGGGACATATGAATGAAACGTTATGTGTAATGTTAGAAGTTCCCAGGAAATATTTTGAGTTGAATGTAATGTCATTTGAATCTCCAAAATAAAATCACTTATACAGAAACAACACCTGGGACTTTCTGAGATTTTTTTTTCTCATCTGGAGGGGCTCATACAAGTCATAGAACACTACCTAAAGACATAAAAAAAATGAAAGAAGCCTCCATGTATGCTTAGTCAGAGGTTCATAAGAACTTTGCCTGTGCTGGATAGGATTGATTACATTCCCCCTGAAATCTCAGGGTTCCAGCTTTAGTGTTCTCTGGGACTTAGCACTGATCTTGGATACTGTGGTTTTAGCAGTGACCAGGAATGCATTTGTACAGCTAAAACATGTGCACCGGCTGCACCCATTCCTTGAGATGATGCATGTAGCTATGGTAACACATGTCTAACAGCTTCACTGGCTACCAGTTCTGGGCACAATTCAAAGTGCTGGTCAAAATCTAAAAAGCCCAACATGGATTAGGCTCAGACTACCTGAAAGACCATACCTCCTCATATGAACCTTTCAGTTTTAATTTTTACTAGGAAGCCTTTCCTTCAGTCCCACAACCATCACAAGCTGTCTTGGTGAGGATGCAAAGGAGAATCTTCTCTCTCCCACCTTTTAGAACTCCGTTCCACAAGAAACTAGGCTGGTCTCCTCCCTGCTTTCTTTGCATTGGCGGATAAAGATTTTTTTTAATATATAAGCATGGAAGTTTGGATGTTTTATCTGTCTTTTTAAGCTTTGTATGTCTTTTTAATAATTTTACAATGCTTTGTGTGATGATTTGTTTTCTAGTGACTCTTTCTGGAAGCCACCTTGGGTCTCACTTTGAGAGAAAGGTGGCATACAAATGAAATAAATAAATAAATAAATAAATGCATTTTATTTTCAGTTGTATTATGCTGGGGGAAAAAAGATTGTTTTTTTCCTCAAGATTTGTCCCAAGCAATTAAAGGTTATTACAGATTTCCTAGTCACAGAACAATACATTCTCACAGAAGCTAATCTAACTTGCTAACAATTTGATATTGTTTGTTATAACAAGCAAGAGATTACATTTTGGATTTCTGCAAACTGATAGAGATTACATTTATTCTGAGTTTACTTCTGCTTCCCCCCACAAAGAATCACTGGAAAACAGGAGCATTTTTCAACTCTATCGGGGGGATAAATATGAACAAATGTGAGTTGCTTCAGCTGTGTCCTAGATACAATGTGGGTGTATTATTTATTGAATAGAGGCACAATGTTTGTATTTCAAGATACTAGATATGGAACATAAAAACAAATTGGGCCATTGCTCTTGAAATAAAGCACCAGAGGTGAAGAATAGCTGAAACATTTGTTTTCACTGTTCTTAAACCAATACAATGGGTCCTTGTCTTTTTTCCACCTTCATCAAACACAAATCTAAATAAATGGGGCTGAAATTTCTTTTGCACCCTCCAGAGGCCAGATCAGGGCCATTTTGTGAGGTTGTTGAAGCCCTGATCCAGCCAGGAAAGGCCATCTGTAGAGTCCCTACGTAGCTTGTAAATGCCATGTTGTTGTTGTTTTGTGCCTGTAAAGTCATATCCAACCCTAAGGTGAACCTATTACCAAAAAAATTGGCAAGGGAGCGAGGCTGAGGGAGTGTGACGTACCTAATGTCACCCAGTGAGTTTCCATGGACAAGCAGACATTTGGACCCTGATTTCAAGAGCCATAATCCAATGCTCAGACCTCTACTACACCATACTGGCTTTCACTTATAAATGTAACATATTAAATATTTAAATAAAAAGAGCCATTTAGGCAGTAAGAATGTGCATAGTTATTTACAATGGGCATGAGCAGAACAGGACACAATGGCCCAACTGGTAATGACTTGACACAAACAAACACACTGTATTGGGAGATGGTAATGCTAGTTTGGAGTAGAAAACTATCTTGGCTTTTTTGGATAGGGGGTAAGCAAGAAACAGCATGTGGGTCACATTCTGTTTTTGCAGGCCACCCCTTACTTTTCATGTTGCTGAAAAACAGTTGTGCCAATGTAGAAAACATAAGGTGAGGTCTTCTTCCTTCCCCTTCCTTCATGAAGGGGACAATCTATCCTGTATATGGCACACAAAGGTGTCCTGGTGGCAGGAGACAGCCACTGTAGGTCCCAAGTCAATGCAGCCACCAAATAGTATTCTGTTGTTTACTTCATGTTGCGCAAAACTCTGACTAGAGTCCTGTTGGTTTCTCCGAATGAGAGTTTGTGGTTGTGGTTGTTGTGCACCTTCAAGTTGTTTCCAGTTTATGGTGACCCTATGGTGAACCTATCATGGATTAATTGTAGAATAGTGAATCAAACTGTAGGTAAATCTGGTTTAATCAGGACTTACAACAAGATTTATGTGTACAGTTACCTCAGGGGTTGGTTCTGACTCTGGCCTGGAGCGTCTTCTCCAATTCTAATTTGGAGGGGGAGAAATCTCAGAGTGAAAGCACTACATTGAAAGAGGCATATAATATATATATATTTATATATATATATATTCATTTGTTAGACTTGGTGATTTTAAATAGCCTACTATGTACAACAGTGGTTGATGTATCAATGTATCACCAGGACCTGCCCCTTTTAACAACATCCTTGTAACAGCACCAGGGCACACTTCTTGTGATATCACAGGAATGGCACTAGGTCTCAGGTTTTGGTCCTAAAATCTAATGCTCTGGTATAGTCCTGAACTGGCAACTCTATTTAGATCTCTATGGGGCTTTACAGACCACCCAAAAAGGGTGGTCTGAAGCCTCCTTTTATTGCTGCAGGCCTTTGCCACAGCAGCTAGATGCTGCGACAAAGATGCGCAGCAAAAAAGGAGCAGGGAAACCCTGCTCCTTTTTAGCATTGCAATTGTGACTGCACAGCTCCATCTAGACATCGTGCAGTTGCGATGGCGTCGTCTCACATGTCATCTAAACGGTGCTATGTAACAACGCCTGTGTCGTTACGTGCTAGGGCTCAGGAGCATGCAAATGCTGCTAATGCTCCCTAACTGCCTTTAAGTCATCCCTGACTCATAGCAACCCTGTGGATGAAAAGTCTCCAACACTCCTTGTCCTCTACTGCTCTGCTTAGGTCCTGTAAATTCATACCCATGACCTCCCTAATTGAGTCTATCCGTTTAGCATGTGGTCTTCCTGCCTTTATATTTCACTCCATCTTTCCTAGCATAATTGTCTTTTTAAATGAGCCATGCCTCCTCATGATCTGGCAAAAGTATATTAGCCTCAGTTTGATCACCTTGGCTTTCAGGAATATTTCAGTTGATCTGTTCAATCATCAATTTGTTTGTTTTTTCAGCTGTTCATGGTATTCTCAGCAATTGTCTCCAGCACCACATCTCAAATGAATTGATTTTCTTCTTACCTGTCTTCTTTACAGTCCAGCTCTCACATCCATAAATGGTAATGGGGGCTACAATGGCTTGTACTAGTCTAACTTTAGTGCTCAGGTGTATATGTTTACTTTTAAAGGATTTTTTCTAATTCTTTCATAGCAGCCCTTCCAATTCCTAGTCTTTGTCTCATTTCTTGTGTTTGGCAGGAGAGGAAAAATAACACAATATTCTGAGGGATCTTTCAGATGAATAGAATGATTTCGCCAAAGTTTTTGAACACCACTTGCTACATGACATCTGCTAATTATTTTTTTATATACACAATACACTGCCTATTATTAGCCATGTTACCCAGCTGTAGGTGTTCAGATAAATTAATTCACCAGCTGGTGAATCTCAGAATACTGTATTTCTTGGAAACAACCCAAGTTTGGAATAATGTGTGTATGTGTGTCTATAACCACCACATGGAAAAGTTTCTTTTCGGACTACAACTCCCAAAATGCCCAAACTAGGGGGTTCACTGACCAGGCTGGCTGGTGTATTCTGGGAGTTGTAGTCCAAAAAAAGGAATTTCTTCAAGCTCTGATCTACAGCTAGCTAAATGCATACATAAACAGATAAGTCAGTTTGAATTGTTTGTGAGGATACCTAAGAAGCCAAGGCTTTTGCAAAGCAAGAAAGAAACTGCTGTAGTTTTATGGAGAGAAACTGATCTATACATTTCCTCGCCATAACCATATTTTTCAGACTATCCCTAAGTGCAAAAGTCACAGGAAATACATTAACATAGAAATATATATGTTCAAAAGTAATGGCAGTACAAATCGTACCACCATCACAGATATAATTGGTGAGGACATGGAAAGAGACTTTTCAGTGGCTGCCCCCACACAGCAGAAATCCCTTCCATAGAGGGAGGGATCCCTCCCAGCTCTCTGTCTTAAAAGCAGGATTTTGATACATGGATCATGAAATAGAAGGATGTCTGAAAGTGGCACGCTCTGCTGTTATCTTTGCTCTTTTCTACTATACTGGAAATGTGTTTTAACCTTTTCCTTTTTTAAACACACACACAAACACACAATTTGTTCATTTTATTTTATTTTATTTTATTTAGTAAGTTAAGATTTTAATTGAATGTTGTTTTAAATGATCATAAGCCACTTTGAGTTTTGTACTGGCAGAAAGGCCGTGTATAAACTAAACATAAGTAAATAAGAAAATAAATTAAAATTAGAGCTGTAGTATAGTTTGTCACCAAGTTGTACTTGAAGTTGAGGTATAACAAGGATACAACTTGCAAAGTGATCTTGTAGCACCCTTGAGAGTAACTGTGCGAAAGATAAGTTTCCGTAGACTAGGGTCTAATCTGCACTGCAGAATTAATGCAGTTTGAGACTGCATTAAATGCCATGGCTCCATCCTATGGAATCCTGGGATTTGTAGTTTGTTGTGGCACCAGACCTCTCTGACAGGGAAGGCTAAATATCTCACAAAACTATAAATCTCAGAATTCCATAGCATTGAGCCATGGCAGTTAAAGTGGTGTCAAACTGCATTATTTCTGCAGTGCAGATTAGATCTAGGTCTACTTCGTCAGATGAATGGAGCAAATTGGTGCCCAGAAAGGACTTTTATAATCAGGCTGGATGAATACCCAGAGAAATGCAAAACATGTTGATATGGTGATGAAAGGACAAAAAGTTCCATTTTAATTAAGTTTGTTGGGGGTCAACGGCAGGAGGAAAGATGTTGCCTAAGATCATGGTGGATGGATGACCGTATGAATCATGGAATGTGTTTTGGAATGTGGTATGTGCAGGCTGGGATAGACCTAGTCTATGAAAGCTTTTACTACAGCTTCTTTCACACAGTCTAAAAGATGCTACAAGATTCCTTTGCATACTGATATTCCAGACTAACATGATTATGTCTCTGAAAGATGCGACTTGACAGTCTCTCCAACATCCTGTTTAAGTGGGAATTGCCAAGCCCTCCAGATGGTATTGAATTGCAACTCCCAGCATTCCTCAACATTGGGTATGCCCATTAGGGCTTCTGGGAATTGCAGCCGAACAATATCTGGAATGCTGTACAAATCCCACCTCTGTTATACATTAATAAAAAATGTGTTCTCCAAGTACCAATTTTTAGACCGCCAAAACAGCCCCATCTATGCATGAGAGAGAGGGATAAGTAACCTTCAGGAGATCCTGGAAATTTGCTGATGTTAACAGAAACCCTAAAAGAAAGTTCTAGGGAGGGACCACTCCCTATAACCAGACCATTGATCCTGAGCTGCTCAGTGAATGTAAACCTTTCAGGGACAGAGATGAAAAGCAGGGAAAAAGGAATGCAATAATCCATCTGAGGAAGTAGACTTAAGTCTATGAAAGCTCATGCTGCCAATTTCTTTCTTTCAGTTAGTCTCAAAGGGACTACAAGATCTCTCTACATACTGATTCTACAGGCTAAAATAGTTATATCTTTGAATGCAATAGTTTCTCTTAAAAGGGCATGACGTGAACTTTGACCATGACTATATAAAGCTTTTTATAGTCTTTCAAGGCTTCTGTAATCTTTGTTGGTTCCCACAACTTATAGCTTGTTTGTGTGCCTAACATATACATTTTTTGTGACATACATTTCATTTTAAGAAGGGGAATTATTTAGTTTTTATTTCTATTTGTGTGCTTCTGTTGCTTGTGACCAAGTGTTGATAATAACACAAAACAGAGAACTGATGTGCTGATTAGTGATTCTCAAAACCCTCTCATCTGTTAAGGTTGTGGAGTGTTATGATGTAGCCAAGATGATTCCTTGCAATGTATTTTTGAAAGCAATTATTTAAGTGAAATGCACAGGCTTTTCTGATGTTAGATTTCTTTGGGATTGTCTGTGTGCACCCAAGGCTTGGTATTGTTTCAATTCTGCAGAGAATATAAGTGAACAATTGTCATTAACCAATATATTTTGGTGGCATAACTAGGCAAGAACAAACCAACCAACCCAAATTTATTTGAAGTTGAAATAGTGTGACATGTGTCTTAAGGTTTACATGAAGGTTGCACTAACTGTTACAGAAAAACGTGATGTATTCTACATGATTTTGTATAGGCAATCAAGTCTAGATATATGGCTTGATTGTATCATAGAGACAATGATAATTTTGCCATACAGTGCAGACAGCCATTTTGCTGTTACTTCAGAACCACTTTTCATTTTACACACACACACACACACACACACACAGGGGGTGGGGAGAAAAAGATGCTTATAAATGGACAGCTAGGATGCCATCTGTTGGCTGATGTGATGGAGAATAATTGCATTAGTGATGAAAAATGTAATCGCTGAAGAGAAGTGTATTGCAGCAGAGTAACTGCATCAGGCATTTTTAAAGAGTAGCATTCTACAAAGGTCACAGAGACCCAATGAAACAAAGGCAATGCAGGCACAACTTAGAGGACAATGGATTCAAGCACATACCCTCAAAATATAGGAATGTGAAGCTTCTGGCTCCATTTCTGCATGTGCCAAACATTTGGTTGAAAAAAAACAGAAATATAGTGTTTCCCATGCAAACTCCTCTTAGCATGATGTGTGTGTGTTGTTATGCGTCCTTGGCTTCATGGCATGTAATGTTCCCTGTTAAAAAGGATGCAAAAAATTACCATTTCAACTACAAATCCTATAATTCTCCCATACAGAATGGTCCATTCCTATATTGGTTGGGCATTCTGGGAGTTGTAGACAAAAGGAAACTTTCCCAAAGTCTGCTAGGTGTGCGAAAACTATATAACACAGACTTGAGTCATGCTCATTTATCATGTATTATACAAGATTACACATCAGTATGTGCATCCAGTTTCTGTTCTTGTTATGTACCTTCAAACTGATATCAACCTATGGAGAGAAACCCTATGGGGTTTTCATTGCAAGATTTATTCAGAGGAATAGTTTTTTGTGGAGCTTTCGGGCTATGTGGCCATGTTCTAGAAGAGTTCCTTTCTGACGTTTCGCCAGCATCTCTGAATTCTCTGAAGATGCCAGCCACAGATGCTGGCGAAACGTCAGAAAGGAACTCTTCTAGAAGATGGCCACATAACCCAAAAGCTCCACAAAAAACTATGGATGCTGGCCATGAAAGCCTTTTGACTCCACATTATTCAGAGGAAGTTTGCTATTGCCCTTCTCTAAAGCTGAGAGAAGGTGATTTGCTCAAGGTCAACCAGTGAGTTTCTGTGGCTGAGCAGGGATTTGACCCTAGATCTCCTGGCATGCTGGATCTCTATCTAATATCACAGTGTCATCCACATATGCATTTCTTTAACAATTTTGGATTGGAGGTGATTTTGGTACATAGTTAATAGAAAGGTGGAGTGTGGGGCACCACCATAATGAGTGACAAACTAAGTGTAATAAGGTAATATGATTTAATCCTCAGCACAATTGGGAGTTGGTGGCTAAATATGAAGTTATGCCTGGCTAATTTCTTTCTGTAGGGCCCTGAACTATCTTGAGCAGATCATCCTGGAGACACTGGGAGTGAAACAATAATCCAGTTTGTCTTCATAAAATTGAAAGATGAAACAGCAAATAAACTGGTGCAAGAAAGAGAGGATTGCAAAAGAACCACTGATTGAATATTAAAATTTTTGTTTTGGACACATTTGGATTTCTTGAGATTTATTTAATAACATACACGGTGGTGGTTAAATTGAAAGAAATGTATATGATTAAACAAGACACTTTATTATGTAAGAGACTAGTAGAAGTTATTTGTCTTTGCATAGATCCCTTTGATGTAAATCCCACTAGAGAGACTTGCATTGAAATTGGTGGTTTATAATACATTAAAAGCAGCTTGAAAACAGAGCAATTACAACAGCTTTTATCTTTCATGGATCCAGTGACATGATTCTCAAACTTACAGCCTGTTTGGCTGGGCTGGGTCAAAATATTGTGGTGAATAAATGACAAAATAACCACACATACATACATTTCCAGTTCCACATAAAAAAAAAAATCTGATCTCATACAGAATCTCATTTCAATAGAGTTGACAAGTCAATGCCCTCCAGGACACTTGAAGGCCAGCAAACTAACTTAAATGGTGCTGACTAATTCATGTGGCATATACAACTCTATATGTTCTGTGTCTGTCAGTATCTGCCACCAGAGTTGCCTTATTCTGCCTAAAGGTAGGACAAACCCTGCTATTTGGAACATTTATTTGGAACCACAATAATGCACTATCATTTTTATAATAGACATCCATGTAACCATCCCTAATAAAGTCTTTGGTCAATGCCAGAACAGAACGTGATTTCACCTAGTGAAACAAATTAACACAACATGATGTCATCCAATGGTTCCAATCCCAATAGCAGACAAAGATGCTTCATTTCATGACCCTTAGACTAGTTGGAAGGTGGGGTGTGAATCTAAGTTGATTTTATTCTTACATAGAAAAATTTCAAAAATTTTCTCACACTGGGCAAGATTACTAGAGATTACATTGCACTGTGGAGGTTTTGCACTGCAAAACTTATTTTTGAAAAAAAATGCACACAAAGTAGTCCATTTTGCACAAAAGTTACAGCTTCATGTCAAAAAAATGATGAACTAAAAAAAGAAGAGATTTTTGCACAAATGATTTTTTTCATAAAAAGTCCTAAAATGTATGAAAAATTTTGTGGTTGATGATCATTTAATCAGCAGACTGTCAAGGTACTCTTTCTTATCAAGGTTATACATATAAACATGCACATGAGATTTCTTAGTCTAATCTAATAAACATGATGGCATGCCCCATCAAAAAAGACACAATTCCACC
Organism: Urosaurus nigricauda; assembly: GCA_034509955.1. Classification (NCBI taxonomy): domain Eukaryota; kingdom Metazoa; phylum Chordata; class Lepidosauria; order Squamata; family Phrynosomatidae; genus Urosaurus; species Urosaurus nigricauda. Next base: position 112,038,991 of record JAOEGL010000006.1, read on the forward strand.
CGCCAGTTACACATAAGGAAGGACACAGAGCTGCATTTAGACTCATCCTTCCCTGCTTAATATAGTAGCTGATAGGCAAAAGTGAAGATTGTTTTATAGAATTGTAAACAAAGTTCTGTGGTTGAACTATTGGATCATGGCCAACCAAATTTCTTATTGTATAATGCAGCATAAAAATTTTTAAGATTGCCAGAAGAGATGTGAGATATTTCTTGCTATACCAAGAAAATATATTCAGTCTGCAAAACTTATCCCCCACTCCACCCCACGTGTTTTTTTTAAAAAAATGCCTTGAGGAAACAGGATGAAAATGTAACATTCTCTCTTTGAAAATCCACCGCCTGTTGGTGCAGAATGAAGCTATTTTCTTCTTGGATGGACTCCATCTCTGATTTTTTGGCCTCCAAACCCTTGAGGTTAACGGTTGAGGTTGGAGAAACTTGGAAATGTCATGAATACAAACAAAAAAGAAGTGTATGTGTGTAAAGTCAGGAGGGAGGAGATTGTACATGTGTGCTTTTTTTGTTTTTTTACAGCTCATTAATTATATCTCTCTTATTATCTTTTGTATACTTAATCCTTCCAGGTAGAAACTGCCACATTGTGGTGCAGGCAAAATGCAACACTTCATAATAAGTCCTGTCTAATATTCTAACCCTGTTAGGTCGCACCAGTAAATTGGGCACTTGCTGAGACCTTGATGCTCTAAGTAACACTGAGGATGGGCTAAAGTGACATAATATAGTTGCCATAGAAACAGGGAAGTTCACGAGCAGCATCATGAATGTGGATCATCCATTTGGCACTCTGCAAAACAGAACATTGTCCTTCTCCTTAATTATGCTGTTGGTGGCTGCGATTTGTAAGAAGGTGGTGCCACCTTTAGCTGAAGGCAAATTGGGTGACATTGCAGGAGAAAAAGCCAGTAGTGGTGCCTATTGCAGTCTGCAGTACACAAGAAAGAAAGGCTGGAGGAGATAGAAACATAGGAGATTATCGCACATCTATTTTCGCCCAATCTGAGCACAGGCTAGGTACAGGCTTGAATGGGTGAAAACAGATCTTATCGCACACCTTTTTTGCTCAGCTGCATCACATACCCAATCTAGACTCCTGGAAAACTTTTCAAAGATGGGAAAGTATTGTAGGTTCAAAAAGTTTGCCAGGAGTCTAGATCAGGTATGTGATGTGGCTGAGTTGGGCAAAAAGGTGTGCAATAAGATCCATTTTCACACATTCAAGCCCATGCCCAGCCAATGCCTGCACTGGCCAAAAATAAATATGCGATTATCTCCAGAGAGAGAAAGAGAGAGTGTGCATCCATGGATTCTCCAGGGTTCTTATGATCACACCTAAAAGTATAACTACAGGGCTGTACAGACAGCCCCCCAGGGCGGCTCTGTCCCCCCTCCCCCTGGATGTGCAGGGTTGGAGACATGGCAACCGGATGCCACAACCCCAACCCGCTCAGAAAAAAAGCCCTGAAAAAGGGCATCTTTTGAAGGCATGTGCAGAGCACAATTGCTGGCCTCTGATTCAAACACAGTGCGGTGACATGTAAATGCTGTGCCAAGCTTGCAACATCATGGTGCCCCCTATGTGGATGGGGGCAAGCCATTATGGTGCCAGCAGTGCACGTTAGGGCCTGGGGGTGTGAGGATGCTCTGCACTCAAAAACCCTAAAATCTCCCCCAGGCCAGCACAAACAGCCCATCTGCACCAGGCCTACATGACTGCATGCCACTTGGTATCATCCCTCTCTAGACCCTCCTTTGGCTTTGCAGTAGCAAACACTACCAAAAACTTGAAATATCTCCTTGGCTTTGAAGTGCTGCTGGATGCTTTGTTGAAGCAGACACAGTGTCAACAGCTATTCCAATGGGCATGCAGACCCAAACAGAAAGACAGAGAGAGGAGAAGGGAGAAACTGTGCATGACCAAAAACATGCTACTCAAAATGGCTTCATAATGTTGAGTTCACCTTCTCTGGTTCATGTAAGTCAGGGAACCAAATGTAGCTGTGGGACCACAGGAGGCCCCAGGTTGTTTCTGTCTAGACTTCAACCCCTCCAGACTTCACCAGACTATCCTTTATCTGGCCAAAACATAAAGGGGGGGGGAGAGGTGGATTGTCTCTCATGGAACCCCAACAGAGCTATTTAATGGCCAATGGACAGTGGCAGCAGAGAGGTATCCAGGCTATGTCCATACAGCTGTTACACAGCAATAACATCTTCCTCTGGAACAGAGGATGTACCTCTGGGAGTTCTGGAGGAAGATTATCGCTGTGAGTCTAACTATATTAGGAACACATGGATGCCTCTCTGTTGCCTCCCACACAATGTTTTCCAATAAATGGCCATTTTGTGAGAGGGCTCCAGCAGGTAGGAGGTGGGGTTTGTGGGGGTGTGGTGGAGATGTGTGGCAGTTCCACCTGTACAGAACCTTAGAAAACATCTCTCAATGCAAGATTTTGGTCACCATTTTCTTTTTCAAAAAAACTTATCAAATGATTTATTTGGTTTAGTATTTTTAGGGCTACAAGAAATATGAGAAATAATTATCATCTGAGAATTCTAACACAAAGGAGCGCACTAGAGAACTACACACATGACATATATATTAGATTTGTCATAGTGATAGGAATTATGCTTCAAGTGTACTATGTACAATGGGCCCACCGTATTTGAAGAGAGATTTTTCCATACTCATTCAAAAATGTGATTTCCATCCTCTCTGGCCTCAGAGATCAAAGTAAAACACTCTATTCTATCACCTCATAGACTTCATTCATGCTTAGTCCCACTCCCTATGTTAGAGTCAGGCCTTAGAATAACACCAGCTAATCCTGCTTGATGGAGAAAATCCAATGCCAAGACTTCTTCAACAGGTAGCTATCCAGCCTGTGTTTCAAGAGCTATAATAAGGAATAACTCTTTCATCTATTGCTCTTTTATGTAGGGATGTAAGCAATACTTGCAATTTTTTTTCTCATCTTCCCCAAGAAATGGTGGCACAGCACATGGAGACACCAAGTCAAGAAAACGGCCAAATGTGGCAAGAGGGTTTTTTTTATTTTTATTTTTTATTTTTTTTTTTATTTTTTGTAATGCCTGATTTTCTTGTGAAAAATTCACCCTCCCCTCAAATTTTGCAGAACAGGTATGTTTGCATAGGAGTTTATCACACGGGAGTAATTTCTCTAAATTTTGAAAGAAATGAAAGTGGGGCCAATTCGGAAAAGAATGAATTCACTAGTTCAGTGAATTTACATGATTGCGTATTGATGCTGCATTGTGTTCAGAATGACTTCCCATTGCCCGAAATTGCCCAAAATTGTGTATGGTAGTTTCTCATACAATAACATGGAACTCCACGATTGTGTTCAGAAGGACCTCTCATTGCCCGAAAATGCACGTGGTAGTCTCTCACGCAATAACAACCCCCATGATTGCATTCAGACTGCCTTTGGATTATGCTTCCAATTTCTGTTGTCTGACAATTTCTGTCGTCCATAAAAAAGGGTGCACTTCCCACAACTCACACAGCTTTCTGTAAAAAATGGGTTTTGCACAAAAACAAGGCCCTTTACATGAAGAAAAGTTTTGCCCAGTTTTCCTGAAGTGTGAAAAATTGTCCAAAACAAACAGAAATGATCATATTATAGCCCAGTGGAGAGAAATATTTTGAAATTATTAATTCTTGGGAAAATAAAATACATGAAAATATGTATCCCTACATTTAGGTAATTGGTTGTATTGTCAAGCTGCTATTATTGTCAAGACATTTGTCTTAAGATTCTTCTAATGTCTATTCTCTTGTAAAGTATACCTGTGAAACCAAGTACTGACCTCTGATGCAACAGACCACAAATCTTTTGTCCTCTTCCATGTCTTCTTGAGGTAGCTGAAAGATGCTAACATATCATTCCCCAGACTCCCCTTCTCCACACTAAAAACACTCAGTTGTTACAAACCTTTCCTCACAAGACTTGTTTTCCATATTGCTGATCTTGTTTCTGTGCATTCTCAGAGTCAAATACATGATGACCTTTATGCCATTTTGTTTATTTGTTTTTTGGAATATTTTGGCATAGGTTCTTCCAAAAGCCATGAAAGATATCTGTTTGTCATAGCACAAGATTTTTCTCACCTAAGTATCTTGCACTGAGCATGATTTGTTTTCATTATGGAAAAGTAAACGGAAACTTACTCTGCAGTTCTGATTGCTGAAGGACATCTATTTGAGGAAATTCCCATTGTGAGAGCATAAATAGCTGAATCATATAGAATTCACATTCTCAACAATCAGTGTGACCCATAGATGCAAAACAGAATAACTTGCCAAAAAACTAAACACAAGATTTCTATTATTTCTTGGTGTGTGTCTTCAAGTCATTTCTGATTCATGGTGAACATGAACCTATCTTGGGGGTTTCTTAGACAGTTTCCTCAGTCATTATTTTCTATTGCTATCCTCTGAGGCTGAGAGACTGTAACTTGCTCAAGGTCATCCATAGAGATTCAAACCCTGCTCTCCTGGATCATTGCCCAATGCTCAAACCACTACACCAGCTCTATGGCATCTTAAAGATGAATTGATTTAATATGACACAAGATTTTGTGGACTATAGTGCATGTCATCAAATGTATAAAGTGTTGTTTTCAATTACTGGTGTGGTGTAGTGGTTGGGCATTGGACTAGGACTCTGGAGACCAGGGTTCGAATCCTGGCTTGGCCACTGGAATACCCACTGGGTGATCTTGGGCAAGTCAGATTCTCTTAGCCTCAGAGGATGGCAATGGCAACACCCCTCTGAAGACGCTTGCCAAGAAAACCCTATGATAGGTTTACTTTGGGGTAGCCATAAGTCGGAAACGATTTGAAGGTACAGAACAACAAGTATAATGTACCTGTGCCATATGCAGGTGCACTATATCTGGCTTCCATCTTATGTGGAAGCCACACAACAATCAAAGAAATGGCATGAGCACCCATGGCACGCGCACTGCCCAAAGCTGCGAGCATGCACCTCATTGTCTGCAATGGGGCATGAGCATATGTGGGTTTCCCCTTACACAGGGGGATCTGTAATGCATCCCCCCCCCCTCATAAGGAAAGGGCCCGCTATATCTACAAATAGCTGTAAACAGTGAGGTCAACATGAAATAAAATGCATTTAATACAGACAATAATAATGATGTTATTAACAGTGGCCATTCACAAAACAGTTCTTGGATAATAACACCAACATTCTGGTGTTTGCCAGAGGTTAATTTTTAAATCAGAGAGCATTTTATGTCTAGTTTTCCCACCGGATTGCCAACGTAATTTGGTATGCATTTTTAAAATGTTCGTTGTAAACTATTATTCTTAGGGACATTATTTCTCTAAAGGGTTATCCCAGTCCTAACAAGGTTCAGTGACAAATTTGTTATCTTTTATTTGCTATATCCTGAATTCCAAAGAATATACTGCCACCTAGTGGACAATGGTGGTATGAAGGTTGCAATGCCTTGCTGTGATCTTTAATTAAAAGGCAGCTGGATTACTTATTTAATACAATAAAGGAGAGTTTTCTGGTACCTTTTAGACTAGAAGATTTATTTTAACATGATGCTTCATGGATTACAATCCACTTTCTCAGAATCTATGGAGTGCATTTGAGGCAGTGGGAGGTGTGGTTTATTTGTGGATGATACTACACACAATCTCATGCAAGAAGTGCATCTGAGAAAGTGGATTATAACTCACCAGAAATGTGGTAAAATATGTCTGTTAGTCATCAAATTGTCATAAGATATTTTTCTTGTCCTTGTTGTTGTGTGCCTTCCGCTTAGTTCTGACTTACAGTGATCCTAAAGCAAACCTGAAAAAGTGTGACTTGACCAAGGTTACCCAGTGGGTTTCCATGGCTGAGCAAAGAACTAAACCCTGGTTTTCAGAGTCATATTCAAACCAAAACAACACGTCTTTGTTGTCCTACTGGATATAATATTCAACAACACTCAAATGGGCCCCAAAGTGGGCAATTCAAAGACTGCTCCTCACTCCTACCAAAGGTCATGAGCATAAAGTGACCAGGGGTCACAAGATGTTCTCTAGTGGAAACCTAATTCAAATATAAATTTTGTTTGTTGCTAGCAGCTTTTGAGTTGATCTCGACTCACGGCAACCCTGACAATGAGACATCTCCAAGCTCCCCTATCCTCTACCTCCCTGCTCAGGTCCTGCAGGCTCAGAGCCATGGCCTCTCTGACTGAATCTATTCATCTGGCATGTGGTCTTTCTCTCTTTCTACTTCCCTCCACCTTCTCCAGCATCATTGTCTTTTCTAATTAGTTGTGCCTTCTCATGATGCGGCTGAATTATGACAGCCTCAGTTTAGTCATCTTGGCTTCCAGGGAGAGTATGACACAAATATGAAAGGCTTTTTTAAAAAAAAATAAATGCAGGGCTGCAGATCTCATAGAACATCATTTCGACTGAAGCAGAATTATGGGAAGAGTCAGCAAAATCATAGCGGCCAAATTCCTACATCACATTCATAACTACGTAAACATAGCTACGAAAGACCAAGGAATCAACTACTAACACCCACCATAAACTCTAGGAAACTGCCCCACAACATGGAGGTCTGTGGTGCTGTCAACTGGTGGATGATGTGGCCAGCCCCTTCCTTCTATGAGGGATAGCAGGTGGCTGGCCACATCATATTGAAGTTCCCCATTCAGCAGAGCAACATATCTCCATAGTTCAGTGTGGTTCCCGGGAGTTTAAGAAGGGTTTCAAGAGGCATTTATGATTGTGTCAATAGTGCCACAATCATGAATATGTAGTAGAGGTGAATATGAAGCAGTTTCAGATTCATAACTCTAGGTTACAGATGCATAACTGCAATGCAGAATCTTAGGTAGTATCTGAATACAGAATGCCGTACCTTTAGCCTCCAGAATTTCTCATTCAGTGATTCAAGGTAACATAGCTAAGGAATTCTCCTGTATGGGACCTAGGAAGAGAGCTTTGGAAAGTCGCTTTTTTAAATAGGGATTTGAACAAAACTTGCCATTTCTGAGATTATAGTTGGGACCAGTCACCATGGGATAGAAACACGGCACTTTGAGGGTTCTCCACACGAAATCCCGTCGCCAGGCCAAGATCAAAATATCGAATGGAAGGGTCACACTTTCTGCAATTTGCTCAAAATACATACAGTCACCCCTTCTTTTTTGCAAGGAATCTGTTCCAGACCCCCTCGCAAAAACTGAGTTTTGCTTATATTAAAGCCAATTGATATAGGTGTAGGAATGGGGGGTGGGGGGAGCGCACAGCCCATCCATTCCCCCTCTGTTCGTCCCTCATGCATAAGCAAGGGACGTGAGTCTGAAGACCGTGAGAATGGAGGGAGGACTGTAATGCACAAAACTCCTGTCTTAGCATTCCTTTCCTTTGTGAAGCTAAGCATACATACACAGAGAAAGAATAAATATAAAGACAACCTATCCAGTACCACTAACAAGACAACCATTAGCTTACATTCCCATCATGGATTTTTTTTCCCCCTAAATGCACAAAAACTACACATGAAAACTGAGGCCTGATACAAACTGGTGCAAAGCGCCGTCCTTAGCCAAAACTAGGGCTAGGGAGGGCGCAGCAACCACACACTCCCCAGCCCTAGTGTGTATGGATGGTGTCATTTTGAAAGTGTGCCATCCACACACAGTGTGCGTTGATGGTGTCATGTGCACCCCATGTCCAAAGGGACCAGCATGCATCTGATGTCACCGCAATGCTCCAGGATGCTATGGTGCCCTTGTGAGTGTCGCAAAAAGGAGCTCTGAAATGTAAGTCTGGCGTGTGCATCATTCCCGCGGCAACCAAATGGCCACAGGAAGAAGACAAGGAGAAAGGGGCCAGGTGGCTCCATTCTCTCATGGCTCTGGCTGTCAGGGTGTCTGGGGGCATGGAGCCCCAAGGACACTCCTTTTCCAGGCTATGGGGAAGCGGCATTTTGCCACTTCTCTGTGGACTGGAAGAGCACTGGATTGGGGCCTCTGGGCTGCCAGTGAGGCTGCTCTGGCCCCAATACAGCGTGGTCTCTACAGGCCCTGAGTTTTACTTTCTGAGACCAATGAGAAGAAAGTGTTGTCCCACAGCATCTTGCATTTAGGGGAAACATTTTAATGTTGTGGTTGCTTTATTTTGTTTTATTTTTTTTGTTTTGTTTTTTGTTTTTAACAGTTGAGGAAGAAAGAAGGAAAGTTTTTATGTCCTCATTTTGGATTCCATTCCCTAGAATCCCCAAACAGCATGGCTGGTGGGCATCCTGGGTAGTGGATTCTGGATTCTGCCTTAGACATGCCAATTGACAGCTAGAATAAGTTATAACTGCATCCTCTGACTTGGAATGGAGGGAGTGTGGAAATGATGGAATATAATTTGTGTCCCCCAAAAAGCATGTCAGATTTCAGAATGGCCAGCAAAATTTCCTGATCTTTGAAAGCCATGGGAAATGTCCTTTCTTGAAGAGTTTCAGCAATAAACTGAAGCACAACTGATTGTGGAATACCTTCATGTTGTTCTCTGTGGATTCTTAATGTATCTCCCAGTTGTGGATGCTGACTTTGCATAAATGATTTCCACTCTTTCTATGACACTGAAGCAGCCTGTAGGAAGGCACTGCATCATGCTCTGCTTAATTCCATTTCACGTTTGATTACACCAACTTTTACTATTACTTACATGTAGCAGGTACCTGATTTATCATGTTCCATTGAGAAGCAAGTTCCACCTCCTTTCAGTTTTAAGTAGCACTTACTGCTACAAGTCCCTTGCCTCTTACAGATGGCAGCACCCTGTCAGATCTAAGATTACATGATGGATTTGCCTTGAGTAACCTTTGCCTTAGCAAATCCTTGGCAACCATAAGATACGTGCTGTACTCAAAACCAAATCTTCACAAGCTGAGTGACACAATCTCATTGAAGCCACTGGAGAAAAGGCAGGTCTGCTTTTGCCGAAGACTCAGCGGTGGATGGCAAGAACATAATTACCCAAGCTTTTCTCTTGTCTTATGGGAACAGGGTAAAAACCAAATAAAAACAGGGCATAGGAAAAGTTACTTCCATGGATCTACAATATAGGGTCCAAAAAAGTAATTCCTTGCAGAAAAACTGATGCAGAAAATGTAGAGAACCAGCCACTATATATATAAGTAAATAATGGCTATTATTGAATTAATTCATTGACTGCATTTGCTGCTAAGCTTGAAAGATACAGTGGCCAGTATTTTATATCAGCTACTTTGTTAAGTATAGAGAACTTGTAACACCATTGAGACTAAATGAAAGAAAGAAGTTGGCAGCATGAGCTTTTGTAGACTTTAGTCTACTTCCTCAGATGCATTTCCACTCTACCAAATACATCTGGGGAAGTAGATTTATGTCTATGAAAGCTCATGGGGCCAATTGCTTTCTTTCAGCCTTACAAGATCTCTCTGCATACTGATTCTACAGATTATTGCACATGTTTTTCTCCCAAGCTGGGCACGGGCTGGGTATGGGTGTAAACCACTTAAAATTGATGTTTTGTCTTGCCTCTGTGCCCAGCTCGGAGGTACTGTGTACCCGATCCTGACTTTCCTGTTATTTGCAAAGTTCAGGAAAAGTGTGGATCGGGTACATGATGCCTCTGAGCAGATAATAATAATAATAATAATAATAATAATAATAATAATATTTATTTATATTCCACCCCTCTGGGTGAGCAATCGGGGCGGAGGCATTCAAAAACATCTATTTTAAAGTGGTTTATGCCCATACCTGGTCCACGCCCAGCTCTGGAGAAAAACATGTGTGATAATCTCCTAGCATGACTATATCTTCAAATTAGTTAAACTACATAACCTCTCCTGGCCCAGCCTGACAGAAACATCATTTACCCATGTCCCATCTGTCAGCAGAATAGACTCTTTCTGTCCATGCAGTAGATGTCTGGTAAAGTAGATTGGTTTGGAAGTTATGATCATGATACTAGTGTCATAATTGTGACTAAGTAGTGACTGTAAATACAAAACAGTTATGAATGTGTAAATATAGAAAACTGTTCCATATTCACATTCACTGCTTCGTCATTATTGAGGATCTATTGCCATGTTTTGTAACTCCCTCCACAGCCTACTTTACTGGACAGCACCTGCATGGGAAAAAGGAGTCCCAGTCTGTTGGCAACTGGAGATCAGGTGAATGATGTTTCCATCAGGTTGCAGAGCAGGGGGGAGTTGGCCAGGAGATGTTATGTAGGAGTTTATCATACGATGGAATTTGGGGGTATAATGCAATGGCAATCTGAACGCAATCATGGGGTTTCACATAATTGCGTATGAGTGTATCTCATGCAATTTCGGGGAAAAGGGAAGTCATTCCGAAGGCAATCATAGGTTTTACGTCAATGCATATAAGAGTATCTCACACAATTCAGGCAATGGGGGGTCATTTTCAGGAAATGGGAAGTCATTCTGAATGCATTCCGAATGCAATTAGAGTTCATGTAAATTCGCTAAACTAGCAAATTTATGTGAATTCGAATTGGTGCAATTCGAAATTGGGAGAAATTCCTCCCGTGTGATAAACTCTGTAGTTAAATATGCATTCAGACCTCTGTATCCACAAATTCAGTATCCACAGATTCCACCATCCACAGCTTGGAAGTATTTTTCAAAAATCCAAAAAGCAAACCCATTCTATTTAAGTGACACCATTTTACTACCCCATTGTGTATAAAGGGACTTGAACACCCACATACTTTTGTATCCACAGATGCTCTTGGAACCAAACTCCAGCAGACACCAAGGGCCCACTGTACTTACCTAAGTAGTTGAAATACAATATTGATCAGTGTTCTTCTGTTTGATAGCCCTTCCTTAGTCTGTGCTTTCTACCTTTAAACTTGTGCCATAAGGACAATGTCACTTCTTTTTTAATCACCTGTCAATGCTTTTCCGGTTAAAGAGATACTTGTAATTTGTTTTGCATCCAGCAGTCCTTGGCATCAACTCAAGTTTTCTACCAAATCTGCAAAACCCAAACTGTATCAGGAAGCATTTTTTTGTTCTGCCTTTAAAAGCAATATAGTTATATAAAAAAGGTCAATCTAATTATAGAAGCAAATTCAGTTTAGTCAGCTATCTGTAATATAATAACCCACAGGAAAACATACAGTGAAATCCAGGTAAAACTCTTTCAAGTCGATAGGAAAGTATCAAATGCAACCTGTTTTAGAAGCAAGAGATTTCCAATCAATCGTACAGTGGGAAGCTAGTTCAGTTCAATGAAGCTGATTGCAAATAAGCAAGTGTGCTCACACCAGTGTAACCAAAGCAAACATGACATCTACACAAATTGTGGGGTTGATCTCAGTTGATGCACAGAAAGAGATCAGAGGCCTTTTACAATATGCAGTTCATAGGCCTACAATTAACTGCCATGGCTGCAGCCTACAAAATTTTGGGAAAACACACTGGGAAAGATCTGAAGGTGGGGGGAACCACAGGCCTTTTCACACTACAGAATTATAGCATTATGATTCCAATTTAACTGCCATGCTACTTTATTGTATTAAACATAAACACAGCAGGAAAATGGAGAGAAGCACATTAATCTTCTGTCTCCACATGACATTGAAGCATTTTCATTCTCTTCCAGTTGTAAAAGTCTGGGAAAGGGTGGTAACGACATCCCTTTTGCCAAACAGATCTTTCCAATTTGGCAAAAAGCACACTTTTACCACCCTCTCCCATGCTTTTACAACTGGAAGAGAATGAAAATGCTTTAATGTCATGTGAAGACAGAAAGATAAATGCTCTTCTCTCCATTTGCCTCCTGTTTTTTTAATGCGATAAAGATTATGGTTTCATCCTATCACCTCTTAGGAGTCACATTTTAGACAGGGGCATTTAGCCTGAGAGCTTTCATGCCTCACCAAAATCTTGGTCCCAAGGTTCCACTTGATGCATCCAGAACAATTAAAGTGGAATCAAAGTGTTGGATAAGGGCTGGTACAGACGGCCATTAAGTGGCGTAGCCACAGTGATACTAGGGTTAGGGAGCACACACCATCCACATGCTCCCTAACCCTTGCACAGAACCACACTGGCCTCATGGCAGCCTCCTGTCCACATGGGGGCTGCTAGGACGCTGGCAGCACTGTGCAGCAACTATACATCGCGCACAAGAAGTGGCTGCTGGGGTGTCTGAGGGCATGAAGCCCCAAGGACACCCCTTCCTATTGAGGCTAGGCTTGCCCCTTTTTTGCTGGAAGTGAAAACCAAGTGAAAACCTTTTTATGCTGTCAGGCTTTCTGTACATAATTCATAGAAGGGTGGTTTTATGGAACAGGTGGGTTTTTAATCTGTTTTTAACTTGGGCATAATTTATGTGGTATTATATTATATTATATTATATATTATATTGTGTATATTTTATGTAATATTATATATAGATGTTTTAATTGTTTGAATTCAATAACAATTTTAAAGGTTTTATCTGTGAGCTGAATTGGGTCTCTCTGGGGAGAAAGGCAGGATATAAATTAATAAACAAATAAATGTGTAGTGTCTATGGTACTCTGCAATTCCTAGCCAAAAGGGCACATTTCCAACCTGTGGAAATTGAACCTGTGATTTCCTAGTCTAAGTCCAAGCTGACCAACCACATGGGCAAATTCAGGCATTTCTTCTGGAAATGAGTCTCAAGAAGTGTGAAAAGGCCAGAAACAGAAATGTTAGTAGAAGAGGGTCACTGTGTTTAGATAAATGCTAATCAGAATAAAAATCATATTCAATTGCATTTGCATTAGAAGTGGGGAAATTAGCCATTATTTTATGTTACATTTGCTTTTAAATTTCAGGTAAATGCCTTTAGTAAAAGCCTTACTGGAAAGTGCTTGATTTTACTCCCCTTGCTCAAGTCACAGGGCTCCCTGAGCATGGGAGGAAGGAATACCATAACATAAATGTTTCCAAGCTTCATTTCTCATCCACCCATTAAAAACCCCTTCATATTTTTCATTCCCTTTCTCACTCCCTTATCATTGCATGTCCTTGCACTCCACCCTGGTCTTCTTTTTAAACTTGCTGGTTACCAACAGAGACCCCAGGAAAAAAATCAGGGTGAAGAGTCTCAAAATCCAGGTCCATGGGACAGATGAACACAGCATCCAATACTAAACACATTCCAGAATGAAATATAACTGTATTTGCCAGTGTGCATTACAGGACACAGATTCAACAGAGTACAAGGGGGGGGGGGAGGAGGAATGTAAGCACTGAAGTGAAATGATCCCAATACTTAACTAGTGTAATATTGCTAAAGCACTTTAAGACTCCTGAATAATAATTATTAAAAGGCTCATTGGAAAATGGTGAAAATCAGTTTCTGAAATGGTGCATGAGACTGGATGTGGCATTTGATGAGTGAAAAGGAGAAGGAGAAGGGCAAGGAGAGAGGGAAACAAACCTAACATATTTCAAGAAAGAGACGGAATGCAAACTCAAAAATATGCAAAATTAAATAACATTCAAAATCCATAAAAAATGATACCTTTATGTGACCAACCAAAATGCACAAAATACATGATGCAAGCTTTCAAAACTTCACTGGCTTCTTCATCAGGTAAAGGTGTTTAAAAATCAAACGGGAGGGAGAAAATATATAAAATGATGATGTTAGTTACAGACTTGCAATTTTACAAAGTGTTGTTGCTGTGTTGTTTGGTGCTGGGATATCTGTGCAAGTGGGTTCCTTCTCTTTCTGGCCATGTGACATTGAGAACAAAGCATTCCAAAGTCCAAGAGATGAAATTTGAATTCCATTAGCAATACAAAAAGGGACCTCTTCTGAGATCCAAGATGTCTCCATCCTTTGTGAGATCACAGCCCCATTGGTTAGGCAGTGAACATTGAATCTCTCAAGAGAAGCCTCCATGCTTTTTGCATTAGGAAAATTTTAGGTGATGTTTTGGTAAAATATGTATGACAAATTTAGTCCCAATATTTATTTATTTATTTTTGCCTTTGTTAGAGGTAGAAACCGCAAATAGTAAAGTCCCAGTCCATTGGCTCTCTCTTTAAGATTTCCTGTAGAGGCTAAAATATGTTATCTTCACATTCAGGAAACATATTCAGGGGTATGTTGTTTTGGCTATATAGCCAGGTACAATAACATCCAAAAATCCATATAACAGTGAAACCTTTATTTGGCCAAAAAGAGAGCATTTTGGTTGACTGAATAGACATATCACTGTTTTGTGGATTTTGTATGTTATTGTATTTTACTATATGGCCGACACTGCTACCCATGAATATGTTTTCAAGAATATGCAAGTGCAAAAAGAATTGGAAACTCTTTCTGAAACTTCCCTCCCATCTGGAGGCAACCTACGTTAACATTAAATTCCAGCTTAAGTCTTCAGGTTAAATAAGTAAATAAATAAATAAATGTGAAGTTGTTCTTTTTTGTTAGAATGCTTGCAACTTAATTGACGATTTAATTGATTTTGACTATGGTAGTTATTTCCTATCTCTGGAAAAGGCTACTTTCTTTGGCTCTGTTAAAATCATTTGTTTCCCCTCCATCTCTGATAGTGACACTGGACCTGGACCAACCTTCTGCTATTTGCAACCCCGAGCAGACAAGAAGACAGGAGATTCTTTTGAGGGCTTAATGGGCCACTTTACCAGGCTGATGTGATGCATTAATCTTTCTGAGGGGGTCAGGCCTTTCTGCAGGCCTGAACGACCCTGTTTCGATTTTGGACAGCTTCATCTCAATGAATGAGCTGATTTATTTATTTTTAATGTGTTGCACACCTGTCTCATTTTTTTTGCTCAGCCTGTGCAGGTGGCAATAATCAATCCACCCCTTTCAGTAAGGATTACCAGAGCCTGATTCCCCAAACAGATGAGCTAGCATACTTGAACTGAAGATGAATGAGCCCCATTGATGTCAACAGGATTCATTTGTCTTCATTGTAAGCATTCGGCGTTCACCAACTAATGGATCGTAGCCCTGGGTCCTTTTGAAAATTCTAGATCACAAGAGAAAACAATATAGAATGATTCCTGTAACCTTAGATAAGGACAAGAAAAGCATCAAATTTGTAATTTGTTTCAGTCCATGCGTAGCCATCACTTATCTGAAAACTTTGATTGGACATATTCCAAATGATGCAGGTTTGCATCCAAGGTTTTTCTGGGACCATGCTCATTTCTGAGATTCCTGCTGAGAGACAGGCTGTTCGCAGCATCCAGAGAATTATGTCAACCTGCTCAGATATTTTGCCGGTCCAGGTGTGAATTGGTCTAAAAATGCAAAGCTTGATCTTGACTGAAGCTGAGATTTAAATAAAGGAATCCCTTCCACCATCCATCTCCAACTGGGAGAAGAGGGAAGGATGGCTTTTGTTTGGAGAACTAAACAAAAGATTTTTGCTCCCAAGGCATTTTGACAGAGAATACTTCTATGCTTGAAAGGATCCCATTCCCTTCTCCCAACTGAAGGTGGCCAAACTAGAAGGATATTCAGGGGACAGCTATAACCAAGGGGCAAATAGGGGGCTCAAGGAATTTCTCTTTATTTTGAATGGAGCCAATTTGAGCCAATTCAAATTCACATGAATTCGCTAGTTTAGCAAATTTACATGAATTCCAATTGCATTTGGAATGCATTCAGAATGAGTTCCCATTACCCTAAAATGACTTCCCATTGCCCGAAATTGTGTGAGATGCTTTAATAGGCAATAAGGTGAAATCCCATAATTGCATTTGGATTGCCATTAGATTATACTTCCAATTTCCATCGTCTGATAAACTCCAATGTGGCAGTGATGTTAGCTGCCACATTTATTTCCCCATAGTTCCAGTGGGAAGAATACTGGCCACCACAGAGACAGAAGAGGAAGAAACTGAAAGATTCTACATGAGTGTCGAAGAGGAGATCAATTACACACTAAAACAGGACATGCTGAAAGTCACAGGTGACTGGAATTCAAAAATAGGAAACAGAACAGAACCAAATTTTGTAAGAGAATTTGGAGTAGATCAAGCAGGAGAGCAACTTACAGAATTTTGTGAGGTCAGCAGTTTATTCATTGTAAACACATTATTCAGGCAACCAAAGAGATCACCGTGTATGTGGCCCTCACCTGATGGTCATTATAGAAATCTACCTCTCTTACTCTTGTCTCTGGGAGAAAACATATAGAGACAGAAAACACAGAGAAGATATTTTGGCACCTGCACATAGCAGTCATTTTGTGGTTGCACTTGCAACCCTTCAGAAATGCCCATTCCCCCTCATTTTCAGAAGACATCTATAATTGTTGTTGTTGTTGTTGCCATCAACTCAGGGGAACACTGCAAACAGCAGATAGATACACATATATAGCTACACAAAAGAGTTTAATAGGGAGAAGAGAGATAAATTTTTACTATTTTCATTCTTACATGCAAGCATGAATAATTTCAACAGTTTTCTCCCCATGTGTGAGAATGCAAGGAAGAGATAAGCTGAGGGAGCCTTCTGTTTGGACTTCTAATAAACTGAAGGTGGGATCTAGTCCATCAATTATTAATAAAGTATTATTGTTCCTTAAAAAGCAGTTAAGTGTCTCCCCTCCACCAACACATACACACAATTTCAGTTTGCCTTCTTGTATTAGAATGGCAGTACAGCAAATGTGATTGACTGAAGACAACTGTAAGATGAGTGTACATTTCAGCTATTTCAAACAAGTTGTAGACTCCAATATACTTGCTAACATTAGAGCAGCCAAATCCTTGAGTGAATTACTTTGTTTTCAATCCAATCACGTGTCAGTCTCATTTTATATATAAGGTCTCTGTGCAAACAGCAAGCAGAAACCAGGAAATTAGAGGTGACTACTTTTTAATAACATGTCCTTTCTTCCCACCTCCCTGCCACCCCACTGTGAACAGATGGAAGCAAAGCCAGGAGGAGTGAGAACAATAATCCTATAAACACTAATCTCTGATTCAATTACAATCCAGCAATATTTCAGGTGTCAGGAAAAATCTACTGAAACCTTTCAAATTCTTGTTTCTTGAAGTAACAAAACCTGCTCCAAGATGAAGACTTCAAGGAAACTGTAATGCTTCTGTGGAAGATCCACTCAAGGGAATCCATCTGTGATTGGTGATGAAAGTAGAGGCCTTGTGGATTCAAGTTAGACCTTTCTATCAAAACTTATTTCAGCCTCCAAGGATTGCTTCACATTATAAAATATTTTCACCTGGTGATAATAGGGAATGAATGTTAAAACTGTTGTCATTATTAACTGCTGCTATCAATTTGACTTCAACTTCTGGTGACCCTATGAATGAAGAGACCTCTAAGTCTCTTGGTTACCATCAACCTGCTAATGTTTTCCTTATTAAGGGTAGTGGCTTCCTTGATTTATTCTATTCACCTGTAGTGTTGTCTTCCACTTTTCCTGCTTCCCACCCTATCAAGTATTGTTGTCTTTTCTAATGTGTCAAGCTTGATTTGCTCTAATAAGACCCATTGATTTATCTTTTTAGCACTCCATGGTATCCACATTTCAAATGAGTTGAGTCTCCTCCTATCAACTTTCTTTCACCACCATACACAAAAATCTGAAATATTATGGCATAGACAATCCTGGTGGTATCCAATGATGTATTTCTACATTGTATAAAAGTATCATAGGGGCTTTAGAGACTGCCCAAAAGGGGCGGTCTGTAGGTGCCCAGAACCCTTGCGGCCCCAACCCACCACTTCCCCAGGCCACAGAGAAGCGGTAAATTGCTGCTTCTCTGTGGCCTGAAACAGAGTGCAGTGGGTGCCCATATGTGCTAGGGCTCAGGAGCATGCAAATGATGAGTGTTCCCCAGTCCTAATCATGATGTGGAGATGGCCCTTTTGGGCTGTCTGTACTGCACCGTAGTATATATTTACATTGTATAAATTTCTAATAATAGCTGAGTTCCTACGTGGTCAAGAGCACCATAAGAGTTCTGAAAGAGGGACTCAGCTATAGCACACCTGTCACACATCCTTCCAGAAATCACCACTTTGCAACACTAGCTCCTCTTCCGTGGCCATCTCATTGCTGGTGGAAGGCAGGGATGATCAAAGGAATGTCCCCATAGCCAGACACAGAGTGAGAACATCTGTTGAGATCCTCTGCAGTTCTCTTGAGGTCTCAATGGATGATGTCATTGGGCTGCATCTAGCCATAGGAACATAGCCAGATATTTCTCTGTGCCTTCTGTTCTCCACCAGCAACCAAATAGCTGTGGTAATGGTGGGGTATTGGTGAGTCAGGAATGGGCATTGGCCATTTCAGAGAGTGGATGAGAGTACCAACCTCTGCAATGACTCCCCCCCCCCAAAAAAAAGACACATGTAGGTGTCATATAGAATGTCAGCTAATATGTGAAATAAGGTAAAGGTTTCCGTCATGCCATGTGGCACACTATAGTAAATACATTTTCAAAGAAATTACTTTGATGGGGTGGGGAGGGGGAACCTAACATGCAAAGCTGAGATACGAAACAGCAAACCAGAGCAGCTTTCAATCCTCAAAGCAGATAACAAAGGAAAGCACAACTGATTTATACTTTCTTTCTCCTTTGCTTCCTAGTCTTCTCTGTAAATGATTGATGAAAAATCTTAGTAAGCAGATACAAAATACATATCATCTGTTGAGAGAAAATGTACATATCTTTCTCTTGAGAAGAATTGCTCTGAAAAAATGGGAAAAGGAAGTATGGATTTCTTGCCCTTTCTCTCTTGCCTCTCTTTCTGGTGTATATTCTATATTAACCAAAGAACAGAGTGCACTTGAGAGAACTAACCTTCCAGATTAGGTTTTTATTGTGCAATCATCCTGCTTTATTAATATAATTTTATGGGCATACCAGGAAGTAATGTCTTCTGCTTTTACCCTTCAACTATTTCAAAGTTTTTTTCTTAGCTCACAAAATCCATTAATTAGAAAAAATCCACAATGTAATACTTGTGAAAGGAGACCTCCTTCTCGAAGTGCTGAGTTTTTATAGGCATTTGTTACAAATTGTGAAATGAGACCTGGAGAATTCATGTAAAAGTACATCACATTTCTTCATCCATAGTGAATCCGAATGCCTCTCGAAATCAACATTTTTGATGAAGGTGTACAAAGGAACCTTACCTCTTTGTTACACAAGTCAGAAAAAAGGGAATCAATTTTTGGGGGGTGGGATTACCCTGTTTGAAAATGCCTCATGGCATCTTTGTAGGAATGATGTTTACCGTCTTTTTTTATACCATCCCTGAACTGTAAACCTGTCCTTTTCCTCCCCAACTTTTTGATATTGATAAGAACAGTGGCCACTAAAGTATGAAATAAGTTTTAGTAGAGCCTTTGACAAGATCCCCCATGAAATTCTTGCAAACAGGCTGGTAAAATGTAGGCTAGGCAATGCTACTGTTAAGTGGATTCATAACTGGTTGACCAACCAACCTCAGAGAATGCTTACCAATAGCCATTGGTAAGCCATCTTCATCTTGGAAAGAAGTGACTAGTGGGGTGCCACAGGGTTTTGTCCTAAGCTCAGTGCTATTCAACATTCTTATGTTAAATAGGACACAGAGCAATGGATTCAAGTTACAGGAAAATGGATTCCATTAAACCTTAGGAAGAACTTCCTGATAGTAAGAGCTCTTTAACAGTGGAATATGCTGCTTTGGAGTGTAATGGAGTTTCCTTATTTGGAGGTTTTTAAACAGAGGCTGGATGACCACCTGTTGAAGGTGCTTTGATTGTTTATTCCTGCATGGCAGAGGGTTGGACTTGATGACCCTTGAGGTCTCTTCCAGCTCTATGATTCCAAGTTCCTTCCAAAGATGCAAACCCAATGGTCACTTTCCCCTGTTTTCTATGAGCATATGCAATCAACATTTTTCTAGGCTGTATCATAATCGTAGAATAAGAACATACCATCAACTGTGCCTCCATTTCACATGTTCAAGCTGCTAGGCCATCAGCAGTTTCACCAGTTTGATCTGCTAGTGCTAATCACATCACATCCACTGATCTCAAAAAGTTATAATGTAAGACAGCCAGGGATTATCAATTTATGAGGGTTAGGTACCATACTGAATCCCTGGAATCTATCATGAGACACAGTTCTGCCATTGTCAATGCACTTTGCCAGCAAGTATAGCTGCTCTCTATAGTTAGTAGCTGCAAGGGATCTCTGGTGCAGCAGGTGCCAGATGACCCTCCTGAACCACAGATCCCTGACATTATTGGGGAGAGAATGCCCCCTTGCCTAATGGATGTTGAGTTGTTTCTGTCCTTCTCCAGCCCATGGCAGTGCAACTTGTTTTCCAGAAGCACAATTATCAACAAAGTCATGCTTTCTAACATTTCACAGATGAAAACTGGGAATGTGTGGCTAAGCAATACATCAGAGTGTTGTGGTGATGACAAACATCATTAAAGAAGAAGAACATACAAGCTAGGAAAGGCTGCAACATTTTGCTTTTGCCCTAGTGCACAGGGAATGACAAGATTCTGCCTCTTCTCTCCTCCCTCCTAAATAAATGGAGTACAAAGAATTTTGCACTTTGAACTCAGCTTGCAGCAAACTGACGACTATTACCCACAAAGGTGAAGGGACTTGGGGTCCCCAACGATTGTGTCAGTGTCTACTTAAATGTTGGGGTAATTATTTAGCTAAAAGGAGGCCTACAAGAGGTAAGAAACTTGCAGGATCATTTCACCTATCTATATTAGTACTAACTGGGGGAGGACTCCAAATTTGATGAATAAAGATTTTGTTTAGAAATATACAAGACTGAAACCAAATGTACCAGACACTTAGGGTTTAGAGAGGGTGATATTTACAGTCTTGAAGAGGAATTCACAGATGAATGGAGGGTGACTCAGATGGCATCTGACAGTGATACAGGAAAAGGAAGCTCTGGATGGCTGGACAGAGCTCTGGTAGGTGCAACTGTATGTGCAGCCGCAGAGTGACCGTGTGGGTTAGATATTTATATCCTGCACCATATCCTTAAAGGATATTTAACTTGCCCCACAAAGAGTCTGATTGCTTTCCCATGATATTGACAAAAGGGCAATTTCAGTAGATGGTCTTAACTCTGGATTAATAAAACTGATTGGATATGGGACAATCCTTTTCCAAGATAGATGGATAGGGAAGTTGGCTGGGGACACAGGGTGTAAGTAGAAGATATGGCCTTACTTGCCTTAGTGCAATGGGACCAGATTTGTCTTCAGTCCAAGAGGATATGCAGAAAACCTGGGAGAAAGACAGAGCAATCAGCAACCCATTCTGTGTTTATTATAATATTATCTATATCTTCTGCATGTCTTTGGGTCAATGTGCCTTTCCCGTATGAAACTTCCTAGTGTTCTATAGATCATCATGACAAAACATGGCTGGGCCTAGATATCGAAATATTAAAATAGGAAACCCCATATACAGCGGGGGGGGGGGGGATCGGGTATGCAAACAAGACAAAGGGGAAAAGTGGGTAGAGGAAACAGAAATCGGAACATTTTCAAAGCATCTGAAAAAGTGAGATGATGAATGATTTATCTGTCCTTGCCAAATTGGCATGAAAATAGCTTGGTGAGCCCAGTTCAGCCAATGTACTGCATGTTGCTTACCCCAAGAAACTGTAGTATTTGATGTTAGATGCCTCTGAGCGACACTTTTCAACAGTAGATGTTTAGTTCTTGTCAAAAGTTTCAAGGGCATAGTTAAGAGGAGAATGGGCCCTATGCTGTGTTCCGTTCCCAAGGTGTATTGCTTCTGATCAGGGTAGATTGGTAGCCATTAAAGTTCTGACTCTCTGTGATCACTTCAGTCCTTGGTCTCTGTGTCTGTTGATGCAGTCACGAAGTGTCTTTGAGACTCAGAGACAAAAGTGCACCGCAAAGGCATAAACATGTCAAACTAAGCTGCATTAATTCCTGTTTTATTACACTGGCACTGGAAACGGGGATTTGAGAACCAGTGAGCCTGGGGTGTAGTCTCAAAATGGCTGAACGTACATTAATATACAGCCTTCTCATTGTTATTTGTTTCTCACCATGACCATGGCAAAGGAAGGTGTTGACTTCATGTCAGCCTGACCCTGTTTGGCCTTCTTCCAGTGCCCTGTCTCAAAAATTGGTTGACATCATTCTTTCCGAGACAGGTTTTATTACCACTGTCTGAATGAAATGGGTGGGGAGATAGTGTGTTGCAATATCAGTTCATATATAATAATAAAAAGTCTGTTTCTCTGATATTAAAAAACAGCATCATACAGTTAAAAAAAGAAATAGGAAGAACAAAAACATAGCCAGTGATACATTTGTGCCCCCAACATACAAGGTATCAATTATTAGGATTTATCGGTGGCAGTTCCCAATAATCATAAATTGTGATAGATTGCTGGTTTGAAGTGAATTTAATAGAGGAAGAACAGCATGAGGCTGCCTCCTGCCATGTTACATTTATGTGATATAAGACTGAGCAAGATAGCATAACTGGTTAAAATTAAGCCCTGCAGAGACAGAAGTGAAAAAACCCATCACAGCTGCCCCAGAACATGGAAGGATTGATTTAACTGAAGTGTACTCATTGATAACTACTTACTTTCAAGTATGAGGAGATGTAACCAAGTTAAATTTCAAAAGCAACATAAGGAGTAGCAACAAATTTACTTTGAGATGTAACAAGTAACATTTCCTAGTCCATATCAAAGGTTATTTTAAAAGGGGCATTTTAAGGCTTTTAAAAAGGCATTTGATGGGAATGTTTCCAGTTGTGTGAGGTACAAGAGGATGCAACCATAGTAGTTAAGGTGAAGTCAAAGTGCTATAATTCTGCAGTGTGAAAGAAACAATTGGCCCGGTACAAACGGGCACTTAGTGACATCCTGGGGCCAATTCTCAGGTTCTGGAGTGTGCACCAACCGCACACCCCAGAACCCTAGTACATGCCAGCGGTGCCATAACGGCAGCCTCCCATCCACACAGGGGCCACCATGATGACACAGTGTAGCGTCCAGACATCACTGGCAGAAAGTGGTGTCACAGTGGTGCCACTTCTTCTCTAGGCAGCTTCTTTTTGGCAGCAGATTTGTGTTGCAGCATGTGGCTGCTGCAGCACCTACTTGGGGCAAAGATGAGTGGCACGGAGCTGCCCGTCTGTCGAGCCCCATTGTTTCTATTGACAGAGAACAAGATATGATTGATCACAGGAGGCAACTTCCAATGGAAAGGTTCAGGTGATTCAAAGTCAAAGCCAATAGGATCCAAAGAGACAGCATTTAAACATCTTCCGTATTATACAATGATGTCACTTTGAGGCCACTTAAACTGCCATAGCTCCATCCTGAGGAATACCAGGATTTGGGGTTTGTAGCGGAAGTACTTGGAATTCGCTGCTAAAGAATTCGAGTGCTTTCCCAAACTACAAAGCCCAGGATTCCACAGGATGAAGCTATGGCACTTAAAGTGCTGTAATTGTGTAGTGTAAAGGGGACCCGCACCGAAGAGTGTAGCACAGGGTTGGACAACTGAGGCAGACTTGGGGACAACGTTTCTACCCCTGAGACCATCTGAAGCCATATGGACTGCCAAAAAGGCCTAAAAGAGAGGGGGGAATCAAATGTGTCTAGACGTCTACTTCTGATTTTGAAGGTAATGGTAAATGATGCAGAAAGGTCCTGTGACATCAGAACCAGCAGCAGCATCCTCATCCTCATCATCGCCAGCAAGGCATAGTGCTTTGAGTGTTGAACCACTCCTGTAGACCAGAGTTCAATTGCCAGCTTGGCTGTGAACCCCTGTGGGTGACCTTGGATGAGTTGCATGCTCCCAGCCTCAGGGGAAGGAAATAGCAATCCTCCTCTGAGCAATCCTTGCCAAGAAAAACCTGTGATAGGTTCACCTTAGGGTTGCCATAAGTCAGAAATGACTTGAAGGCACATAACAACAGCAACAGCAACAACGGTGAACTGCTGCTCCTGAATATTCAGTCCTCTTTTTGACCAAAAAAAGGGGGAGGTAGCCTCAAGAGTCTGGACAGCTCAAAGTCCATAGAAATATCTTGGGGAGTCATATATGGCCCCACAGCCATCTTTTGCCCACTTCTGACTTATCAGGAAGTGGGTCCAAACAGAGCAGTAGTCAATGATTATACAGACAAGGACAAGTAGTCAATGATTATACAGACAAGGATTATACAGACAAGGTAGAGAAACAGTACTTCCAATACTGGAAACTAATAGAGAAGCAGTAGTTCCAGCAGCTTTCCTTGCCGAGAAATGAGGCCTATAACCCTGAGGTCCCAGGACTCCACACAAGTTCTAATATCCTCGCTATGAAGAAAGTAATGCTCATAAATAGGCCTTTTTTCACATGAGGGCATTTTTTTCAAAAAGTTCCAACCTTGCCTGCATTTTCACATGTCAGTGGTCTCTTGGGTTCTGTCTGCACTGGCATGGAGAAACCCTGAGTATCCTGTCCCCAGAGCTGTCCTGGCCCTCCCCCATTGCAAAGCCCTCTATTCCCACACTGGCTGGCTGACCACACATGCCTTCTGCTCAGCTGCCTGATGCATCCATCACTGCCATGGGTTGCTTCACTCTGAGCTATAAGTCATGGTTGGGTACCTCACAGAGTGAATGTGCCGGGTGGCTGAGGAAGAGTGTGTATTCAATTGCCCAGCACTGAAACGGAGGGCTCAGGATCTTCCCAGAAGATCCAGAGCTACTGGTGAGTTTTCAGAATGTGGGATAGGAAGGTTCTGGTGTCAGTTCTGGTGCTGTCACCCCATCTGTTCACAACCAAACCAGGCTTTGGGCCATGCTTCATCCAGTCTACTGAAGGGAAGGGGTAGGCTATTGTATTTGACCCATGCAGACAGGATCTTGGACTGGAAGATGGCCCTACATTGTCCTCTGACATGAGGAGAGCTCTTCTTACCATAAGAGGAGGGATCCCTCAACTCTCTACCTCAAGGATGCAAGGTCATCTGGGCCCCAAGGTCTATCTGGCTAGAACAAATCTTGCCAAGGAAAACCCATGATAGGTTTGCTGTAAGGATTACTACTCAAATTAGGGGAATGTCAGTTAGCTCAATATACCAATCTTGGCTTCTTACAAGGACCAATGAGATCTTGAATCCCAGAATTTTTACGGAGCAACCAGAGATCCCAGGAACTGACGCAAAGGCAAAGTCTTTGGATTTTAAGCTAGTTTATTGATGCAAAGGGAAACACACTCTCTCATACACACATTCATGCATGCAATCACACAAGGCTAATAGAAGAAAGAAGGAAATGTGGGAAACTAAAAGAACAGGCCTTCTAATGGTGAAATACTTGCCTGAGATGGTTCTTCCAGAATCTAGGCTGATTTAGCCAGCAGCACAATGGAGGGAGGTAGGGAGAAGGGTTTGTGGGGAAAGGGAAGGGGGAAGGGAAGGGGGGGTTGGTGGAACTGCATGGAGCCCCAAACAACCAGGGGTCCGTCTGAGATTCCAAGGCAGAACAAAGAACAAAGCAATAGCAAGGGTTTAAATAGGCTTGTGGTCATGTCCTCAGTAGATGTTGTCTTGTATCAAAGGGAGGTCAGATTTACATATCCCTTGGTCAATGGGCACTCTCATCGATGAGAAAAGACACTTGATACCGGAATAGCTGGTATCTGCAAAGTGTCACCAAGTCATAAAACTGTCTGAAAGTGTGAAGATTTCTCCTTTGTGCAACTCCCAACTCAGGCTTCGCTTGGTATGTGATGTCTTCACTTTTAGGCCATGGCAGCCAAAAGACCTCTCCCATAATGCCTTTCCCTTAGGGTCATAAGGAGACATGCCTTCACTTTATAGATGCAGGACTTGCTTGTTAACATTGCCTAGGGTCACCATAAGACAGAAATGACTTGAGGGCACACAACAGCAACAGGTATGAGCTGAGGTATCAGAGCATACCTCAGCCATTTCTCAAGTCTTGCTTCAGGATCACTGTAGAAGTAACAGACATTCCACTCGTGATTAGAAGATCTTGCCTACCACATGTAAAAGTGGCACCAAGATATTTTTGAAAACTTTGTAATTAGCTGGCTGCCTTCTGTTTTGCCTAAACAATACTTCGTCTGGCGTGCACCTCTCTCTCTCTCTCTCTCTCTCTCTCTCTTTCTCTTTCTCTCTCTCTTTGCCTATTAAAGAGCAAGACAGAACACACCCTTCACATTTGCAAATGATGCTTTTTAACCATGCACACAGAGTAAACAACAACAACAAAGCATCCTTGGTTGTGGTTTTGATTGTTGCTCCTTTCCATCTCCCAAATGAAAATTACATTTTGAATGAGATGAAATAGCTCAGAAAGCTTTCAGAAGAAATTCTAAATAATGTGGGACTTTGCGCAGAAGAAAATCAAAGGACTTCTTTACACAACATGGGGCAGTAAGTCTGGCTATGGACATATGTTTGACATTAAATCTGATGTATTCTCCCAGACGGACTTATTTTTTGCCAGTGGAGACTCATTGAAGCCATGAGGCTAAGACAGCAGTTAGTATTTATAGAATTGCTGAGCTGGCAGATTCTAACTCGCCAAAGGCAGTAGGTGCTGCTAGCAAGTCTACGTTTGATCATCAGGATACATCAATTGTGCTCCTGAATTTCTCAACCAATTTTCTTTCCTGGTTTTTGTGTGTGCATGTTTTAAAAAATAAAAACTGCCTCTAATAGAGAAATTTAGTGGAGGTGGGCACTATTTAACTGGTATGTCTAGTGTTGCTGATTCATTCCTTTTCTGTTTGGGTGGACAACTATGATAGGTTGTTCCATGCAGGCAATAAGTCATTGATGAATTTGGTCCACCCACATGAGGTACTGCTCAGCACTTACTTTTCTTTTTTCCTCTTGAACCTCAGACAAACTCTTTCAAATAATCAACATTCCTGGCAAGTTTTGAAATCAACATGTGTGTGCTTGTTATTCTTATTTAGCTTCCTGTAAAGAAAGGCAGCTTAACTTTGGGTACCCAGATGTTGTTGCACTTCATTTCCCAGAAGTCAAAAGTAGCATGGCCAAGAGTGGGAAATTTTGAAGTAGTAGCCTGATGAGAATGGGACCCATGTATTGCACCAGGTGTTTAACTAAAGCTGGATGGCCCTCATGTTGAAACAGTGAACAGTGAACCTCTGAGTCTCCAGGTCCATCTATACTGTAGAAATAATGCAGGTTGGCACCACTTTCATTGACATGGCTCCATGCCTTGGCAGAGAAGGCTAAAGATCTTTTAAAAATACAGATCCCAGGATTCGATTGAATGAAGCTATAGCACTTAAAGTACTATCAAACCACATTATTTCTACAGTGTAGAGACACCCTCTGACTTCCCCTGGACATCTTGGGAAGAAGAAATCACTCTTCCCGAAGCAGCAAGACAAAGGCACTGTGTTACCAAGTATGGCTTCAGAGCACATCAGTCAACGCATTTATGTTCTGAGTACAAAAGGTCTTGTAATCTTGGTTAATAGAGCATCTTAGGTAAATTATAATGAAGAACCCAAAGTCACACAGACCTCACTAGTAAGAGAACTTTGTGAAACATAACACCATGGCCACTCACTCAAAACCATAAGGTGGTGAGTTCAAGACCAGCAAAGGGCTGAAGCTCGACTCAGGCTTGCATCCTTCCGAGGTCACTAAAATGAGTACCCAGATTGTTGGGGGGCAAATAACCTTAAGGGTATGAAGCGGTATATAAATGAAGTCATCTGTTTGTTTTGTTTATGAGGTTTTTCCTAATGTTTAGGTGAAATCCTTGTTATAATTTGAATCCATTGGTTTGTGATATAGTCTCTGGAGCAGCAGAAAACAATCTTGCTCTGACTTCTACATGACATCACTTTGGGTATTTAAAGATAGGTATCATGTTGCTTCCCACTCTTTCCTTCTCTAAACTAAATACACCCAACCATTCCTCAGATGATCTTTGATTATCTTGGCCACCCTTCTCTGGACTTGTTCCAGCTTGTCAATATTTTTCTTGAATTGTCATGCACACCTGTCCTCTGATGGAGCTAACACCTCTCTGGAAATGGGAACTCCTTCCATTAGTGTGCTAGGACAACTAGAGGCTTCCACACACAGCTCCACCACCACCACCACATGACACCATGGTAGTGGTGCATCCTGGCACTTTCTCACTTTCAAGGCATACATCGAGATGAGGAAGCAGCTTCTTCCATTTCCTGGAGAATGACTACTGCTTCCCCTGCCCCAGGCAAACAAAGAAATCTGGATGAAATTCAGAACCATCCTTCTGGATTATCAGTGGCCAGAGCTGTATCTGAGAATCTCTGGCTGCACTCATGCACTCAGTGTAAAGATGTTGCACAGGAGGTACAAGATCCCTTTTTCTTCAATATATGTAAAAGTACTTACTCTAGCATAACTAAAAGGTACACCAATATAAGTCACTTAACAAATTCTTACCTGTATATGACTTTAACTTCCATAACTCAATGCTATGGAATCATGGGTGTTGTAGTTTGTTGTGGCACCAGAGGTTCCTGACAGAGAGGGCTAAATATCTCACAAAATTACAAATCCCAGGCTTCCATAGCATTGAGCCATGACAGTTAAAATTGTGTCAACCTGGATTATTTCTGTAGTGTGGATGTGGTCTCAATGGAGGACTCTGTACAGCAAATGGTGCTGTTATGTGCAGAAAATCTTTGTGCATACCTCTGGGTAATGTCATATTCAGGCAAGAATAGAATGTGTGGTTCCATACTCGAAATGTCAGACACTGTGCAGTATCTGTGCAGCACTGTGCAAAATCAGTCCAAAAATATTGGAGGGGGCAGGTCTTTCATCCATATCTCTACTACAAATGCCCCCACCGTTGCACTACTAATGTTCTAGAAAATGGAGAATGAATGAGTATATGAGTGTTGCCTGGCAACTGCTGGATTTATTTCCCATTTGATTTGACTGCTGATGCTTACAGGGAGCCCTTGGCAGGTTATGGTCAGCCCCCTTTTACAGAAGCAACAAAAATGTCCAGTGCGATTGTTAGCTCAGTGCACATTTCTTGGGTTGGTGGGACATTAGCATGCATGTTGTGTAAAACAAACCTGAGTGATAACTTTAAAAGAAAATAGCTCTTTCTGCTCAAAACATGGTACACTGCACCATCATTATCTTTACAAAATACACTTTTAGGTGTCTTTTCTGTTTGATGGTTGCTATGTGCCATTCTTGAAAGACCCCAGTAATGCACAGTCTTATGACTTGAAGGCAATAGTGTGTTTGCTTTTATAGTAACCTCTTTGGCCACAGCATAGTTGTCCCCAGAGCAAGAAGGAGGCTGATTCATAGCACTTAGTATCCTCACCCATTACAGATGAACATCATCTATCCTTCAATGGTTCGAAGAAGGGGGAGAAAAAGTGCTTTCAGGGGTTCTGGGGAGAGAAAAGAGTCAATGGCAAGGAACAGCAGGGAAGAAGTTATTTTTGCAGACTGCTGTAAATTCAGCACTGCTGCTTTTCTCTAAGGGCAAAAACACCAGTATGGATCTGAAAGCATGAAAAGCAGGTAAAAATATCCAGCCCTGCTCCTGCATTTTGGTTTTCATTCACAATTGTGTCGCTGGATCTGACAGCACAGCCTGCGATTCCCAAATGATGGATGTTAATGCAAACCTTTTGCATAGTTTCTTTGTGTGTTTGAGGATGGCATGGGGGCTTAATGTACGCCTTCTTTTCAAAAATCCCTGTGTATTGGGAAACAGAGTGAAAGTAGGTCACTGTCACACAGCAAATGAATGAGTCAAATGGTAAAAGAAATCTATACTTTTCACTTGAGGGTAAGACAGGGAGACGATGGAATTGGGAGGGGGGGGAGATTGGATTAATTCTGCTGATGCGCCATGCTTGGTCATTATTTCTTAAGTGGATCGATAGGGACAGAGCCAGGGAACTGCTCTGAGGCATGTTATAGCTTTCTAGGAGACAGGGAGATATTTGGGTGGCACAGATTAATTTTCAGAGTTGTGTTAACTTGCAATAGACCTCTACATAAATTTCTTACCTTAATCTGCCTAATGAATCAGTATGTAGAGAGACATTATAGCACCTTTGAGACTAACTGAAATAAAGAAGTTGGCAACATGAGTTTTTGTGGACTTAAGTCTACTTTCTCAAATGGATTTGGTGAAGTGGAAAGCCAGGGGTAGACCTTTATATGCCATTAATGTGTGAAAATGTCAAGTAAAATTCAAAATCCTTTGTGTATGGAAATGAAGTGGCAAGTCCAGTTCTGAACTGACATTCTCACAAACTAATGGCATATATAGGTCTGTCCCTGGCTTTCTGCTCCACCAAATGCATCTGAGGAAGTAGACTGTAGTCTGTGAAAGCTCATGCTTCCAACTTCTTTCTTGCAGTTAGTCTGAAAAGTGCTACAAGATCTTTGTACATACTGATTTTCCAGACTAGAAACATTTTCATATGGGCAAAAGAGATGGGAGCATAGCATGATGCTCCTTTCAGTATCACACGATTTGGTAAAGATTTTCAGATGACATCACGAGACATTGTCTGAAAATCTTCACCAAATCGTGTGACACTGACAGAGCATCACACTATTTGCCCATATCTTTGAATTCTACCTAACAAAGTAATTCATAAAACTCAACAGACTAAATTTTTATTTTCTAACAGGAATTGAGCCCTGTGAGGCTTTTGTGAAGAAACAGATTCGTGTTTTAATATATCCTTTTCAGTGTGTGTGTGCTTATGTTCTTCAGTCTCGCCAATATTTTTTTCTCCCTGCCTTGCCACAGGTCTAACATTACTGTCAAGAAGCACCAAGCCCTGAGATG
Source organism: Urosaurus nigricauda (assembly GCA_034509955.1). NCBI lineage: Eukaryota > Metazoa > Chordata > Lepidosauria > Squamata > Phrynosomatidae > Urosaurus > Urosaurus nigricauda. The sequence continues at coordinate 112,069,947 of JAOEGL010000006.1, forward strand.
CTCAAATGTTCCTGCTTGCTGAACTCTGACTGAGCATCCTCCTTCATCACAGAGCCCTATGGGACTCCAGGGTAGAGTGTCTCACAGCAATGGGAATGCTTAGCTCTGGTGGAGGTGAGAGAGCTGGGCTTTTAATACTCAAGGGAGAGGTTGGACTGAAAAGGGAAAACAGAAGCAATTTTAGTAAAACTTTTCTTAAACAGGCTTCTTGTTTTGTTTTGTTTTTAAAAAGCAGTTGTTGCATTCACTGAGGCTGAGCCAATTTTGGCAGTGTGGTTTGAGTTGCTGGCAAATTTAACAGCCAATGCAGTGGTGGCAGATAGGGCAGAAAAAGAGAGCTCAAGGGTTATGTGTAGATTACAGAAGCTATGCAATGCCCCTTCTCTCTTACATACCCTCCAAACGTTCTGTGTTAACAAGGCACACCCCCCCCCCCCAAATTAATCTTCTTATTCCACTTTTTCAGCTGCTTTGAGAATGTCCCAGTTTCTCTGTCTTCCTCTCACTTTCCCCTTTCTTCCTCAGCATACTTCAGTTACTGCAAACTGAATTCAAAGTGCAAAAGTAGCTTGCACTCAGGACATTACTATACTTGGTTTTTAAACCATGATTACACTAGAGAAAAAAAGTAGCTTCGGCAATACTTATTGCATGACGATGCCTCTGACCCATAGCTGCTCTGCCCCTGACCCATCCCTTTTTATTGATGGGAAAAACCTGTCAATGCTCTTGCAGTTGTGTAAGTCCTCAGATGCAGCCATGTAGTTGTGCAATTGGCAGTGACATGGTGTCATCCACAGGGTCACCATGAATCAGGGTTGATCCAAGGGTAATTAACAACAACAACAAATGTTCTTATATGCAGGTTTCTGTTTGACCTCATCAAAGTGAATGTGACAGCAACTGTCTACTAGTTATGTGAAAACTGCAGCATCTAATGGTTTGTTCCAACTCAGTTTTTATCAAGCTAACAAGTATATTCCTTGGTAGCTTTAATCCTTCCCCAATTATTTTAATTAGCTTCTTGTAACCAGCATCCAGACTGTGCTACTTCTAACTGGTCCCAGTTCAAAGTGCCTTTTCTGAGAATTCATGGTTAGGGATCAGCATACCTGTGAGACCACATAGGTCTCCTTACCACACTCAGGGGATTTGGGGACCTTGTTGTTTAACCTGCAGCAAGGATGTTGTAGGTTAAAACAGTAGGGAAGTGTATTGCAAAAGTTATCCCTCATTTTAGCAGACTTGGTGCATTTAAAGAGCAATTATTTGATCTTGTCCAATTCAAAAGCTTCCTCGTAATGCATATTGTTAAGTGCATGTTGAAATACATTTTTAATTGCTTGTGAGATTCTTTTAAAATACTTTCAGGAATATTTAGGGGGCATGACAATGAATTAGCACTTCAAAAGAAACCAAGGTGAACCATTTCTGATTCATTTGCTAGCAACTCAACCAGCTTATAGGAGTACCAGTTAGTTATTTGATTATTTTTCTTATTTTAAAAAAAAAATAACAATGGGGTTCTCCCTCAGCATAGATGAAGAAATTCTTTAATATAGAAGTTGGGAAATACTTTTTTTTAAAACTTGGACACCAAATCCAAATTTTGGAAGGGTCTTGTGGGCTTCATTCCAGCATTAGGAGAGCTGGGGAGTTGAGCCAGTAGAGAGGGAAGGCCAAAATGACATGGGAATATAGAAGTGAAATCCTTACCAATTTGGATATTTTCTGACCAAGCATAAAAACTGTACAGCCAGCAATTCCATTCAACAATATGCCAAGTGCACAGTCTACTTCTGTCCCTATAGCTGGGTACACAGCACTAACTTTGGTGAAAAGGACATTATAAATTAATGTTGTTGTTGTTGTTAACTGCACCTTTGGTGTTGTGCATGTAGTTACAGTAGGGATGGACGACTAGAAAAAATGAAAGCTGCACTGTTGTGTTTTTAATGTGCTGGAAATGATGTCACATCATGTCTGGATGCCATTTTGCTTGATGTTTGGTCAATTTTTGGTTGAGGGGTTGGAGGGATTCTATGGTGTGGGGAAGTACATTACCATATTTGCAGCAAACTTTGGGTGCATTTGACCAGTTTTTAGGTGTTAAATTCCACCCCACCCCAAAGTGGCATGATTTTATTTTAATAAAATTGGGGATCTGAGAACTTTTGAAGTCTTCTAGGGGGTGTCATGGTCTGCACTTTGGGGCTGCAAGGGAAGCATGCTGCCTGCAAGAAGCACTTTACTCACCCCTTAGCTACAGAAATAGAGCTGAATAAATCTTTGAACCCTTGCTTTGCTTTTTCCCCCCCTGGAAACAATTAGGAATGGCTGCAGAAGCTAAAAGGTGGGTTGTGGGGTCAAGGGAGGGGACATGCCACAGTTCTACATGATGGAACTTTACAGTACCTTTTCATGACCCACAATCTATTAATTTTTCAAGCTATAAGAATTCCTTCCCATGTTCAAGTTGGCAATTACAGATTTGCAACAAACTGCTGTACCTGGAGTGGTGGTCTTGTCCATCATAGCAGTCAGTTAGCCCTGCCTTCCATAATCCTCCATTCCATCCTGTCTCCCACCCAGTCTTCCATTTCCCTTTAGTCAATATTTTGTGCCTTATTTTGCCCTGGTTTGCTGATGGTACCCTCCTCTTCACCATAGATACTGTGGATTTAGCAAAATAAGCAACAGTGCTCACCCCTGAACACTGGAAATAGCAGAAATGATAACTGCTCCACTATGCAGCAGTTCCATTTAGAGATTGTAACTAATAGCTGTTGATAGACCTACCCTCCATGAATTTGTGTAATCCATTTTATGTGTCATCCAAGCCTGCAGGCATCACTGCCTTCTTGTGGCGGTGAATTTTAATACATTAATTCTTATGCATGATGTGTGTGTGAAGAAATGTTACCTTGTGTCTGTCTTGAACCTATTTTGACATGGTGACACAGGAGACCTGGTTAGATAAGCAAGTAATTGTGGAGTTTATGCAGGTTTATATGCAGGCATGTTTGCTTAGAGTTCTTGATTAGCCAAAGGTTAGCTTCCAGAGATGTTAACTCAGTTACTGAGTTACCAAAGTGAATAATTTTATTTACAGGAAAAGCATGGTCCAATTTTTATGCCTTGTGAATAGTGAAGACGCACAATGTTTAAGCTACTGAAAAGGACCTTTGCTATGGAAATGCATCTTGTAGCATTTTGTAACTTTATTTCTTCATTTTAGTATTACAGGATACTTGTACCGTGTTACACTCCATCATTCGGTATTCACTCTAGTTAAGTACTGTGCCCATGACATATCTGTGTATTGATGTTAAAAGGTTTTGCAGCTGAGGAGGATTGTTTCATATTTTTGTAATGTAGCATGTGCTACCCAAAGAGATTCAACAGCTGGATATGCTGTACGACTTTAAAACACAAGTCTCTTCAGACAGTTCTATCCATAGGATTTTAAAATTATGAATTTTAAAGGATGTATTGATTGTTTTTAACATGTATTGATTTTATATGCTCTTTTAACTGATGTTATGTGTTTTTAAAACTGGAGTTAATGGATTTTTAAACTGGTGCTATATGTCCCATCTTGTTGCTGTTATTGTTCTTGTTGTTTGGAATCTTTTTACTCTCAAACCTCTCTCTCTTTCTCTTCCTTTTATTGACTAGTATTTGCAGAGGGACAGATGCTTTTTGCACCTAACTAGTCCAGAAGATTTCATCGAGAATGGAATAATTTTATGAAAGGGGGAAGGGAATTTATTATTTATAATTATTATTTTAAATGGCATAAACCTCTCTCATGTCCTTCATTCTAGTTATTTCTATTTTAAAACAAATTATTCTGTTTGATTTCATCAGTTCTTATAGAGACAATGCTTCAGTTTCTTCAGTCAGTATGGTTGACCTTCTCTGTTCCTTTTTTAGTTCGATAATATCTGGTATTTTATTTTATTTTAGATGTCATTCTTGTCTGCAGTAATTTTCCTCCAACAGTTTGTTACTGTGTGATCAGAAAAGATCCTTGAATAAAATAAAATAGTAAATAAACAGTCCAACTTGAGGACTAATCTGCCATGTGTAATTTAGCCTCATGGAATCAGACCTTGATTATTATTTTTTTCTGGCGTACAATATCTGCAATAGCTACAGTCACCAACATGGAAACCCTCTCACAGTAATGTTTTTAAACCACTACTGCAAGCATGCACCAGACTGTAATTGTCTGAGCTTAGAGGGCAACCCATTTATAGAACAGATACAAAGGATCTGAATTTTCCAAACTCTGATATCTTCAACCAGGGCCTGGTAGGGGCACGGGGGAGTTGGAACTCTGGAGAGCTGCTACCATGCATTGTACAATAGTCTTCCTTCACCTGGTGTCCCTTGATGTCTGTTGGACTATAAATGCCATCTCACCAACACAAGCATACTATTTGCGATGAATGGAAATTGGGTTTGGGGTAGACGTGTTTTAAAACTGAGCTGGACAGAGCAACGTCTTGACTCACTGTAAGGCAGAATCTGATATCAACGACTTTCTACAATTGCAGGAATCATTCAAAATTAGAACTAGTGGACCCATCTCCGTTTGTACAGAGGCCAAGAGAGAGAGAAAAAAAACCTGGTCATATGCATTGGCCCCAGTAGGTTAGCAATTAACATCCATCCATTCATAGAAAACCCATCTTGAGTGCAGCCCATGGACTGTAGACAATAGTGTGCAGTGTTTAAGGATGACTCCATACAAGTCTTTGAGGTTTTGGATCCCTTTTTCAATGCAGAAGGCTTCACTCGCTACTCTGTGCTGCCATCATGTGTTGTTTTGCCTTCTTAGCAACTTTGTCACAAAAATGATTTAAACAGTTTTCAGAACTAGTTGGGGGAAGAAGTACAGTTAATGAAAAGAAAACAGCAGCTTGTGTAGTGAAGATTCATTTTTGGAGGACTGTAGATTTCTGTTATGTGCATGAGGGAATTTCACCACTGTGCTCCATGTGATTCTCACCTTTTAAATAGAGTAATGCACACTGAAGTGTACTGGGCTCTTCTGGTGTCACTAGATATTTCTGATGTCCATCAGGCACTTCTGTTGCACTCTGGCACATCCTAGACAAGTGGTTCCCAGACTCCTCGGTTGAGTTTGTAATTTTACTTCTTGAAGTCAAACTAATATTTTGAGTTTCCATTCACTCATGGAGGGGATTATACTGGTTTTCCAGTGTTTAGCCATGGTTATACGGGCAGCAGAGATCATATACAGTAGAACACTTGTTTGATTAGAGGACAGTTTTGGATGTACCTTTCCTACTACATTTAACAGAAATATTTCTGGAATAAATGGGATACAGAGTCCCAAATTTGAAAGCTCTTTTTTGCTGGTGCTTCTCCCCCAGTGCCACTCCAACTCCTTGCCTCAGTCAGTCAGTCTGTCTCAAAATGCTGTTGTCCTAAGCCATAGAAGTGAGGTTCTGCACCCAAGCCTCGCCAGTGAAAGATGCAGCTAAGGGAGTGAGCTCATGAAGGCAGGTGAAGAGTATGAGACACCACCACATGAAATGATCAGTGAGGACACTGAAAATAACTTTCATGCAAGTCATATCCCCACCACATTCCTAAAAGCTACTGGTTCCACTTGTCTTTCTTGACCACCAATGCTTTTACCGAAGGTCTTCCCCCCCCCCCCATTTCCCCTCACTGACCCCCCCCCCCCCGGATCTTTTTCACTGTCTCCTGGAAGGGCATACCACCCACTTTGGGAATCACTGTCCTTGACGGTGTCCAGATGCACATTATGAGTGCCCAGTGTGCAGCAGTGCCCGTTCCACATTAGGGTCCTAGTGCGCCAGTCACTCTACTGGCTATCATTGCAGATGTCTGCACCATGTGATATTATGGCAGCCCCTAGGTGATTCTGGGTGCTGTGAAACTACTCAATTCTATTTCCTGCACACATATGCCCACTTAGGAAAGCATATATCCCATGCTGAATTCCATCTGACTCTTATTTCTTTTTCTATTTAAATCTGGAGGGCCAGATTTAAAGGATAACTATGTTAGTCTGTTGTAGCAAAATGACAAAGTGTTGTGTGCAAACTCTAAAACTAATAGATTTTTTAAAAACACCGTCAGCCCTCCTTCTCTACGGATTCCTTATCCATGAATTCAATCATCCATGGCTTGAAAATATTAAAAAATGTATAAATTCCAAAAATCAAACCTTGATACAATCCGTCCTCTATATCCATGGATTCTTTATCCATAGATTCAACCATCCACAGCTTGAAAATATTCAAAAAGAAAGAAAAGAAAAGAAAAATCCACAAAGCAAACCTTGGTTTTGCCTTTTGTATAAGGGACACCATTTTACTACACCATTTTATTTAATGAGACTTGAGCATCCACAGATAATTTTATCCATGGCGGTCCTGGAACCAAACACAGAAGATACCAAGGACCCACTCTATAGCCTGAACATCCATAGGCTATAATCCATATCTTTTAATACCTGGAGCATAATTGTATCACAATAAACAGGTGGTGGTGGTGGTGGTGGTGGTGGTTATGAAGCCAGAGGAAAATTGGATGCAGAAAGTACTGACAGTGACAACTGCCATAATAACACTGCTCTGTAACAAAACTTAGTGATAACACAAGTATCGCTGCAGTAATAAAACAGCTAACAGATGTTGTGTGATAAGCATCTGTTATCCAATAGAAACTTTGGCTCAGCAGTTCATCACTGTGATTTACTTATTTCCTGTTTCCAAGGACTTAATCACATAGGCTAAGAAAGTAGGATTTTAAAAGGATAAAAGCGTATTTGGCTAGTACTTATCACAGGATGTGATGTTTGTTTTGCTGCCACCTTGCATTCCATTCGTTATTGTTGTGCAACTTTTCACTGAGGGACAAAACCTGTCAATAGGTTCTCAATCTCAACTGCTATTCCAATAATGCCTTCGTGCAATAGTCCCTTCTTCAGCAATTCCATTTACTACATTTAGGTAGAAAAAATGAAATGCATAGATATAGGATGGGGGGGCACCTGACTAGACAATAGTACATGTGAAAGGGATCTAGGAATCCTAATAGACCACAAGTTGAACATGGTTGACAGTGTGGCGTGGCAGCTAAAAAAGCCTATGAGATTGTAGTGCTCCATGGCCTCTCTAGAAAAATGAAAGAAATAAAAATTGAAGGATGTTAAAGAATAAGAATATATTCTTATATATACTCCTAAACACCATTAACTTGTAAGACATAGGGAAGGCCTCTTAGGGGCTCCGCCATAGAAATAAGGGCTCAGTGAGTCAAAAATGTTAGGAATTCCTGCTGTAGATCCTCCAGAGCATCTCTACCAGAAGTTGACCATAGAATTGTGCTGGACAGCCTAGATGTTCCTAGAGAAAATGCTTCTCTAGGCATCTGTAAGTCCACCAACATGATTCTATGAACAACTTCTGGCAGATGTTTACCAAAGACTTACACTGGAGGACCTGGAGATTCCTAAAGAGGTGTTCTCTTGGATTGAAAAAATTGTGTTGTTTTTATTTGCAGTTTTTCCACATTCACAGGGGTCCTTCACCCCTAATTCCAACAAATCTGGAGGGTCCAATGCATAGTGTCTAGATCATGAGAAGTAACAGTACTGCTCTAGTCTTCTTTGATCAGACCTCACCTGGAATACTGTGTCTAGTTCTGGACACTGCAATTCAAAAAGGATGTTGACAAGCTGGAGCATGTTCAAAGGAGGGTGACCAAATGGTCTGGAAAATATGCCTTATGAGGAGAGACTAAGGCCCAGGACTGACTGCCAGAAAACAGTGGGCTGAAGGTGCCTGGTTTAACTCTGGAGAGACACCGCAGACGCCAAACCGCACAGCGTCCGTCTAGAGTAAAAAGAACCTGGTTCTTCCGGGGGTTTTTCCCGGCACCTGGGTTACGCTGTGAGTGTGCCATTGGCAGTTTTTTAGAATGGATTTTGTAGGTTTTCTTTTTTTAATTTAGTTTTTATTAATTTTGCATAATAAAAGAAAATTTCATACATCACAAATCGTCTTTGTATACTCTTCTTCTGTTCCATGTTGTTCTTTTATATTATACAAGATTTCCATAAACAATTTTATCACTTCCTTTATCTATCTCTCCAGTTAACAAATTTTGCTTCCTTCAAATCTCTGCTGCTCATTAACTTTATTTATTTCTTCTCTTAATGAGTTATTTGATCTTAAATTTTCTAAAATACTTCAAATAAAGAAAATCTTCTATCATATTTCCAAACAACGGTCTATAATTCAATCATTTACCCAGATAATCAAAAAGAAACAAGATGAGAATTATTACACAATATTTGCATATTAAAATTACTTATCCCTTGTTATTTAATCATTCAAATAATATTACTGAGACTTTCCCTTTTTTCTCACCCATATCAGGGGTTCCCAAGTTCTCAAGAAATCCTCTTTTGATTTTCCTTTCAGTCTCAAAGTAAGTTCATCCATTTCCATATATTCATATAGTTTTATGAGCCATTGGTCTACAGTGGGTATTTCCACATTTTTCTTTTCTATTTCTTTCTGTTCAACCATACCTAGTAGGTATAGTTTGGGGTCTTTCATTAATTTAATCTTTAATATCTCACATATTTTAAAATGAATTCCTGTCCAAAATTCTTTTGTTTTTTTACATGTCCACCAGCAGTGATAATACGTACCTATTTCTATTGCACATTTCCAATATTTGTTGTTAGGTTTGCTTTGATTGAGCATTTCATTCCCCCCCCCTCTCCTTCCTGCTGAGTTAACTGGGTGCAAACTGCTTTGGCACTTTAAACTCAGTTTGCAGCAACTGAAGTAAGTGGAGGACAAAAGGGGAAAGGGGGAGGAGAAGAGAGAAACTGGGACATTTTAAAAGCAGCAGAAAAGTGGGATGGCAGAAGATTAATCAGGACTTTACCTGCCTAATCAGGTCAGCTGGAGGGTATGCTAACAACAAGTAGTTGTGCTAGATTTCACCTTGGGCAAGCACATGAGCAAGAGAGTTGAAGAAGAGTTTGTCCAGCCAGTTATACAACTGATTGTGTAAGAGGCTGTGCCACTGATTGTGTAATGGGAGACCACCCTGCCATAACTCTGAAAACGTGCAATCTTGGGTGCAAAGATCCTTGAGTAAGTGTGTAATGATATACTTGGATCTGGATCTGGCAAACCAGGAAGAATAATAATTATTGTTATCATCATCTTTCTAGCAAATAAACAGCAGGTTTAAGGTCCAGAGAAAAGAAAATCCGTTTTGCAAGAACATCTTCACAGAAAGAATCCCTGAATAACTAAGTTTGGGTGAATTTTTCAAAAACCATGCCACTTAGGGTCTTGATGAATATCAACTGGTGGCAGATTTCTAAGGATGTGTGTCACCACTAAAAGGGTCGTGCTCCTTATTGCCTTTTGTCAGGTCCTAGGGCCTAAGCAGATACTCATCCCATGCTATCCTGGCCCCAGGCTTTAGACACCTATCCCTGCACCAACCTGGGACCCACTACCACCGTGCACCCCTCACCTCCATCTGTCATTACTACAAGTGAGTAGACCTCTGTCACCATATCTGATACAGAAATGGGCCGCCTGCCTGCAATCATGTGGTCAGGTGCTCCAAGTCCACATCTGACATGGCAGTTGGGGTCTGCTCATTTGCAGCACCTACAGTACAGACAGAGATAAGGGGCATGCAGGGCCATCTAATCAGCCAGGGTTTGCCATGGAGTTTCCAAGAATCTCCACAGCAAACCAGGGGACAAATTAGTCCACATTAAGGTCCTGTTGCTCCAGGATCAGGCCAGATTCTCTGGAACTTGGCAGCAGTCATCCAAAAAGGACAAAATGAGGTCAGGGGAGAACCTGGACCTTTTGGCTTGGGCAAACAACCCTCTGGAATGTGAAGAATCCAGGAAAGAGCCTTAGATAATTTTCAGGGTGTGTCTATGGAAGACAGAGGTTGTGACAACAAAGAAGCTGACTTTCTGAAAAAATGCTGTATTTTTAAACAGCATGATTAACCTTATCTAGAGAGATGGTGGGAGGTATAAACAGACTGCAAGAAAGAGTTGCCTTTAAGACTCTGTACTGTTTGACAGGGGTAGTCCCAATTAACCGTCTGTCATCCCACTTTTTCAGCTGTTTTTAAAATTACCTGATTTCTCTCTTCTCTACTTTCTCTCTTCATCTTCATCTTAGTTCAGTTTCTACAAACAACTTCCAAGTGCAGAGATAGTTTGCACTAACTCAGGCCCTCAACAAACTGGAGAAAAACATTGATGTGACAGTAGAGAGGGGGCATGGTGCCTGCCCAACACCTGCCCACAAGCCAGCGTTATGTTGGTGTTATGCTACCCGATCAACTGCATGGCAGGCGGCATCATGCTGTGTCTTTGGTGCAGGGTGTAGACACGCTGCACCAGAGCCACAGAAAAGCTATGGCGGCACTGGAAAAGGTGCTCTTTCTGTGGTGCAAAAAGAAGCCACTTTTTACAGTGCAAAAAGAAGCTGCTGGGTTGGTGGCGTGGTGTCCGGTTGCCACGTTTCTAACCCAGCGCTTCCAGGGGTGGTGTAGCGGTGCATCTTAACAGCAGTCTGCTGAGCCCCTCAGTTGGAGAGAGAAGAGAGGAGGTGGCAGAATCTTGCCCTTCCTACGAGGCTCAGGCAAAAGCAAACTGCTGTATCCTTTTGTATCCTCTTGTAGTTTTTACGTTCTTCATCATTAATAAACTTTGCCATCATGACTAGACTCTGATGTTGCTTGGTCACATGTGTCCTAGTTTTTACCTGTAAAAGGTTGGGGGGTATGCCATCTACCTAAGAGTCTTGTTGAAAAGTGTTTTCTTCCTCCCCTCCCAATTCCTTTTTCTTTTTGCCTTTTGCCAACTGCACAAGAATATTGTAAAGAACATGGAACATTTTTTTTTAATTTAAATTACTTCAAAATAATTTAAGAATGCATGCACACTGCAAAAATAACTCGGTTTGATACTGGTTTAACTGCCATGGCTCAATGCTATGAAATTCCAAGATTTGTAGTTTTGTGAGATATGTAGCCTTCTCTGTTAGAGAGTTCTGAAGCCACACCAAACTACAAATCCCAGAATTCCATAGGATGGAATCAGAGCCATTAAAACGGTGTCAAATTGCATTAATTCTGCAGTGTAGCAGAAGCCTAAGAATGGGATAAAAATCTATACACTTGACTGTGGTTTTCTCCTACTCTTACCCCAAGAGGGAAAATATAGCTACAAAATAATGAGGTTTCTGGAAGTGATTTTGTCCTGCCACAGATAAACTGGTGAGATGTTATTTACAGTAATAATCTTATACACATTCAGATGAACAAAGACTATCTAGGCAGTCATGCCAGCATTTGATTCATCTGAGTAACACAGTAATAAAGAAAAGCAAACATTAATGCTATTCAGTGGCGGGACTGGGTGGAAGCTAAGTCTTATTTATTTTGCACATCTTGCATTTTGATGGCTGCAAGAAAATATGCTTTTAATATACAGTTGGCAAACTGAATGACGGGTTAATATAGATGCATGCACACAATCTGCTTATTTAAAGCCCTTTGATTCATATTTACAACTTAATGCGGGTGATTCATTTTAATGGAAATTTGCAGGCAGCCCAAAGCATAGAGGCTGTGCAGGCCAGATTGAAATATATGAGATCTGCATGAAAGGAGTATTATGAAATTGGTAAACTTAAGCCATTCTCTTTGCTGAAGGAGGACATTTGTTAAAAATACACTGATCTGGCAAAGACAGTGTACCATGAGATTGTTCAGGCATGTGTGTGCATTCTTGATTGCTTTATCGACAGGATGTTATTAGATAGAAATAACTAGTTACTTGTAGTTAATTCTTTTTCTTGGAATGAAAGTATAACTAGGCTGATCATACATACTGTTTTAAACAGGACAGTACTGTGTCCCTCCCCCCCCCCCCAATATATCCAGATTCAGACCATCCTGTTATTTCAATATGAATGTTAATTTTGTCCTGTTTTAAAGAAAACTGCTGTTCCAAAAATGGTTTGAAGATCCATGTTTGAAATTGTTGCGAAAATGGTTTGAAGATCTCTGTTTGAAATTGTGGTTGTCAAAAACAAAAACAAACCCCCACAAAATTGAGTCATGGAGTATGAGGCATTTATTGATAAAGTGTCAAAAGACCAAAAATTGTTGCGAAAGATTACTTCATTGGAGAAATATTCATCGTAGGATCATGGTGAAATACAGTGCCCCTCTACATCTACCTAAATTTTTGTATGAATTCTGTCACAGAAGAATGGTTGTTAGCTCAATATGTTCATATAATAAAACTTTTGATATTATCTTACTTTTTTCAGGAATATGGAACATTACATAACCATGTCCTGGTTTTACCATCTCAATGACCTGTTTTTGTCAAAAGGAAATATGGTCAGCCTAGGTATAGCCTTACCTTTACCTTTAGGTATAACTACACAACATATTTCATTGAATCATAGAGCTTGATGAGACCACAAGGGCCATCCATTCCAACCCCCTGCCATGCAGGAATTCACAATCAAAGCATCCCCGACGGATGTCCATCCAGCCTCTGTTTAAAGACCTCCAAGGAAGGAGACTCCACCACTCTCCGAGGGAGTGTGTTCCACTGTCGAACAGCCCTTACTGTCAGGAAGTTCCTCCTAATGTTGAGGTGGAATCTCTTTTCCTGCAGCTTGCATCCATTCTTTCGCGTTCTAGTCTCTGCAGCAGGAGAAAACAAGCTTGCTCCCTCCTCAATATGACATCCCTTCAAATATTTGAACAGGGCTATCATATCACCTCTTAACCTTCTCTTCTTCCCCAGTTCCCTAAGGCGTTCCTCATAGGGCATGGTTTCCAGACCCTTCACCATTTTAGTTGCCCTCCTTTGGACACATGGCTCCAGTTTCTCCACATCCTTTTTGAATTCTGGTGCCCAGAACTGGACACAGTATTCCAGGTGGGGCCTGACCAAAGCAGAATAGAGTGGCACTATTACTTCCCTTAATCTAGACGCTATACGGGGGCTGCCATGATGGCGTCACCATTGCTGGGCACCCAAATGGGGCACCCAGGAAGTGGCGCTGTAAAGGTGCTTCTTCCTTTAAGCGGCGCAACAAAAAAGGAGCTACTCTAGGCACATGCAGCCTAAGAGAGAAGGCTGGATATCTCACAAAACTACAAATCCCAGAATCCTATGGCATTCAGTGTCAAGCTGCATTAATTCTGCAGTGTAGATGCAGTCTGAATTTTGCCCCAGGCCTTTCAGGGAGGGAGGGATTTGCATGGAGGCTCGTGTTTTTGAAACAGCCAAGGTTAGAAGGAACATCTCCCCTTTCCCCAAAAAACCCAAAAAGCTTGAGTGCTGCCTCCCAAGTACAGTAAGCGCGCTTCATTCCAAACCATATTTCAAAAAGCTATGCCAATTTAATTTATGAAGACAGCAAGGCAAAATCTAACAGCCACCTGGAGTCAATGGGAGAGGTTGACAAAATACGGTGTAACTCAAGCAAAGCCAATGAAAATCCCATGTACCCAACACGAGTCCTGGAGTTGTTCTTTCTTGCTTAAACAGGATTAAGTTGGCTTATACTGTCATGGTGTTTTGCCTTCTGGGCCTCTGGAAAAAATATCCCTGGGATCCTAGCCGAATGGGGAAATGTACACACTGGTCTTGCTCCATAGGTTAGTACAGATCAAGAAATTTATCCATATTTGCTATCTTTTGAGGGTTTGGAGGGGGAGGGTTGGAATTGAAGGCTGCAATCTATATACGTATATGTTAGAAGTAAGCCTCATTGAATGTACTGGGATTTACTTCCCAACAAACTGGGACAAGGATCAGTTTATGTGGCAACAATCCCAAGCAAATAGACTATGGAGTACCAATGAACACAGTGGGGCTTATTTCTAAGTAAACACGCTTAGTGTCAGGCTGAATGGTTGCAATCTTATATAAGCCTCAATGGATATAAGACTCAGTTAACCGAACAGAATTCACTTAGATGAGGTTGCATTGTATGCATACTTATTAGAAGTCAGTCTGATTTATTTACCTCTGAGTAAATGTTCTTAGGATTTATTTGACTTAGCTGCTGTATTTACTAACAAGTAAATGGGCATAAAGGATTGTAGCTGCAACACTGGTCAGAGATATTGGATATATAAGTCTGATATGACAGACAGACAAGACCAGAGTCTACCTTTTTCTGGGGCTCAGCCAAGCAAAGCAAATGGGATGAGAGGGCTGAAGCTAAAGGGGGAGGAAAAACATTGGGGACCACTTTGCCAGCTAAAACTGGGGGCAGCTAGGAAGAGTCAGAGTGGGGTACTGGTTTGAGCATTCATTGGACTACGACTCTGGAGACCAGAGTTCAAATCCTGGCTCAGCCATGTAAACTTACTGATTGACCTTGGGCAAGTCACACTCTCTCAGCTTCAGAGGATGGCAATGGCAAACCCCCTCTGAAGAAACATGCCAGGAAAACTCCATAGTATGTTCACCTTAGGGTTGCCATAAGTCGGAAACAACTTGAAAGCACTCGACAACAAGATAAAGAGGTTGGTATGGTGACATGTAGAGCTAAGTGAGTTTGGGAAAATGTTAACATGTGATACAAATGTATCGAAGGATGAATCTACAGTGCAGAATTAATGCAGTTTGACACTAACTGTCAAGGCTCAATACTATGGAATCCTGGGATTTGTAGTTTCATTTAGCCTTCTCAGTCAGAGAGCTCTGGTGCCACAACAAGCTACAAATCCCATGGCAGTTAAAGTGGTGTCAAACTGGATTATTTCTCCAGTGCTAATGCTGTCTTTGGGGCTGTACAGATTGCCCCTGAAGAGGTGGCCTGCAACTGCCTCCATCTTCAACAGATTGGGGCTGCAGCAACCACACGCTGTGGCCCTGATCTGGACTTTCCACAGGGCAAAAAGGAGTCACAAAAAGTGACTCCTTTTTGCATCCTGGAAAGGGCACCATATCTGTCAGCGCCATGACTTTACAGTGCTCCTCAGGCTCTGTGTCATCTAGGCACAGCGCCAGAGGAGTGCTGTGATGCCATGCGCTGTGTGGTGCAGCATGTGGCATCATGCCTTCCTGGGACATAGTCGGGGCATGCATTGTGTAGATGCCATACCCAACTCAGCCCCAGACCAGCCAAAGATGCTGGTCTGCACAGCACCTTAGTCATCTTCCAATATTTCTCCATTTTGGTTAATGACTGACTGAGAGAAGGTATAAATATAGTACATATTTGTCCCCAGGGGCTATAACTTTCCAGGAAACTTTCTTTCTTTACTAGAAAGTAGTTGCAGATGAGCAGCTGATGGCTTGCAGATTGACACGCATCCATGGACCACCATTTTGGGTAGGACTGGTTTACAGGAGGTCTGAGATGGAGGAGACTGTTCCACTGTAAAGAAGAAGCAATATGGGACTCTGTTACAAGTCCCATTGAAAGAGTGGAATTTAATTCTGAGGAATTATTTAGTCAATCTCTCCTTTCCCTCTTGCTTCCACAACCAGTACATATTATCTTCTTCATTGTTGTTGTTGTGTAACTTCAAGTCATTTTCAACTTGAGGCAAACTTATCACGGGATTTTCTTGGCACAAGTTGTTCAGAGGAGGTTTGCCATTCCCTTCCCCTGAGGCTGAGAGAGGTGACACTTGCCCAAGGTTACCCAGTGGGTTTCATGGCTGAGCTAGGAATCGAACCCTGGTCTCCAGAGTCATAGTCCAACATTCAAAACACTATGCCACACTAGCTCATATTTTTATTTATGAAAACCATGGTTGATATTAAAGTCTCCATTACTCTTCTTGGTTCTATCAAATATTGTTTCCTGAAAATATATCTTCTTCTATCATTTTACGCATCTTTTTCTTGCAGGCTTGCTTGAGTTTGCACTCTAGAGTCCCCAGGGCTTTTCCTGATCAGTATAACAGCGGGAATGAAAGACTAATCAAGACAACACGGCACCAGATACACACACACACACACAAACAAACAACACAAACAACACTCTCCTTCTATTCTTTTGGGATCAGGACAGAAAAAAAACACAGTTGTGACAGAATCAGTTTGCCAAGTCTGGCTTCCGATCTCAACCTGCCATTTCAGATTTGCAGGCCAAATTGCTAAGCTTTTGTTTCTTAAATACAAAGGCTCAAAGCAAGTTAGCAGAATATGAATATTTCAGTGAGTTCTTTGAACTGTGGAGGTGTTTCAAATCTGAATGGAAAAAGAAACACTGAATTTTGTCTGGACGCTGTATGGACTTTATCACACAGGGAAAATGAGGGAAATTAGAGTTTAAAGAGTCAATATCCCAGGAAAATCATGTGATCATGGTCAACATTTTCACATGATGTCATGATTAAAGACAACTTATCCCAGCCAGGAATAACCAGGGAATAACCAGCCACAAATCATTCACGGGGAAATCCCATGAATTATTTGTTGCTGGTTATTCCTTCATTATTCCTAGGATAAGTGCTCTTTAATTGTGATCCGTATGAAAATGTTCACCACAATCACACAATTTTCCTGGGATATTGACTCTTTAAACCTCTCATCCCCCCCCCCCCCATGTGATAAAGTCCTATGATACTACAGAATTTGATTTTTTAAAAAATCAAAATTTATTTTACTTTGGCCATATTAATTATCATGGGAAAAGAAATGGAATACCTGGAATACCCCACATTCCACACTGCAATAAAGTGTTGGGATAGGGACAGTCCCTGTTACATTTGACTTTTCAGGACCATCCCATGTTCTGAAGTTCCCAGGCCAAAACCTGAGACCTAGGGACAGCCCCTGGTGATATCATTAAGTGTCATGCATTAAATATCAACCATGTTTGCTCATTATTTGTTGTTAAAACACACACAACAAAAAAGGGAACTTTCCAGTTTTGGAATTAAGACAAAATTCTAGCTAACAAGGCTTTTCCCATATCAAAGGGAAATGAAGGGATTCCCCCATTTACTTAGGAAAATGGGATAAGAAACAGTTAATTTAACCTACTTGATTCTAGCCAGAATGTGGATACAGAGCAGAGTGAAGGGTGAGCCCTGGCACTGTTTCAAAGTGCAAAACTAGTTTACACTCTATTAACCTGGGCTAGGGAGAGGGGGAGAGGAATCTTTCCACTTCGAAGAATAGTGGGATATAAATTCAATAAATAAATACATCTTGCCCTAACCAGTAGAACTCAGGCAAAAGCAAACTGCTGCAGCTTCTCCAAGCTTGTCTGTTATTTCCTCATTAATAAATTTTTGCCATCTTGGTGACACTCTGACATTCCTCGGCCACATATGTTCTGGTTTTCACCTGTGAAATGTTGGAGGGTATGATTTATCCAGCTTTCCTTTATCATTTTTCTAGCGTATCAACGTTGGGGTGAAACAGATGGGCAGGAAAAAGTGGCCTGAAGCTACCTTTTCTAAAGCCACATTGAAACCCCACCAACTGCACCACCGGCTTCCAAGGCAGCTGGAGTGCTCATGTCATGACGATATGACATGGCTTCAAGCCAGGAAGAAGAGGAAAAAGGCTGCTTCTTTTTGAAACAGCTTTTCTCTGCGCAAGGTGCCTGGAGGGCACTTTTTTGCTGGCTTCCAGGCATGTGTAATCTAAATGCCACATCTTCAAGCCAGCCTGAAAGCACTTCTTTTTGCCTATCTGTTTAGCTTCAACTTTTAGCAACATCTCTGGTCCAAAATAGACTGCAGAAATAATCCAATTTGAGACCGCTTGAACTGCCCTGGCTCAATGCTATGGAATACTGGGAACTGTGGTTTTGTGAGACATTTAGCCTTCAGAGAGCTCTGGTGCCACAATAAGCTACAGTTCCTGGGATTCCCTAGCACTGAGCCAGGGTAGTTCAAGTGGTCTCAAACTGGATTATCCCTGCAGCATGTTTTGATCCTCAGAGAAAGGAACTAACTAGTTTAGAAAATAAATTAAGTTCTGAGTAAAATTGGAAATGTTCTAACCAAAAGGGTTAACTTAATTATTTCTTAAATAAATTTATAGACTTAAGTTGAAATGCCAGCACAAACTTAATTCCAGAACTAAATTATTAATAAGAGCTAGTAAATTTTATATTTCCCAGCTCGCTTGTCAGCCAAAGCTTAGTAGTTTGGGATTTTGGCAAAACTATTTCTTGTTTTTTCTTAGTGCCTAACAAGATTTGAGAATTGCAATGGTTGGGTAACAAGATCTAAAATTCAGTGGTCTTCTGAGTTCTATATTGGACATATAGGGGCTATTCAGACAGTGAAAATAATCCAGGATGAATCTGAGTTGAATTTCTGTTGTTTCACACGCATCCCAAATCCACCTGGGACTGCCAAAAATCCCCACTTAAACCAGTTAACCAGAATCGAGGTTTTTCCTGAGTTTTGTTTTGTTTTTTAATGTGCATAGTTGGCAGTGTGAATAACCAATGTGAAATTGACACGGGATAAATCCCTGTATGCTTTGAAGAAGTTTCAAATACAGTTGCATTGTCGACTCCATCTTTATTTGCACGCTGGCACTTATGAGAAATTGAACATGCAGAGATGCACAGAGATGCAGTTCCATAGTGTGAACACCATGCATGAGGGAGATTATTCACATTGAGGAATGCATGAGTGAGATTATTCACATTGAGCCTCAACAGACTGGCATCAAACGCTAGCATCGAGGCAGAGTGGGGCATGGCATAGGCATGACATACAACCCATGCTGGTATGATGCTTATTTCCCCCCCCCCCACGGTGGGCAGTGTCGTGGCACTCCTCTGGTGCGTCAATGGATAATGGAGCATCGAAAAGCCATGGCACTGGCAGCTAAGGTGCTCTTCACACGGTGCAAACAGGTGCTGCTTTTTGCAGCTTGTTTTTGCGCCACAGAAAGGCCAGCTAGGAGCTGTGGCATGTAGTTGCTGCAGCCCGAATCCGGTGCTGAAAGGGGCAGTCTGTTCAGCCTCATAGTTTCTCTAAAAAAAACAACCATGATGTCTGAATGACTCCTGAATAGGAAAGTGAATACTGAAGTTATGAAGCCCTGGCCCCTTCCTGGGATCCAAATTGGAACCAGTAAGTGGTGGAGGTGGGAGTTAAAGAAATGAGTTTGTCCAGTAGAGCAGAAAAGAAAGTGGGTATTTTTCAGTGGGGTGATGAGAAATGGGAGTTTTTAAAAATTAATGCAACTGTATCTTTCTCTCCTAAAGTCAAAACAGTGATGAGTATTGGGGGGCTGGGGAAAATAATAGAAGACATTCATTTCCTCCTCTGCTTGATTCAGAAGTGGCTTCTAGTGCAAGCATTTAACTTAAATTTAAATGGTCATTTAACATAAACATACTACAGTTGTCCTTTCCAATTCTCAGGGGATACGTTCCAGACCTCCCCTCTCCCCCATGAATCATGAAAATCACCAATATTATAATGAGGCCATGCTTCTGCGTGTGGCGCTGAACATGTGTCTTGGGTGCACTTGCCTTGGATGCATTATGTCCCTCCCAGCTTTCTGTCTGCAAAAGACCAAGGGACGCAAACAGCAAGACCATGAATCAGGAGGGAGGACTGTAGGTTAATTTTCTAATGTAAACGGTAATAAGCCAGCATGATGTAGTGGTTTGTACACTGGACTCAATGTTCAAATCCCCACTCAGCCATGAAATCCCACTGGGTGATATTGGGCATATCACACTCCCTCAGCCTTAGAGGATGGCAATGGCAACCCTCCTTTAAGAAATCTGCCAGAAAAACCCTATGATAGGGTTGCCATTAAGTCAGAAATGACTTGAAGGCACATCATACACACACAATGTAAATGGCATTAAATTAGATTTTTAAAAATCACATTAATGATTATCTAAATGTATTAAACCCTTTTCTACGCAATTTCATAGCTCTGAAGAATCTCCTTTCTGAGCACATGTACTTTCTAATTTTTTTAAAAAAAAAATCTAAAGGCTGAAAATGGAGGGGATGCTTTACATATGAAATTGAGGGCTAAACTAGATGTCTGAATGCAGTGAAATCCATGAAAAAGTTTTTATGGTATGGTTAAAGTGTTTAAACTAAGGAGGAAGAGGGAAGTCCAATTTGGATTAGGACTGAGCATGATTTTATCACTGACCTTTAAAGTTCCCTCAGTTTTAAAAAGTTTATATTATGTGATAGCTTTAGCTTAATTGTTTTAGCGCTGTGATTCTTTTATTAAAAATTAACTCATTCAAGTCCATCACGACTCCAATATTTCCCTTTCTTGATTTCCAGTTTCTTTTGATTGTGTAATTGTCATCTTCTTAATTAATTAGTGTTAATGTGCCATATATACCCAATGATAAGTCAACCTCTTGTGTAAGCTGAGAGGAGGTTTGGGGGCCAAAATTATAGATTTTGGTATAACCCATGTATAAGTAGAGGGTAAAATTTAGGGGCATAATAAAGGATATAAAGCACAAGAGGAAACAAGGAAAAAGATGCAAATGATCACTACTCTTTTCATGCCCAGACATTCAATAAGGTCAGAAGTGTTTTTATCTTTTACATCTTTTGTGATATGTCCCTAAGATTTACCCTCAACATATCCATGGTTATGTTGAGGGTATCCTATCAAAATCTATAATTTTGGCCCTAAAGGCTGCCCTCGAGTTATAGTCGTGCATCTTTGTTGTTGCTGTGTGCCTTACTGTCGTTTCTGACTTCTGACAACTCTAAGGTGAGTTTACCATAGGGTTTTCTTGGCAAGTTTCTTCAGAGGGGGTGTGCCAAGTGCCATTGCCATCCTCTGAGGCGGAGAAAGTACGGCATGCCCAAAGTCACTCAGCGGGTTTACATGGCTGAGCTGGGATTTGAACCTGGGTCTCCAGAGTCATAGTCCAAAGCTTAAACCGCATGCAAGCACACACAAACCACAGTAAATTAAATTCTGTAGCTTTACATTTTACAGTTCTCAAAATATTTTAAGTATTATATTTTATGTTGATGGAAAGCCATGTAAATTCAAGAACAACACTTTTGTTGATCTGCCAGAGAACTTTAGCTATTGGGCAACTAATTTTTTTTTAATGTCAATATAAACCAAACATTTCAATAATGAAATAAAACATGTTAATAACAGACCTTCAAACCTTTGTAATGGCTTCCCTTCTAGTTTCACTCTCAGATGGATGAAAAATGCTAATTAGATCTTTCCCCCTCTTTTACCGATTCAGCCAAAAATCTGACAGAATCTCTCTTTAGTAGTCAGTGCCTTTAATAATTAAGCGGCGAGAGGTAGCAGGTCTTCATTAGGAACCGAGATAAAAGAGAATTCTCTGCTTTAATGGAAGAGAGAAAAGGCATGTTGCTGAACATAATGAATCCTGTTCTCTGTGTGGAATATGTGATATCTCCCCTTTCATTTGAGTATCTTGGTTGAGATGAAACAAGAAAGTTCATGCATTCTGGATGCATTCATCCAAACCTTCAATCCATTCACTGTGGTCAGATTTTTGTATTGATCCTTCTTTTCCATAATATGGCAAAGCCAAGGGCTAAATTCCATTGAAACAGATCCATTGAACCTATGGGATCTGCAACAATACTGACTTACCGGTACTATTCAGCCAGTGGTGTCACTGCCCTTGGTGTGAATAAATCTTGCCATGAAAATCATATTGATAGGGTCACAGTTGACCTGAAGGCATATATTATATTATGTCATATAACAACAAAGGAGGTGTATTCAATTGTGGGAAAGGCAGAGGGAAGGAAAGATGAGGCAGGCTATATAATGCAGCTGGTGAAAAAAGATAAGGGAAAAAGTGATCAGCTTAAACATACAAGGCTTCAGCAAGTTAGTTCTTAAAGCGGTGTGCTGTGCAAAAAGAACATATTAATTATTAATCTGTACATTATTACATACTAAAGAATGCATTTTTAATTTCTATTAAGTAAAACATTATTTATTAAGTACTTAATTAAGTATTCCTATGCCACTCCGTAAGCAACATTTTCTGGTCAATTGACATTTTTTAAAAAAAAATGCTTAAAACGCAAGAAGGATGAGAACATACATTCAGTATAAAACGCATAGCAAAAATTAAGCAATAAAATTGAAGAGACAGGTCTTAAAACTGCTAAAAGCCCAAACTTCAGAATCCATTCAAGTTTTTCTTAAAGTGTAGTTTCTGTTTAGTTGCATTTTTGAGGAGGGATTGCGCTCAAAAACCCACTGGGTGACCTTGGGCAAGTCACATTCTCTCGGCCTCAGAGGATAGCAATGGCAAACCCCAGCTGAAGAAACTTGCTAAGAAAAGCCCATGATAGTTTTTGCCTTAGGGTAGCTATAAGTCAGACACAACTTGAAGGCACACAACAATAACAACAACATGAGTCAATTATGGTAAGAGCCTCTGTGCCAATTCACCTGGAATTCTGTGCATTTTCGTGGGAATAAGGTGCAGATAACACAGCAAGCCAAAAATCATTTAAAAAGGTAGAAAGCAGGGAAAGGTGGAAGAGAAGAAAAAGAAAGAGAAAAAAGAGGGAAGGGAGAGAAAATCCTGGAAGAGAAACATGGTAAGGAAGAGAAAGTGGTGTGTGTGGATCGTCTTATTTATTCGATGATGATGATGATGATGATGATGATGATGACAGCCAGCATGGTATAGTGGTTTGAATGCTGAACTATAACTCTGGAGACCAGGGTTCGAATTCCAATTCAGCCATGAAAATCCACTGGGTGACCTTGGGCAAGTCGCACACTCTCAGCCTCAAAGGATGGCCATGGCCATGGCCATAGGAGAAGCTTGAACCCCATTGGAAGAAACTTGCCAGAGAAACCTCACGATAGCTTTGCCTTAGGGTCACCATAAATCGGAAACACGTGAAGGCACACACCACCAACAAAACAACAACAACAACTATTATTATTATTTCTTACCCTGCTCTCCCTATGCATGGAGGCAGAGAACAACAGAGCGACAAGTATGTGTCAGGTAAAACACAATTTCTGTTAAAACATATATCAGTTTAAAAGAACAACCAAGATACATATACATATTAAAACAATCTATGTTTGAAATAAATCATTTAAAATTAACAGTTTTACAATTCAGAGTATTTATACCCCCCTTTTCAGCCGCAAAGGTTCTCAGCGCAGTTCACCGATTGCTAATTTTTATATATATATATATATATATATCGAACATATATGTATATAAAACAACAATACGGTTATCATACCAACAAAAATACACCAACTACAAGATAACAGACAAAGACATACCAGATTGGTAATTTGACAGTTCCCTGCCCTCAAGACTTCTCTACTAATTTTTCCCCCAAAAGGAACTTTGGTTTTCTGGGTCTGAATGAGATTAATTGTAAATGAGATTAGACTGAGATGGAAGTAACACAATTATAGGATTCTTTATGACAAGTTTTTTTTAAAATAATAATAATAATAATAATAATAAATATTATTGCTATACATATCAAAAAATAATATTTTAAAAACTAATATATTGTAATATTCTGCTCTATACCAAGGACTCGCAGGCAACAGCCAAATAAAATCAACTTTAAGACAATCCAGAACTAAAATAACAACAAAGTTAACAAATTAAAACAGTTTAAAAATTGAAAAAGTTTTAAACCCTGTTCACATGTCTAATTGTTTATGTGGAAAAGTGAACCAGATCCCAAATGTTTTTTAATATTTAATATTTGCACATGGAGTTTTTTTTAAAAAAGCCACCATTCACACACAAAGGCTGCATCTGCACTGAAGAAATAATCCAGTTTGATCCCACTTTAACTGCCATGGCTCCATGCTATGGAATTCTGGGAAATTATAGTTTTGTGAGACAGTTAGTCAAATATAGGAAAAACCTTTTATTTCAATTCCAGGCATTTCTGTGGCTGCATCTACACTGCATAATGGACACTGCACTAATTGATATAGCTCCATGCTATGGAATTCTGGGAATTGTAGTTCTGTGAGACATTTAGCCTTCTCTGTCAGAGAGCTCTGGTGCCACCAGCCACAACAAACAATTCCCAGAATTCCATAGCACTGAGCCATGGCGGAAGTCTAGGAATTGTACTTTGGTGAAACATTTAGCCTTCTCTGTGAGAGAGCTCTGGTGCCACAACAAACTATAGTTCCCAGAATTCCATAGCATTGAGCCATGGTGGAAGTCTGGGAATTGTAATTTTGTGAGACATTTAGCCTTCTCTGTCAGAGAGAGCTCTGGTGCCACAACAAAGTACTACAATTCCCAGAATTTCATCATAGATCACTGAACCATGGCAGCCTGTCTTTGAAGCTTCCCTGTGACCGGGAGGACTTCAACTCCCGGCATCCCTCACAACGGGCTCCTGTGGCTCGGGCTGCTGGGAGTGGAAGTCCAACAACACCATCAGGAGATGGTGGGACAAGATGGCGGAGGCAGGGCTGCGCATGCGCAGTATAAGCGCGTCGGGCGACTGAGGCCTAGTGGTGCTTCTATCTAATCTTTTCCCTCCCATTTTCTTTTCTGTGGCGACAGGGGAGGCTTCTTGGCTGCGCCATGTGGGGCCGGTGGTTGTCTCTGAGGAGCCTTGGCCGGTAAGGAAGGGACACGGCTGGGAAGTGGGGGAGGCTCAGTCACTTCCCAGCCTTAGACTGGGGAAAATCCAGCTGAGCCTCTGAGCATGTGCAGAGAGTTTTCTGCTCTCCCTTGGGTTGAATAATAAGTCTTTACTTGTGTCAGAGCCCCGGAATCTCTTTGTTTTGAGCAACTGCATTGTGGAAACAACGCAGTTTTTTGACCCCCATTTAACTGCCACGGCTCTATCCTACATAATCCTGGGATTTGTAGTTTCGTGAGGCTCAGGCACTCTTAGGCAGGGAAGGCAGAAGATCCCTATGAAAACTACAAATCCCAGGATTCCATAGGATAGACTTACAGCACTTAAAATTTATGATTACTGGTGTGTGTATCCTTAAAAAAGGATAAATTAAGATTTAAAACATAAAAATTATATATATATATATATATATAATACTGTACTGTACATCTATACAATAATAACATATATACTGTATTGTATATATGTATTATATATAAATATTATATATATTAAATTATATTATATATAAATAATGTTTTTAATGTTAATATACAATATATATTACATTATGTAGTATAATTATATAATATATTTTATATTATATTATTATTGTATATATGTGTGTATTATATATATATGTGTGTGTGTGTGTTTTAAATCTTAATTTTATCCTTTTTTAAAACTGGGTTATATTATTTCATTTTATTTTTTAAAAAATTGTTTTTAAAGTGTTTTTAATCTTGTGAGCCACCTTCAGTCCTTTTTTGGGAGAAAGGCAGCATATAAATGAAACACACAAACAAATAAATAAAGTGGTGTCTTCATTATTAGAAATAACTTCATTGTATAGACGTTATTATATAAATATATAAACATAACTTCATTATTTCGACAGTGTAGTTTTACACTCGTCCCTCCACGTCTGCGGCTTTAACTTTTGCGGATTTGATTATTCACGGATTTTATTACAGTAGTATGTTCTCTCTAGGAATATCTAGGTCTTCTGGCGCAACTCTATGGTCAACTTTAACCAAAAGTCGCACTGATGGAGCTAGAGATTCCTAGAGAGGATACTCCACTAGGCATCTGTAGCTCCTTCAGTGAAATTCTATGGTCAATGTCTGGCAGATGTTGACCACAGAGTTGGACTGGAGGACCTAGAGATTCATAGAGAGGTGTTCTCTCAGGTAAAAAGAAGGTGTTTTTGTTATTTGCGTTTTTCCCACATTCATGAGGGTCCTGTGCCCCTAACCCCAGCGAATGTGGAGAGACGAGTGTTCTTTGTTGTTGTTGTGTACTTTCAAGTCATTTCTGACTTAAAACAATGCTAAGGCCAGGTTAGTAGTTGAATGGGAGACCACCAGAGACCACCATCTCATATCTTCAAATATGAGATGCTAACAGGTGACCGCATTGAAATCTTTGTTACCTTGGAGCCTTATTGACTGCTAAATTTAGGAGACCAGTTTAGATGAGTGTTATTAAAAGTGGAGGTCCAGGAAAGGATTCAGGAGAAACCAGAGACCCATCTCAAGGTGCTCATTTAAGGGATGCTTTATTAGTCCAAAAGCATAATGTGTTTTGTCCCGTTTGTACTCTCAGAGCTCTTTTTCAGGGGCTATATAAAAACATGAAAAGAGACAACACCTACATGCATAATAAAAAACACATAATATTATATTATATGAAATCATTGTAAAATTTGCACACTGCATGTGGCCTGTATATTTGTTGATGTTGTGTGCTGTCAAGTCATTGCCGACTTAATGTCAACCCTAAGGTGAACCTATCATAGGGTTTTCTTGGCAGGCTTCATCAGTGGAGGTTTGCCATGGCCATCCTCTGAGGCTGAGAGTAATGTCACTACGATGGCCTTAAACCACAGTTTGGTGCTATAAACAGGAAGGAACAGGTGATCATTTCTGGTTGTCTAAGACTTAGCCCTACAGCCTTGTCTCTTTGTTGTGCAGACTTTGGACCAACCTTGTATTTAAGTACTAGCCTGAAGTAATATGAGCCTTACAGATGTTTTGAATAGTGTGTCAGCTGTTGGGAAGGATGAACATGATGGTGCCATTGTGCTCATGTCCTGCTTGGAGTTTGTCATGGACTAGATATTCAGTTTGTCATGGCACAGATATTTTATTAACTTTTATAACATATTAGTTAAGTTTATATTATAACTTGCCTTCGGTAAGCTGAAGGTCTCAGGTTTGCCTGAGAGTAAGTGACTGGTGAACTATAGGCTACATAGTTCAGTGAATTGTAGAACATTGTTACCTAAATCCCATTCCAAATCTAAGCATTATCCTTTGAATGGTTGAGATAGCCTTTTGTTCTGGCTTAGCATGGCTGCTCTTAGGGTCTTGGTACTCACAATCCCTGAGACCGGAGGTGACATGTAGTCCCTGTTTCCCCCATTTTTTTTCTCAAATAAGTTGGCTAGACATTTTTAGTGGGTCCCCTAGGAGGTGTGGAGAGCTATTGCACCAGTATATATATATATATATATATATATATATATATATTGCATGTATCCAGGCCATATTAGAGGCAGGAGAGGCCTTCTAGAAATCAGGAAATAACTTCCAGGGCACTGGTGGTACCAGTATTTAAAAACAACAACACACTGGCCCGATACAGACGGGCAAAATAAGGCGCCATTAGGGTTAGTTAAAGCTCTTTTAGGGTTAGGAACCCTAACCCTAAAGCGTATGGGCCCTCCCTAACCCTAAAGCGTATGGGCACCGCCATTTTTAAATGGCGGCGTCCATATGGGCGCGCCGTAAGAATATCATGGCGCACACAGCGTTTAAACAACACTGTGCACGCCTGACATAATGGCGCCGTGGGAGGGCGCCAAGCATGCCCTTTCCACTGCACCAAAAGTAGCTTTGAAATCAAGCTCTTTTTTTGTTCCAGGTCCTTGGCATGGCCTTTAGACGGCCGCGCCAAGGACCTTGAGGGGAAAGGGGCCGCGACGGTGGCCCCTTTCTCCTCTCGGCACCACTAAGGAAAGCGGGGTGCAGTGGGTGCCCAGGGCGCCTTCCCCACAGCCTGCAGAAGGGGTGGGATGGGGCCTCTGGGGCTGCCAGTGAGGCAGCCCTGGCCCCATCTCGCGACTTCTCTAGGCGAGTAGAGACCGTCCCACTTATACTTTTTTTTAAAAGTATTAACTTTAGGGCAGGGGCTACAGGCATCCAGGGTCTTGGGTGGTGGTGGTAAATGGGTCCTTCAATGTCTTTTCCAGTAGTCTACTCATGTCTTAAGGAAATAAGTGGACTGGCCTAGTCAATATAACATGCACCTCCCTGAGAGAAGGGCCCATATGAACATGCTAGATGGCTGTAGGCTATACAGAGTGCTTTGTCCCTCCATCATCTGTCCCCAGGCAGGCTTATCAACATTTTTGTAGACTTATTTACAGATCTGCACCACTCTGCCATTCATTCCCTCTCCATCCCAGTAGCTGCTACACAATTACAACACTATGATTCTACTTGAACTGCTGTAGCTGCATCCTATGGGAGCTGGGTTTTACAGTTTAGTAAGGTGCTATACCTTTAGCTGAGAAATTCTAAACTGTTGTGTTGCTGTGTGCCTTAAGGGTTTAGCGTGGGGTTTCTGAAGCTGTGTGTGACTTGCCCAAGGTCACCCAGTAGGTTTCCATGGCCAAGTGGGGATTCAAGTCTTGTTCTCCAGAGTTGTAGTCCAGTGCTCAAATCATTATGCCATGCTAGTTCCTAGAAATTCTAAATTGAAAACCTCAGCATGCCATAGGATGTTGCCATGGCAATTAAATCCAAATCATAGCAGTATAACTTTGTCATATGAAAGGACCCCAGTTTCTTTTTTTTACTGATAACTTCCCCAAGTGCTAATTCTGAAGAAAGAGAGAGATAGAGAGAACCGTTACACCACGCTGGTTCACATGGGTGAAAATTTCAATGGCAGGAAAGATTTTATATTTATATATAAAAAATACTTTCCTGCTATTGAAATTTTTACCCATGTGAGCCAGCGTAGTGTACTGGTTAGCTGTTGGACTCAGACATTGGAAGATGAGGATTCAACTTCCTGCTCAGCCATGAAAACCTACTTCAAGTCACACTCTCTCAGCCTCAAAGGAACAAGGCAAGGGCAACCCCCCCCCCAAACAAATTTTGCCATGAAAATCCCGTGATAGATTTGCCTTAAGGTTAGAAATGACTTGAAGGCACATGACAAAAACACATTCAGATCCTAATCTGAGGGTCACAATGAGTGAAGGCATATTTGTGGTAGTATTTCTCAACTTGGGTCCACTCCTTCCTATTGTGTGTTGGACTACAGCTCCCATAATTAAGGCCATCGGAATTGGCTGTGTTGGGAACTGTAATCCAGGACATCAAGAGAGCACTGGACTGGAGACTGGTCTGATGGTTTAGATAGAATTGCTGCTCACTTACAGGCTGTCAGATATTGTTGGACTGCAACTCCCAGCATTCCTTACTATGGGCTACGCTGGCTAGAGCTTCTAGAACTCACAGTCTAACAACATCTGGAGAAATGTATGGTTCTCACCTATGCTGTATTGAACAGCAGCATTTGAAACACCATTGTCTCCTTGCCTCCATCCCTCATAAATGTTCCACCATGTCTAGAAACTTATCAGTGTTGTGTCTTTCCTTCATAAATATTCTGGATCTCCCATTCTTCTGTCCCTGATGCATGACCCAGTTATTTTCCAAAAACCACAGTCAAACATTTCTTTACATCTTGCCTATTGTCATGTGCATTGTATGAGTCTGTAATCTGATGTTGACTCTTAGTGGTTTTTCTTATGTCCTTGCAAAAAATAATCTTTGCAGAGATTATTGACAGAGGAGTTGTGAAGGCAGAGCAGTTGTGAAGTGGAAAAATATGAGGCAGAGCAGTTGTGAAGTGGAAAAATATGAAGTTTACCATTTGCTGTTTTTCTGGTGGAGATAAAAAAAAACAAGATCAGATTCCTTATGTTGATAATTTTGTGGCCTTGGCATTCATCAATTTTATTTTATTTTTTATTTTTTTATTATTTATGGGGCCTAATTGAGCTTTATGCTTTAGCCCCTATTTTGGTTCTTTACTTTTACTGTATGCTATTTTCCTTTATTATTTTTCTTCCCCTGTGAATTTAATGGTGGCATGTATCCTCTTTTCCCCTCCCTGTTTCTCTCACAACGACCCTATGAGGTAGGCTAAGATTAGGAATGATGACTGGCCCAAGAGTACACAATGAATTTGACCCAAGAATTTTAGTAAACCAAGTCCTTAGTAATCTTAATCCAACTCTTATCTACTGCATGATCACATGACTCTCATTTGACTGATGTCTGTGCCCATAGATTGCTGGCATGGGAAACTTTGGGCAAGGTTGTTGTTGTTGTTGTTGTTGTGTGCCTTTTCCGATTTATGATGACCCTAAGGCAAGCCTATCATGGGGTTTTCTTTGCAAGGTTTGTTCAAAGGAGGACGTTTGCATTGCCTTTCTCTGTGGCTGAGTGCATGTGACTTGCCCAGGGTCACCCAACAAGCTTAGAACCAGTCTGTTTATACAGTGGCCCCCCAGGATCCGAATCCCCCGGGGAACGAAATCCCCGGGACCCGAAACTGCCGGGGGAGAAAAAAAGCTCCCGGGATCCGAAAAAAACCCCGGGTTGTGAAAGAAATTTGCAACCCGGAAGCTTTAAAACAGCGCGCTTCCAGCGCGCTGTGCATTGACGAAAGCGGTCCCCCGGGTAACGGAACAGATTACCTTCGTAACCCGGGGGACCACTGTAGTTAGTAATTGTAGAAGTAGGAATGGGTAGGCTTTTTTATGGAAGACTTTGTTTTTGTGTTACCTCCCTGCCACCCATTGGTCAGTTCAATCCATGAAGGTTGCTTTTCCCTTTACACTGCTGCAAAAACACAAGTGTTCATCTTGATTTTTCTCATGCAAAAATTATTCCATGCATGCCCTCATTATCTCTCTTAAGCAGGGTGGGAATCATGTAGCTTACCAAGGTGGTTTGGCAACCCTGAGGCCCAATCTGGATTCACCTGTCACCTCAAGCCCTGCCAGCCAAAAACCGCTTTTTTTTTCCTGAGCCAAAAGAAAATTGCCACTCATGGAATAGTCTATGAAAGGCAATGTCAGAACCCTTCTCCTCAGGCATTTTTTCAAGTAACCAAACATTGATTTCTGGCTGTGTACTGTTTTGTTTGTTTATTTTTATTTTATTTTATTTTTTTAATTTTGGGGGTACTTTTGTGGGTTGATGGGGCAGGGACCTATTGTAATCTGAAAAACACTGTCTTTCTGCTGATAATTTAAAAATGTAATAATTTATTTCTGTCTATTAAATAACCAATACTTTATTGATTTTCTCTTCGCCACTCCTTTCTTTTCAGTATAAGTAGTTCTAGATCATTCGGACCACAATTGTGGAGGTGGAAGAGCAGTTCTGCTAATGAAAGAGCACTGCAGTACAAGACTGGTGATTGCATTCATGGATTCACAGTCAACCAGGTAATGTATTTCTTTGCCAGAGTTTCCATCTCTTACCCTTCTCCAGATCTTGATAACTCAGGGCTCTCCAGTGCTCCTCACCAAGGAAGTTATGAGTGACTGAAACATACATAACTTGGCAGGCTTAGGCAGTTTGTATTTTTCCCCGCATTAACCTTGCTGATGCGTAACCACTACATTTTGTCTGAGATGCATTTGAGTTCCCTCAATACCATCTTAACTGGTAACAGAGTAACATCTCAGACAAAATGTAGGCCTGTGATCTAACATTGTCACCTTTCATCTTCTGGGATTTTTAACATTTTTACATGATGAAGAAGCCAATCAATTCTTGAAAGCTTGCATTATGTATTTTATGCATTGAGTCCAATAAAGGTATCACTATTGTTTGTGTTTTGGATTTTGTTGTTATTAAGCCTTTTAGGAGGCTGGCTTTTTGTTGTTGCAGTTGTTTCCTTTTGTTTTTTTAATCCTTCTGTAGCATAAGCTGGCTTTTGAACAAAGCTGAGAGACAGGTTTACCTTCCTTGAGAGCCACACAGAAAACAAAAGTGAATCTACACTAAATATCTATAGGAGTTTGGTAGCATGTATCATATTTACAGCTTAATCTTGGGATTTGTAGTTTGATGATATGCTTGGAGTTCTTTCCTAGAATGCTTTAATTATTCTCCTGAAATACAGATCATTAGCGAAGAATTCTAAGTAGGACACCAATCTGAGGATTCCTTTAGATGGAACCTTGACAGTTGAATTGATATATACAGTCGCCCCTCCAAGTCCAAGTCTGTGGACTTGAAAATCCATGAAGCGGCGACTGCCATTAACCTCAATGGGCCTCGCTCCCATGGGGTGTGTCCCATATGTACGCTCACCATTCAAGCCTATGGGGCTTGAATATGCACTTCGAAGGGGCAAGTGTACTCTATAACTGTAATGTTATACTCCTAGTGTACAGACAGAGGAGCAATGATGAGATCTGTCCCTTTGTCTGCCGATTTTCTTGTGTTGGGAAATCCTGGTTGCCTTTGGTGACCTGGCAAATGGTTAAATGTGAAGCTGGAAATGAGTCATAGAGGTTTTCATGTTTCTCCTTTTCAGAGCATCTTTGGGGTGGCTAGTGTGTCACAAATAACTAACACAGACATCACAAAAGTGACTGTAACCTCGCTTCTTATGTTTACTAGAAAATGTGTGTGTTTACTTCCTCCCAGGTGACAACAGTACCTGAGTTATTCTTAACTGCTGTTAACCTCAGCCATGATAAGACGGGAGCAAAATATTTGCATGTGGCACGAGAGGATTCCAATAACCTATTCAGGTAGGCAGTGCCACACTGGACCTAACCCTTCTCACAGGGTGGTTGTGAAGATTAACTGGTGTAGTTCTTTGTTTGCAACTCTGATCATGAAAGACAGGATACATAAATGATAAATGTTGCTGTGGATTCAAGTGGATTTGAGTGTTGTATCATTTCTGAGAATGAGAGTTTCAGTTTGCAGCCTACATTTCCCCCCTTTTAGCTTAGGAGAACATAACTGTTGGGGGTTTAGAGACTGCATTGTCCCTCCAGGCAACCTTGGAGCACTGCATGACTTGCCATACCCACCAAAAATATCTCTGTTTTCTGTGCCTCTAAATTCCTCTACACACTTAGAATCAGTGGGGCAATTTCACCTTTATTTTAGATCTCTCTGGGCCAGACCCAAGGGAGGCCTTTTTTCCCCACAAGAGGAAATGATGTGGAAGTTAATTATCTATCTATTTCATTTACATGCTACCTTTCTCTCCGAAGGGACCCAAGGCAGCTCACAGATTTTTTTAAAAAATCAATAAATTTCAAACAATTAAAATTACCTAAAAACAATATAAATTTACATTAAAAATGTAACAGAAGCCAAATTCTGGGTCACTTCCTCTGGGGGAAAACACCTTCTCCTAGGTTGAAAATCAGCCAGGTAACAGGAAACCATGATACAATTGACACTATGTCCCCTAAGGGGCATTTTGCACCAAATTATTTTTAAAAAATTAATAGTTTGGGAAGCAGGAGGAAACACAAAATGGCCTGCAGGCTGTACTTTGTGCACCCCTGTTCAACTAATAATTAGTGTCCATGGGTTTATGGCTCATCAGTATCAGTGTGCAGTTGAAAATAATATTTAAAACACTCACTGCATATTGCACAGTCTGTTTTTCAAAAATATATAGTTCTTGATTTGTTTAAGCTTTTACCATGTGACTTTTCACCCTCCTTTTTCAGAATATAAGTATGATAATGTAAGTGTTATTGGGGAATTCTTTGTCAAAGTCAAATAAACTACATGCTGGGCTCAGTTTGACAGTTCCCAAGGGGTAGGCAGAAAAATCCTCTTGCTGTGGGTTTGTCATGCAGAGTTAAATATAACAACAACAACAATTCTCTAATGAAATGGAAGCCACCAGTTACCAATGGTGGCCACTGTGGCATTATAGGAGTAGCACATTGTTTTTATGTGTTGGATGATGTTTTACTTCTGCCTGTGACTCTCAAGCATTTTTCTGTTCCTGCTCCAGTGTTCAATTCCGCACCACCCCCATGGACAGTACAGGTGTTCCTCATATTCTTGAACACACTGTGCTTTGTGGTTCACAAAAATATCCTGTCAGAGATCCTTTCTTTAAAATGCTAAACAGGTCGCTCTCCACCTTTATGAATGCATTTACAGGTGAGCAAATGAGAATTAACAGCTTCTTGAATTCTAGTTGAGTATTAATAATAAATTTTTATATGATAGAAATCTTTTGAATGTCCTTCTAATTGCCAGCTCCAACATGATTGTAGCCTTACAGGGCACTTAGAAACAAGAGTGGGGAATTATCAGCATAGTTCAAATGTACAGACAATTTTAAAAACAGTTACTACAATGGGTTAGCTGCCCAAGTGGTGCAGCTCAGTATGCTCAGTGGCTGAGCACAAAGTATGCTCAGTGGCTGAGGAACGTGCAGTGTTAGGTGGAAAGAAAGCACGGGACAAGGCAGAGAGAGGAAAAGTAGAATGCCTTCTTTTGAAAGCAATGGAGGTAGGAAATAAGCAGCATTTCTATATTAGTTACTGTTGAATTTAGATAGGCACAGCCTTATGGAATTTATTTCAAAGTCTAATTCTTTTCTTGTCAGAGGTGGAATTTTGTGGTTCAGTTGGGAGACCTTGGGGTTCATTTCTTAAGATAATACTTCTAGTGACTTTCCTCTTGTAAACAAGTGGTACCATTTTGACTAGATAAGCAATAAAGCATATGGCTGAATATCAGTCATACAGGAAAAGATGATTAACAAGGTAATGTCCATAAATGATGTGAGACTGTAAAGTATTTTCTGCAGTAAATGAACTGTAGAAATAATTAATTGATGTTTTCATATATTCAATTATTTTCCATACAGCTAGTGACTACACACTGTACCCATTTTCTACCCAAAATCCTAAGGATTTTCAGAACCTTCTGTCTGTTTACCTTGATGCTGTGTTTTTTCCTTGTTTGAGACATCTAGATTTCTGGTAAGATTTCACATTTTGGCACCTGTACACAGACACGATGGTGCAACCCAACAGAATATTAACCATTTCATTTGTGTCTTAACACCACACAGGCAGGAAGGCTGGAGGTTAGAACATGAGAATCCCAAAGACCCTCAAACACCATTAACCTTCAAAGGAGTTGTTTTTAATGAAATGAAGGGTGCATTTGTAAGTCCTTTATGATTGTTTTGTTCACTTATTAATTGCTCCTGCTTGGGGACATTTGGGCTTTAAAATTAAAATGTAAATGTTGGAAATAAACCAGATTTCACAGTCATAAATGTCAAGCTGCTGGTGGATAGAATAAAACTGATTTAAGGATAGATTTTTAAAGCTAGACGTGTGGTACATCCCCCCTGAGGCCTACTTCTTTTCACATGGTAATCACCATGTCAATTTGAGGAAAAGCTCAAGCATGCCGTTGGATATTATACTCTTTATTATTTTTCTAAATGACGGGTGAGATTGGAAACTTCTCAGATTTGCTGATGACATGAAGTTGGGAGCAGTACCTAACACTGTAGAGGAAAGAACTGAAATTCAGAGTGATCTTGACAGAATGGAGTGTCTTGTGCAAACCAACCAGTGGCATCACTAGGGTTGGTGGCACCTGGTGTGGTAACTCATGGTGTCACCCCCATTGACCTCCTCCCATTTCACACTATACAGCATCCTTAGTAATGCTTTTTTGCACTAATTTTACTCATAAATAATAATTCCCATATACCACAGGTTTGCACTTCATTAGGGATCTTGGCAGAGTACTGAAGGAAACATCTTACCAGTAAGAGCTTTTCAATAGTGGACCCAGTTGTTTTAGGATTTGATGGGCTCTCTTAAGATCCCTGAATGTTTTCTAACATTTTCTAGAAAGTATTTGTTACTCATTTAGTAGAGTCAGTCACACATCATTCCTCCACGTATTTTTATTCTTAATAAAATATTTCCTTTAAGACAGACAATGAGAGAGTATTCTCTCAGCACCTTCAGAACAAACTTCTCCCTGACCACACATACGCAGTTGTGTCTGGTGGCCACCCCCTGAAGATTCCTGATCTTTCCTGGGAACAACTGAAGGAGTTCCATGCCACACATTATCATCCCAGCAATGCAAGGTATCAAAAGTGTATTCATTAAAGGGATAGGCATTATGCTGTGTAATTTGTCATTGCAGTCATATTGCGGGGGAAAGTATTGTGCTTAAGCAGTGGTGGGGAATCCCAGCATGTTTTGGCCACCGGTGTTCTGGCTGTGGTAGCTATAGGGACTGCCAAAAATGCTGAGAAATTGACCAGGGGTGGGGGGAGAGAAATAAAAAAAAATCCACTTTTGTCTTTGAAAAAAAAGATATTCATTGCTGAATAGGTCAGTGCAACACATTGCAAAGGGAAATTGCTATTTCTAGAGACTTGGGTTCCATATTGAGTCATAAGACCACATTTTCCCCACTTCTGCTCTAAAGAAAGGTACAAGCTCACCATGCTCCTTATTTATAAGCAATACATGATGCTAATGATTTTGTTTATAAGCAAGGGATACAGAGACCCTGACTATTTTCTTAAAGTAAGAAGATGGAAGTGGGGACAGGTGTCTTCACAACAGGCAATGCCACAGCAGGGCTATATATGATACCAAAAGGCATATTTTCCAAATGTCTAAATATAGATACAGTGCATCCTTGGTATCCACTGGGATTTGGTTCCATGACCTGTGAATACCATAATCTATGCATTGTCAAGCTCTACTATATACAATGGCTTAGTAAATTGATGTTCGTTACATAAAATGGCAAAATCAAGGTTTGGTTTTTGAATTTTTTTAAAAAAATTTCAAGCTGTAAATGGTTAAATCCATGGATACAGAATCTGTGGATATGGAGAACCAACTGTAATGAATTTTATAGCATATTTTATGATGCCACTATAGGAAGCATGTGTCCCCCCCCCCCCCCCCCCCAATTTTTTGTTTTGGCCAAATCCAGAGGTTCACATGTGGTGGTCTAGATGTGCTGGGGCTGTTGCAAAACTTTGTCCCTATCTCCTTACACCCCAGTCTCTTGGTTTGTCAGAAAAAAAGGTGGTCTAGATGTGCTGGGGCTGTTGCAAAACTTTGTCCCTATCTCCTTACACCCCAGTCTCTTGGTTTGTCAGAAAAAAAGGCACCTAATGATGAGAAGAACTCTAGATCAGCAATGTAGTCTAAAGGAAACCAAGAGAATGCTGTGCTTTGCTCTCCCCTCCCCCAGCTGCAGAGGAGACTTTCTAGATCTAGACCTTTTATACACACCCTTTTCTTGGCTGATAGTAATCGTCTTGCATCCAATTATAGGTTTTTCACATATGGCAACTTCCCATTAGAGCATCACTTGAAACAAATTCATGAGGAAGCTCTGAGTAAATTCCAGAAAATTGAACCAAATACTGCTGTCCCACCACAGCAACTCTGGGAGAAGCCTGTGAGTATTTGCTTGGTTATGTGAATGTCTACTCTTTTTCTTAGATATTCTTATGACAGTTTGCAAGATGTATGATTGGACAGCAAGAGGCATGCAGGAGAGGTCATCTATAGGCAGGGATTGGAGAGAATATTGGGGTTCCCCTACACTTTCCCACTTGGGAATATGTATGAAGTAGGATCCTGTTGTTATCTCTGTCAACAGCAATTTCATCTCCTTCTATTTATATATATATATATATCACCCTTTCCCCAGTTCTGGACTCAAGGTGGCTTACGAGAGATTAAAAACATAGTTTAAAACATAAACCATAAAACCACAATGACAACAAAAATAACAAATAGAAAATCCACACCACCTAAACAATAAAGAATAAAAGGCCTGTCAGACAGAAACATCTTCCTCTGTTTGCAGACAGTGCAGACATTACACCAGGGGATTTCTTTGGTTTTGTTTGTATGTGTGTGTGTGGAAAGGCACAGTATAAATTAATAAATAATAAAATCAGTATTTTAAGGGTAAGGAGAGCACAGTTGTTTTTCCCCTGAACTTATTCTTTGGATTCTCTTTCACAGAGAGAACACCGTGTGACATGTGGCATGGATTCCTTTGCTACGGACTCTAAGAAGCAGACAATGGTCAGCGTCAGCTACCTCCTGGCAGAGTAAGTGGGTCAGACTATGAAATATATATCTATATGTATATACTCTAGATACACACACACAGAGGTAAAGTATAATAATATTTGTTATTTCCACTTGGGAAAATCTCCTGTTATGCTCTGCTGTATTATTGTCCTGGTTTTCTCTGTGTACAGTGCATCTGTGCACTCTGCATGCAGCACATTAACTCTAGCCATCAAAAGCATAAAAGAGCTAGTTTGGGACTGTGTGATGATACTTTTCTGGAGTCCTTTTCATCACTTTTAACAAGCTTTAGCTAAGGAAGGGAAGGGTAATTTTGGCTACTTTGCATTATGGAATTACATGGATCACTTTAAAAAAATTATGTCCTTCTCTGAGCAGTGACCGGTACGAAGTCACCTGGTAAGCCTACTGTTTGAGAAAATAATTTATAAGATTGTGGAAGTAGTAGTTCTCTTGGCTTGGTGCTTCATATGAACACTGAGCAGAATAGCAGTAGGATGTTAATCGAAAGCATTCATAACAAAGCCAAAGTTTGATTATAATCAATCATCACCAGTGTACTGATTGTGCTATATTCCAGAGTGATATTCTAATTTTTTTATGTGTCTTTGTGTTTTGTTATTTTAGCATTACAGATACTTTTGAAACATTCACATTAAACCTGTTGTCTTCTCTCTTGGTCGGTGGTCCTAATTCTCCCTTTTATAAAGCATTAATCGAGGCTGGACTAGGAACAGATTTTTCACCCGATGTTGGGTAAGTATGCTACCTCCCCGTAATGCTATCAGAGCTTCTTCCACAACCTGAATGTATTTTGTAATTGTTCAGTCATTTAGACTGCACATTTAAAACAGGAACAAACTTCACTTCGCTTTTCACCTGGGGCCTCCTTCAACCTTAGTGGGTCTGAAATAAATAGAGAATTTTCAGATGGTCAACAGAGATTAAATAAAATAATAAATCAAGACCTTGTGTGAGGCTTAACTGTGACTAATAGGTAGATTGTCTTCTTTCCCTTGAACTGTGGTACCAAATGTGTCAAAAATGTTTTCTGGTCAGAACTTGGAATAGCTACTTTTTTTTAAATTAAAAGTCCCACAATCTCAGTCAGCAAGGATATGCTTTTGGACTATAACTCCCAATATCCCACATTGATGGGGAAGTCTGGATGTTGTGGTCTAAAAAAAAAGAAGACTTTTTCCAAGTTCTGGTTCCTAGCAAACCCATTGTGTCCTCGAGAGGGGAGATCTGAAGGGGAAGGGCTCTTCTCATGAGTAAAAGCTTCTGCATCATTGGGAACCCTGATAAAGATCAGACCTTTTCTTCAAATATAAAACTGAGCCTTTTTGGATGTTGTGTGTGTGGAGCCTGTTCATCCTCATGTGAGCAAAGAGGGTCTTCGTTGCCTACATTTTCTATACTTGCTGTTGGCCTCTGTAGATGCTGCCCAGACGTTGTTGTTCTTGTTTAAGTAGAGTGTATCATCAAGTAGTTCAGATAAGACTTACTAATACACCATTTTCTCTTTCCTCTACCTTCATGTCCTTGATATTATGTCAAGAGCCAGCTTTCCAAGAACTAAAGCTCAGAGCAGAACTTGGAAAAGTTCCTTTTGTGGACCATAATTCTTAGAAATCCACATACATATATACACTCTGAGATGCCACAAATGGAACTTTTCAAAACTTTCAGTGTTTGTATTTTTTGTTTGTATTCATTTCTCTTTTTGTTGTAGGTTTAATGGCTCAACGCGGGAAGCTTATTTCAGTGTAGGCCTGCAAGGGATTTCTGAAGAAAACATTGATACTGTGAAGGATATTATTGCCAGAACTATTGATGAAGTTATTGAGTAAGTAAAATCTGTGATTCCCTCTCCTACCTTCAGTCACAAACTCTCATTTGTTTGAAACTTTTGGAGAAGGAAGTAGACTTGGCTTTTGCGTGGTCCTGAAAAAGTGACACTGTGGCTGTGTTCAGATGTTACATTAAACTGTTATTAATATGGTATATGAATGCAGCTTATAAATGGATTGTCTTCAGGTCATTGTGTTTGTTTTAAAGATATAATTTGATTCAATAAATTTCAAGGCAAATCTGGTACATTTAGTAATGTTTCAGAATTGTGTACAAAGATCGATCCCATCGTGGGGGATCTCAACTCCCATTAATGCACCTGGGAATGCAGATCAACTAATAGCAGAACTAATGCTTGAAGTGGGAATGTGTCGTTATCCTGTTTAATGATAAAAGCACCCAGAAGTCCCTCCCTTTCCAATATTAAGCTAATGTGAACATTCTTTAAATTCAACCCCTTTAAATTTGCACAGCGGGAGAAAGAGAAGGTTTCTGGCATCAAGCTACCAATTTCTCAACTTCATGGCTTCTGTGTAGGGGAGGGAATCCTTAGAGTGAAAGTGGTCTGAAAGGGTTACCTTAGACAGTTGCTTGTGCCACAGGACAGACAGTTGTCCAAGCCACTCTATCCACAGCATTTTCGCTCTGAGGAAGCATCTCTCAGAGGCCCCTTCCAGAAGCTATGAAGTGGGAAAATAGATGTGAGCTTCAGCCTTCTCTCTTGGCACCATCACAGTACCCACAGACTACTGTATTTTCATCTTGCCAGTGTGGCTTCCTCCACTGCTAAAAGCCCCTCTCAAGCTTCCTCTAGCCAAGTTATGTGACTGCAGAGGTGTACGATCCTGGCCCTTGACATTAAACAGTTTCTTAATTGAAATAGTTTCATTGTTTGTTTGTTTTTTTGGTGATCTTGGAGCAGAATTTAATGTTTATATTTTCATTTCTGAAGGGATGGTTTTGAGGAAGAAAGAATTGAAGCACTGCTGCACAAAATTGAAATTCAGATGAAGCATCAGTCAACTAGTTTTGGGCTTGCTTTAACTTCAGTAAGTGTTCTTTCTTCAGAGATGCCTTGTTTGTGATCTTTAAAAAAAATTATCATCTTTCTCTAATATAAGGCCTTTCTGGTCATAGCCATTTGACTAAATTCCAAGGTCTGCCTTGTGAGTTTAACTGGCTACCTGGGACTAGTTTGATGGTATTTCTTGTACAATGGTGGGTACAGATACAACATAAGAACATACACCCAGATTTACATCCAGTTAGCTTTTAGAGGTCATCTTACATATTCAGAACCATAATGTGAAAAACGTCTTAGCTTACATTTTTACAACTGAATTTATAAGAATGTTTTGTCTACTGTTCTTCTTAGTTTTGTATTGTTTTAGCTATTTTCTGCTCTTTATTCTCATTCATATTTTTGAATTGTAGACTGTATTGGTTTTGGGATAGCAGGATAGAAATGTATTAAATACATAAATTGTGGTATGTTATGCCACTTTCACCTAGAATGGACCCGTCTTTATTCTTTTTTCCTTATTCTCATCCTTCAAGTATATTGCCTCCTGCTGGAACCATGAAGGCGATCCTGTGGACCTTTTGAAGATTGCTGAGAAAGTGACTCGGTTCAGACAGTGCCTTAAGGAGGATCCCCAGTTCCTTCAAAAGAAAGTAAAGCAGTACTTTAAGGTGAGACGTAGTTATGGGGTGAGCCTCTGGATGGCTGGCTTTGTGAACATCAGAATTAAAGAGCTGTATGAACAGTTCAGACCAAAGTTCCAAAGGTGCATCTATGGCAATGATTACCTCTGGGGCCATGATAAATCAAGAGACGATAAATAACTATCTTAGATAAAATAAGTAATAGAAGCCATTAGTATCACAACACTAAGGCCCTGCTGCTTCTTAACTGGGTAGGAAAGATATATGGTTTTGGGCAAGACTTCCTGCCCTAACCATTGAAAATGTGTGCCAAGAGGCATGGGGGAGGGACTTTCACCATTTTTAGCACTTAGGGAAGCTTGCTGTTGCATGCTGTTGTTTAGCTTTGGCTTTCTCCTTACATTATGCCTGTGGCACTAGAGCTACCCATAGCCCTGCTCTGCTCTTTCCAGTGCTCCAAGATGCAGCTCCTTCTCACTCCTCTGTTACCTCAAGTTCCTGAGAGCTGAGCTATTAGGAAAAAGTGCATTTTGGGCTTTTCTTCCATGTTTTTGTGATATTGTGCTGGTGGAGAAAGGAGTGCCACTACAGGAGCTCCCTGCAGGCAGGATATCTTGAAGCTTCTTCCTGCTGTAAATTATAATCCTCAGGCCTGGTCCTGCTGTTGGGGAAAATGGTAGGATCTTGTAAAACAAACAAACAAAGCCAGAAACCTTTTAGCAATTGCTAGCAGTTGCACTTTTTCCAAAGTCACACAGTGATGGCAAGGAGGTGCAGGCAAAATCTGCTAGCTCTGTGCACTTTTATTTCCAGTGCCTTACTTCCATCAAGACTTCTCAGCAGCAGTGGAAGCCTTTATTTCTTCTTAGTTGTTGTGTGCTTTCAAGTAATTTCTGACTTACATCAACCCTAAGGTGTATCTTTCACAGGGTTTTCTTGGCAAGATTTGTTCACCGGGGTTTGCCTTTGCCTTCTTTTGTGGCTGAGAGCGTGTGACATACCCAAGGTCACCCAGCTCTGATTTCCCCTGCTGCCATTGGATATAATGGAGATTTCTGTTCCAATGGCAGTATTAAAATAAGGTTCAACTGCTTAGTCCATCCAGTTTCTATATATGGACTGGGAAAAGAGGGTGCCATTTTCTTGACTGCCCCAAACAGCAAGAATGCATTGGTCTAGGTTGGCCCTGCCTCTCTTTGTTGCATTTTCTTTTGTTTGCCTTTATTTGTTCTCTTGTTGTAAATACACACACAAACACCACTGAACAGGAGATTACTACAATACTACATATTTGTTTTCCCGAAAAGAATAGCATGAATTGCTTCTGTATAAATTGCAGAATTGATTAAGTTACATAAATTAATGTAATTTATAAGGTAATTTGTTCCGATAGTTGAACAAGATTGAGAGGAAAGAGAAATCATTTTCACTTTGATTATCTCCTCCTTCTTTGACATGGTTCTGGGCAAAAGGATAACCCCCATAGACTGACACTGTCAATGAGTCCGGACATGGCTTTCTATGACAAACAAACAGCGATGGAAGAAGCAAAGCTGAAAGAGAAAGTTGAGGCTCTTTCTGAGGCAAAGAAGAAACAAACCTATGAAAAAGGTTAGTATGTCTTGAATACTCCAGCTCATTTATCACTGGAAAAATGAGCCTTCCTTAATCTGATATTGTCCTGTTGTACAGCACACCTATGCCATACATCGGCTCACCATATGCGAACTTAAGGTCATGCGGAGGGTGAGCCCTGGCCCTCTTAGTGGTGCATGCACCTGTAGTGCATGGCGCGCAGGAGCATGCCACCATTAAAATAAATGGGAATTGAGGTCCCACAGTATTTCTCTTATGTGGGGGAGTCCGGAATGGATCCCATGCATAAAACAAGGGTCCTCTCCTGTCATTCTTAACCAGAAAGATCATGTTCTTAGTGGGAAATATTTCCCACAATAGGCAAATGCTGAATTAAAGAAGAATGGTGGCAGGCTTTTCATGGCTGATACTCAGAGAGTCTTTGGCAGACACAATAGTTTGTGGGTAAAAGTCACTGATGGTAAAGGTAGGTACCTCCCCCCCCTTCTGTTATTTTCTTCTGTGTATTTTATGGAGGAATCTAGGAATCAAACCTGATGTGGGTGGGAGTGCCCATTATCAATAGCTTCATCACATTATTGGTTGACCTAATCATAAGAAGGTCCTTTTCTGAAATCTATTCTACTTTCCCTGTCAAAGGACTTGACTGATGTTGGCTATTCTCATCAGAACTGCTGAATAACCTTCTGTGTTGTCCTCTAGGTTTGGAGCTGCTGGATCTTCAGAGCAAGCAGGAAGACACATCGTGCCTTCCAGCTTTGAAGGTTTCAGACATTGAGCCCAGGATTCCATTTACTGAACTTGAGATGGCACTTACAGGTTGTCCTAACTAAAAGTCTTGGGTGGGGTTGGGTGGCAGGAAAAAAAAATCTGTGGAGTTCAGTTAAATAGAAATTGAATAGTAGGGTTCCTCAATGTCATATTCTATAGAAATTGCAGATTTCTATTGTTATAAATGTTTGTCATTCACAGACATTCTGATGTAGTACACCCAGTGACCCCTGTCAAATTACTCGCTCTTTCTTATGGGTTTTGGGCAGCTGAAACTACATTCAGTTTAAACCACACAGAAGTGAAAGTAGATTTCAGCACAGTAACAGTGAGATCTGCGACAAAATGTTGAAGAACCTAGGAATTTAAGGTGCTAGCCCTAGTCCTCTTCCATGGCATCCCATTCCACTCCCTTTTCCCTCCCTCCCCCCCCCCCCCCCATTTTTCTGCCATCCAGCCCCAAAATAGCCCCCTTTCTCTAAGCAGCTTTGAGTTCTGAACTGGGAAAAATGCAGGATAGAAATAAATACTATTGTCATTAGCATCATTATCTTAGTGTTTCACACAAAAGATTTGTGTGGAGATGACACTTCCCAGTGTGTTTTGCAGTGGGAAGGTTTTATAGGTCATATTCTCTGGCCTAATAAAATTTGAGGAAAAACCTTTAGCTTTCAAGCCTTCCCTATTGCTGCTGCTCAGGAAAGGAAATGGGAAGGAGGGGCTTAGGGTAGGTGACCCAAAGGGATTTTTGTTTATTTGTATTATATTAAGCTTGATATATCTGAATTGTTTCTAAAATACCTTCCTTCCCCTTCTGATGTTACATTGTTTTCTTTCTTCCTTGCTTATAGCAGAAGATGTCCCTGTCCAGTACTGTGCTCAGCCCACAAATGGCATGGTGTATTTCAGAGCTGTTTCCAGCCTAAATACCCTCCCAGAAGAGCTCAGGCCTTATGTTCCACTATTTTGCAGTGTCATTACAAAGTAAGAAACATCTATGTTTGTTCTGTTGAGGTTGGGCTCTTCTCAGAAATT
The DNA here is from genome assembly GCA_034509955.1 of Urosaurus nigricauda. Lineage (NCBI taxonomy): Eukaryota > Metazoa > Chordata > Lepidosauria > Squamata > Phrynosomatidae > Urosaurus > Urosaurus nigricauda. Next base: position 112,114,741 of record JAOEGL010000006.1, read on the forward strand.
GCTGGGTTTTTGTTGTTGTTGTTGTTGTTCTTACCATGGCTTATTTTGGGATCTAAATTTGGTCTAGTTTCTATTTCAGAAAAGAATTGAGTCCACATTGCCAACTTTCTTTCTTTATATGAAGTCCTGTTTTCAGGCTGGGCTGTTGGCGGGGGAAATTCCAGAAAAACTGGTATCTTGGAGAAATGCAAGGGGGAAAAGCTTGGGTGAAGTATTTTCTCGACTGGAATGAGCAAAATACCTTTAAGACAATGTTTTACTCAGAAAATTCCAGGAAATTTGGAGTATAAAGATCTGTATGTAAGAGAATCTTCAGAATTAGAGGATAATTAACTCATTAATTCTAATGTATTACTTCTTATGCATACTGTAGACATACGCGGTACTGAAATACATGATGCATTTCTGCATCAGGTGGGTGCTGCCATCTTCATGAGAGGAGGCTAAAGAAAGACCTTCATGATTTATGACGATAATAAACTACAAAAGAGTTAAAAGAGTTAATTATGTTCATCATGGAATTAACCTTTATAATCCAGATCTGCTACTAACCTAGTCCTAACGACTAGGTCTGCATTGACTCCACTTTCAAAAATTAGATACATATGCTTTGCAGTTGTATGTTTAGTATCACAAATATTCATAATTCATATTTTGAAATTTCATGAATAGTAAATTTTAATTTGCAAAGTTCCAAATGAAGCATTTTACATTGCTGAAGCTGTAAAATAAGTTTGATATGAAAATCAGAACTGAATATATTTCACATTTCCTTTAAATTTCCTAGAAATGTTACATTCCTACTTCCATACAGTGAAGTGTGTTCATACACACACAAGCATATGCTGTTTCCTTCCCTCTTTCTACTTCTTCAGAGAAGAGAATGTTCCCAATTTTGGAAATTGTGGCTGCATCTGCACTGCAGAAATAATGCCATTTGACGCTGCTTTAATTGCCATGTTTCAATGCTATGGAATTCCGGGATTTGTTGTTTTTTGGGACACCTCTGTCAGAGTGCTTACCACAAACTACATTTGTGCTCACCACAAACTACATTTCCCAGAGTTCCATAGCATTGAAACATGGCAATTAAAGCAGTGTCAAATGGCATTATTTCTGCAGTGCAGATGCAGCCTGGGATACATGTGGCAACTTTGTTCTTTTAAATGGCATTACTATCTGTGATATATGGAAGTTCTTAGCAGTAACTGATTTGAAAAACCATCTTGCCACCATGTTTATTGCTGTCAGTGTCAAAACTGTTGTGTTGCTTGGGGAAGCAAGAGAAAGGCAGCAGCTCACTACATGTGTATGACCATAACATTGTTTCTGAGTGCCAAAGTTCCTTTCTGAATTCCAGTTGCCTGTCTGGATTCAAGAGGGAGTCTGATGGGTTTGGTGTAAAGAGAAGGGACCTGATTTGTGTAAGGGTTTTGCTGGTTTAGCAAGCTTCCATGGAGCCTGACCGTACTCCATCTCTCTCTTTCTTTTTCTCTCTGCTTCTTTCAGGATGGGATGTGGAGCTCTGAGCTACAGAGAACAGGCTCAAGAAATAGATCTGAAGACTGGTGGCCTTTCTGTTGGACCACATATCACAGCAGACGACTCCCATTTAGACATATATGAACAAGTGAGTTGATCTTTCAGTTCCTGACTCTGATTTTTCTTTATCATTGGGAGCATGTTGACTCTTCCTTTACTACAGGCCAGATGCAGATTCTCTTATATTGTGTTCATGTGAAAACGACTTGTATATATGCTTGTCACATTACAGCCATGATGTTGTAAAGTCTCCTTATAATGGTTTTATAGTGAGACTTCTTGTATGAGAGTGATTCAAGCGACTTGCTTATTGGAACATCCTTTGGTGGAATCTTATAGCCTTGGATTCAGGTAGCTTTTCTCTCTCAGCTTCCCCCTTTTCCACCCATCATCTATATTAACAGACATAATAAATGATTGGCTTGACAGGGCTGTTGGAGGTAATGCAGGGACATAGTATAGAAAATGGAAGTGCACTATCCTTATCAATATTACTATGATGAAAGAGTGGGCAATTTGTGTCCTAGCCAGTATAGTCCTAGCCATCAGAAAAATCTCCCCTGCTGCCTTTGACAATTGTTACTGTTAGGACAAAGAGACAAAGCATAGTATCCAATTTTAAGTCAGATTTAGAGAGGGATAAAACTCAATGGTTTGAGAACATCCAAAGAGCAGAGGGCACCTTGAAATACTTTCATGAGGATATTATTAAAAACTTACTTTAAAACAAGCATTTGAACCCTTAAATAATTAATTGGATGAAATGCAAAATGCTTGTAACTGAAATGGTGTTTATGGATCTAATGGAGAAAAAACTGTTTTAGCAAATAAGTCTTCATTCACCTTTGAACTTCCGACACTTCTAAAACTCTCAGGCCATCTTGAGGCAGGAGCACATGTGGCAGTCCTAGCAATGTGCCAAAGTGGTTTCCTCAATCATATTGTAACTATCAATGTGTCAAAGTAATCCCTCCCTCCTGGTTTTATCTTCTGTCTCTCAAGTGCAAGGTTAGGAAGTTTAAATAGGTAAAGCATTGTTTTTGGAGTATCAAAGCCTGAGAGGATGTCCTTTAAGTCATTCCCTCCCTTCTTCAAGGGGAAAAAAGAGAGAGAGAGAGAAAGAGAGAGAGAGAGAAACATTCCCATGCTAAGAATGCTCACTGATACTTCTTTACTCTTGAAGGTTCTTGTGTATGGTAACGAATGTGGAGTCAAAGGCTTTCATGGCCGGCATCCATATTTTTTTGTGGAGCTTTCAGGCTATGTGGCCATGTTCTGGAAGAGTTCCTTTCTGACGTTTCGCCAGCATCTGTGGCTGGCATCTTCTCTGAAGATGACAGCCACAGATCTTGGCGAAAAGTCAGAAAGGAACTCTTCTAGAACATGGCCACATATCCTGAAAGCTCCACAAAAAACTATGGTAATGAACTTACCCCATTACTTGTTAACTTTTTAACTTTTTAACATTAACTTTTTAACGTTTCGCCAGCATCTGTGGCTGGCATCTTCTCTGAAGATGCCAGCCACAGATCTTGGCGAAAAGTCAGAAAGGAATTCTTCTAGAACATGGCCACACACTGTATCCTGAAAGCTCCACAAAAAACTATGGTAATGAACTTACCCCATTACTTGTTAACTTTTTCCAGTGTCATACAGCTTCTTTTAGCTTGCTCAGCAAAAAGTGGCCTGACTCAAAATGGAGTCAGTGTCATGTCCCAGCTGGACAGAACCTCAGTGGCATATGGGACCAGTGGAGGAGACAGTAGCCCCAGGACTGACACCTCTAAACCTGAGGCCACCATGCCCATGACAAACTTGGCACCTTCTGAGCCAGACCATAGGTTTAGGACAATCTACTCACCTCCAGCAACCCCACAGTTGGTTTATTTATTTGTACTTATTTTTATTTAATCGGTTTATGTATTTGTATTCTGCCCCATTTCCAAAGATCTTAGGGCAACTAACAATGAAATCTGTTTAAAACAATAAGTACCAACAGTTTGAAAAGGCTAAAAATGTATTAAATCATTTATCAATTTAAAAATCAGGCAATTAAAAAATAGTCCCTGAATAAGAGGTCTCATTTCAGCTTCAGCCATTGTTGGAGAATGATGCTCACTAGGAGCTAACTGTGATTTTGCCTTGTAAACAGTCGCTGCCATTTTGAACTAAGTAGTCAGATGTTTTAATCTTGAAAAATTTGTATGCTGACATTGATCCCTGTCCAAAAGCTTTCACTATCTTTGCTTGTAACTCAGTTGATGCTGTACTGTGTACAAGGTTGTGGGAATAAATCAGGTTGGCTCAATCCAGCTTCTCCCCACATTTCCAGTTCTGTGTCTGTTTAATAAAGTCTGAAGAATGTGGAGGGTACTGCAGAATATGTTTATGTCCTGACATGAGATTCTGCCATCGGGCCCTTGACCATCCTTCTGACCTTACTGAAAAGATGTTTGTTTGAATGGTGGCTGGTGGGGAAGGAATCATTTGTATTGGCAGCTGAACCACTTCCATAAAATGTTAATTAAAACCTTCTGTACTAGATTCCATTAGTGTGACCAGGAAGGACAAAAGAGGAAGGACAGGGCAGGAGATGTTCCCAGTGTAGGACATTAGGTGGTGAAGAATTTATTTTTACTGAAGGATACAAAAATTGCTGATGATGGTGCAGTTTTTGTCTTCTTTTTTGTAACTGTAGTTTCTCTTTGGGGATGGATGTTACAAGATTGCCACTGTCAATTTCTTGAAACATTAATCACCAGACATAATAGCAGAAATCATATCCTTGGGTACCTTTTATCAGCTTGCTCAGTAACCTGTTTTGTTTTGCTTTTTCGCCCACCTCATTAGGGTGTGCTCTTCTCTTCTCTGTGCCTGGACAGAAATCTGCCTGACATGATGCACATTTGGAGTGAAATATTCAACAAGTAAGACCCATGTTGAAGAGGAATTCCTTCTTTTGTTGTAGAAATTCACTTTCCGGATGGAGTGTAGCTTGCTTTTTTTGTAAGAAGGCCAAAATCTGAGGACATTAGAAAGAGAATTGCACTCCTCTGAACACAGGTTGAGTCTCCCTTATCTGAAATGCTTTCAACCAGAAATGTTTTGCTTTTTTTTGGATTTGGGAATATTTGCATATGGGATCCAAATCTAAACATGAAATTCATTTATGTATTTATACACCTTTTACACATAGCCAGAAGGCAATTTTATATGTAATACCTTTGTGCATGAAACATGGTTTGTGTACACTTTAAAGTAAAGGTGTCACTATCTTAGTCATCCATGTGGACTATTTCAGATTTCAGAGTTTTTCAGATTTTTGAATTCTGAATAAGGGAGATTCAACCTGTAGTACGGTAAAGGTGTGAACTCTTTGTTAACGGGTTAACGGGTGGGTAATGTTTCTCTTTTCCCCTTCCCACTTTCTTTTTGCAGTCCCCATTTTGAAGATGAGGAGCACTTCAAAGTCTTGGTGAAGATGACAGCACAAGAGCTGTCAAATGGAATCCCCGATAGCGGGCACCTGTATGCTTCAATTAGAGCAAGCAGAACCCTAACACCTGCAGGAGAATTGCATGAAATGTTCAGTGGCATGGAGCAGGTAAAAGAAAGGGAAGGGGCAGCAGAATTACCATCTTGATCATAGGCAGTCCCATCTGATTTTGGAAGTGAAGCACAATTGGACTTGGTTAGGAGGTCACCAAAAAATCTAAGATCTTAGAAGGAGTCCTGCCTGAAGCTGTAGGGTTTGTCTTCACTGGCCAGAATACTTGCCCTGAAGTATTCTGGCCCCAAATTTCACCTGTAACCTGTGCTATCTCTGCTACAATGATGGACAACTGCCTTTCCACATGATTCTTGTTTGTTTCTTGGCACCACCGCCTAGGTCACAATAAGGCGCCCAGCCATATTATTGATGCTAGGTGCCTTGTTGCAACAAAGTGACTTGGCAGTGGCGGTAGGTGGCTCACAGATAGTGCATGGGGAGACAGTTGCCCATCATTGCTGTAGAGATACAGTAGCTGAAACCCCAGATCCAAAGGTAAGGTTTTGAAATTCAAGTTAAAAGGAGGAAATACCTAATGTGGATGTTATGAATACAGTCTATACCTGATTTGGAGTTTTCATCCTGCATCATGTAAATGGGATATAATGAGCCCAGGGGGAATTTGGAGGAAATAACTCATGTAGGCAACTCCATAGAGAGCCACTGGCAGTCAGAGTAGACAGTGCTAAGCTAGGTGAACCACAGGCCTGGTTCAATGTAAAGCAAGTCCCTGTGTGACTATGTAGAGTTTGGGGAAATTACTACTTCTTTATTACAACTTCCAGAATCTCCGAACCAGCATTGTCACTGACCATGGTAGTTTGAGGATTCTGGGAAATGTACTGTAGAACATTCCATACTCTGGACTTGCTAATCCAGTTAGGGGGAGAGGAGACACATTTGGACACATCTTCACACATCTGGTAATGGTGGTGACAGGTGTATTCACAAGATTAGAGAATATATTGCTTTGGATAACATGTTGGCAAACATTATCAACATTGACTCCTAGGGCAGATTATTTCCCACTGCAAAGTTCTCAGTTTTCCACAAAATTCCATGGCAGCTGTAGCAAGCTGCTTTTTCTGTCTTTGGTCCAAAACAGACTGCAGAAATAATACAATCTGAAATAATAATAATAATAATAATAATAATAATAATATTTATTTCTATTCCGCCCCTCTGAACAAGCAATCGGGGCGGAGTACAGCAGAGGTTAAAACAATATCAAGTTAAAATACCCCTTCCTTACCCTTACCACCCTCCCTTAAAAAAGAATTAAATCACAATGGAGTTAAAAAACATAATAGATTAAAACAGCAATACACAATAGTAGGGAGTGGACCCAGCTTAGGTTGTATGGAGAAAAATGCAGGAAAAGATTTAAAAAGCCCTTAAAACCTAGGTATGGAGCTGGGGATATTCACATTCTCTGGAAAGGCTTGCCGGAAGAGATGCGTCTTTAGGGCTCTTTTAAAGCCTTCTAAAGATGTAATGAGACGCATCTCGTCCGGCAGGTCATTCCACAACTTGGGGGCGACAGCCGAAAAAGCCCTCTGGGAGGTCTGTACCAGCTTGGTCTTCATGGGTTGAAGCAGGTTCCTCCCAGAGGACCGGAGTGTGCGGGGGGGTTCATATGGGAGGAGGCGGTCCCTTAGATAAGATGGGCCCAAGCCATGACGGGCTTTAAAGGTTAAAACCAACACCTTGTACTGTGCCCGGAAACTGATCGGCAGCCAGTGGAGGGCTTTTAGCACAGGAGTGATATGCTCTCTCCTGGATGTTCCAGCCAGAAGTCTGGCTGCCATATTTTGGACCATTTGTAGTTTCCGGGTTAGGCACAAGGGTAGCCCCATGTAGAGTGCATTGCAGTAGTCCAAACGTGAGGTTACCAGCGCGTGTATCACAGTTTCCAGATCCCTCCTCTCCAGGAAAGGGCGCAGCTGGCGTATCAGCCGAAGCTGGTAACAAGCGCTCCTGACCGTCGCATTCACCTGACTTGTCATGTGAAGCGACGGATCAAGGAGTACCCCCAGACTGCGAACAGAGTCCTTCGAGGAGAGTGTGACTCCATCGAGGACTGGAAGTTGTATTCCCAAACCTGGTTTCGGGCCTGTGACTGTGAGCACCTCCGTTTTGTCTGGATTAAGCTTCAATCGGTTTTTCCTCATCCAATCCATTACCGCCGCAAGGCAGTCATTGAGAGGGGAGACGCCATCTGAGGTCTGAGCAGACGATCTGGTCACGGAGAAATAGATCTGAGTGTCATCAGCGTACTGATGACACTGAGCTCCGTGCCTCCGAATGATCTCACCCAACGGCTTCATATAAATATTGAATAACATCGGGGACAGAATAGCGCCCTGTGGAACTCCACAGCTAAGCTCGATTTTAGAAGAGCAGCTGTCCCCGAGTCTCACCCTTTGAGATCTGCCGGAGAGGAAGGAACGGAACCACCGGAGCGCGGTGCCGCCGATCCCCAACTCTCTCAGCCGATCTAAAAGGATGGAATGATCGATTGTATCAAAAGCCGCGGAGAGATCCAAGAGCACTAACAGGGTCACACTACCCCTGTCAATGCTCAGGCGGAGGTCGTCAGTCAGAGCAACCATGGCTGTCTCCACTCCATAACCTGCCCTGAAGCCGGTTTGAAATGGATCGAGATAATCGGTTTCATCCAAGACAGCTTGGAGTTGGGAGGCAACCGCTTTCTCAACCACCTTGCTTAAGAAAGGCAGCAAGGAAACTGGTCTGTAGTTGTTCCTGTCCAGGGAATCAAGGGAAGGCTTCTTCAGAAGGGGCTTAACAGCCGCCTCCTTCAGACTAGATGGAACATTGCCTTCCCTGAGAGACGCATTGATCACATCCCGAAGGAATGTTCTCAATGCATCCCCTCCCTGGACGACCAGCCAGGATGGACCTGGGTCGAGAGAGCAGGTTGTCTTCCTCACGCTTCCAAGGAGCTTGTCCACGTCATCGGTACTCACCGATTGGAACTCATCCAGTAAACTGACAGCAACGGAGTTGCTGGATACCTCGCTCATGGACTCTGAACGAAGGTTGGCGTCCAAGTCGGCTCTTATCCGAGAGATTTTATCTGCAAAGTGGATATTAAATGCCTCACAGCAGGCTGTTGTAGGATCTAGCAAGGGGTTTGGCGCAGGGGGGACCTGTGTCAATTCCCTCACCACCTTAAACAGCTCTGCCGGGCGGGACTCTGCAGACGCAATGCGTGCAGAGCAGCGAGATCTCCGCGCTGCACGCAAAGCCTCTCCATAGATGCGAAGATGCAATCTATAGAGAGTTCTGTCGGATGAGAGCCGAGTCCTTCGCCATTCACACTCTAGTCGTTGTCCAGCCCGCTTCATTTCCCTGAGCTCTTTCGTATACCAGGGCTTCCTGTTGGGAGCAGGCTGAAAAGGACGCTCGGGAGCGATTGTGTTGATGGCCCTGGTGACGTCGGTATTCAAAGTGTCTACCAGGGTCTCAACAGAATCGCCGGCATTCCCAACCAATAAACCCTCTAGGGCTTTCTGGAAACCAATTGGTTCCATGAGCCTTCGAGGGCGGACCATTTGAATGGGTCCGCCACCCCCGGGGGGACGGAACGTGGTCTTTAGCTCCAGCTTGATCAAGAAGTGGTCCGTCCATGACAGTGCGGAGGTCTTGGTTACCTCCGCCCACGGATACTCCTGTTCCGTACTGAAAACCCCATCGAGTGTATGGCCTGCACAATGAGTGGACCCGTTGACCAACTGAGATAGGTTCATGCCTGTCATGGATTCCATGAACTCCCGAGCTGCTCCAGGTAAATCCGAAAAGCTGGCCTCAAGAGGGATGTTGAAGTCACCTAAGACAAGAAGTCTAGGGGACTCCAACAGTAGCTCAGAGACCAGCTGGGTCAGCTCGGCTAGGGAGTCTGTTAGACAACGGGGTGGCCTGTATACTAACAGAATCCCCAGACTATCCCTGGTTTTCAGGGTGAGGTACATACACTCGATGTGGGCTGTTTTCCGGACAGGTCTTCTGATCAAGGTCAGGTTGGTTCTATGAACTATAGCGACGCCGCCCCCCCGTCCACTCTCCCTTATCTGCTCACTGACCGTGTACCCAGCTGGAAGAGTCTGCGCCCAAGTAGTAGAGCTGGTATCTCCCAGCCAGGTCTCGGTGAAGCAAGCCAGGTCGGCTCGTTCATCCACGAGGAGATCGTGGATGATGTGAGTCTTACCCTTGGCCGACCTGACATTGCAAAGGAGCAGATTAAGGGATTGTGGAATGGTTGGTATGCTCTCCAAATTATCCCGGGCAACAGAGTGAACTGAAGAAGGGATAGATACTAGACATCGATCCCTACTTCTTTTGTAACATGTGTTCACTCTGTTTCCGCCATACCTTCCCCGCCCCCACACAACCTCAATCGCCGCCCCCGGATTGTTCCCAGCTCCATTATCTGCAAGTAAGGGCAAGCAATCCAGCTAAAACTCTCGTCTCAGAGCAGATGTATAACATGAAACAAACAATAAATAAATATTGTTTGTTCTCCCATCCAGTCCATTCTCCCGCAATAAACATCAGACCAACAAGTTGAAAGGAGCTGTATATGCCGTCACCAATATAGTAGTTCAGATGAGTGCCCACAGCTGCCCTTTCCCTGTGACAACTGAGGGGACGAGTAGTCTAATTTGTCCACCACCATTCCAGCGGCGCTTCTGCAGGGAGGGAGGGTGGCCTGGGGCCCAGAGGGGCCCAGGTGTTGCTGCCGCCGTTCCGCTGTTCCGCCGCGCTGCCGGGTGGAGGGCGCTGGGCCTTTTGAGGCCTAGTGGTCTCTTCCTGGCTCCTCCTCTGCCGCAGCGTTTCTGCAGGGAGGAAAGGTGGCTTGAGGCCTAAAAGGGCCCAGGTGTTGCTGCCGCCGTTCCGCTGCTCCGCTGCGCTCTTCCCCACCTCCCTGGAAGAAGCTGGAGGATGCTGGGGCCTTGGAGGGGGCCTAAAGATGGTGGTGAGGCCTGTTCTCCTCCTGCCTCTGAGCAGTCTGTCCACTGGTGGAAGGGAGGCTTTTTGGGCTTTATATAGGCCCAGATGGTCCGGCCTACCTCTTCCCCACCTCCCTGGAGGACGCTGGAGGACGCTGGAGGACGCTGGGGCCTTGGAGGGGGCCTGAAGATGGTGGTGAGGCCTGTTCTCCTCCTGCCTCTGAGCAGTCTGTCCACTAGGGGAAGGGAGGCTTTTTGGGCTTTATATAGGCCCAGATGGTCCGGCCTACCTCTTCCCCACCTCCCTGGAGGACGCTGGAGGATGCTGGGGCCTTGGAGGGGGCCTGAAGATGGTGGTGAGGCCTGTTCTCCTCCTGCCTCTGAGCAGTCTGTCCACTAGGGGAAGGGAGGCTTTTTGGGCTTTATATAGGCCCAGATGGTCCGGCCTACCTCTTCCCCACCTCCCTGGAGGACGTTGGAGGACGCTGGAGGACGCTGGGGCCTTGGAGGGGGCCTGAAGATGGTGGTGAGGCCTGTTCTCCTCCTGCCTCTGAGCAGTCTGTCCACTTTAACTGTCCTGGTTCAATACAAAAGAATTCTGGGAACTATAGTTTTGTGAGGCATTTAGCCCTCTCTTCAGAGAGCTCTGGTGCCACAATAAACTACAATTACCAGGATTCCCTAGTACTAAGCCAGGGCAGTCTCAAACTGGATTATTTCTGCAGTCTGTTTTAGACCTACCGTATATACTCGACTATAAGTCGAGAAATTTATGCCCCAAAATTGCCCCTAAAATCTTGGGGTAGACTTATAGAAGGGTCAACTGAGTAGCAGTGCTAAGTAGGGTCCCAAAGCAAGCCAGCCTGAGTTGCCCCAATCTCCCTTGGGCACCCGTGCCTTCCCCCTCCGCTCCGTTTCCAACTTCCAAGCCTTGGCTTCCTAGCAGAAAAACTCCCCGTTTAAAAGCACTTCCCCCTCTCTCAGCTCCGTTTGGCAAGCCTTTCCCTCACAGAGAACAAATTCCCCATCTAAAAACACTTACTTCTCTCTTGGTCCGTTTTGCAAGCTTTGCCTTCTTCAGAAAAAAAAAAAAACTCTCCATGCAAATCCACTTGCTTTTTTGCAAGACCTGCCTTCCCCAGGAAAAGCCTCTTCACTTAAATCCACTTCTTGTTGTTGTTGTTGCTGCTGTTTTTTGCAAGCCTTACTTCCCATCCCCAGGAAAAGCCCCTCCACTTAAATCCATTTCTTGTTGTTGTTGTTGTTGTTGCTGGGGTTTTGTTTGTTTGTTTGTTTTGTTTTTTGCAAGCCTTACTTCCCATCCCAGGAAAAGCCCCTCCACTTAAATCCACTTCTTCTTCTTCTTCTTCTTGTTGCTGTTTTTTTGCAAGCCTTACTTCCCATCCTAGGAAAAGCCTCTCCACTTAAATCCACTTCTTCTTGTTGTTGTTGTTGCTGTTTTTTTGCAAGCCTTACTTCCCATCCCAGGAAAAACCCCTCCACTTAAATCCACTTCTTCTTCTTCTTGTTGTTGCTGTTTTTTTGCAAGCCTTACTTCCCATCCCAGGAAAAGCCCCTCCACTTAAATCCACTTCTTGTTGTTGTTGTTGTTGTTGTTGCTGCTGATGGTTTTTTTGCAAGCCTTACTTCCCATCCCAGGAAAAGCCTCTTCACTTAAATCCACTTGTTGTTGTTGTTGTTGCTGCTGCTGCTGCTGGTTTTTTTGCAAGCCTAACTTCCAATCCCAGGAAAAGCCTCTTCACTTAAATCCACTTCTTCTTCTTGTTGTTGTTGTTGCTGCTGTTTTTTGCAAGCCTTATTTCCCATCCCCAGGAAAAGCCCCTCCACTTAAATCCACTTCTTGTTGCTGGTTTCCCATCCCCAGGAAAAGCCCCTCCATTTAAATCTCCTTGTTGTTGTTTTTGCAAGACCTGACTTCCCATCCCCAGGAAAAGCCCCTTCATTTAAATCCATTGGTTGTTGTTGTTTTTTTGCAAGACCTGACTTCCCATCCCCAGGAAAAGCCTCTCCATTTGGATCAATTTGTTGGTTTTTTGCAAGACCTGACTTCCCATCCCCAGGAAAAGCCCCTCCATTTGGATCAACTTCTTGTTTTTTTGCAAGACCTGACTTCCCATCCCCAGGAAAAGCCCCTCCATTTAAATCCATTGGTTGTTGTTGTTTTTTTGCAAGACCTGACTTCCCATCCCCAGGAAAAGCCTCTCCACTTAAATCCACTGGTTGCTGTTGTTTTTGCAAGACCTGACTTCCCATCCCCAGGAAAAGCCCCTCCATTTAAATCCATTGGTTGTTGTTGTTTTTTGCAAGACCTGACTTCCCATCCCCAGGAAAAGCCTCTCCACCCGTTTATTGCAAAATCCACTTGTTTATTGCAAGACCTAATCCATTTGCATCCTTTCTCAATCCAATGTTTTAAATCGGCTGGGAGAGGTCCAGAGAAGGAAGGACGTAAGTGGTATTCCCCCCCCCCCCTTTCCATCCTTCCTTATAGAAGTTTTACCCTCGACTTATCCACGGGTCATATCAAAATCCAGGATTTTGACCCTGAAACCTTCCCTCGACTTATACATGAGGTCGACTTATACATGAGTATATACGGTATGTCTCCCAACTAGTAACTGCTGCCTGCTTTCTAAGTTGAAAGGCTACCCCCTGACTGTGTATTCCCCCTGCCCCCAAGCTTTGCCACTGCTGGAGCTCCCACCACCCTGTTGATTTCCACGTGAAACAAAAACCTTTTTTCTTGATAGAGTTACAGTGTGCTCACCAAGGACTGCCTGGAGCACATTTCTGCTGGGAAACAAGACCCACACACCCTGCACAGTCTGGCTAGAATTCTGTTAGGGAAATACATATGTGGAAGTGTACCTTTCGCATTTGGATGTCCTTTCTCAGGCCCTGTGGAGGTCGCACTCCAGAGACACCCTCCACACCTGACTTCCTTTAAAGCTATTCCTTGTTTCACAGCAAGTAGTCCATTTCAGAAAAGTGCCTTGTTACCTGTTCATAGCCAGATGCATAATGGTGATCTCAATACTGAGATCCATGAGGGTCCTCTGAGTGTCTATAATCATCTTCCATTTTAGTGGGGTTTCCAGATAAACACAAGCAAAAATTTGGTACCACCTGCAGCTGTATTTGGATGAATGCAGTCAGATGCATTTATTTATTTATTTATTTGTGGGATTTATATCCCATCTTTCTACCCAAATGGGATTCATGACAGCTTTAAAGATTTGGTATCTACATACGTTTTTAATGTTTCAGACTTCCTCCCTTCTTTATCTATTCAGGTTAAACTAATGAAGCGAATTGCAGAAATGTCTGACATCAAGCCTATTCTCCGCAAATTACCACGCATCAAGAAACACCTCTTAAATAGTGATAACATGCGGTGAGAATACATTTGTGTTCATGTGGACTTTGAATGAAATCCAGTGCAAATGGTCCTTCCATAGAGCAGCACTGGTTCTTGAAACTTTACCAGTAGTTTCTGGCCCTATTGTTTTTGTGAGGGTTTGGTGTTATTCTAGGAATTTCAAGATGGCAACAAAAATAATCAGCAACATTCTGTAATTTTCAAATAAAGGCAGGTGACTAAGAATCACAGAATGAAGGAAACAGGACTTCTGGTCACTTCTCAGGATTATATTTTAGTCCCTGTTTTGGCCTTGAGAACTATAGAACTGGGACCTATAATTTTGGCTTTTGTAGAATCAAACTAAATGATACATTTTGCCTGTATTTAGTAGAGTTGCTTCTTAACATACAATACCTGATTGCCATAGAACATTCGTTTCCTCACCTCTGTATAGTGCATGTAACATGTTTTGTGAATGGTTCTTGAAAGGTAAATATAGCCTTAATTTGCAAGTGGGATTGTGGAGGCTTGCATTTCTGACAGGATATCCTATTGTAGGAGCAAAACTGGGTCAGTTAGAGGGTTGGCAGTGTCTAATTTGACCCAGTAGCGTCACTGGGGAAGTTCGGGGGGGGGGGGGGGCAGACTGCACCAGGTAATACCCCAGAAGGGGGTGTGGCACCCAGTCATCCCCCCCCCCATCCTCATGTGCATGTGCTGCCACTTGCACACATACTGCTCCACACACCCATGTACACTGCTCTGTCCTGCGTGAGGGTGCTCCAGTCTGTGTACAAACACCACTATACACACACTCTTATGCCACTCCGGCCTACCTGCCCACATGTTGCTTTGGCCTGCCTGCACACTCTGCCCCCCCCCCACTCCCACCCCCCGGAAACCACACTGGAAATCCCACCCCAGAAGTCCCAACCCCCACATGTCCCGTCCCCTGACACCTGGTGCAAGAACACCTCTGATTCGACCCTTAGCTGGGCAGACCAAAAATTAAAGTGGCCAATTAATTACTGTACCCCACTTGCTTTTCTTGAAAGAAAATTAAAGAAAGGCCAACAGGCAGGGGAGCATTATAGTTTTATAAATGTAGTTTGTGGGGAAAGGTTTTTTTGTTTTTGTTTGGGCAACAAAAATAATGTTTTTGGTGAGAGAACATTAGTGGGTTGGGCTCTCAGGGCCCATTATCTTGACAGATGTTGTAGGGGAGGCACATGTATCCCAAGGCCCATGCTTTCTGATGAGAAGAATAACTAATGAATGTTTCTTATTTTTACCTAGGTGTTCAGTGAATGCCACACCTCAGCAGATGCCCAGTGCTGCAAAAGCAATAGAAAAATTTATAAAGGGCATTGCCAGGAGTAAAAAGGAAAGGAAGCCCATCCGTCCACATGTGATTGAGGTAAAAGAGGAGATTTATTTTTTAAAAAAATACTGACAGGCTTTCCTAGCTTGAGTGCAACTCATAAGCACATTGTCAAAGCAATGCCTCTTTCTTCTGTATAGATTAAAGGAGCATGTGTGTATGTTTCTGCTGTGTGCCGCATCCTGTGACACTTAGACATTTGGAACATAATGTATTTTATAAGGGGACCCTATGAATATGCAGTGTGTGTGTGTGTGTGTGTGTGTATGAGGTTAATTTAAATCTCACTGTATTCTGTTGTGCCATTTTCATTCATGAGAGAAGAGGTGGGAAGTCATTCAAATAATTAATTTGGAACCTGTTGATAATTCTGTCATGTATCAACAAAATCTTGTATTTCTAGAAACCTTCAGATCCCAAAACTGCTGGTGATGAAGCTCTTGCTTGCTCACAGATTACCAGGAAGCTAATTACGGTGAGCCTGGATTATTTGGTTTAGGCTCTAGTTGTTGGGGTTTCTTCTATTCCTCCTCAGGCATAGATACCTTGAATTGAGCCTTGTCAGGATGACAGCTAAAGTCTTCATTTTAAACAATTTTAATCTATGTGCATAGAGGGGCTGAGAGGATTAAGCCTTGTTCCCTGCAGTTCATGAAGCCTTGAATGGCAAGAGAGCCTAAAATGATTATTCTGTTCTGTACTGTTCTTTTTTCCAGAAAAATTAGCGTACACACTAGGTTTTTTAAAAAATTTAATAAATATACAAGGGAAACACCGTAATTTTGATAATTACTGCCTATTGTTACTTTTATTGTTGTCAGTATAAAGCAGTTTTCCCCAACATTGTGCACTCCAGATTTTTCGGCCTGTATGCCCCATCTACACCAACCAACACAGCTGTCGGTTAGGGACAATGGAGAGTTGTAGTCCAAGGCATTTGGAAGGGATCACATTGGGAAAGGTTGGGAAAGTACCTAAAGCCACGAAAGTCTGTACAATTTGAAAAACACCCCCAAAACAAGATCAATCTAATAATCTCAAGAGAAGATACATTAACGCCAGGAAGGATCAGAAAGGAAAATAAGTTGAGAGTTGGATCAGTGAGGATAAGAAAAGATGAAAAATGTCTCAAGGACATTGTTGAAGGAAAAAATATTGGGGAAGTGAAAGTGGCCACTTTCATACATGGGGAGGAATGTGCATAATCTTGGGGGGCTCTTAACCTATTAGTTCAAGGCAAATGTGTGCTTGTCTTGAGTGGGTACCTGCTTCTGGTGCCTTTTTCATAAGGTTGAATTTCTTTCAGAGTGTAATAGCCTTGCTGCCTTCTAATGAGCTCTCACCTCTTTTTTTAAAACTCCTCCTTCATTATTTCAAAAGGAGAAAAAGTGGGCATTCCATTCTTTAAATCTTTTCGTACATCTTTCCTCTCCTGTAAGGTATTTTAAGTCTGTATTTCTCAGCCTAGGCACCTCCAGAACTATAATTTCCATCATCTTTTGTAAACACAGAGGGTGAGGGAGCTGTTATCTAGCACATTCAGAGGCTGTTGATTTGGGAAAGGTTATTCTGAGCATTTTAGGTGATCCTATTGAGCACATATACTCAGCAGCCTTGTATTCACATCTTGGTACTCCCTCAAAATTAGCAGGGACATAGATTGAATATAGATTGGATAGGTATGAAGAGAGTACTGTTGGAATATAAGGACCTGTGGTTTTCTGCCAAATGGGACTTACTCAAAGCATGATGTGCCTCTTCCCCTAGGATCCCACTTTCCAGCCATGTCAGATGAAGACCCATTTCCTGCTTCCCTTTCCTGTAAATTATGTTGGTGCCTGTGTGCGAACTGTTCCCTTCACAGCCCCAGACCATGCAAGGTAAGATAATGAAAAGTGCTATCACATAGATTAGAAGTGCTTCATAAATGAAATGGAGTTGTAGATAGAAAGGACAAAGCACTTAATTGTGACAGTGCCGAGAAAAGGTCAGTGCCGACATCCATCGGTAGACACAATACTGATATTCAGTATCAGATTATCAGCCAGTCCTGATCATCTGCCAATATAGTTTGCTTCTGTTTGTGGATTTTGATGGGGGTGGAGGAGCCATCTTGTCATTTGATTCAGACAAGAAAACATTTTGGTCTGATTCTGCTTTTGAGGACTCAAATGGTAAAGGTTGGGCTGTTGATGAAGCCAATGCAGTCACAGGCAGTTCCTGCATGTTTTTACCTCCAGTTAGTATGAGCTCAAGGCCTCACTTAATCAGAGAGTTAGGATTCCCCTGCCTGTTTGCCTTACATAGCATTACCTGTCTGCTCATCATTCTTGTAGTTTGAACCGAGAGCAGCTGGAAGAGTAGATGTGGTGTTGACTCCAGAAGCATCCCTTGTGTGCTGGTTGCTCCTATTCCTCACTTGGTACATGCTGGATACAGATGCTGCCTCTGAGGTGGCAAAGGTGGGATGGGTGCATGTAGTCTGCTAAACCAGATAAAACATAAAAACCACATTGTATTGAAAAATGAGCTTTCAAGAACCTCATGGCCTCAAAGGAGAAAACAGATTGTTTAAAACAAATTAAATCAACTTTAATGGAAGACACTGGTGTGGGGCATTTAAATTCTAAGTTAAGAAGTATGTCATGGTAGAACTGTTTTACACAGTTGCTGTTTTGGGCCTTCAAGTCAGTGGACTTTGGTGACCCTGCAATAAGGTTTCTTGAGCCAGTGTGGTATAGTAGTTGAGTGTTAGACTAGGAGATCAAGGTTTGAATCCCTGAATCCCTTTGGAGATTAGAGGAAGGCAGTGGCCTCCTCTCAACAAGTCTTTCGAAGAATACTTTGTCATAAAGTAAGAGTTGTCTTGAAGTCACATACCAATTGTATAAAAGAGTCCTACCATAACTGTACCTCTGCATATGCTTAATAAGTTAGAAAACTAATGGAAGAGTTACTGTAATAATAAATCCTAATGCTAATGGAAATTTAACAATGGAATAATTTAGATAACAGAAGAGACAAGGATGGGAGTATATTCGGGGCAGACCTTGTTGTTCACAGCTGCTTTCTTTCTTCATTGTAGCCTCCGTATCCTTGCCCGGTTAATGACTGCAAAGTTTCTGCATACAGAAATCAGAGAGAAAGGAGGTGCCTATGGTGGTGGTGCACAGCTTGCCCATAATGGCATATTTGGTTTCTACTCCTATAGGTAACTGTTGGACCAAGTAGGGCTGAACTGGATATAAACTATAAATGCATATTTGTCAGTTTGCAAACCAGAATTATCTACCATTCCTGGGGGTTGCCAGATGAATTAAAATAAAGTGGTTAAAGAATTTCTAACACAAGAAGAATTTGGGCCCATGCAGAGGGAATGAAGCCACTGTTGATTTGCCATCAAGAGAGGCAGCTCCTCCTCCTCCTCCTCCTCCTCCTCCTCCTCCTCCTCCTCCATACTAGTATAATGTCCCTGAAAGTGCAAAACAAGTACTGCAATTAGGCACGAAGCCAGTAATGTCAGTACTTGATATCATCCACAGAATGCACATCATGGCACAAAACAAACATGGATAGATAGCATTACCAAGGAATTAAGTATGTGTAAAACAGGTGTCTTTAGAAGATAGGCTAGAAAAATGTACCCATTCTACAGATTGATGACAAACTTCAATGCATTTCTGTTATTTTCTTAATTGAGGCAAATATTTAGTCTATTACTTGCCTTAAGGCGAGTAAAAGACTAAATATTGGGAACTGAAGATAAATATATGGGTCTGGTCTATTCCTTAAAATACCTAGATGGGTTGGGTCCACTGAGTCTGTCGTAAAATCCACCTTTCACATAATGTGTACTGTGGGAAGAAGGCTGTGATTTTCCTTATTTGCAGTGAAGTCAGCATGTGACTTTTGAGGTTTTGGTATTCATCTGCTGAAAGTATGTATCCAGTCTGGGGGCAGTGGATTTCAAGGGAGCCTGTTGGGATTACTGCTGAGCAACATGTGTGTTGCAGAGGATTCTGGGAAATTTTGAATGTACAGTCATTTTGGACTAGATATTTTTAAGTGCAGTTGCGTGTTGCACGACAAGATTGAAGACTGGGCAATGATAACGAATTCAGTTTGAAAATCATTGCTTCATTAAAATGTTCATGGAGGTGAGATTTGACAGATCTGTGTTTGCATGACCCTACATTGCCTGCCTTCCCCTTGCCCCTGAAATTACAGAAATTATACTTATGACACTTTTAAAGACCAACCAGAGCTTGAAATGTTACTTTTCCAAGTTCTGTGGCATGAACAAGAAACTCCTTGGTCACCATCCTTCTCTAGAGGCAGACTTGCCTCTTCACACCACCAGTGTCCAGAGATGAATAATTTTGGTTTTGATTTCATGTCAGTTGTGTCTATTTGGTTACAGAAAGCAGTAAATCTAGAAAGAGAAATCACTAACCAGGAACAAATCAGTTGATTCTAGTTTTACTTTGAAAAAACAAACCAACAAACATTATAAGTACTGTCTTCTAAATGCCTTGACTTGTAGAGATCCAAACTCACTGAGTACTCTGGATACTTTTGAGAAAGCTGCTGAATGGGCCAAGATGGGCAAATTCACTCAGCAGGACATTGATGAAGCCAAGCTTGCTGTGTTTGCAGCTGTGGATGCTCCTGTTGCTCCATCTGACAAAGGTAGGTAGCCTTCTCTGCTCAGACTGCTGAACCGCAAAGTGTCTCCTCTTAAACAGATCCACCTAAGTTTCCACACTACTAACAGTCTGCTTATTGGTTGTGTTATCCTTGCTTTGAGTGGATTTAGCTCCTCAGTTCCTTCATAACTTTGCAATGTAGATAGGGAGGATCAATTGGTGGTTAAGAGAGCAATGCTTGGATGAGTCAGTGTTGCATTTCCTTAAAATATTTGGTGTGTTTTGGCACCAGCTACTGCTCAAGTAGGACAATAAGAGAAAGTGAAGGTAACTTGCATAATTCTTGTAGAGTAATAAGTACTGTAGCTGCTTTATAGTTTTATTTATTAAACTGCTGGGTTTGGAACAACCCGTTGGACACTTAGGCCAAAATGACTGAAATTAACTTGACTTCAGCATTATCCAGGCTGAATGCAGCAAGTGAAAAGTATACTGGAAAAAAAAAACCCCACCTGTGGATGAATTTTTACATTTAAGCTAGATTTCTGAAAGTCAGGGTATTATTTTAAACTGATTTTAGTTACATGCGATTTTGAGTAGGGACATAATTCCAACTGTTTAAATCACAGCTCCCATATGGTTTTTATTATAGGTTGAATTCCTGTATTTGCATATACATAATGAAACACAATGAGGCTGGAGACTTAGGATCTGTGAAATGGTGGGAATTCAAGTGTAGTGCTTCAAAGACATCTATTCCTCCCACCATTTCACAGGTCCTTGCATCTCTCTACAGCTGTGTCTCTCTACAGCCTTGCAAGTACAGTAAAGTACATAGCGCAATTTTTTTTGATTTTGGAGTATTTTAGATTTCAGAATTCCAGATAAGGGATACTTAACCTGAATGTCAAAGGAAAAGAATGAGTCAGAATTTTTTTGCCATGTGTTTTTCCCAGAAGGGAGTGAAGTGTGGTAGAAAATCAATTAGTTTGAATTTACCAAATTGAAAAATGGGTGGATGGGTTGGCATCTGTTGCTATTGTTCTTAAGAATTATGTAAATAGTTAATATTTTTAACTCTTCTTTATAGGAATGAATAACTTTTTACATGGAATCTCTGATGAGATGAAGCAGCGGCATAGGGGGCATCTTTTTACAGTCAGCAAGGATAACCTGATAGATGCAGCCAATAAGTAAGTCTGATGTTTCTGAGAAGAAGTGTGGGGATTCCAAAAACCTTTGGGCCACTGAGTAGGCAAAAGGGAAGAATTTACCATGTGGACTACTGAATCTGTAGAATTAGATTTTAGTCTGGCACACAACCATCATTGAATCCAGTTGCCCTAAATGAGACTGATACGTGACACACTGAGTTGGATCCAGATTTGGTTCTACTTAAAGAGTACCACCACTGAAATCAATGGTGCTTAAGTTAGTCTCATTGATTTTAGTAAGTCTGGATCCACCTCACAGTGCTGTGAGGCTACTGTCCCTGTCAAAGGAGATGCCTCACTCTCACTTCCGTATTACTGTTCTGGACTTGCACTTTTTCAGGAAGGCTCTGTTGGAAAAAAAAACCTCATTTCTCATGGTGAATCTGATTTATTGTGACTGGAACATTGTCACTCCTCGGACATCTGTACAGCACAGTTGCCTGCTCATTGAGTCACTGTTCTCAAATGCCTCCTTTCAATCTGGAGACATACTTGGTTGAGTGACTCATGTGAAAAGGATGGGCTTTTCCTGTAAGGATTGTTCTTCGTTTGACACCATCTCAAATGGAAACTTCCTGGAAAATGAGGAGGAGTGGTCCCAGAAACTGTCAAGATTTACATTTTTAATAGTACTTTTGCCTCTCTGGAGAATAGAGAGATCCAAGTATTTTCAGACATAGTGGCAAACTCCTGACCCACTGCCTCTTCTGCCAGGGTATGTTCCTCTTCTTAGCCCTCCACTTGTTTTTGTTACCATTTTAAGTGGTATTGTTTCCTCAGATTCACCACTACTGCTTCCTTACCATTCTGTTCAGTGCTTGCCAGTTGTAGTTCTTTGAGCATACTCATCACACATCAGGTACATGGGCAACATGCATGAAACAAAATGGAGAGGAGCATGAGAAAACTGATTTGAAGTTGACAACTGAGGAAGACTTACAAGTATTGCCACATGGCTAATGGAGAAAGGAAGGTGGAACTATTAGAATTCCAGTCTAATTGCTGAAATATTCTATTGCAATTGATAAAATATGCACTCAGGCTGTGTACATGGACAGGGCAGCCTTGTGATATTGATGGATATAGAAAAGCTCAGATATCAGAAAAGATTTTATTCCAATGTGTTCACTCACTTTTCAACAGAAAATTTAGTTTCTCCTTTAGTCAGGACTAATCAATAGGATCCCACCTGAAGGCAAAGGAGGTGAAAAAAATTCCAACACCTACTCAAAACTCAACAAATGAAGGGCAAAGTTTCCCTATTTGAATGCCTTGAATGTCATGAATTGAAGATTAGACTAACGATGGCTGATTTGTCACTTTTAGATATCTCACTGCTGGAAAGAGCACAAGAGGACTGGCTATTCTTGGCCCGGAAAATCCAGACACTGCCAAAGACCCTTCGTGGGTGATACGATGATGTTTGCTGTTGTCCTGGTTTAGAGGATATCAAACCAATTCATATGACAAATACCAAAATGACTTTGAAACACCATCTCCCTTTTGAAAGTGCTTTTTAGGACAAAAAGCCATTTCCACTTCACCATTTTAAAGAACTTGGAACTGCTGTAGTATTTTTATTGAAGAAAGATTTTTGCAATGATGTCTCTTTCTTTCATGAAACACAAGCTTTTTCCTCACAAACTTGAGTTCTAGATTATGGCTCTTATGCAGCTAGCTAGTTTCAACTGCATTGTGTCAATTTGTTCTAACTGGCTATACTTTTAGCTAGATTGTTCCCACCACTGTAAAATTTTTCGCCTATTTTGTAGGAGCACAGAATGATTCCTTCCAGTGGCTTATCATCAATCATGTCCAATTCAAGGAATATCATGTTTTTAAACATAACTGTCTAGTGGACTGACATTTTTCTGCATTGTCATTTATGAGTTTTGTGCCATTAAATATTTCAACCCCTGATGAGTAGCTTATCATGGAAGTTTGGTTTCACATAAGGTGGGACTTTAAAAACAAAGAGGAAAGAAGCTGCTGTGTGTTTATGTTTTGGTGATGGGACTGCACAGAAGTTTTAATTGTCACTAATTTGTTGGTGGTGTTGATAGACATAGGCTGTTGCCACACTGAAGAACTAATGCAGTTTGCACTGCTTTAACTGTTGTGACATAGAGCACTCTGACAGGGAAGACATCTCACAAACTACAGATTCTCAGAATTCCACAGCATTGAGCCATGGCAGTTAATGTAGTGTTACAGGAGCCCTGGTGACACAGTGTTTAAATGCCTGTACTGCAGCCACTTCACTCAAAACCATAAGGTTGCGGGTTCAACACCAGCAAAAGGGCCCAAGCTTGACTCAGGCTTGCATCCTTCTGAGGTTGCTAAAATGAGTATCCAGATTGTTGGGGGCAGGTAGCTTCCAGTGGTAAACTGCTTAAACACTGCTTAGGCAGTATGAAGTGGTATATAAATGAAGCTGTTTGGGTTTTTTTAGTTTCAAAATGTATTAATTATACAGTGTAGATGCAGCCACAGAAATGTTTGAAACTGAAAAGTTTTTTCCTATATTTGGGTCCAATGCTGAAAGAAGGGCAGGATGCAAATACAGTAAAATAATACACTTGCAACCTACGTATGTTTTTTTTAAGCAAGCGAATGCAACATGTGAGTTAATATTAGCACAGTTTCACTCCTAATACTAGTTCCCATCGTCCCTTGTAAGGCAGAGTGCAGCCCATCAGCCACCTGGGATCTTGATCAGCTCTAATTCAGCAAACTGACTAGGTGGTGTTTTTATCTTTTCCACTTAGCTAACAGCATTCAGAGTGAAGGTGGTAGTGCTAGCAGAAGCACTGTCTTGAATATCAGGACTATTTCTGAATGTTATTACTAAAGACCTACTTTTAATACAGTTTGTGTATTTAACTAGGGCAGGAAAGGAGCAGCTTTTGGCTATGCAGATATTGGGCAGATTAACCTGGTTTTAGCCTAAGGCTGTATAAAATAAATCACTCTCAACTTTATTTGTAATACAGTATTTTATTTCAGCAGGAGCATATAGAAGTTTCCTTTTTGTATGACACAAAACTAAGCATCTTTTAATATACTTTTGAGTGTAAACACTATCTGGTAAAAGTGCAAGAGATGAATAACATCACACGGAGTGCATAGAACCAGTTTTTGGACAGGTTATCAGTAAGGAACACATTGGTATTTGGGGTAGTCTTTGTTAAGTTAGGCGCTAGGGTTTTTCTGTGGTGTATTTTTCTGTTTTAGAAGCCTAAGACAGCATCAGGTAGAGAATTTCTGTGATGGCTGCTTGTTTTTTTCCACATAAAGTGCTGGCACAATAACTTAAGATGTTACAAACAGAAGCTGTAACAAGTATTCTAAAGCACTGTTGACACACAATGGAGAGAGCTATTACAACTTTTTAACAGTAGGGCTTCTTGGGAGCATCACCTCAGACTCCTGCTATGCTTGGTCTGTGCACATGCTCTAACTGCCCTGAATCTGAAACATCGTAGCTGGTCTTGTATTTGGCCAGAATTTTCATCAGAGGACGTAGCTTTAGCCACCACTGTGTCTTCGGAATTCGGTGTCTGTTAATCAAAAGAAGAATGACATCAGAAGTTGATATTTAAACTTACAACTGAGTTATACATTAAAAAAAACAACATCAAGACAGTAACGTATGCACATTCATGGTGCAGCTCAGATATGAACCAGGGTCTACTTATATTTTGCTTCTCTAAACAGCTGATTTATATTGAGTTCCAGCAACATGTTGCTAATTGAACCATGTGCAACAGAGCTGGAAGCTCATTTTTTCCCTTCTGTGAAAACCAAAGCTATGATTCCTCTCCAGACTGATTCTGCTGTGTGATTGTCTGAAACCATTGGCATCTCCAAAGGAGGGCAACTAAGATGGTGAAGGGTCTGGAAACCTTGCCCTATGAAGAACGCCTTAGGGAGCTGGGGATGTTTAGCCTGGAGAAGAGAAGGTTAAGAGGTGATATGATAGCCCTGTTTAAATATTTGAAGGGATGTCATATTGAGGAGGGAGCAAGCTTGTTTTCTGCTGCTGCAGAGACTAGAACGCGGAACAATGGATGCAAACTGCAGGAAAAGAGATTCCACCTCAACATTAGGAGGAACTTCCTGACAGTAAGGGCTGTTCGACAGTGGAACACACTCCCTCGGAGTGTAGTGGAGTCTCCTTCCTTAGGGGTCTTTAAGCAGAGGCTGGATGGCCATCTGTCAGGGATGCTTTGACTTGGAGTTCCTGCATGGCAGGGGGTTGGACTGGATGGCCCTTGTGGTCTCTTCCAACTCTATGATTCTATGATTCTATGATTCTATGATCTTTCCTCAACTATAGCCATAACTCTTAAAAGGCTCAGGCTTTTGCAGGGACTACTATAATAACAGGCTTTCAAGTAATGAAGCTTCATTAGACAAGCTCTATAATTCAAATAGATGTTTAGCAGTACCAGCTCCCTTAAAGTATAATCCCTTAACCTGGATTCTCTGAGAATTAAACTCAGTACCTCTTTTCAGATGACAAATAAATCATTGCCTTAGAACACAGTTCTTCTAGTGGGACGTACAATCTTGGATGTGTGGGTTTTATTTTATTTTTACTTTTTGGCTTGAAAATAAATCACCCATTAAATGTTGCCTGAAGCATTTCATCTGGCAAGAGAACCATCCATGCAAAACTCCTCTGATTTCACTCATACAATGCAAAATTTGAAGCGCTTTTGAGAGAGCTGGCATTAATAATGAACAAACATACAAGCTGAAGGCTTCTAAGCAGAGTGTAGTACTTGGACTGGGAGAACTGCAGAAGGGAGGTAATCCCAGCAGTTTTAACAGTTCAAGTTTAAAAGTGAAATAGTTCAGTGCTATGCAGTGGTGGATGATCTAGTGGCCGTCCCAGTTTTCTTGACCTTGCTACTTCCAGTATCCCCATCCCTATGTGGCCAGGTTGGTGAAAGAGTCGAGCAAAAACTAGAGGGCCGCAGGTTCCCCACTTTACAGCATGGTTCTGAGACATGGCTGCTTTTCTTTCCACCATAATGTGATATGATTTAAGGTTGTTTTTGTTTTGTTTTACATACACAAAATCTGTTTCATCCTTGAGTTCTACCACAGGCTGGAATACCAGGTTCCTTCGACGCATACCCAGAAGACACACAGAATCATCAGTGTTGGCAAATACTCTCCCTTTAAAGGAAAAAAAAAAGCAGGGGAAGGGGAATACAGTTGTGGTTTTACTTATACAAACTGCAACATGGTTAACTGGATCAATAAGGGGATACTCTATGAAAAAATTCCTCAAGAATGTTTGATTTGGTTACTAAAATATTACAGTGAAGAACATTAAAGTGAATTAGTGAAGAGAGTTAAGGCTTTTTTTGTCATATTTACAATGAGAAATGACTGGTGTTTGAGTAACAGAGAACATGATTATTCCAAATTAGTTTTCTTTTTTAAAGTTTTCTTAATTAGAATTTTCAGTAAGTGCAGCTGGTAGCTGATAAAATGCAAAATAATGTAACACATTACCTTCATCTGTGATCCATGCAGCCACCAAGAAAAAACAAGAAAGGAAGAACACTTGTAACTATAACATGCTGAATTCCTAGCCATCTACTCATTTTAGTCAGAAACTTTTTTGACGGGGAGGGGGCCTAGGATTCTGGCATAATAAAATTTAGCAGCACAGAAGAACCTGTTTTGTGAACACAAGAAACAAGCATTATCAATGTCCATGAGCCAAATCACTGCCAACTATGGCAAATTGTTTTAAATGATTTTTTTTAAAAAAAAAATCGCAATGTACTTCTATGTATATTTACTTAGAAATACGTCCCCGGTAGAGTTTGACAAATCTTATTCCCATCATCCAAGTAAGCTTGCCTAGGATAGCAGGCTTGGAGCGAAAACAGAAGGCCCTAAAGGGGCAGCATCATGCTGTCCCTTTGTGCGCCAGATCTACTGCACACCATGTCTCCAATCTGGCCTATTCTCGGCGCAAAAAGCAGAAAGCGGCTCCTTTTTGTGCCAGGTTTTTTCACTGCCATTGCAGCTCTTCTCTGCTCCTGTGGCATGCGGCATCTGGTTGCTGCACTGCAGGAGTGTTCCCACGCTGCCTGCTTTTTGGTCAGTATGTGGTGTGAGACCAGACTGGGGGTGGGGTCGGGCCATACAGTTAACCAACACCCCCCCCCCAGCCGGCTCTTGTTGCTGGTCTGTTTTTGCCCCTTGGTTTGCCAAGGTAATCATGCAGTAGCTAATTGGAAGGACAATTTGGATAGGATAGAGTTGTTTCTTTGGAATAACTGAATGAATTGCAGGACCTGACATTTACATTTCTGGACTATAACTCTCAGAACACTGGGGGACAGTAAGAAGTATAGTTCAGAAAAATAACTACCTTGCCTTTTAGAATGGTAATGTAATGTGCATGGATGACTTGTCAATCTCAAATAGTCTCATCAGTATAAGCCAGAGATGGGACAAATGCAGCATGTAGGCCAGCACTCCTTGGCCTATTCTAGATTGGCAAAAAGAAGTGTGTTCATGGCTGCCTTTAGATGAGAAAAAGGGAAAGTGTGCCATGAAAACGCTTTTTTTGCGTTTTAGGGGAGAAGAAGCGCCTTTAAAAAGGTGCTGGTTTTCCCAGCTTCTTTTTTAAAAACTGCAGAACAACGCAGCTCCATCTAAAGGCTGTGGTGCAGCTGCTAAGCATTAAGGCAACTTCATGTCACACTTTCCTGCCAATCTAGAAAGCCCCAAAATTTGTTGTTTTTTAAAAAAACTTAAAAATGGCTACACAGCCTTGAGGACTGCTATGCTTTTTTTTTTTTTTTTTTTTTTGGCTGACCGTCCTATTTTAGGCTACTCAGCTATAAAAAAATATAGCTGTGGTCATTTATGACAGACTTCAATCTATGTGTTGTTACTACACCTTCATCACACTTTACCATTTCATGCTGGTGTCGCATGTTGTGGGACTACTGAAGAATACAAAACCTATGAGTTTCTGTTTACAGCATTGCTACCAGGATAAAACTAGGGAAAACAACTTTGGTCTGTGCTATGCTTTCCTCTGTAGATGAGACATTGTTCCATTAAATGAACATCCACGATGATCTAGGAGCACAATACATGTGCATTTTACTATACAGCAATGTTTCACAAGATACTCAGTTTCCCACAACTGGCAGCAGTCAGTGCACTGAGCTAGTTATTATGAAAATTGTTGTTAATGTTTCCTCACCTCTTCGATAACATTCTTTGAGTTTCTTCGAGAGCCACAGCACAGCTTTTGCTGAAATTTTTGTCCCAAAATTTCTATCAAATGGAGAAGGAGCACCACCCTATGAAATTCAATAGTGAGCAGATGTTCAGATTTTTTCAGAATTGAGTCTGGTGTTAAATATGCACAGGATCGACTGTCTTACATTGAGGCACAAACAGAGCTAGTCATGTGCAAGCAGTCATGCCAACAATCAGTGGTTCAACATGGAAATATGTGCAGTATTGTCTTGATAGGCCATTATGTTGGCCTTTTTACCGAAATCCCTAGACAGGGTTCAGGTCTATCTATGCAGTCAGAGCGAGGATCACAACTGAATCAAAATTATTGATTCACACAGCCACAAAACCTTAGTTGAACTTTTCTGCAATTCAGTGCTAAGTGCTTCAGGCCAAGTTATATTTAATACTAATTCAGCCACAACCAGACATGCAAAATCCTCTCTGGCTATAAAAACTATAGATGTGGCCCTAGGTGGTAAAAATAGACCCTGAGCACTGGAATCATGGGAGGGATGCAGCCTCTCTTGTAGCATCTTTTGTGCTTATGTTGCCATGGCTTGTTCATCAAAATGATAATACACCTGTTTCAATCTGAAGAATTTCCAATCCTTACATACCTGCTGCATGTGACCCAATACATTCTTTCTGCAGTCAAAGACTCCTTTCCCTTCCTCAGAATACAGCTGATAAATGAAGTCAGTTGTGTAATTTTCGCTACTGTTTTCATTCCTGTAAAACAAAGAATAAAAAAGGTTTTAATTTTTGGTCTTTTATGTGTAGCCTTTCTTCTATAAGTAACTCAAGCTAGGGGTTTCCATGTAGTGTCCTACCTAGGAACTGACCAAATCCAGACCTTTCAAAAAACAAAACAGCAAAATAAATGTATTGTATTGTGGAGAAGAATAGGGGAACGGACAAAATGTCCATAAGCAACTGCCCTATACCCAGGGTGAGCATCAGCATCAGGCAGGTACCAGGACTGTGGATGCCAAACCACTACAGATTCACTGCAGCTTAGCTTTTAACATTGTTGCCAGTGATGCAACCTGACTGCCATTTTAAAATGTTCTGTAGTATTCCAAAAATTATAGAAATTTTAAATGGTGGTGCCTCACATTGCCTACTGGAAGGACAATGCATAGATAATGGAGTGGGGAATCATCCTGACAGGAAAGGCCAAACTCCATCAGGCCTAGATTAAGAAGCCGAGCCCTCCCTCCAGTCCATCTGCCTTGGTCCAGGTGTCAGAGGGAGAGAACAACTGCTGGACCTGATCCCCTTCCCCATCACCATTCCCTTCTTCTTTTGTGTCGTGTCTTTTAGATTGTAAGCCTGAGGGCAGGGAACCGTTTTAAAAAATAATAATTGTAAGCCGCTCTGATAGCCTTTAGGGCTGAAGAGTGGGGTATAAATAAATAATTAAATAAATAAATATCCTTATTTTCCTAGTGGGTTCTTTGGAGTTGACACAGTGTGCCCTTGCTATCTGTGGGGGATCCATTCCAGACTCCACCTCCCGTAGCTAGCAAAAAATCTGGGACCTTGTCCCATTCTTTTCAATGGGCACACGGTCCTGCTTGCGCCATCATGTGTGCAGACGCCCATTGAAAAAGCCAGGGTTTGCCATCTGCAGAAGTTAAAACTGTGGATGGCTCACCTGCAGTTGGTGCAGGTGTACTGTATAAGGCTTGCATAACTAGTTTTCAAGGCTGCATCTGCCACATACAGAAGGAGGAAGAGGCAGATCTAATTTTGAAAAAGCCCAATAGGATTAAAACAAGCAGTGGTGGACAAAATTGGGCAGAATGCCCTTAGGTTCCCCTTGGATGGGACACTTGGCCATGCCCTCCCCCCCAATTGTAAAAACGGCAGGATGGGAGTTCCCCACAGTAAAGCCTTGAGGAAACTTGTCCACAAACTATATTCTTTCCACTAATTCAGCCACAATTTAGAAGACAAGTTGACTAAACTGAGGCTGTTGTACTTTGGCCATCATGAAAAGATATGATTCACTAGAAAAGATAACATTGCTTCATAAGGGAGAAGGCAGTAGAAAGAAAAGAGGACTGCATTCCAGATGGACAGACCCAGTCAAAGAAGCCATGACCCTGAGGCTGCAATACTTGAGCAGGGTGGTTGATGTTAAGGTGAATTTGGAGATCTCTCATTCATAGGGCTGCCATAAGTCAAAGTTGACTTGATGGCAATTAACAACAACAAATACTAAATAAAACCTTTCTTCCCCTAGCCCACTATTATCCCTGCAGAGACTGAACGTGCATTTTGTCACTGAACTATACCTCCTTGCTGAGGAAGATGCCTTCCCTTCTTCCAGATATCAACTGCTATTCATTCTTACTGTCTGCAAAAGTACTATATCCACCACAATGCCCCTTGATGTTACAATGCATGTCAGAAAGTCATCAGCTTACCTCAGCACCAAACCTCGTTGAATGTTGGTTTTCATCTTTTCAGTTAGATGTTCCACATTGGCCTGAGGAAAAAATAAAGCAGTTTTCAAAGCAGGTAAATGGGTTCTAGGGCAAATCAAGCCTGAACTGTCCCCAGAAATCAAGATTACTATGAAAAATGGTTGTACTTTGGTCATATCATGAGAAAACATTACTCTCTTGAAAAAAACATTAATGCTTCGTAAGATACAGGGAAATCGGAGAGGTAGAAGACTGCATTAGATAGAATCGATCAAGGATGGATCTGAGTCTGCAAAACCTGAGCAGGGCTGCTGCTGATATTTGGAGTTTTTGCGTTCATAGGTGTGTCATAGGGATGTCAACTTGACATCAGTTAATAACAAATTTGAGTATTGCTAACTTTTGCTTCAAAGGGTTCTAAAGTAGTGCTAATAGTGCTAACTGTGTTACCAATGTTTGATGTTAGAAAACCTCTGTACAGAAGGCGTGGCAAGTTAATTGATTACAGGGACAATCAGGCTCCTGCTGTCACGTACTGAACCATGGAAATGTAGGAAATATATGTATGTATGAATAATATCCACATTCTTCCCACAGAATCACACAGGGGACTTTAAACTCCATTCTTGTGTGGTGTAGCCCTTAGAGAGGATGGACTCAAGTAGTTAGTCTCGATGCAAACCCATCTGCTCCAAAGCCTGCTACTTCCAGAAAGTGAGTTTGTAAAATAGCACTATTTTGTAAGCATTACAAAATGGAGCAATAGTGACAAAAGTATAAGCACTTCAACTTGTGGAAATAAGGGGGAAATAGTATGACCAGGCAGTACATAAGAAATATGTTCAATGTTTTAGGGATTATACATCTTGATAAGTTTGATGCTTCATTTTTAATATTGTTAGCAGCAAGGTAATTGCTTTTTATTACTCTTACTCTTATTACAGGGAAATACACCAGTAAGGATGAAAGTCCCTTTTTGTCATTTTACCCCATAGGCAATTCCATACATACATATACATGATTTAGTACCTACTGTGTTAAGTGATAGCATACACATGTGAAAAAAGTCTGATTATAAAAGATAATTGTTTCTAAATTACTGTTCATCAGCTAAAATACAATGCTATTCAACAGGAGAGGCCTCAAACATCACAAAATTTAGATGTGTTGACATATACATCTAAATTTACAT
Organism: Urosaurus nigricauda; assembly: GCA_034509955.1. Classification (NCBI taxonomy): domain Eukaryota; kingdom Metazoa; phylum Chordata; class Lepidosauria; order Squamata; family Phrynosomatidae; genus Urosaurus; species Urosaurus nigricauda. The sequence goes on from JAOEGL010000006.1 coordinate 112,146,337, forward strand.
AAGTGCAATCTTTAATTGATATATGAATAGATAAGATACAGAGAAAAGATTTGATTACCTGGAGCTCCCGAATATCAAATGACTCTTCAAAAATGTATGCAGCATCAGCACCGGCAGCGAGTGCCCCCATGTTGGCCAGATATCCACAGTATCCACCCATGGTTTCAATGATAAACACACGACGCTTTGTTCCACTTGCAGACAATTTGATTCGATCACAGGTCTAGGAAATAATGGCCTATTAGCAACTTACAAGCCAAAAGCTCAACCCATCTGAAAGGTGATGTTTCAGCATTACCAGTGCTACTACTTAGTGATCACTATAATGCATCATGAAAACTAAAAAGTGTTAAATTAAAAATATTATCCTTCTCTTGTACTTCCAGCTATCATCTGAAATGTTTCACATCTTACCCATTGTATGAGTGATATGAATCTTGGCACATTTTTAAATTGAATTTCTGGTGTTTTGCTAGACACAGAACTCCAAGATGTTCTTTGATTCCTAAGTATCCATCTTCTGTTTTTTATGACAGATAAACCCATCCTGTTTTGCATCAATTGTGAAAGGTACAAGTCCATCCAACTTCATACAAAACAATGTCACCAGAAGACACAATGAAATATAAGTATCAACTAAAAATATTTTAGGGACGGTCTAATCCCAGGCTCTTGGAAATCCTATTCAAACAAGAAAGCCTTACAATGCTTTTAAGGCAATTCTCAAGGACCAATCTTTGCAGTGGAAGGTAATAAATTTTACAACTGGATGTGGAGGCCTTGCATTGTGTTGAGGTAAGGAGAGGAACACAATCTTTGTATTTAATAGTGATTATCACGTTTTCACAACATGATCTAAAAAATGGGCATCACTATATGGAAGAGAATTATCTTTTTATAAGGGGGTAAAGAATACTCACTTGTTTCTTGTCCTCAGTAGTGTTGATCAACTGCTATTAAATTTCATATTTCTGGACTTCTTTTATGAAACATTTTTGTTAATGTAAGAAAACCTTTTTGTATAAAAATATACCAAAAAACCCCAGTATATTTTGTGTTAAAGACATGCTTTGGCACAGAAAGTAATGTCTCTGCAGTAAATGTACTTTGCTGTGCAAAACTATCATTTTGGGGCCAAAAATATTTTTAGCAATTAAGTTCTGAAAAGAAAAAAGTAACTGTAAAATGAAGAAAAATTCTTCTCATTCTCATTGAGTGGAGAGAGGGAAAAATGGATTTTATTTTTTTTTTTCTCCAGTAAGAACAAAATAAACCAAGATCTGCAAGCTTGCAATTGTTGTACGATACAATGGGACAAGCTTGCAATTGTTGTACGGTACAAGTGACTTAAATTTCAAAGAGGCAGAGTAGGAGATGGCTTACAAGATACTCCTTTTATGTGATCAAAGGAGCAAGTTGAAATCCAAGCCATTATGTTACACTGCTATCTATTGACTATTTTCTAAAGCCCTGAACTCAGTTGCAGCTTATGTTAAAGAAACATGACAGCAACAGGTTAGCTTTATCATAGCCTGAAGAAACCAAATCAAACTTATTCAGGAGGACATCAAAGACATCTGTGTTGATGTCTGCGCATGCCTGCCATTGCATCAGAAGAGAAACTGATGTTAGACTAGCACTCCTGCACCTCAGAATATAGGAAGATGGGTTTTCCAAGTATCTTCCTGACCTCTCCATCAGGATCTCCAGCATTATATTAATACAGCCCGAAAGGATTTTTTAAAAAATGCATTCAAGTGTTCATTCTGGCATTTTAAATCCTAGCTATCTTCTCAAATCATGAAAGGCAAGGCAGCCAAATAGACTGAATTATCAATAAGGGTGTAACTTGACCTTTCACCAGAGATTAGAAAAATTCCATCCCCCCCCCAATTTTTTTCTCATGTTTGGTTTGTAACATCTTGCCTGATGAAGAAGCCAGTGGAGCTTCAATAACTTGCAACAAGCATATTGTGTATTTCAGTTGGCCAAAAAGGTATCCCTGTTTGGTGGGTTTCTGTTTGAATTTGCTAAATGGCTAACACAGCTACCCCTGCATATTTCCTTTTTGGACTGCAACTCTCAAAACTGTCCAGGCAGCATGGGCAGTAGGAGTGATCCCCACCCCCCCCCCCAAAAAAACTTTTCCAAGATGTATTTCTTATTGTGTGTGCCAGACTTGATGTTCCAGGCTTATTTTAGCCCACTGCATGTGGTATTACAGCATTCTAACAAGGATTCTAATGTGTTAAGGAAATCTGATGTAGTAGATCCTGAGTTGTTTCAAGAATTTAGGCAACGTGATCCTCAGAATTGGAGACCACCATTCCGATTCGATCCTAGCTTCTTAAATCAATGATGCAAAGCACAAGACTTCTAAAAATGGCCCTTCCCTTACACATTTTCAGAAACCCAATCCAGTCCTACTTAGATTGAAGTATTTGCTGTCTTACCTCGACAATGGCATTCAGGGAAGTATCAGCACCGATACTGAAGTCGGTACCAGGCACATTGTTGCTAATAGTAGCAGGCAACATGCAGATAGGAATGCAAAACTCCTCAAAGTGGGACCTGGCTTCAGCTAACTGCAAACAGCTCTCAAAAGCCTAAAGCAGTGGTATAAAGAATGATAAGCAAGATCCTTTGTGCCCCTACTTTGCAAAATTATGAGGCATTCAGCTAGTGGCTCCTTATGTGTGGCAATGGAAAGTCTGGATTTCAGTAGTAAATAAATAAATAAAATCCATCAAAGCTAAAGATTTCAAGACTGGGTTTTTCTTCATGGAAACCTGCCATGGATTGTTGGATTTGCATTGGTGCAGAAGAAAGACAACCACAGTTAGTAGAAGGGTGAAACAAGCAAAAATGTGGAAGACAGAAGAGATAAAAGTATCTTAGTAAAAGACATTAATGACAGAATAAATTGTTATTCTTCACTGGAAGACTGTGGGAGAAAAATAAGTGATGGAACACAAGCTACTGTTTCTCAAACCTCATCTGAAATGGATTTGGAATTGGTCCACTGCTGAAAGAAGATGCTAAGAGCAGACACAGTATGACAGCCAGCAATAATTGGTGATCATCAGTGAACCTAGACCTCCTCACCTTTCTTCTGCATTTGTGAGAAAAGCCAGGATGAGGATGAGCCTGGCATTTTACACAGGGCTTTGGAGCAAGCATATGCATGCCAAAGCCAAGCACAATATGACTGACCTCTCACACTGCAGGCTGAGATTCCTGTATCAGATTTTCATGAATGCATAGTGGATGATAATTCAAACATAGCACTGCTCTAACACTGCATCGTGTTGTCACGCAACATGGCCAACCACTCTCTCCATTGTACAACAGTTGGTTCAACAATTGCTCTTACCAAATCTCCTTGGGGGCATTCTTAGATTTGCTCATTAGTTTCTGCTGGTGTTTCAAAGCTGGCATAGTCTGCAACATTATCCCACTCTCAGGCAAACTCAGAGAAAGTTCAGCTGTTTCCATAAAGGACTTTACAGCACCATAAACCAATAATTAGCTTCCACTCTCCATTTACTTGAGATTTATGAACTAAAGTGTACCTGCTCCGATTGATGACAGAGGAGCAGGCTATAAATGAACATTATTATTATTATTATTATTATTATTACCAACTTCACATGAAGCTAGCACAACATAAGCACAGTTTTGGTTAATGGTGGACAGAAAATGCCAGGTCCAGAATTATCATTATTAATGAGTCATGACTAAGGCTGGATCTGCACTAAGGAATTAATGCAGTTTGACACCATTTTAGCTGCCAATGGCTCCATGCTATGGGATCCTGGGATTTGTAATTTGTTGTGGCAGAGCTCTCTGACAGAAAAGGCTAAATATCTCACAAAATTACAAATCCCATAACTCCATAGCACTAAGCATGACAGTTAACATGTCAAACTGTGTTTTTTCAGTGAAGATTCAGCCTTATTTTCAAGTACATTTCAGTTGCCATTCCACATGGAAGTAGAATTATCTATTTGAACAAGAAATACACCAGTACTTTCAGAATTTCCTTTCCACACCACCACGCTGTAGAAGATTCTGAGGCAGTTCACATATGTTGCAAGCAAGACCTGCTGTGCTCATGCATACACCCCATGTTCCTCACAGTTGTACATGGCAATGGAAGGAGTAGTGTTGAGTAATCAATCCTTCAGAAATATCTGACTGCCATTAGTAGAACACCATTTGAACGCTCCTGTCACAAATGTCACAGTGCCTTCCCCGCAAGTACGAAGGCCATAGGAAGCAAGTATTCTATAAGAGAGATCTAATAACTACCAACTACCTATCTAATCAGACTTTGTAGTATCTGTATTTGAAGCATAGTGCCAAGAAAGAAGAAAGAAAAGAGTTTTCTTTAGGCAATAAAACCTCTAGATCAGTGAAATGAAATGAGAAATCCCATGAAGCAGAATGAGGACAGCAAGGAACCTGAAGGAAAGCATTACTCACCTTAGTATGTTGATAAAAACTGCTGGAGATTTTTTGTACCAGAACTGGAAACCAGAACCACATAGAGTTTATAGCAAGTGAGCTCTTTTCTCAGTAGTCCCTTAATTTATGATTTTTAAAGTCTACTCTATAGGAATCTTTTTAAAAAAACATGTTGTCTAAATGGTAAACATATTTAGATGTTTCTCGGTCCTACCAAGCCTGTCCCACTTCTGAGCTGATTATTAACATGAAATGCACATATCTTTCTATAAGCATATTGGAGGCTTGAGGGAAATCATGTAACATTTCTAATGTGATGCTCAACTAAAACTTGATTTTGGACCCTTCCTGTCTCTGGGGTTTCAGTTTCAGGACACATCACAGATGGCAAAAAATGCAGGCATTTAATTCACATAGTATTCATTTGCTGCAATGTACGTTTATGTATGCAGCACTACTGAATAATATGGGATGGGATGATCCACAGGTAGCCAAATCTGTGGATTGCCAACCCGCTGATATGGAATGTCCACTGTAATTATGAACTTGCAGAGATCAAGCTAAGTTGACCCATTCACATGAACATGTAATAATCTTCTACCTCTACTGCTATTTTCTTCTGATTTTTCAGTTCTAGGCACAACTGAATCCATAGTTAACACATTTTTTACTTTGTTTTAATAGTACTCGTTGGCCATCTTGAAGACCATATTGTTGAGAATATGGGATATAGAGTTCCTATATAGAGGACTAAAATAAGAAGCAGCTTTCACATTTTCTGAAAATGTAATGGCTTATCAAGCAATCATCTGTGCATGTGTACACACATCTATTTACTTCTAGTTCCTGCAGCAATCACGTCTCCTGATGTTCTGGTCCAAGAGAATCTCCAGCTCCAGCCATGTTAAAGAGCGAGCAGGAAAGCTATGTTAGTGAGCATGCAACAAGAGAAGAGAGACTTACATCAGTGATAGTGTTGAGAGCAGTATCTGCACCAATGCTGAAATCAGAACCTGGTACATTGTTGGATACGGTTGCAGGAACCATAACCATGGGAATACAGAACTCGTCATATTTCTCCCGGGCAGCGGAGAGTTCCAAAAGTCCCAGGTAAGCCTGATGGATACCCATGGTAACGTATGCAAAATGAGAAGGAGGATAAAAAGAAGTTTGAGTTATAGCAATACGGACTGGGAAGTGGCAGAGGGATTCAGTTACTATAACACAGACACATATGAGACACATGGTAGGGTCTTTTTTTTTTTTTAAGAGATAGTCAAAAGGTGATTTGAAAGAGAGATTGTTTCTCATTAGAGAGCAGGGGGGCAGGAAACCCAAACTAAACCTTTTCCAGGTTTATGTGTTCGCGTATCTGGCAAATATCTGTTTTCATTATTTCAAATTCCTCTTTAACTAGAGAGCATGACAGAACAAAATCTATATACAACTTGGGAAGGAAAGTTTTTCCCAAGCCATGTTTGACACTCTTAAAAAATAGTGTCTGTCTCCAGCCACACAGAGACACTAGAGAAGACCTCATACAGAAAGTAACAATACACAAAACAGACACAAGCAAAATATATCGTAACATCAACTATTACTCTAAGTACTTTTAAACATTATAAGGCACAAGAGTAGAGAGAAAAAATCCCACAGCTGTACATTATTTTCTTTTTCTAATATTATCCTTAATATTTTTTTTCCTATAGGGACCACATTGTTCTTCATTAATGTTTATCCTGTGTCAAAATAATAAATTTATGAAATCCATGTTTTAACATAGTATTTGAATTTCTGAGCAGGATTTTGGCTTTTAAAAGTGAACTAATGCTGTGAAAATAGCAACAGCATGTACATGAAAAGACTGATAAAACATGTTTCCCTTAAAAAAAATAATAATACCCAGTGCATAATCCAAACATTAATAACAAAAAGGGAGCTTCCACTAAACATTGAAGTGTTGTGCAGATTCCACTTATGGCTACAAATACAAAACATAACTGTTGACTACTGGTAGGGACTGGGGAACATAATTTTCTTAAACTTGTTAAATAGATTATGGAGCTGGGAGTTCGGAAGGGACTCAAACCTGTATGGCTATTTTTGGTTCCACCGACTCTAGTAGGATGAATGCACAAGAGTGATGGTTGAAGAGCACATTCACAACCAACACAGCACATTCTGAGACTAGAGCCAATGTCAGAGTTCTAACTTTCATAAATGTCTGAAGCAGTTACACCTCTAGCCACAAAATGGCACGTGTAAAGACTTGGGGAAGTTGCATCTATCTGAAGCAAGCCTTAATGGGTTAGCACCTCAATTACTTTCATCTGTGCAGTTTTCTACTTACACTACATTTTGAATTAACCCCAGTTTTGGATAGGTCAGAAAACATTGGCTCAAATCCTGTGGGTTAGTCCCAAGTAGAACAGATCAACAAAGTCAACTGCTGAATGGTCAAACAACCATTAAACTAAATCCTATTGATTCAGTAGATCTACTGTTGAGAGTACCAGTAGGACTTCAATTATTATCTTCAAATAGTTCTCTTATTTTCACTGAGATTCTAAGTGCTGATATATGTAGGCCATTGGTACATAGGTTTCACATACAGTACAGAAATGGAGTGGAAAGAGAAAATCAGAACTCAACAGGTCCTTTTGCTCCCATTATAGGGTTATCAATACAATGCTGAGAATCAAATCCCAATTTATACTTTCAACAATGATGTGTAAGCAAAAGGACTTCCTTTCTACTTGCCTTGCAGAGAACACTACTCAACAGTCTCCTTGCAGTATAACAATGACAAACTGCAACTTTGGTTTGAGTTATACCTATTTCAAATCTCTAATGAATGCACTGCCAATGAGCACCATCAGTCTCAATGAAGCATTTAACAGTGGGGACCCTTGAGTGATTAGGCTTTGATCACCAAGTCTTAGCACTTTGTAGAGCTCATTTAACAACACGAATTTGCAAGTGAAACAAAGCAAGTGATATTACCTCGAAACCACCTATAACCATAAGGGCATTGATGTTATGATTCCGCATCTGTTCTGCAATCTTCTCCATATGCTTCGCAGGGAGAGTACTATAAAAAAACATGTATACATACATTAAAGGGTTATGAACAACACATATAGGATACATTTTGAATGATACATAACTATACCATGCTTTTTAACATCTTAATTTTATAAAAGCATGAACTGCCTTGCATCTCAGTCTTGGGTGAAAATGAAGAGATACATCAAATAGATAATAGACTGCGCCTGACAAAGATTTTATACTTTAGTCACTTCTGACATACCCAGTCACAAAAACAAAGGACACAATAAGTTGATTTTCTCAGCAACGTGCACTTAGGGACCAATGATGACACTGACAAAATTTCATCAATATGTCATAAGAACTTCCAGGTGATAATTATTACTTTACGATACCCCCTTGTAAGGCACAATCTGCAGACTTCTACAATATTTGGAGAGTCAAGATATGCTGGGAAAATGTATAAATCTAGATAGTGACTACATAGAGGTAAGTTAACAACTACAAATCAAAACAAACTTTCTGTCAATTTTTTAAAAAGGTGATCATTAAAACTTTTGGATACCCCCTCGTACATGGATCTACAAGGAAAAACTAGGAAATGGTGAAATAAATCTCCTTCCCCTTCCTCTTTCAAATGGCATTGTCCTTTCAGTGGAACTCCCCTCTTGGGAACTGTGGACTGGCCACCAATCCCTCCCTACTGAGTCAAGGTGGAAAAAAGACAGTAGATGAGCAAGTACTTAGCCAAGAATTCTTTCAAACTGCCATTCTAGTTATGGGCTGTACAAAACCAAAGAAAATGTATGCCAGGGTACCTTGGTTGTACAAAACAATTTCTCTTTCCATTAGTTTCAAAGGTGCCACAAGATCCCTTTGCAAACTAAGTTTCTGTGTGACAGCTACCACTGTTCTCTGGTCACTGACTGAAATAAAAATCCATTCATTCACTCAAAGTGTTAAGACACTATGGGGCAGTACATACGCCTGTTTTTCCGAGGGAGGGAAGCCGCAGTGGTCAAACTGCGTGGCTTCCTGCTGGCGGAAAAGGAACCAGTGAAATGCAGCAGCGTGTGATGACAGCGTAATAAGTGCACCACTGATGCACTCATTATGTAAGTTCCGTGTGGCTCCATGTGGATGCAGTGAGGCACTTATGTAATGATGGCGGTGCACATGTAAACAGGGCACCACCATCTTGACACCCTTGTTATGTGCTAGGGTTGCGGGGCGTGTATATGCTCCACCCCCAGGCAACCCAAGCATGTGACGAGGGCACCGCAAAGGGCCGGTCTGTGTTGGCCCCAAATAACTTAGGTTTATAGACCTATATCACTATATGAGCATGCACAAGTCTCAAGATTCACAACGGAAGATTTCCACTCAGTTCCACCACTATCCCAGGCCCATCTTGTATGTTCACAGGAGAGGCCCTTCTCAGTAGCTGCTTCCAGGCTGTTTAATTCTCTTCTACAGGAGGCAAGGCTCCCCCATTTCTGCTTTCTTTTCACTGGCATTTAGAGGTTTTTTTAATGTAGATAGGCATCTGATGAATAGTTGTACTAAAGGGTCTTGTAATGGGGTGTGCTATATTTTTATCCTGATTGTTATATTTTAAAATGATTTTATACTAGTTTAAATGAGCAGTGTTCTGATATGATCAATTATTTAATTGTTCCTTGATTTTTATCATCAGGCCTCTACTTGTATCTTGTTTTGACCTTGTAGTAAGCCCCTTTGGGTTCCAAGTTGGGTGAAAGGCAAGATATTCATTAATACTCTCCAGCGGTGGTAGTCACAGTAATATTTTCTCCTTTATCAACTGTGTAAGCAATATTGTATCTTTATCTTCATGCTAAATTATTGATAACAATTTTTAACAATTAACAATTAACAATTGTTTTAACAATTGTTTGGATTTCCTACAAGACATAATATTTAAATTACCGTTTTGTGCCCAGAATTGAACCTCCTTGGCCAGTCCATCCTCCAACATCTCCCCAGCTGATTTCTTTGATCTATAATTTAAAACAAGTAAGAATGTTTTAAGTATTTTTTGCTTTATTATGCCATGGTTTAGAATAGATGTTATTTAACATTTCTGTAGTATATGTGAAAGCTAACCTCATCAATCACTCAAATATGCTTACACTCCCAACCTGTAAACTTGTGAATGTAATTGCACCTCAGTATATAAATCCACATGTATTCCCTATAGACTGCCCCAGAATCATCAACTTACTTTTTAAAAAATCACAATAAAGTCATACATTTCCAACTGATGAATCCACAAATCCCTAACTCCCTTTTACCTTTAACAAATTGTGGTGGAAAATAAAAAGGATTTGAAAAGGTTGTGCATTATGGCACACATAAATGAAGTATTTAATAAATGTGACGGGTGGGAGACTTGCACCCCCAAGTCTTCTGGAGAAGCAATTGGGATGGCAAAATCATTACAGTGGTTTTTGCTGGTCCAACAAGCCACAACCTTTTATTTCTCACAGTGTATTTTGTGAGGCATAGCATAGGACCATGATTCCCAACCAGTAGGCTGTGGTCATCAAACAGAACTTATTCTGGGGAGTGGCGTACCTCACACCTATTCCTGCTCAAAGGGACTCCAGCATCCCCCACAGATGTTGTTATAAAGAATATACTAGCAAACCAGTGTCAGTTGCAGAATAGGATACAGGTATGAAAGAAGAGGACAGGAAAGATGGACTGCTGCGAAGAAGATAAACAAAAACATGAATGGTGCATCTACACTGTAGAAATAACACAACTTGACACCACTTTAACTGCCCTGGCTCCATCCTACAGAACGCTAGGGTTTGTAGTTTTGTGTGGCAGCACTCTTGGGCTTAAAGACCTTGTAAAACTACAAATCCCAGCACTCCACAGTGAAGCTACATCACTTAAAGTATTGTCATTATTTCTACAGTGTAGATGCACCTTATCAAAGCAAAACAGCTTCATTTATATACCGTTCCATACTGTCTAAGCAGTGTCTAAGCAGCTTACAACTGTAAGCTACTTGCCCCCAACAATCTGGGTACTCATTTTAGCGACCTCAGAAGGATGCAAGACTGAGTCAAGCTTGAGCCCTTTTGCTGGTATTGAACTTGCAATCTTATGGTTTTTGAGTGAGTTGCTGCAGTACAGGCATTTAACAACTGCACCACCAGGGCTCATATCCTCTCCTTGTTATCTTGCTTCCAGCATTTTCCCATAAGAACTCTCATATAATATATAAGGAAGGGCAGTGGGGGAGCAAGTGAGGATAGAATGACTACCACCATGAAGCCAGTCTCCATTAAATACTGAAGGTGAAGACTGGATAGAAGACTACCTACCAGGTAGGTATCCAGAAAAAGATTATTCATCAGGGCAAACTGGCTTCCACGTGCCTGACAGCAACAACCTAAGCCTTTCCCTTTCTCCCTTCATGTGAGTGTAAATAAGATGTCCAGTCACGAACCTTGGCTTCCTACCAGAACAGCTACACAAATCATTATATATCTTTAATTTGGGAAATGATGGGCTGCAAAACATTGAAAGAGAGTGCCACTTCCTTTTCATGGGTCATGAGAAATGCCAGCCTTATTAATATATCATGGACTCAAACAGATTGCATTGGAAGCCTCAGGAGTGAGCACATTATAAACATGATATTTTATAAACACCTCCTCAAAAACTGGAATCAACTGTGACAACAGACTGTGTGATACAGTTGGCTTTCATCTCTAGTTATGTTCTAGCCTGTGTCTTCCTCTCCAGATATTCCATACTCCCATGGCTGTTCTAAGAAACGTCAACTACCATGCCTGTCCTCTTGCCAAGGTCACTTAATAGCTGACCTCAGAACAAATGTATGGAATTTGATATGGAAGATTTCCCAAGAGTTGTCCAGCAAATGCATTTTACAAACATGAGTCATCACAGCCTTTTATAAGCCCATATAATCTTTTCTGTACACTAAGGTCTTCTAGGAGGCATTTATTTAAATCAGCTAGGACTAGATGTAAACATCACCCAAAGGATGTTTTCATTGGCCACCTCTAGACTGTGGAATGACCTTCCAGGAGAGATCTAACACTAAACATGCTGTCTGGATTAAAAATAGTATTAAAGACCTATCTCCTTCATTAGGCCTACCCAGTTGATTTTGAACTATGCATTTTAAATTGGCATATTTTAATCTGGAAAATTTTAATGTATAATGGTCATTTTAAACCTATGTGTATGTGTTTTAACTTATGTGTTTAACGGTTGGTTGTATACTGTCTTTTCATCTATGTTGTACCCTTTCTTGAGCCTTAGCGAGAGACAGGTAAGAAATAAAGTAGTAGTAGTTATTATTTATGTCATTATTTACAAAGACCTTTATGGCATTTAAGGACTAAGGGAAAATAAACTGCAATCTGAGTGAAGATGAAACAGGTTCCAAATGCAGAACACAGATGAACCTCTGTTGTGAGAGATACCTTATGATGGTACATCTCCAAGCTTCATTAAGGAGTTTGCTGAGCTCTTTTGTTTTGTACTGCTAGTCACTACTTAATATATCCCTAGAACAGTAGAGACTGTTTTCCCTCTCAATACACGGTACCAAATGTCTCTGAAAATGTGGCCAATGTTCTGCTCAATTATCAGACACACATACACACACACACATTTTGTATGTGGATCTGTTGTAATGCTATATCTCTATGAAATTATATTTCAAAAACCAGATTTTTAAAGCTGTGTCAGGGCCCTAGTATTTGGAGCAGAAAGCAGGTTTAAAATGATCAAGAAATCCTTTTCATAGTATTATGATAAAAGACAATGTTTGGAACAAACTAACCTGCCCTTTAGAAAAGCCTTCGAACCCATCAGTGACAGCAAACATTTTGTGTCCTTCAGTTATGCCAATTCTGACAGCAGAGCGAACAGCAGCATTCATACCAGCTGCCGGAGCGCCTACATTTAAAACAGCTACATTGAAGTTAGTCTGCAAGAGAAAAAAAAAGAAAGAACTTCCGTAGGTATAGAGCACATATGGAACGAAACAGTATTATAATTTTTCCTACAAAGAAAAAGGTGGAAAATCATTTATTTGAAGAGCTCTGAAAAAATGCAGAGAGTAGACAAGATATTTTTCAAAAATACATTTACTCTCAGATTTTAAGTCGCAGTGGTAACTAGCTGAAGTTCTTAAAATATCCATTCATTATGTTTGATGTGCTGGTTGAAAACAAAATAATTCATTTTTAAAATAAATTCAGTCCTCTCTGAATGCCACTCTCCAAGTATATCTTCCTAGAGATTATTTTGAATCAATGGACTAGCTGAAAACAAAACAAAAGCAAATGCAATACATTTAAAAGCTGAATTTCCTTTCAGTTTACTTACCTATATTTACAAATACATAGAAGAAAATCAAATGAAAGCATGGCAATGAATTACCAGACCTTGGAAGTAACATACTGTATTATTAGCAACGCAACCTACTCTGTAACTTTTTGAGACACCAAGCATGCAATGAAGCCGTATTTCAAAAGCAATATATAAGGTGTCACCACAAAATGACTTTATTGTTTTAATAACAGAATGGTTTCCAATTCCTTTCAAAAGATACTTTTAAAGTGTTTGACCCAAATTTTTCATGGTTTAAGACACTGTATGATCAAACATATGGGCTTCACCTCCCTTCCAAAAAGGTAACAAGAAAGTAATGGAAAACTAGTGAAGTAATATAACACAATTTGTTTTGATCACTGTAACAAGTAACAGCAATGGGTTACTTTTTAAACACTGTGAGGAACATAATGGTTACTTTTTTAGAGTAAATATCCAAGTGATAGCCTTTTGGCTGAAGAGTGGGGTATGTATAAATAAATAAATAAACAAATGTTGTTGTTGTTGTTGTTGTTATTATTATTATGTTCTAAAAACAGTCACAATATATAAAATGTAATAAATATGCCTTAATGCAAAGTAGCAAGCAGCCCAAACATAGCCTGCTGATCACTGATTGTGTGCGAACCACTTGCATTCATGAAGCCTGTAGCTATTTACTATGTGCAGTGTGTCCAAAGGAAAAAGCCATGCATTGTATGGTTCAGCACAAATACGATTCATAATTCAGTGTAAAAATAAATTCAATCATCCATTGCAGAAGCAATTTTTAATACCCCCCCCCCCCAAAAAAAAACCCCACTCAGAACAGGACTTGTATAAAGAAAAACTCAAAAAGCATGCAAAGTGGATTTTGAACGATACTGTTTCCTGGGACATTGAACCAGGCATATGTGATGTCACATGCCACTTTGTGTTGGCCTATGGAGTAAGTAATTACTAATTCGCCCTGACCCCAAATACAACCATCATGCCAACTGCCTTATCCTTTATATCACTAGTTGCCGATGTACTTTCAGAAGTGTTCACCTCAAGAACCTTCAATGAGCATATGAGGCAGAACATGAAGAACAAATCTCACACCACACAATGCACAGTTGCTTTGTCTCAAGGTAAGACAAGTCTATCATAAAAGACATGCCTGTCATAAATGGCAAAAATACAGTTATTTCCATCAGTGGAATCAGGAAGGGAGCAGCCATGTACACCCCAAAACCCTACTTTTAGAGGTCTAGAAATCTCTGGGAACTATTTTTAGGAACTATTCTACTGTGTAGGATTTCTCTAGTTGGAATTATAAATATGATAGGGCCAGAATATATAAATTTTACATAATTGTCCAGAAAAGGAACTATGATAATGAAATCTCTTTCTGATACATATTGCTAACTTGTGCATTTTCTGTTCAAAGTCAAGACTCTGAACCCAATATCTGAATATTAAAAAAAGATGTTAAATCCATGTTCCTTGAAGTTCCAAAAAAAGGAAGATCATGTCCAAATACATGGCTCAACCTTAGAGTAGTAGTTACTAGATGTAGTTATGTGGCCCACATAGCCTTCATGTTGGTCAACAGAACAAGATGCCCTACAAATAGATACCCAAATCTGGTAAGCTCAGAAGCAATTTGGGATGGGGGGGGGCATAAAAGAGAAGATGAACAAATACAATGATAAGAACATGTCCACATTTGTGATATAAACATTTTGTGATTCAAATAAACCAGATGAAGAGCTCCAGGAATGTCCTGCTCCACAATCAATGGTTTCCCACTGCCCTCCTTCTGGAGGGGAGCTAACCTTCTCTTCCAGTTCCTCAGTAGCAATAGGTTCACCAAAAGGAATCTCTAAATGTGACTATCACATGAGCTACACATACAATGTAAAGTGACACAACCAGGCTTTGCTTCTTAAAATGTATTTTACAAAACAAAACAAAACAGGTTATGTGAGAATGAAGCCTTTGACTTCAGCTATGGCTGTTCAATGATCTCCATGTTCTTTTCATTTTATTCTCTACAGTCCAAGCGTTCTGTTGTTTTATAGCTATGCTCAAATTATATCATCTGTTTTTCAGAAGACTAGCCTATCCTTAACTGGATGACCAGCTTTAAAAGACCAAATCAGCAACTGCCAGCCTCACCCAAGAAAGTTTGAGTTGTAAGAAACCTCATGCTTCCTGGCCGCTATCTTAAAACACCAACTGATACCTCTTTTTGACATCCACATAGCCCTTCCACAAAGAACTTTCATATGGAGAACATGTGTACAGTGGTCCCCCGGGTTACGAAAGTAATCCGTTCCGGATTACTTTTCGTAACCCGGAAATTTTCGTTTCCCGGGGGACCGCTTTAGTGGACGGACCGCGCAGCAAATTTAAAGGGGCCGCGTGGTTTTTCCCTTTTGGATCCCAGGGTTTCATTTGGATCCCGGGGCCATTTTTGCGGCCCCGGCTCTTTCGTTCCCCGGGGTTTTCGTACCCCGGGGGATTCGTAACCCGGGGGACCACTGTATGTGCCTCCAAGTCTGCTGACCCATGGCAATGAAATCACATGAATTTCATAGTGTTTTCTTGTTATGTGCCTTCAGGTTGTTTCAGACTTATGGTAATACTAAGGCAAACCTATTACAGGATTTCCTTGGCAAGATTTGTTCAGAGGGGGGTTGCCATGGCCTTCCTCTAAGACAGTGGGACTTGCCCAAGGTTGCCCAGTGAAGTTTCCATGGTTAAACAGGGATTCAGACCCTGGTCTCCACAACCATAGTCCAATGCTCAAAACACTACAGCATACTGGCTTATGCAAGGAATACGCAGCTGTTGTTTTGCCAGTTTTTTCATCTGAAATATATCCTGTAGCCCTTGGTATTTGTTGGCAGTCTCCCATCCAACTACTAACCAGGGCTGACCTTACTTAGCTTCCAAGATCATACAGGATCTGGTGCCTTTAAAGTACTTAGCCCCCAAAATGGAGAATACATCATTCTTATTGTGAGCAGCACAGGTGATTACTCCATTTGTGCACCTGCTGAAAGAATGGCTGGAATTGTTATGAACTTCTCAGCTTATGTGGTATGAATCAACAATTAAAAACCATTTCCAAGGCTGTTTTAATGTATGATCTGCCTGCCATGACTCTTGGAAAGTAAAAAATAAAGCAAAGGAGCACAATCTGCTCATGCTCAGTCCACCTTCTTATAACACAATAATGGCAGCCATACCAGGGAGTCTGATGGTGGGTCCAGTTTGACCAGAAGCCCCCATGTATGTCAGCTGTAGGCAAAAGAAGGAGGCCACACAACATAAGCATATTTTCCAAAGGCCTGCATGTCTATGCTAAATTGTACAAAATACCGGAAGTGAAAATGCACACATGCATATTTGTTTCATAAAATATTACAATTGACTTCATTACTTATTTAATGATTTGACTTTTTACTGTCCATTAAGATGCAATAAAAGTTTACATTTTGTACTTTTGGGGGTGGGGGGAATAAACTTCAGGATTACTTGCTAAAACTAATCCACATTAATAAAGCTTTTGCAGAGGCATGTTGGATTTTTTAAACCAGGACTATAGCAAAACTGAAAAACAGGTCTGAGTGTATGCTGACCAGCTTTAAGCAAAAGAGTGCACAGTTGTCAATTGCTCATACAGCAAGTCTTGACTGTCATGCAAAATAATAATAGCATATTCTTCAAATCTAGCAAACAAAAGAGCTTGCTAAGACTGATCAAATTGCTTTTTTTTACATACACTATATGAGATATCATCCTGTTGAAGAAAACAGAGGTCCGTTTTACATTGGCAAAAAGAGGTGTCATGAAGGCTGCTTGAAAACCCAGCTTTTACATTAGAAAATGGGAAAGTGTGCCATGAAAACACTATTTTGGAGTTTTAAGGGAGAAGAAGTGCTTTAAAAAGGAGCTGGCCCATTTTACATTGGCAAAAAGAGGTGTGTTGAAGGCTGCATGAAAGCCCAGCCTTTAGATGAGAAAAATGGAAAGTGTGCCATGAAAACACTATTTTGGAGTTTTAAGGGAGAAGAAGTGCCTTTAAAAAGTAGTTTGATTTCCCCACTACTTTTTTAAAAAGGGTGCAGCATTGCTGGCCCGTTTTACACGGGCAAAAAAAGGCGCTTTTAGGGCTAAAAAGCCCGCATTTAGGGTTAGGGAGGGCGTAGCCTTTACACCCTCCCTAAGCCTAAAACGCATGGACGCCGCCATTTAAAGATGGCGGCATCTACACGGTGGCGCCGTACAAGCGTCATCACGTGCGCAGCGTTTTGACGCGCTGCGCAGCGTTTTGACGCTCTGGCGGCGCGGGAGGGCGCCAATCGCACCCTTCCCGCGCCGCAAAAAAAGAGCTCGATCCCGGAGCTCTTTTTTGCGGCGGGTCGTTGCGGCGGGATGAGGCCTCTGGGGCTGCCCGTGTGGCAGCCTAGGCCTCATCTCGCCGCTAGAAGGGGCGAGTTTGGACCGCCCCTTTTAGCCAATGTAAAAAGCACCCCTATTGCATCTAAAGGCTAAGGTGTAGTTGAACGGTTAAATGGGGCTCTGTATCTTTAAAGCACCCATTTAAAGGCAGCGATACAAGTGCAGAGGGAGGGAAGGTGCCA
Organism: Urosaurus nigricauda; assembly: GCA_034509955.1. NCBI lineage: Eukaryota > Metazoa > Chordata > Lepidosauria > Squamata > Phrynosomatidae > Urosaurus > Urosaurus nigricauda. Next base: position 112,163,871 of record JAOEGL010000006.1, read on the forward strand.
AGACAAGAAGAGACCTTCAGAGCCCGGCCAGAGTGCGCCTGCACCTTCCTTCACCTCCTCCCTTTGGTTGAGAGAGTGTGACTTCTAGGGAGACAGCAGGGCACTGGAGGCGCTCAGCCAGGCCAGGGCAAGCTGGCAAGAGGAGGAGGAGAAGGGGAGGGACCTGGAGCACCTCCGCTGCCCTGCTTCCCTGCAAGTCACACTCTCTCAGCCGAAGGGGGGAGGAGAAGGCAGGCCCAGGCACACTCTGGCCAGGCTCCATGGCTCTCTCCTGGCTGCCTTCCTCCTCCCTTTGGCTGAGAGAGTGTGACTTGCAGGGAGGCAGGGCAGCAGAGGGGCCCCATGTCCCTCTCCTCCTCCTCCTGTTTCCACCTTGCCCTGGTCCAGCATCAGGAGGACCTGGAGCACCACCGCTGCCCTTCCTCCCTGCAAGTCACACTCTCTCAGCCAAAGGGAGGAGGAAGGCAGCGGGGAAGGAGGGAGGGAGGGAAGGAGCCAGGAAGAGACCCCCAGAGCCTGGCCAGAGCACGCCTGGCCCTCCTGCTTCCTCTTCAAAAAGAAGGCTGGAAAAGTAGGACGTGTCCTGGCAAAGGAGGACGTGCCTGGTCAACTTGGAAAAGGGGGGCCTCTGCTCAAGAATGGAGGACATATGGGAATCCCTCCTGGACAGAGGGCTGAAACCTCAAGACAGCTCAATATAATGCTCTGACAGAACACAGACTACAACTCCCATGAGCCTTTGCTACCATTTCCCAAGATGCCTTAATTTGCAACAGAAAGCCGACCAGTATGTTCACATGTGATGAATTCTTTCGTATTGACTCTGCATTTTCTTTTTGTGTAGATGCTCTCTTGTTTTGTGTGTGATGAGCTTGTGCGTAATCATGTGCATTTCCGAACTGACCTCACTTTCTCCCTCTTTCGGAATGGTCCTGTACTCCCCCATGTGATAAGCTCCGACTGTATGGTGTACCTGTGCAATTGCGCAATTCGCAGCCAGCAAGGGAAAAAATGTTTAAAGCGCGGCTAAAAGTCACGTTCCTTGCCGCCCATGTAGCTGCTCCACCTGTGTTTGTAGCGTTTTGACAGCTTCCCATGTAGTTGCTGAGCCACAGAAAAAACCTCAGTCTAGCTGCCCTGTACTTTTTAAATGCACACCTGGGGCTTGCTGTCTAGCTGCTAAGCATTAAGGAAAGTGCAACTTCATGTCACACTTTCTTGCCAATGTAAAAAGCCCCAGAGAGATTTAAAAGCAGCACTGTGTCTGCAGACATTTCCTATAAATCTAGCTATCATACAAAACCATTTCTTTCCATGCAATCCAAACTGAACAAAATCTGGTTTTAAAACGCTAAGCAGCTGAACAATCAGGCAACTATATTTAGGTAAGTGTGCTGAAAATTACTGAAAATGGTCCTATGCCAATCCAGGAAAGCATAATGTACAATTAGAACTTGAATCTTACTTTGCAAGAGAGATAGGTGGGTACAACTTTCATTTGCTTTAAAATAAAATCTTTAATTCAGACACATCTTGGAATATTCCAAATAGATGTATTCGTTTAAATTACATAGATCAAAGCCTTCATTAAAGGTGTGTTGATAATGAAAAATAGATAACAGATACGGTAAGTCTGTTGTCATGTTTCCAAAATTTACACTTCTTTCATCAACCTTTAACTCACTATACAGGTCTGTGGTCAGTTATATCAAAATTAGGAAGGGGTGTTTCCAAGGAGACAGTGTTTCAAACTTCTAAGTAATTTGCATTTTTTTAATGTTGGGCATAATAAATAAAGAAGGCAGCAATTAGGAACGAACTAGACAAGGGTAACCAAATAGTTACAGATAATGCTAACATGTACCTTGGGAAGCTCAGAAGCTGACTTCTTGGTAGACAATAACTTGTAGGTATTCAAATTGTTTTGAAAACTCCTGCAGAAGAAAACAATATTGATTTTCCTGTTGCATAGATTATTGTTCACTCTGGCTGAGAATGAATGGAAAAACAACCACTCCTACTTTGAATGTCACAACACAGAATAGAATGGATGCTTAACATAAAAAAGCAAACGTGTTTTTATTGAATGGTGGCACCATGGCCATCCAGAAAACTGGAAAGTATGCACACAACACATTTTATAAACTTATATTGTGCTCTAGCATAAATATGTGCAGAATGATTGCTTGATGAAATTTAGAAGCTCTTATTTATTTATATTTATTTATTTATTTTTGGCCTTTTCATGTCCCATGTCAACCTAGGTATGTTGAATGTAATTTGGAAGGCATGCTTTTCGTGACTGCCACGATACCACAGTTTTAACACTGTTTAAATTATTTTAGCTTTTGTGATATCATGTAAGCAGTTTCCTGTGTAAAGAAAAAGCAATGTAGGAAAGGATTTAAATAGCATAAATAATATTTTGTTTTGTCTTTTTATTGGTTCTTGGGTCTACAAAGGGACATTTAAGTTTTATTTAGAATTGTCAAAGTTTTTCTTTTTCATGCACATGCTTATAAGTTTATTGTGATATTACACATTTATAATATCACATTATAACTTAAAAACTTCAAACATTTAGAACTGGTATCTCTATGGCAAGTAAGTGGACTGTTGGTTTTAATGGAATTAATGCAGTTTGACACCACTTTTAACTGCCATGGCTCAATGCTATGGAATTTTGGGATTTGAAGTTTCATGGAAGATTTAGCCTTCCCTGTTAGAGAGCTTTGGTGCCAAAACAAACTACAAATCCCAGGGTTCCATAGGATGGAGCTCTGACAGATAAAGCAGTGTCAAAGTGTATTAATTCTGCAGTGTGGCAGCAGCCTGGGTTTCCAATATAAGGCCTCGGTATTCCTACCACATCAAAGTTTTGCTCACAGTTCTGTTTGTGAGGAAAGTAAGAAACACAAGCTCAGTGTCTTACATGCACATTGTTAAGCTATTATTATCTCATGTATAGGCAAACATCTTCAATAATCTGAGTTTTTGACAAAAACCATTCAGTAAATAATTTTCCTCCTCAGTGCGTTCATTTTGAAACGGAGATAATACTGGTGCCTCATTCAATCTTTAATGTAAAAGTGGCCTCAGAACAATCTCATAACTATGAAGTTCTTGGTCTTGTTATTAACACACAAGCATTTTATCACAAGAAAATAATCTATAAGAAAATAAATCTCTCTTTTAAAAAAATATTAATTATGAAATATAATCCCTTAAACTAATTAGCCAATGTTGGCTGAAAAGCCAAGACAGTAATCAGTGCCGGTGAAAGAATGAAGAACAACAGAGTACCTTCCACGGAGTTGCACAGCATCAGAGAACTTTCTTTCATCCATGGCTTTCTGTACATCTTGAGTCTTTTGGAAAAGGAAAAGAAAAAGAATAGATTGTCATACAATAGCCCATGATACCTTCTATAGTACCATACATATTATTACATCATTTGAATTCAAATGATTTCAGTGGGATTTCCAGTGCGATCATACACACTTGTATTAAGAAGTAAGAATAAGCAAGATCAACATACATTACATCTGAGTATACATGTATATGATTCCTCTCTTTAGCTCAGTTCTGTGGCAGACTAGACAACTGTTTATGATATTGTTGTTGTGTGCCTTCATGTCATTTCCAACTTATGTCAACCCTAAAGGTTTCTTGGCAAGTTTCATCAGAGAGGGTTTGCCACTGCCATCCTCTAAATCTGACTTGCCCAAGGTCACCCAGTGGGTTTTATGGCTGAACCGGGATTCAAATCCTGATCTCCAGAGTCCTAGTCTTATGTTCAAACCATGACGCCATGCTGGCTCCCCAGTTTATAATATTAGCAGATTACATTTTTGGTATCTGTAAAAAGGAGCCAAACTATCACCAAAGAGAGGAAACTATTACAACACTGTAAGTGAACCGACTGTTACATTACTATAAGGTATCTAGATTTTTTTAAAAAAAATCCATGGAGCTGTTTGCTGTTATTTTTCATGTAGTGATTGTTCATTCCAGCAACTGCTACTGAAGGAATGACTAGAACTCATTGTGTCCAGTGTATATAAACATTCTGCTAACATCTTTACATGTGCTCCATATAACAACAGACTATTGACTGCTACCAGCAAGAAAGCTTTTTATGGATTAATACAATGACTTCCTTTCAGCAGCTCACCATCTGCACACACTCCATCAGAGGCAGGCGGACAGCTTGGTTTCCAGACAGAGATACCACACAAGCAGGGGTTTCAGGTGTAGCTTCTAGAAGAGCAAGGACTGCCTCCACGCCCATCCGACTGGCCTGGAAGAGATACACACCCTTTAAATGTACAAGTAAGTTTCACAGAGAAAATGATTATTTGATGTGTGTCAACCACCATCTACAGAGTGCTCTCTTTTCAAGATCTATGTCGTAACACTACAAAGAGGAAGGCAAAAATTACAACACTATCACCAGAAATAACCACACATTTCTTTCAATTCTAGTGAAGAACTGTAGTAAGCTTTTTAAAAATTATATCTATTATGCATCTAATTCAGTGGTTCTCAATCTTTGGGGGTCGAATGACCCTTTCACAGGGATCACTTAAGACCATCGGAAAACACATATTTTCAATGGTCTTAGTAACCAAGACATTGCTTCTCTATCCGGGGGGTCACCACAACATGAGGAACTGTATTAAAATGTTGCGGCATTAGGAAGGTTGAGAACCACTGATCTAATTGATCAAGAGTCTTATTTACTTACCTACCTGGCACCTACATGTCAGTTATCTGAGTACCTTATACAGGTTGAGTCTCCCTTATCCAAAATGTTTGGAACCAGAAGTGTTTTGGATTTCAGAATACATGTGTTTGCATATACATTTGTTGGTGTTAACTTCTCAACTTACGGCAACCATGTGAATAAGAAATCTCCAAGACCCCCTTGTCCTTCCCTGCTCTGCTCAGGTTCTGCAAATTCAAAGCCTGAAGGTAATTTTATATAATATTTTTAATATTTTTGTGTATGAAACAAAGTTTGTCTATATTAAACCATCAGAAAGTAATGGCGTCACTGTATCAGCCATCCATGAAAAAAGTTTTAGGGTTTGGGTTTTGTTTTTGGTTTTTTTGGCAATATTTTGGATTTGAGAATTCCAGATGAGGGAGATGAATCCACACTACAGAAACAATATAGTTTAATATCACTTTAACTGCCATGGCTCAATGCTATGGAATTCTGGGATTTATAGGTTTGTTGGACATTTCACCTTCTCTGTCTGCTGCAACAAACTACAGTTCCCAGAATTCAGCCATGGCAGTTAAAGTTATGTCTAACTGGATTAACTCTGCAGTTTGGATGGAGCCTCTGTCTTCCAAAATATCTATCTACTTTATCCTGATCCAGAAACAGATGTACTAGAGAACTAAACCCAGCAAAAGGTAGGGAGTTTGAGATAGAGCATTTATCCCTAACGATCAGTTGGCAAATCCCATCCACAGGATGCTGTTCTGTGACCCCCTTCTGACTTGCATTCGAGGTGAGACAGAGAGAAACCTGTGGCTAAAAATAAATAAATAAATGCAGCCCTGGGCAAAATTTCTTGTGGCCCTCCACATCAGTGAGAATGTTGAACACTGTGGGACCATCCTTTCTCTCTAGACCAACCCTCTGTGAATATGTGTCTGTGTGTTTTTGTACATGTGCACATGCAAGCAATATAGAAAGGATGGGGTGACTCGGGGGGGGGGGGGGGGAGGTAGGGAAAGGGAGCTATGCAGTCATGCAGTGCTACAAACTACACTTATTTTGCCCAGTGGGTTTCCATGACCGAGCAGGGAATTATACCCTAATCTCCAGAATCATAGTTCAACACTCAAACCACTACACCACACTGGCTCTGGGTTCATTTGTTTTTATACTGAATCAATTCCATTTTAATGAATTGCTGCAGCTGAATTATCAGACTTCCTAATTTGAATTTAAGTATTATAGAATTTCTTTTTTCTCATGTCAGGTGGCATAAACAGTTGCATTTCATTTTTTTCCTCATAAAATCTAAGTTAGGAAAAAAGAATGTGGTTGTTCCAAATCTATCCAGTGACTTTTCAGACTTTTCAAATTAGGAAGTCTGTCTGGTAATTCCACTGCAGCAATCCACTAAAATGGAATCAACTGAGTATAAAAAACCCCATCAGAGCCAGTGTGCTCTATTGGTTTTGAATACTGGATTATGATTCTGGGTTAATTCCCTGCTCAGCCATGGAAACCCACTGAACAAAGTAGGTGTAGTTTGTAGCACTGTAAAGTTGCATAGCTTGCTTGCTTGTTCTCTGAGTCACCCCATCCTTTCTATATTTCTTGCATGTACATGTGTAACAACTGCATGTACATATGTAACAACTATTCAACATACAAGGCAAGAGTCTAGTCCAGTTCTAACTACTATGTAATTTTGCCAAACACAAATTTAAAGCTAGGCCTTAGTCCACCATTTCCCCCCTAGTATATCATGTAATACTCTTCAAAATCTCAGCAGTTGTTGAATGGTCCAAATGCAACATCAAATATGACTGGAAACACCACAGAATTTGTCATCTTCTGCTTTTCTGAAATTGGTTAAGTTTCACTTACCAAAATCCTATCAAAAGCAGAGGGAGTGCCTCCTCTTTGAACATGACCCAGGATAGTTACACGAGTGTCATACCCCAGTCGCTGCACCACAAGCTGCAAAAAAAAAAAAAAAAAAGTTCTAAATGTCAAGTTAAAGAACAGAAAAGCTGTATAGAAACTACTGTGTCATTTTGTTTGAGGCCTGACTGGTAATCTTTAAACCTTTAAGAATGCCTACAAGGCATAAAACTTATAATAAATTCAGATTCTTTGGTAGGCAAAACTAATCTCTCTTACACATTGAAGGAATGGCTAGAGAATAATGGTTAAGAAATAAAAGTGGCAATAGTGAGAAATTGAACAGAACAAAGGCAACAGCAGGGAAAAGAAAAAAAGGGTGTGCATGATTGGCAATGATGGCTCTAGTATATTTATGTCAACGCTATAGAAAACAATCATTTGTCTTCAGCTTGAAGGAGTATTCCTGGTAATAACTAGAATACAACAGTTGGGTAATGGAAATTTAATTGTTGGACAATTTCACACTACAAAAGAGTACTTCTTAACCATCATACAAAGCTGAGGAAAATATATGTATATCACTGCATGTACATGTGTAACAACTATTCAACATACAGGGCAAGATTCCAGTCCAGTTCTTGTTACTACCAGGCCAGCTCCAGTTAACAGTTCTTTGGTGCAGTTCTTTGGACGAGCTGAAACTTTCTATATACAATAGCATACAAAGCATACTATAAAGTGGTTTCAATATACAAGTCTCTCAGTTTAGGAATCCTTGCCTACATCTGATGGGTAGGGGAAAACACAGGAAAAAGTGCATTTGATCGGCCAGAACAACAGGTAAGTTAAATTTATAAATTTATTTTTAGAAGGGGAAAACTGTTGGCAACATAAATTGTTAAGAATTAGGACCAGGGGGTAGTTGTGCATATCTAGCAGAGTATGAATTTCCACCTTCCTTGCAAACACATAGAGAAAAATACCACACTGTGCTAATGTAGGTTTATGACCTCCTCATTATTCATGTAGACGTACAATTATCCTACTCATCTTGGAACAATTTTTCAACACAGTCATAACTGGTGAGTTTTATCCTTTTATAGCATTTCTGATTCATTGTCTGGCTGAAGTCCACAATTAAGTGTAACAGTTTGTTCTGAAAGGTCTTGTGGATAGATCATACTAAAACAGCTAGTTTTGCAGCACTGTTGATAGATAATAAGCTGGGATAAGTTAATCAGACTTTCCTTTGGATATTATTATAACAATGAAGGGAAAATAATAGATTGAGAAATGCATTCAAGGGGGCAAAAAATAAGATTTCTTTTTTTATTTCCTCATAATTTCTGTTAACAGTGCTTTCTGATATTTCCGGGGGGGGGGGGGGACAAAAAAAAACAACAACAAAAAGGAAATATAGTGGAACAACAAAAGCTGGACCATGTTGAAGGCAAAAAATGAATCAAACTACATGTTTTATGAAAACAGATTCAGTAAAAGCAGCAGGTGGTGTTCCAATCAAGGTGGGGGTGTAAAATAGGATGGTGAGACACCCACTTTAGCTAACAAATGTGTGTTCAATTGTACAAATGCATGATAAGATATGCACTTAAAATGTGACTGGTTTGGTCCAGAAAGTGCAGTAAAAGAATGGATACATGTAACAGTTCCCTTGGTTATTTTGACTGTGATTCCAGGCAAAGGACTTAATGACCATGGGTCCATGAGTCACCATTAAATGCTCAAACTACTGTGTGTATTTATATGTTTTCTAGTCACCTGCTGATTTATGGCAATCCCATGGATCTTATAGGGTTTTCTTCGGCAAGAAATATTCAGAGGTGGTTTTGCCAGTTCCTTCCTCTAAAATATAGCCTACAGCACCTGGTATTTATTGGTGGTCTCTCATCAAAGTACTAATAAGGACTGACTCTGCTTAGCTTCCAAGATCAGATGGGATCTGGTGCACCTTTAGGGTATTTAGGCCGAACGACAGGGTAGCCTGGTTGAATTCAAAGTGGTAAACATGTGAACATGTAACCCCTCTGCATCATTCTGGCTGTCAGTATGGCCTAGCAGATGGGCAAGAGAATTTTGGTATACATCCATTAAGATTTTAAAAATCAAATCTGAGACTTCTCTCAATCTGAGGGTTTGAAGGTTTTCATGGCCGGCATCCATAGTTTTTTTGTGGAGCTTTTGGGCTATGTGTTCTAGAACATGGCCACATAACCTGAAAGCTCCACAAAAAACAATCTGAGGGTTCTTTTCCTCTATGGTCATCTGTTACTAATGGAATTGCAACAACCTGAGATATTATTAATTTATTATTCACTGACTGTCTCTGATTTTGTGAACTTTATACCTTCCCGCCCCTTTTAGGTCCATTGTTTTGTTTCGCCTTGTTAAATAAAATTTAAAAAGAAATCTAGAGGGAGGCAGAGGAAAAAATAATCTCTTCACAGTTTAACAGACAAGCATTTTATCAGATGTTTACAGGTACAGATTACCAAGTTGCTACTCACAAGCTAAAACTCTCTATATGGATGATTTTCAATTCCATGGTGTGTCCTCACTGAGGACTTCCTTGTGTACCAAAATCAGATAGTTCCAGAAGCTCCTAAACACTGCTCTGGGCAGATATATAACTCACATGGACTATACAAAAACTGCTCAAATAATACATGGAACTATTTTTCTATACTATTGGCATTTTTCTTTTCTTAAAAACAAAAAAAAAATGGCAATTTGGTTGTTTACTCCTTCCATCTAAAAAAGATTGGGGAGGATATTCCTTCCACTGCCATTTATTGGATCAGTCTTGTTAGTCCAACTTGATAATAGCCTTAACGAGTACCATTGCCCTTACAATAATCACCAATGAACTGGAAGAAACCAGTGGTTTATGAATGGGCTGCCAGAAAAGTCCAAGCATCAACTGCTTAGATATTAGTTGGTTATTGTAAAAATGCTCAGTTAGGTAGATATTGGATTGACCAAACAAGGGACTTTTTATGTTCTCTAGGAAGAATATGTACACAGGACAGTTCAATAGTATTCTCTGGCAGCGAGCTAGTCTTTATAACAAAGGAGCAGCACAGTTCCTGCAGATGATTAATGGTTAACAGCTAAATTCCAATTTTCCATCAATATAAACCCAGTTAAGAATCTCCAGAGTGCTTGTGCCAAATTAATGAGTCATCTTGAAATTGGTGAAAATTGCCATTCCAGAATCTGTCACATCTAAACTCCTAGAAGGCTCTGAACAATAAAGTATGAAGGAACATCAGCTGAAATCTTGTCTGACACCCTATGAGAATATTTCACGACGTAATTCCAAGAAAGTGAAATCAATTTAGATCCCATGCCTGTAAGGCTTGGCTTCAAAAGAAACTGAGTGACAATGTCATTTAGAGATAAAGACATTATTATAGTGTCTGGAATGGGAACCTTTGGCCAACTGTTATGAGGAACAGGGAAACTGTTTTCATAGGGTGCATCAAGTATATATTGCTATATATATTTATTTGCCCACAATTGAGTCTCAACAGTTCCCAGAGGCATTATTGAAAACTTGCCTGAAGCTAAGGCAAAGTCTATACTGACAGACATTAATATTAGAGAGAAAATAAAACTAATGTCTGTCAGTATAGACTTTGCCTTAGTTTCAGGCAAGTTTTATGAAGAATGGCTTGGAGAATCTTTAACAAAAACTTCCTCTCATATGTACGTGTCTGCACATACAAAGAACACATACTTTGTATTCATGAATAACACAGGAGTTGTTCATTTTCAATATCTGGAGTTAAGGGCTATTCTATTTCCAGACATAACTCTATGGCCTGGAAGTGTATTCTGCCCCCCAAAAATCATTCAGCATCCCAACAAATGGTCAGGATCTAAAATGCAGCTGAGGACTGAAAAGTTGGAAGCAGAACTGACATCCAGTTATTGTTAGGGCATTAATATAGAAAATGTGTACCTCAACGCTTACATCTCGTATCTAGATTAAAATTCTGTAGAGTCACCATGGGCAGGAAGAACAGCTTTAACAGTCAGATACAGGCCATGGGCTTCTAAGCAACCATTACACAGACAAATTAGAAAGACTCTGGAAAAGCTACTACTCTGGAAAGCTACTACTCTGAACATTTATCCATCTCATGACTGAGAGGCCTTGAAAGTTATCTGCCACCTAAGAGTCAAAATTAAATGAAATACTTTCAAGCATTGCTTTGGGCAGTTGAACAAAGGAAATGTTTTCAATACTGCAAAAATCCCTGGCCAATACAAAACTACACGTTGAGTCTCCCTTATTGGAAATGCTTGGGCCAGAAGAGTTTTGGATTTTGGAGTTTTTGGAATATTTGTACATATATTATGAGATATCTTAGATATGGGACCCAAATCTAATGTGAAATTCATTTACTCCTTATGCACATAATCTGAAGTTCATTTTATGCACAATATTGTCAATGATTTTGTGCATGAAAAAAACTGCGTACATTGAACCATCACAAAGTAAGGGCATCATTATCTCAACTTCTCATGTAGATGGTTTTGGATTTTGAAATATTTTGAATTTTGGAATTCTGGATAAGGGAGACTCAACCTATATCCTGAAGTTTCAAGGATATTACTAGAACATGCTACCTAACTGGTACCCGTTGAAGAGCTGGTTCCCTAAGCAACAAAAGTTAATGAAATCACTCTATAGAGCCTTCCTTTGCTTTAGGTGCCATGTGGGCCCCAGCCGGTCATCATATAGAGTGCAAATTCCTCTGATCCCTTTGGGCCTCTGCAAGACGGATCTGGCCCTTTCCTTAGTAACATATTAGTTAGAAAGTAAGAGGGTGATAGAGAAAGGGATGGCAGAGATAGAATCAGAGTTGGATCAACTACCTTTGGCTCTGAACCTACCAAAGCTGGCTTTAGCACTACCTGCTTCTGACTTGTGATCCATGACAGGTTACTCCTGATGGCGTTCAGCCCTCACCACTGTTTCACTCTCTCTTTAGAGTTGTTTTGTTTTGTGTTTTAAATGATGCATTTTTGAAAAGGCAGAAACTAGGCTACAGCCTTACTTACAGGGACCACATAACTATTCTAAGACAGACATTAAAAAAAAAAGGGGGGGGGACAATGTTCACAGAGGGTATACATGAGCTTTATACTACATGGAACAATAGCATTCACTTGCTTATAAGCTTAGGAGGAGATATGACTGGCAGCTTAATACTTACATCCTTAACTTGTTCTGAAGTAATTGGTTTGTTATGGGAATCAATGGCACCTTCTGCTACAATTATGATATTCAGCCTTTTCTTTCGAGCCCGGTTCTAGAGTAAGAGAAACATAAGAAAGACTATTACTACAAGGAGAGAAATTGTAGCAAACCACTAAAGATCAGACTTTGGCTGCACTTAGAAAGTTTTTCCAACTATTTGGTCAAGACCAAATATAATTTTAATAAAGCATAAACAAGCACCAATGCAGTTACCCTTGATTACCAATTGTGCAACTGACAGTGAAACAGGCACCAAAGCTTTAAACTCACCTGTTGCACACGTTCCAAAAAGCTCTCTACCCATCAAGTCAAAAATGTGAGAGTGGAATGTGTGTGTGTGTGTGTGTATGTGCCTGTTTGTAAGTGTAAGACTTGTGTACCCTCTTGCACAAACAGTACAATAATTTGCACAACTATTTTTTCAGTACCCCAATAGCATTCCAGCCTTTACAGCAAACACACTTGTTGGTAATGAGCAGGAATCACCCTGTGGAGCCCTGTTCAGCTGTCATTTTCTTCTGTAATTCTCAACATATACAAAAGTGGCCAGAACTCCTTTTGCACTGGGCTACTTTTAGTCCTTTTTCATCTTGGTTTGCAAAGTGCCTTTTAATAACTGGAAAGCCTTATTGCCATTAGAGATCTTTACACTGATGAAGCTGGAAAAAAAAAAACTCTAAGGAAACCCCAAAGATTTCAGAAAACAGCTTAAAAAACATTTAAAGATTACCTCAGAAAGCCTAGTACACATGTGATCTTCCCATCCTTCCTCCGGTGGATATTCAGGAATAAAGACATAATCTGCACCACAGGCTAAGGCACTAACTAGAGCTAGGTACCTGGGAGAGAGTCAGAAAATCTGAATGAGCATGTGACCCACACATTTCTTCAATTTTTACTAAAATGATGCTTCTAGATATACATACCCACAGTGTCTTCCCATCACCTCCAGCACAAATGTCCTTTGATGGCTATTTAAAAAAAATACAAGAAAGATAAACATCAACACAACAGCAACAGATTATCAACAAGATATTACTGAAATATACAAGAAGCACTAGAGAAAAAATTCTGATTTGCAGCAAACTATTATTCACCATTATAATCAGAACAAGTAAAGTGTTCTTTCTGCTTCTCTCTAAAATTAGGATTACAGACCACTACACATTACACTATGGTTTAATGAAGTTATCTTACTTAAGAGAGATAAAAGTAATAGAAGTAATGGTTTTTGTTGCTCTGTGCCTTCAAGTTAACTCTGATTTTATGGAGACAGTATCCTAGGGTTTTCTTGCCAAGATTTATTCAGAGGGGATTTGCAACTGCCTTCCTTTGGGGCTGAGGGAGATTTGTCCAAGGTTACCCAGGAGTTTCCACGCTGAACAGGGTTTTGAACCTTGGTCTCCCAGGACCCTAGTCCAAATGTTTTCTTCTTCTTTTGTTAATTTGCAGAGCTCGGCTTCAGAGAACAAAAGCAACACTGAAACTGTGACCAGTAAAGCACTTGATTCATGTGAAGCAACATCCCTCTACTTCTTTTGTACATCTGAACATCATTTCCATACCACTACACATGCCTGGTAAAGTGTCAAATACCAATCAAAGTGATGACAGGGCTCAGCTGCTGTTCCTAGAATCCAGAAATGCCTTCTAGAGCTCCATTTTCATCTGTCCACACAATGCCAAAGGCAACAAACTCACAAACAAGCTGTTTCCACATCCCAAGGATTTCAGTGGCATTTAAGAAAACATTATGGATGACGTTCAAAAACCATGGATTTAGAAATCCTAATCAACAGTTCAAATCTGGTTTCTTGTTTTAAAAAAAATAAATAAAAATAAATACACACCAATGAATTTTCTTGAGTGAAGTCTCAGATAACTCTTTAGGAAACATTAGGTGCAAGTGAAAAGGCACTCAATAAAAATACATCTTGAAACATGTCAGGAACAATACATTTGTCCAAGCGGGATTTCACCAATATTTTTTAACTGAGCCCCCCCCCCAACCTTTTTCAATCCTTCTCCTTGTGGCTTCTTTTAATAAACCATAGTTATGGTTAATTAAAATCTGTTCTTTTCATATGCAGTGATAAATCAGAGTAATTAAAATAAAAGAAATAGATCTTAATCCTTTCCGTTTCTTTTAAGGCATGGTGAGAGTACATACAAGTCTGAAGTTTAATAACTTCATACTAAACTATGGTTTTGGCATTATGTTCAGCTCAGTCATAGTAAGAAGCTGCATTAGAGTCATATTTTCACGCTAACTCAGATTGCCAGTTGTTACTGTGTGTCTTCAAGTCATTTCCGACTTATAGTGACTCTAAGGCAAAACTATCACAGGGGTTTCTTGGCCAGACCATCAGTGAATTATGGAAATACTCCTATATGTCACTCCTGTGACAAGAAATACCACCTGAAGGTGGCATACTTTCACAACAGTAAGCTCAAATACCTTTGTTTTCTGCACAGTCCTTCTCAAAACATTCCCTGTAGCCATTTTGAGAGGAACTGCAGAGGAAAGCAATGGTATTTAGGGACTGTAAAGGTTTCTGAGGTGCTTGTGAAGGTGGAAGTATTTTCATGTGTTTCCATGAATGGCTGTATGTGTGATTTGGGAACAAAATTTTGGGAGCTTGGGAGAAATTCAAGGGTGACAAAACTGAGGTCCAAGGGACACATGTGGCCTTTGGGCTGCACTACTACCTTCAAAAAAGTCACAATGAGCATCCATGACCTTCACAGCTATACCAAGTCTTCCTTGGTGATACTAACATGCCTGAACTGCAGGAGCATTCCTTTGGGCAAATTTAGATGCAACACTGTGCAGAGAATAGCAAGCAAAAACAACCCTGTGTCAAATTACCTTTGAGCAGTGGTCATGATGGCATCCACAACCTCAATGATTCTGTGCAAGGCTGAGTCAGTGCCAATAGTCATATCAGTACCACAGAAGTCATTGTCGATGGATCCAACCATGCCCACAATATTGAGGTAAGCATACTTCTTAATAGCCTCTTCATCAATCTCACCTGCAAAGAAAGCAACACAAAAATACATCCAGAAGTGTCTGACAAATTCTTTCTACTCTCACAGGAAAATAACCAATTGCAGAAGAAACACTTCTATAGTTGTGTGGCTACAAGAGGCGAGTTCACAGTTTAGATAAAGAAAGAAAAAGAAAATTTAAAACACATGAATTTTCTTCATGGAATGCTAACTTACAGGTCCAGTAGTTAGAAGAGAATGGCAGGTTAAAAAACAAATAACAAAAAAACAAGGAACAAGACCCACTGCTTAATCGTTGAGCACTTAAGTTTTGCATGTCAAGGTATCCAAGTAGATGTGCTGGATCTTCTCCTCAGGACCTTGGAGAACTGCTACCCAGTAGTCTAGAGAGCTGACTTGGTAACAGGCAGCTTCATATGCTCACAATCATCAGACAATGTTATGAGCAATGGCAAAAAGGATGCAGAAAAGACAACACATGTACAGACCTACCACCACCACCACCAAAGTTAATAAAGAAAAATGAGGTCACTATCCTGGATCTGCAGTGATTCCTTGGGAAGTTCTGGTTACTGAGTAATCATGTCACACATCAGAGCATCCCACATGATCAGGGCATGGAGCAAAACTTCCCTAAGAAAAAGCCACATTTTGGAAGAACTGTAGACGGAGATGCAATGAAACTCGGGGGGGGGGGGAATAGAAGATCAAGGATCAAACAATAAGGCAAGACTGTGTGCCTATTTAAGAAGGTGCATGGTACTCCTGGCAACAGATAAGTTCAGTGAATCAGCAGAGAAATAATCAGGAAGAAAGAAGAGTAGCTCATGTTTGGACAAACTGTATTTAAGATGATGCTGAAGCATCCAAGCTGAAATAACAGAGGGGAAATTGGAGATGCAGGATATGAGTGAGAGGAACAGAAAAAACTGAGAATATAGCCACTATAGAACCAGACAGTATTACTGCAATGTAGTGGCATGATGACATATTACCTTTCTTGCTCTGATCTGCTAGTAAGTGATAGCTAAACTTTAGAGTCTGAATCCAAAAATGACAGTGTATTGTGAACACAGCTACCAGTGTTGTGCTATGTTTCCCAAGCCATGGAGATACCACATGACAGTGACTATCTGCAGTGGCTTTTAAGGAAAAGATCAGATCTGAGGCTATCCAAAGATGCTGAATGGTTAGAGATCTGTAAAGACTAATCACACACTGAATTGTCACTAGAGAATCTGCTTTCTTAAGATGAGGTGATGGCCACTATCAGATGGTTTAAAAGAACGTAGACAAACTCATGAACTAAAACATCTATCCAGCTATACTGTGATGGCTCTATTCTGTCTCTAGGAATGCAAGCATGTTGACTCTGAAAACCTGTTGTAAAACATGAGTGGAAAGGTTTGATTGTGCTCATGCCGATGCTCATTTTTGTATGCTCCCCAGAAGCATCTGGCGGACTGCTGTGGGAAAGAAATAGTGGGCTAGACAGAACCTTGGTTTAATATGACAAGATTCTTCTTGGTTCCCATTTTATATTCTTCTAATTCTGTGATACATACACATGGGAGGATTTACACAGTTTGTGTACAAGGTGACTTTCTCAATCAATAGATGTATGTACATCTTCTGGAAGGAGATAAGTGACAAACTGTATAATTGATTCCAATAGCATAGTTTCAACATTAAGCTGTAAAACTAGAGTAATGTCAAAGGTTGTAAAGCACACCAATTAATTTTCTAATCACTTATTTCCTGGAACAGCAGGTCATACTTTCCATAAAATCAAGTCTGCCATTTCTTCTAGCAAGTAGATTCATTCTTTCTTTTCTATTGCTGCAATGTTATAATCATGTTATACAATTTTATATCTTATAGGAGGAGATGCAACAATGACAAATTATTTCTAAAACATGGCTGATTTCTGAGACATTGTATCAAAAGGTACAGCACTAATGGATATCTCTGTGTCAGACTCTGGGAGCCCTGAAGCATCTAATCCAAGGCACCATTTTCTCCTTTGAATAGTGATGTAAGAAAGCACAACAATATTAGCAACTTAGATCAACCTGCACTGATTCCACAAATGGAATTAATATAGGATTTTACAATGAGATTAACCGGGCATGACAATGAAAATTTGGCACTTAGAATTTACAATTCAGTCTACACTGGACTGAATCAAGGTGCATCCACCCTATAACTTAGACATCCCTTGAACTGGCTGATGAAAGTTAAGGGAAATTTGTCATTAAGGAAATGCAATCAGGGTGAGGTTTTTGCTTGATAGTTAATGGAAGTAGAGAAACACACCCATTGGGCACTGTCTAAGATTCAGCTCCTCAATGGCTCATTGATTTTATGCCAAAATAACTCTTTTAGAACTCTTCTATTCAGTTCTAGCATACTCTGACGGAGAAGAAAACATTTTGGACTGTAAAAAGTTAGACTGTATGGGAGGGGGGAGAGGGATCACATGTCTGAATGTTTTAGCATGCAAAACACTGGAATATGAGCAATAAAGAATAACATATTCTCTCCTGGTTATAAGGCAGTTTTATGCATACATAGGCCTAAACCCAATTGCCAATCCCTTCTGCAGAACCATTGAAATAATGAGATTTACTGATTTGCCATTCAACAGTTGATTAAATGAGCCAAAAGTAGCTGGGATGAAGAACTGGATTTGGTCCATGAAAAACAAAGACACACATAAACACATATAGATTGTGAATGGGAGAGAGAAAGCGAGACAGACAGAAGGATATAACAATATGCTGCCACTTTCTCATGGTATTAGAAATGGGTTAAGGGGAGTGGAACAACACTTTTGGGCACAGTGGAAGGGGAAGAAAATCTTCTTAGTAAGCTGTTATTTCCATCCCAAAAGAGAGTACTTTTAGCTCTCTCTTTCCTCATCATGTCCCTCAGCTGCCTAAACAATGAGCATGCCTAAGCCCTAAACAAAGAGTGCCAAGTTACTAGGGTCTCCTTAAGATTGTGAGGGTTGGAACTCCCAACAATCAATACAAATTTAAGAGATGCAGGGGGAAAACAGTATCACAGCCTCTCCCTTTTTCTGAATGTCTTCCTTTCTTTGGTCAATATTTAAAACAGAACTTTGAGCTGGTTGAATCACTATCATGCTGTTATGAGTGAACAATGAACATTTATTGGCCAAATCAGATAACAGTTTGGAATATGTGTTCTAGTAACATGAGAATATTTTTCAGTGTGGCAGTACTATTCACACAAGCTTAACAAGGGCAATATAACTTACCCTGCTTTGCCAACTCTTCTAACAGTCCGCTCCATTCCGCACGAAAGAGATTAGCACCTGTTAGGCTGCCATCTCCTCCAATCACACAAAGATTAGTGATTCCACATTTAACCAAGTTGCAGGCTGCCTTCAAACGACCCTCCCTGGTCCGGAAAGCTTTACAACGTGCGCTCCCAATAACTGTGCCTCCCTGAAAGAGAGAGGCAAAGAATTAGTGTCAAGAAGCTCAATCTTGTGAATTAGTGTCAACGTCATCCTTCTGACTTCACTTCAATGGTTCTGTGCCATGAGCTTGAGCTCAACAAGTTTTACATGGGCAGTCTTTGCTACATGGGCAGTTTTATTACTCCTTTCACCTAAAGAACAACTGACTTCCATGTGTTTCACCACACAATAGCAACAGGTGGCTGTAGAAGCTGCAGAAAAACAAGGAAGTTGGTTATGATCTGTGGATCTTATGACGCCTAAGCCTAGTGTCCACAGTCAACACTTTTTTGGTAAAAGAAAGAAGAGAGACATATACATCACCCTAATCTAGTACAGTGGTCCCCCGACCTACAAATCCCCCGGGTTGCGAAACCCCCGGGATCCGAAAGCCGCCGGACCGCTACAATATCCCCCGGGATACGAATAAAAAAACCGCGCGGCCCCTTTAAATCGGCCGCGCGGTCCATTGAGTTTAGCGGTCCCCCGGGAAACGAAAGCTTCCAGGTTACGAAAGTAATCCCGGAACGGATTACTTTCGTAACCCGGGGGACGACTGTACATATGTGACCAATATGCTTTTGACTATATTTTGAATATATAGCCTTCAGCTCAGTATACATTATCCCTGTTATTCCATTGAGAAAGTTAATGGTGACATGAATTCAATGATAATGACCTAATCCAGGCCAGTGATCACACAGAAAGTCAACTTCATGACCAAAAGGAACACAGGATACTGGACAATACTTACCAGAACCAAGCCTTGGTTGCCTTGATAGGATAACCAAAGTAAGACTAAGAGAGAGGTGGAGCAATACAGCAAGCCAAAAGGGTATTGGGATATGTATTAGGAAGAACTAGGTTTGAATCCTCAGAGAACTGGTAAGCCTTTCTTCCTCATCACTTCATTCTCTTAAGTGCACATGAGTGTTGTGAACATAAAAAATGATAGACCCATGAATGTTACCTTAAGCCTCAGAGAGAAATTGTATGGTTGGTGTTGCTATTGCAACTGAAGAAGGAACAATATGAAGGGCAAGTTTCTTGATAAGTAGGACACTTGCTAGGACACAGAAGCACTTCTCCCGAGTGGAATTCCCGGATTTGGTTTCTTAAAGCTCTTTGACACCACCTTAACTGTCATGACTTATACTACAGAATCCTGGGATTTATAGTTTGATGAGGTATTCTGCCTGGTCTGTCAGAGATCTGATGCCTCACCAAACTACAAATCCCAGGATTCTGTAACATAGAGTCACAGCAGTTAAAGTGGTGGCAAACTGCTTGAATTCTGCAGTATGGTTGCACCCACAGAAAATAATACTTACAACAGAGTTGTGGCTGAGAGGAAAATCAATAATTTATATTGAAGAAACTTTCATCCCATTTATTTGGCTTACATGCAGGGCACAGTATTTACTGTCATGTGCTTGCCTCCGGCGACTAAAATTAGTGTTAGCAGTCAGTTATATATAAACTTGACTTAAAGATAACAGGCCGGATAATAAAGCAATTGCTACTGAAGAAGGAACAATATGAAGGGCAAGTTTCTTGATAAGTAGGACACTTGCTAGGACACAGAAGCACTTCGCCCGAGTGGAATTCCCGGATTTGGTTTCACCTTACAACATTACTGCATCAAAGCTTCCTTATTCATTTACTTGGTATTCTCTCCCCCTACACTTTTAACATTAATTTTGCTCTTTATGCAAAGAGCAGGGGAAGATGAGAAAGTTACAAATAATCTGTGTGTCAGATGAATCTTATGAAAGAGAAGATCTGCTGTGTTAGTGCTACCTATTGTACTATGAAAAAAACATAAACCCATTTGTCGAACCTTTAATCACATGAATGGCACTGACTAATATGCTGTCACCTGTAATAATAATAATAATAATAATAATAATAATTATAGTAATAAAATAAACACATCTATCCGTATACCAGAAGTGTGTGTTAATATAAGAACAACCTGCTATGGTACTTCCTCTACTGAAAATGTGCCAGGTACTGACTACATAGTACTCCTTTCTCCTTTTCTGAGGAAAAAAGAATCAAAGCTGTGTCCTAAATATGCCCTCAGAACAAGTCCAATTTACTAGGGCACTAGTACTCTTCTTGTTGAAAGGCATTTCTTGGCACTAAAAATACCATACGTGATGTGAGTCACAGCAGCCTGGGAAAGGCCAAAGAAAGCAGAAGAGAAGCATGAAATTTTTCTACAACAGGAGCACAGCTCAAAGCAACATAAAACTAGTTATTAACAATCAGCCAGTATTTTTTAAAAAAAATAAAATAAAATGAGTCATACTAGGATAAGAAAATTTTTAAAAGAGAGAGAGAGATAAGGAAACCAAGTGCTAAAGCTTAACTAGTCTCCTTGTGAATTGCATTTTTGCATTTCTCTCTCCTAGCAATTGTCTGGGAACAAAAATATAACAAGATAGCCCTGCAGGTCACATGTGCACTGGAAATTCTGTGAGGTGACAGAAGGCAAGAATCCTAAATATGTGTATTGAGGAATCACTTTCAAAGAATGATGCATAGAACTTACGAATAATACTCATGCTGTACAAAGTATATGATTTAATTATAATGAACTTAACTTTCAGTCTTCAGGAGATTATTTAAAAACAACATTATTTCAATATGCACAAACATAGTATTCTTAATTCAATACCTACCACTTGTAAGATGCTTGAAACACTTTCCCAGTTCACTTCAACTATGTTCTCACCTCCATCTACCATGCCTTGGTAGCCCTGCAACAAAAGGAAAAAAAAAAAACATTTTGGGGAGCTTAGAGACATGTACAACTAAATGGTATTTGAGATAATACAGTATTTGCATCAAAGTCTGTGACAAAGTATGACAGGCAGGTAGCTATAAGCATTATCTCATGAATTATAAGACAGATGATTTGAAGCAATACTTCTTTTGCTGAAAATTAGTAGAGAATTTATCCTCTACACAGAACAGAGAATTTATCCTTTAGACAGAAGTGGAAAAAAAATCACTTTTATTTCAGCACACTTGGGCTAAATATTGGAGAACAACAACACTGGTGTTATTGCATGTTTCTGCTTAACACTACAGCACTGGAAAGATAAACATTCACCATATATAATTCAATAATAAAAAGGTCTTGCTGCTTTAGTTAGATACTAACATGTATTTTATAGATGTAAATGCCAAGAAAATATAGTCTTGGAAAGATGATCAACTTATATTAACATATATGCTGAACTATGTCCATGTCATATGTACTTCACATAACTTCACATTTCTTTTTCTTTTTTACTGTACGTTTAAAATTCTATATATGAAACAAATCTAGACAATGAGCTCTTGATTCAGACACCTTTAGTTCAGTATTTTACGCTGCACAGATAAAAATAAAATAAAATAAATGATTTAACATTTGTATTGAAAACCTGGGAAGAATAGTGCAATATTAACAAAATGAATAGAGAAACAGGGCTAGCATGATCAGATTTTAAAACACTCCAAAATAGATGGATGATTAAACTTTCAACTTTGGGCTTTTTTTCAGAGCATACAATAATAAGGGATCCTTGCTTGCCAGGAATTACTAGTGGAGATAGATGCCAATTGCCACATATGGCTAAGCATTGGTAAAGTCTTTGATAATTAAGCTGAGACCCAGAGGAAATTAGAAATCATAACCAGTGTGATAATGTATGACCTGTAGTGCTTTCTGTCATCTTATCATAAATGTGTAAGCCTTTCCTTTCCACCTATGCATATTTTTTTTTACAAAACAATAACGCTGATTTTTTAAAAAAGTAATGCCACCAGGAAGTGCTGTGTGTGACAATTATTATCACATGGTCCCCCTTTCTCCATTTATCTCAACAACAACCACTTTTTTAAAGTAGTTTTGGCTAACAGTAGATTTGACTGAGAACCCCAAGGTCACCCTGCAAGTTTCCTACGTGAGCAAGGATATGAACTCTCTTTATACCAAATCTAGTATATTAACTATTACAACAACCTGACTCTCAGATCAGTGTTTATGGTATCAAGTCAAGGCAGAGTTACAAAAACAATGCAATGGTAAATATGATTAACTTGCGTAATACAAACATGCATCACACTTACTTTGCATATTGCTTTGCATATTAGACAAATGAACACAGTATGCAAAATATCGGAGGCTACTATGAATTGAGGGCTTGGTATACAGCAACCTTAGAATGATGAGTTTGCTCTAAGATTGGCCATGGTATCTGGAAAAAATTACTCCATTTTTCTCCAACACGGTTCCAATCAGTTGGATGTATTCGATGTAACACTTGAGCAACTTCTGTTACCAACATCTAGGAGTCCAAGCAGACCACAAGTTGAACATGAGCCAACAGTGTGATGCAGCAGCTAAAAAGGCCAATGCTATTTTAGGCTGCATCAATAGAAGTATAGTGTCTAGACCAAGGGAAGTAATAGTGCCACTCTATTCTGCTTTGGTCAGTCCCCACCTGGAATACTTTGTCCAGTTCTGGGTGCCACAATTCAAGAAAGATGTGGAGAAACTGGAGCGTGTCCAAAGGAGGGCAACTAAGATGGTGAAGGGTCCGGAAGCCATGCCCTATGAGGAGTGCCTTAGGGAACTTGGGATGTTTAGTATAAAGAAAAGAAGGTTAAGAGGTGATATGATAGCCCTGTTTAAACATTTGAAGGGATGTCATATTGAGGAGGGAGCAAGCTTGTTTTCTGCTGCTGCAGAGACTAGAACGCGGAACAATGGATGCAAACTGCAGGAAAAGAGATTCCACCTCAACATTAGAAAGAACTTCCTGACAGTAAGGGCTGTTCGACAGTGGAACACACTCCCTTGGAGTGAGGTGGAGTCTCCTTCTTTGGAGGTCTTTAAACAGAGTCTGGATGGCCATCTGTCGGGGATGCTTTGATTTGGAGTTCCTGCATGGCAGGGGGTTGGACTGGATGGTCCTTGTCTCTTCCAACTCTATGATTCTATGAACATCCTTTTCAGTATTCATTTGTTTGTTTTTAAAAGCTTTGTTGTTATGTGCTTTAAAGTGTTTTCCAATTTTTGATGACCCTAAGGCAAACATATCACAGGGTTTTCTGGAGAAGCTACATTGAGAATATTTACTTTTCTTGTTATTTGCTGTCAAGTCAGCTTCATTTCATAGCTACCCATATGCTGAGTGACTTCCATAAGCCCTGGTCATCAACAACCCTGCTCAGGTCTTGAATATCTTATATACTTGACTATAAATTTACATCATGGGGGGGGGGGTTGATTGGTATTTTAAAAATGCAATAAACAATACTGTTTCATGGCTCTTCAGTGCTTTCTCCGAGGACTACTTAGTCCCACTGGATTTTTCAGAGGGCACATTTTACAAAACGAAACCCTTAAGCAACTTCAATGAAGTCAAAAAAGTTTCCTCCAGGAACAGCTCAGGAAATAAAATAATGGTTTCAGCATCTCTTTTCCATTTCAAAAGCTGGAAAAAGTACCTCCTACAAAAAGCCATTTTAATTAAAGCTTGCAGAAGGAAGAGGGGTGGTGCCGCATATTGGCCAAATTACAAACCAGCACATCCCCAGTTTAGATCTCATATTTGTAAAACCAGCACACACACACACTGCTCCAGGCAGCATAAGGCAAGCTACTCTCAGGCTTAGCCTTTCTGCAGCAATTCAAGAATGGTGATTCACCTACTTCGGGGGACTGTTATTTCATTTGACTCTATATATTTCCAGGGCTTTTCACAACATACAAGATACAATGTACCAGCTATCATTAGCATCATCTACAGCTTGCCTCCTTCCACTGCTGTTTGTTTGTTTGTTTGTTTTTTGTACTACCGTGTAAATCCACTGAAAATATCATAAATGCAAAATACAATAATGCACACACACACAAGAACACACACAAATAGCAACCCCTCTTAAAACAATTATCAGAGTTATCTTGGGAATAGTGTGTTAAGTATTCTACTGGATACAACTGTGTCATCTAGATATGTATGCCTTCAAGTCACCTGTTGACTTATGGCAACTCCATGAGCTTTGTAGTGTTTTCTTGGCCAAAGGAATACTCAGAGGTGGTTTTGCCACTTCCTACCTCTGAAATATAGTCTCCCATCCAAGTATTAACCAGGGAAGACCTTGCTTAGTTTCCAAGATGAGACAAATCTTGTGTCTTTAGGCCCTTTTTTGTCTAGACATACCGGTTTCTTTATGCACAAACTGCTTTCTACACATGATGCAGGGTCAAATATGGGCAGATAGGGTTTTTTTTTTTCCTTTCAGATATG
Source organism: Urosaurus nigricauda (assembly GCA_034509955.1). Classification (NCBI taxonomy): domain Eukaryota; kingdom Metazoa; phylum Chordata; class Lepidosauria; order Squamata; family Phrynosomatidae; genus Urosaurus; species Urosaurus nigricauda. The sequence goes on from JAOEGL010000006.1 coordinate 112,188,584, forward strand.
TACTTTGTACAAATCCTCTCCTCTAAAGGAGGAGTCCAAAACAAACCTATCATTAGGAATTTTCTTTCAACATTTTATCTTTTTAGTTATTTTTTGACCAATGTAATTAAGGCTGACTTGTTGTGTGGCCTTGAAATTTACTGCAAATCCCATTCCTGGATAATTAAAATGAACTTCCAATTCAAATAACATAAACCCAGAGATTAGAAGGTTACTTTTGAAATTAAATTAGTTATAGGTTATATATTCAAGGCCCTTGAAGTACTTAACTACCATTATAACTAAATTTGTAGAGCAATTCATTTCTTTTCAACTAAAGCAACAAAATACTTTTTTACTTGGCAATGAAGCCACAAACCCACACATTAAAAAAAAAAGTCCAGAAATCGCAATATCAGGTTCCAGTTGAGTCTCCCTTACCCGGAAATTCGCAATCCAAAATATTTTAAAAACCAAAACTTTTCCTGAGTGGTTGAGGCAGTGACACCTTTACTTTACAATGGTTCAGTGTACAAATACTTTGTTTCACAGACAAAGTTATTAAAAATATTATATAAAATTAACTTCATGCAATGCATATAAGGTAAATATGAATTTTGTGTTTAGATTTGGGTCCTATCTCCAAAATATTTTGTTATGTATGTATATGCAAATATGTTTAAACCAAAATCCAAACAAATCCAAAATCCAAAACAGTCCCAAGCATTTCAGTTAAGGGAGACTCAACATGTATAGGCATGATGTAGTAAAACTCTACTATAAACTTTAGCCAGTTTGCATCATGCCAAGATTAACAGACACTACTGTACTCAAATTGATATCTGATGTGGAACAGGAAGTGTTTGTGCTTTTGATCTGTGTTTTTATATTTCCTGGTCTACGTGCCACAGCACTGGACTTCCCTGATCATATCCTGGTACCTTTGACAGATGCCTCTTTGTAACAAGGACATGCATTTTAAGGACATCCTAGCTGTAGTTTTTCTTCTGCTAATAAAGGAGGCACATAATACAAAGAAACAAGACTATGTCCCAAGACTGTATGCTCCCATTGCCCATTTCGCAGTGATAGTCCTGATTTTATCACAGTGTCACTATTTGTCACATTATTGTTCTGGGGGGGGGGGGGGCTTTTGACCTGGGGCTCTAATTTTAATGTTCATGTTTTCTGCATATTTCCAAAGATCTGCAGTTCTCATTGGTTTAGCTCCCTTTCCAAACTCACCAGAAATAAAATTTCTGATTACGAGTAGTTGTTTTTTTAATGTGTGTGGATGTACCACCCAATTCAGAGTCCGCCATTTCCTGGTATCAGTGAAGTTCACTTTGTGTTATAAGCACAGTTGCTGTATTACCTGGTTGGCCAAATTTTACCTGGATTCTAGCTGTGTCACATAGTGCCAGTTTATACAATTTTATGGCCCAGATCCCCAGTTTTCTTTCTTTCTTTTTTTTTTTTTTTTTTTTTTTATAAAAAGCACATTATTATTGGGAAGTGGCAGGAACAAAACCTTAATTTGGAAAAGAGAAATAAATAAAAGAAAACCAAGGCCTACAATCCCATAATACTCAAGAGAACCATTACTGATACAAACATATGTTACTATCTTATGCTGAGGTAACCCTTTGGTCCATCTACCACAGACAATATAAGGTCTACACCAGGTACATACAACCTGCTGTACTCCAGGGATGCTGAGTGCAACTCCCATAATATCCAACTAAAATGACTATTAGGGGATGAGAATTGCAACCCATTTGGCAACAAGTTGGGAAACCTGGTCTACTCTCACTGGCATCAGGTCTTCAGAGGTTCAGATAGGACAGTCTTTTAATCTTGCAGAGCCATACCCTGAAATATCAAGAACTGAACCTGAGGTTCCCACTACTAAGCCACTGTACTTTTCTTAATGTCAGAAAATCATAATATGGACGATTAAAAATATTATTGGGGAAGCTAGTGCATAAACATTACTAAAAACAACAACAGCAATCTCAAAGGTAATGTATTGGCCCTGCTCATTTCTTTTCAATTAGCTTTTAAAATAAAAATTCTTTAGAATGCTTTTTTAAATCCTCCAAATGGCCCATAAAGCAACCTTTTGAAGTAACAAATATTACTCATTATAGAAACTTACCACATTCTCCTTAAAATCTTAAAAGCTACAGTTTTGTACTTTTAACATGTTACTTCCAAGCTTGGATGTTACAGAAATACTTCCCTCCCCCCAAATATCGTAAAATAGATATTAAAGCTTCTACGATGAAAGAGCTTGGGTACATATTCAAAAGGATATACAGTATAAAAAAGAAGTAGCCCAGACTAAACAAGGATGAGTTAGGCTCCTTATTTTTTCCCCTAGCAGCCTATCTATCTGGTACAATCATTTTGGCAGGAGCTGTTGTGCTTTCAATTCATTTCTGACTTCTGTATCACAGGGTTTTCTTTGCACAATTTGTTCAGAAGAGGTTTGCCACTGCACTTCCTCTGAGGCTGAGAATATGTGACTTCCCCAAGGTCATCCAGTGGGTTTCATGGCTGAGCTGGGAATCAAACCGTGGTTTCCAAAATGCTATAGAAGGTTATGAAAGACACAGATTGAGGATAACCCATTTTTGTGAGTCACAGGAAAAACAGCACTGGGTATACAGGGCTAATTTAAGGACTAAATCTGAGACATTATTTCACAGCTTTTTATTCTGACAGAGATAAGGAGAGAAAACTGCATCCTTAAAAACATGCTTCATTCAAGCAAGGATAGCAAAATATTTATGAGAAGAGAAACTTCCAATACAGTACTGGCATGAGACACTAAATAAAAAGTCCAGTTGCTGTGGTGATACAACAAAGGGACTGTAGAGCACAGGGCTTGCTGGTTTGCATATTCATGTGTTTTTCCTGCTTTTGATAGATGCACTATAGAGAGGCATGAGCTAGCAACTGACAAAGAACCAGACAGATTAAAAGATGGTTCTTGCACTACCACAATTACATCCATTCAAATATACCATGACCAAAAGCTAGACGTTTTCCTCACAAATGCAAAGGAATCTTTGTGAGACTTGTGAAGTGCACTTTTTTGAGGAATTCACACAGTCATTTAACACACTTCATTGCACGTTTTTGCATGGAGTTTATGGCATCATGCAGACAGACTTGACTACAAGTAAGCCTTTTCCAACGATGCATATACAGATACTACTCAGCAAATTAGATGTGGATGCAGAATAAAGTATTAGGATTAGCAATCAAGCTTCATGGATTTTGTTAGGGGCTACACACACACACACACACACCAAGCCAGCATGGTGTAATGGTTTGGGCACTGGACTATGATACTGCGAGACCAGGGTTCAAATTCCAGCTCTGCCATGGAAATATCCCAAGTGACCTTGGCCAAGTCACACTCTCTGAGCCTCAGAGGATGGCAATGGCTAACACCCTTTGAAGAAACTTGCAAAGAAAACCCTATGACTGGTTTTCCTTAGAGTCGCCATGTTGGAAATGACCTGAAGGCACACAACTACACACATGCACACGCACACACACATTATTCCCTAACATTCCTAGTGATTCTATTGGCTTAGAAAACAAAGCTAAACACAGCTTTCCTCACTACCAGAAATATATCCTCACACTTGCAAGCACCATGGTGTAAATGGGGCATGCGTCCAAGATCAGGTGTCACCTAACTGCAATGCCTTGTTTCCAGTGTAGGGCACACCTCGGATGTGCATCTAAATGCAGGGCTTGACAAAGATGCTCAATCAAATATACATCCTACTGAAAGTAATGCAATAAGAATAGACAATGCCCAGATTTTCATGGTCATTCAAATTAGGCTCCAAATCCCAGAGGTGGTGTTTATGGAGAACAGTGCTTCCAAATTTTGTTAGCTTATCTTCATCAAATAGCATAGCAAAGTTATGAGGGAAATGCACATGCATGGTGTCTTATTTTTGCCCCAAGTCTCTCTTTCCTCTTTTGGAGAAGAATATAAGAAAAGAAAGGGTAAGAACAAAATGAATTAGCTAGAAATATTGTTGGGGACTCTACAGTTCTCTAACTATTATTTCAAGTCCTAATCAGTATACATGGACAAATTAGGGTACAAAATTAAAATCGAGGAAGTACAAGAGAAGGAAAAAGAGAATCCAGGAAAAAGAGGGCTTTTGCTACAAACTGTGTGTGTGTGTGCTTAAATCATACCTAAGAATTACAGAGTTTTGAAGTGACCACAGGGGCTATCTAGTTCACACGTTTGCCATGCAGGAATACAAAACTAAAGCAAAACTGAGAGATGCCCACCTCTGTTTAAAGACCTCCAAAGGAGACCCCACCACCCAATGAAGCAATCTATTCCACTGTCAAACAGCTCTTACAGTAAAGATGTTTTCCTAATGTTTATGTAGAATCTCCCTTCTTGTATTTTGAATCCACTGATTCAAATTCTAATCTCTGAAGCAACAGAAAACAAGCTTGCTCCATCTTCTATATGGCATACATTTGGATATATAACACTTCCTATCATGTTACTTTCTCAGTCTTCCCCAGGCTTAACATCCCCAGTTCCCTAAGTCACTCCTGATATGGCTTGGTTTCCACACCTTTGAGCAATTTGATCAAGTGATTTTTTTTTTCAGGGTGTAATCCACTGATTACTTTGGGGTGAGACTAACTGAATGTCCTGATAGCCTGTTCCACATTATTATTAGGAGTCCATCGAGTTAGGATTGGAGCCAAGGTGGCAGCTTGCTTTCTCCCAATGAACTCTATAGCACAGGTCAGTTGAGGTTGGGACAATGAATGGGCCAGAGTGAAAGAACATGCCCATTCCACCTCTTGAGAAGAATGATGGAGGAGATACTGAGAAAGGAGAAGGACATATGTAAAAAAAAATGTCTAGAGGGGAGAGGAAAAAAAGTCCCTCCTCTAAAGCCATATTTTGCTGATCACAAACAGTTTCACTGTACTTTCATTCAAGCATGTAATGCTATGGGGCAGATAAAGAATAGGAATTTTTCCTGGTTTATCCCCACATCTTCCTCCGACATTCCACATTTTACTGGGGACAACTGCTGGCTCATAGTATTAAACATTAGAAGGGAATATACATGGAACAAATGTAAATACCAACCTCATAGATAAAATACACCTTTGCTTCGACATAGATCCCCATGCGCACTACCGCACGGACAGCTGCATTCATACCTGCAAAAAGAAGCAAAGAGAAGCAAGGTTACCAGTGTTTCAACCAATATTAACTTGAGGGCTCTAAATAGTTACATTTATTTAATTAAATTATTTAATTCAAAAAGTTGCCATGTCCATTAGAATAATATGCTTGATTGCTATAATTACATTGATACTAATCAGTTATTGAATCAATGTATTCTTCAGTAGGCCATACATTTTAATAGCAGTGTAGACCAATGACTATAGTATTTCCATGTAAGACATCACAACATGTTTGAACACCTACTATGTTTAAAACAAAAAGCCACTGAGGAAGTCCCCAAGTCATTACATAGCAAAAAAGAGAGACAAATCTCATTGCATGGATTCAGCATGGATTGAAGCACAAAAGAAACATGGGCTCATTTTCCCAATCAAGTGACACTCACTGGGTGGCCATGAGAGAATCACAGCCTCTCAGCCTAAAGTTGAGGATAAAGTTGAAAAAATCCTACATATGCCATCCTGAGCTCCTGGAAATGAGGCTGTAAACAAATGAGAGAAATCTGTTTCCCCCAAAATAAGACATCCTCAGAAAAAAAAAAAGACCTAGTAGAGGTTTTGCTGAATTGCTAAATATAAGGCCTCCCCCGAAAGTAAGACCTAGAAATGGTTTTGTATATAAATATATATACAGTATATAATAAATGTTCATTTTTTTTGTTCAACAATAAATGTGAATCCTTCATGGAAAAATAAGACATCCCCTGAAAATAAGACCTAGCACATCTTTGGGAGCAAAAATTAATGTAAGACACTGTCTTATTTTTGGAGAAACACGGTAGCAAAATTATCCCATTGTCTTCACTAGTTTAGAGAATGGTCTCCACAGGAAATGCAAAGTCACTATGTGCATACTGAGAGTCACCAGAACAATCTGGGGTACTTCTAAGAAGAAACTGTGCATCTTAAAGCCCTTAAAAATATTGGCTCCAGAATTCTGGGCTGAAGATTTCATAGAGGCAATCCAACACTAAGAGTGAATGTGAGGCAATATGATGATTTTGCACATGACCTCCAAATATCTGATGAATATATTGTGATTCATCATTATAATGATGAAATTTGCCACAGCTATTTAGGTGTTCTACAGATAGATACCAGTATGTAAGGACTCAACAGCCAGGAATTTGAAAGAGGAACACAAAGAGATTTATTTCCAGAAGGGTAAATGATGTGGCAGACAGAGTCAGCCCACATGAAAGTTACATGAAGATAATTACTTTTACAAATTTTACTGAAATAAATTATTATTCAAAATTATTCAAGTCCACCTGAAGATAACAGTTTTACAAAGTACCATTTCCAAGCACCATCCAAATCCAACTCTAGACTCACTATATCACAGTGAAAGCTTTCTCTGTCTAAATTCTGCTAGTTCAGAAGAAAAGTCTGAACAAACTACAGTACTAGAAATGGGATGCCAGTAACATTTTTCTTCTGTCACGTGATACAGCACTCAAAAGCCTTTTGTTTTGCAATGCATGAGCAACAAAGGCCAATCATTTGCAACCTGATTTATAAAAGGAGATCTGAAAGTGGAATTGTCTGTATTAGCTATGCACCAGTAAGTATCTGTCCCTGACCCAAATGAGACCTCTGCTTTATATCAGCACCATCTTGGCAGCTTCACAGCCCACCCACAAGACTCCACAGAGGTGCTAATGGAAACCAAATCTTCCATTTGGGATCACATGAACAAACCAGTGATCAGGATGACCCAAATGTTTAATCTCATCAATGGAAATGAACTTGATTATAGCTGGTCCTTCTGAAAGGTATAAACTACTGTTACATACTCTCTAACTGTCCAGATTTAGCAGAACCATCCTGATTAATCCTCTGCCATCTCACTCATTTCAGCTGCCTTTAAAATGTCCCAGTTTCTCTTTCCTACTCCCACTTTCTCACTCCATTCCAGTTTAATTTCAAGTGGTGCAAACTAAGGCCTGGTACAGACCGCTGCGTTGGGACTGAAATTAGGGCTCGAGAGAGTGGGGCATCCGCACGCTCCACGTCTCCTAGCACCATTTTGGCGTGTGCACGTCCAAATGGGCCGCAAGCTGATGATATGTGGCACACAAGAGACGTCCCCATGCTGCTCAGGATGCTAATGGCACCTTGGTAGCAACGTGGAAAGGAGCTGCATTTTGTAGCTCCTTTTTAGAGCGGATTGTTGCTGCGCCTGTGCGATTGTTGTGGCAATGATCCACCCCTTTCTTCTCATCTGTACAGCCCCTAAATTCAAAATGCAAAAGTAGTTTGTACTCAATTAACTCATTGGTGAGAAAGCAAAAGAGGGAGAAAGAGTCTTGCCTTTTCCTTTCGATTTAGGCAAAAACAAATTACTGCAGTCTTTCCTAGCTTGTGTGTTCTTTCTCATTCATAACTTTCACCATGTTAACCACAGTCTGTTGTTGTTGGCCACATGTGTCCCAATTTTCATCTGCAAAATATTGGAGGGTATATTCCTAAATAAGAAGGTCCGAGCTGAGATTTCATCCATTCATGAACTCCCAACCTGATTAGAGTGAGCAGCATTTTAAAATGCCTGAAGGTTTTGTACATCCTGAATCTAATGTGTGACTCCAGAGTACAATTCTCTATCAGCAGACTTTACCTTTAACAAGAAGTGCAGTAGGAGAAAATAAATTCACACTCAGATTACCAAGGACAAGTGTCCCTTGTAATCTGGCAAGTCAAGTTTTCTAGCAGCATATATTTGCCCTCACCCTAGCTGACTTAATGTTGTATCATGGTTTTATTGCTAGATTTTTATGGCATTATTTTTACCTTGCTGCTCTGCACTGCTTTGATAACTGCTTAAGAATGGCACAGGAAATAATGAGATCACATGAATTACAGCTACCTAGAGGAAGGCTTGTTAAGTCATGCTTACAAGACTAGATCTTTTTGCCAATACAGAAAGTAGCTGGCACATGCAGAGGACTCTAGAATTGTTCCATGTTCAATAATGCACTTCCAGTTGTCAAGGGTGCAAAATACCTAGCTGGATATGAAACAGCTCTGTACAGCTATCTGCTAACTGGTCCCTTGTGCCTCACCCCAACAAAGAAAGACAGTTGTCTTACTCTCTGATTCAAAAGACTCATAGCACTTCTGGATATCTCTGCTAATGATCAGCTTATCTTGTATAAAATCTCTTATGTAAAACTGTTTCAGCCCCTAGACTGATAATTACTCACAATTCACATTTAAACTGGCCATGTGTGCAGATGACACTAAACTAGGAGGAGTAGCTAATGCCCCAGAGGACAGGATCAAAATTCAAAATGACCTGAATAGACTAGAAAGGTGGGCCAATGCTAACAAGATGAAATTCAACACAGAGAAATGTAAGGTTCTGCACTTAGGGAGGAAAAATGAAATGCACAGATATAAAATGGGGGACACCTGGCTGAATGAGACCACATGTGAAAGGGATCTAGGAGTCCAAGTAGACCATAAGCTGAACATGAGTCAACAGTGCGATGCGGCAGCTAAAAAGGCCAATGCAATTTTAGGCTGCATCAATAGAAGTATAGTGTCTAGATCAAGGGAAGTAATAGTGCCACTCTATTCTGCTTTGGTCAGGCCCCACCTGGAATACTGTGTCCAGTTCTGGGCACCACAATTCAAAAAGGATGTGGAGAAACTGGAGCAGGTCCAAAGGAGGGCAACTAAGATGGTGAAGGGACTGGAAACCATGCCCTATGAGGAACGCCTTAGGGAACTGGGGATGTTCAGCCTGGAGAAGAGAAGGTTAAGAGGTGATATGATAGCCCTGTTTAAATATTTGAAGGGATGTCATATTGAGGAGGGAGCAAGCTTGTTTTCTGCTGCTGCAGAGACTAGGACGCGGAATAATGGATATAAATTGCAGGAAAAGAGATTCCACCTCAACATTAGGAGGAACTTCCTGACAGTAAGGGCTGTTCGACAGGGGAACACACTCCCTCGGAGTGTGGTGGAGTCTCCTTCCTTAGGGGTCTTTAAGCAGAGGCTGGATGGTCATCTGTCAGGGATGCTTTGATTTGGAGGTCCTGCATGGCAGGGGGTTGGACTAGATGGCCCTTGTGGTGTCTTCCAACTCTATGATTCTATATTCTATGATTCTAACTAATGTTTTGGGAGTATAATCCAGTGGCATTCCGAATGCAATCATGGGATTTAACGTTATTTCATGAGAGATTATCTCACACTATCACTGGCAATAGAGACGCAGTCCAAACGCAATCATGAGGTTTCATGTAATTGCATGATAGGTCATCATGCAATCGCTGGCAGTGGGGATGCGGTCCAAACGCAGTTTGAATGCAATCCAAATGTGAGCAAATTAGGTGAACTAGCGGATTCATAAATCCTATTCCCAGGCTCTTTTCCCAGGCTTTCTTTTCTTTTGAAATTGAGCTGAACCCCTCCCATGTATACATAATTGCGTTCATTTCTGAATTGACCTTGCTATCTGTTCTTTTGAAATTATGGGGAATCCCTCCCGTGTGATAAGGGCCTGTCTCACTCTATTCAATAAAGAGCTACAGGGCTGTCCTCTTGTTGAAGCTGAGTCAAATCCAAGTCCAGTTAAAAAATAAAGGACCATGAAGGGAAACCAAGAGAGGTTGCAGATATCTGGACAATAGAGTGACTAAGGGCTGTACTAAAAAACAGAAAACCATGAGATCCAGCTGGTCTATAATTGTGAAGGAATAACCCATAGAAACTTTCATTTGTGGATATATTATTATTGCTATAACACAGCTTTTATTGCTTTGTAACCTGTGATATACTTATAGCCTTAGGGTCACCCTTAAGTCAGAAACTACTTGAAGGCAAAGAACAGCAACAAAAGATTCAATGATACCTCTAAGATTAAACATTCCAGTAATAAGTCATATTAACATTAAATCTAAGGGAAGTACATAGAGGAGGGAGGAAGGGAGGGAGGTCAGAAAAGTATTGATTGGGATCATATTGGTGTACTATTCAATTCATGGCCACATAAGCAGAGTTGTGCATGTGTAATTTTGCATGCGGTTGTGCATTCTCAGCCTTTGTGTATCCTTACATCACATATTCCACACAAGAATTAAATAGCACAATCCAAATCTAAATCCAAAATTCTAAGAAAGGGGGAGTAAGTTTCATACAGGAGGATAGGGACAATGTGATCTCAAGGGAGTTACTTTTCTTTTACTGGTGAAACTGAAATTTTATGACCTGTCTTTTATTGCCCTTTGTTCTAGGTTTTCACATGGCCAAGAAGAGAACTGGCCCATGCGTACAATATCATCTTATCTGACAATAGAGTAACACCTGAGACAGAATGCAGGCCTGTGACTCTAAAGTCATCAACTTTCTTCTCTTGTATAATTTCAAACATCTTCACCTGATTAAGAAGCCAGTGAAAGCTTGTATAACACAATACATTTTATGATTTGGAGTTGGACCAACAAAGGTACTGCTACTCTGTGGATTTTGGATTTGGTTGTATCTTACTGCATGGCCAGTAGGGCTATCCCTGAATACAGTATGACCCCAGTAACTGCGGGGGATATACCTGGACTTATTGTGGAAACACAAAACCACAGATATTCGTGAACCCTGTTGAAATGAATGACCTTGCCCTCATAGTCTCTAAGCACCTTCATTAACAACCACCACTGTCTCTAGGAACCTTCAGCAATAATAACCCATGCAGCAGAAATGAGTTGGGGGCGGGGACTCCCCCCAGGCCAGGTGAAAACAGGTCAGAAATGGGAAGAGGGTCTAATTTATATCAGCATGGTCTGTGGAAATCTTACAGAGCAGTATCATTGTGCCGGAGTCATATCCTGTTCGCAAAATGAAAACTATCATTTTATCTATAAAGCAATTTTGAAGCACTTCAGAATGAGAAATTAGCAGTGTGTGTACTAGTTAAGTCCTTTCAAAACCAACCACATGATTGGCAAAATGAGCTAATAATTTCCTCAAAATGTATATCAGACTGCCTAGATTTGGCGAACTAAAATATGGCAACACAGAGAAAAAGAAACTTCTGGCTGTTTGGAATGGGTGGAGTGGACAGTTAGGGGATAGGAAGGTTGAATGGACATTAATGTGGAACGGCCAGTGTAAGAGAAAAAAAGTAGAGCAGAAGAGAAGTGAAACAGCAACAAGGTAGGGGACCAACAAATGGGTTTGCAACCCATGCAAAACTGGTGTGGGCTGGTATGGGGGGAGAGAAACAATTTTAAAAAAAGTTGGTGGGAGGGAAAAGGGAGCACTGGCTAAGCATGAGACTAGGATTTAAAGCCAGTCAGAGCCTGGTACTTCAACTGGTTCATCAATAATAGATGCATGGCAAAGTGAAAACGAGAGCCATTGCTCCATATTGCATAATACAACAGCATGACTCAAAATTGCACTGCAGAAACAATTCACCAATAAAAGCACCCAGAACTTTTTGATTGAATGTGAACCAAACAATAAAACTACTTGAATCAAAGAAACTGTCTACAGGCCAATAAAATACCATTAGAAATCCTGGAACTATGATAATCCCATAAGTCATTATTAAAGCTGCTTAAATTATGTCTCTCAAATGGAATCCAAAACATGCCTTTCACAGTCATGTCCTTAGTTTATCACATTTGTCTCTCAGTGCTTTTTATAACAAGCTTTAACCTAAATCATATAAATAAAAAGGGAATTTCTGGTTTTCTGAGATTACTTTTTCTGCAGACCTACAGTACTTTGTTAACACATGTTAGCTGCTCCTTAGAATTGCAGTTCACCTGGTCACCCTTCCTATCAGCTAAAATAAAAGTGTCAGGTTACTGGTAGATTCTCTAGTCCTGTTATTGTCTAATGCCTCCAACAATTTTTCTGCTATTGATCACCAAGATCAGGACTTACCTCCTGTGCTAGTACTCAACTGAGTACCTACAGAAAAATATAACAAACTTTATAAATGTTTAGACTATAATCAGTTAGTGCTAGATCTATAAGGTATCAGATACATAAGGTACAGATTTTGTGTTCTGGCACTTACCTACTTAGAAATTAGGCACAGTTGGAGCTGAATCACACCAGGGATGGAGCAGACCAAAGATCCCTTTTAGCCCACCACTCTCTTTCCAACAACAGCCAACTATGGGCTGATACAGATGGCCCCAAAGGCCCGGGCCATCTGTGTGGTGCAATTAGAGTTAGGGAGGGCGCAGCATTCATACCCTTCCTATCCCTAATGCGTATGGATGACGCCATTTTAAAATGATGTCATCCATACGGAAGCACCATCAAAATGTCATGGCACGTGCAGCATTTAGGTAATGCTGTGTGTGCCTACCATCATGGCGCTGCGAGAGGGTGCCAATGGCGCCCTTTCCGCGGTGCTAAAAGAAGCTTGAAAACCGAGCTCCTTTTTTGCACCTGGTCCTTGGCGTAGCCTTTAGACGGCCACGCCAAGGACCCCGAAGAGAAAGGGGCCACAGCAGCGGCCCCTTTCTCCCATCGGAACCGCTGTCAGTTGCGGGGTACAGCGGGTGCCCAGGGCGCCTGTTGCGGGGTACAGCGGGCGCCCAGGGCGCCTGGAGAAGTGGCGAGATGGGGCCTCTGGGGCTGCTGGTGAGGCAGCCCTAGCCCCATCCTGCCGCTTCTCTGGGCGGTTGCAGGCCCCCCCTTTTGGGTGGTCTGTACTGCCCCTATGTGTCTGTATCAGTGTCACAATTAAGCTGTGAAGGCAATAGCCTCTTCCTATTGTCTATACTCAATATTCATTCAGAGGTACAAGTGGGATATGTGACAAAATGTTGCTGTGTACCCTCACCTCCCAATGCTCCTACTTATGTTTCCAGCCACCAACCCATGCCTTCATGCAAGATTACTCCACTCAATTCATCCTGCCAATATATATCCCAGTACAGTGGTCCCCCGCCTTACGAATCCCCCGGGTTGCGAAAACCCCGGGATCCGAAAGGCGGCAGACCGGCTTCTTATCCCCCGGGATACGAAATATCCCCCGAGATACGAAGTGAAAAAAGCCATGCGGCCCCTTTAAATGGCCGCGCGGTCCGTTGATTTTAGCGGTCCCCCAGGAAACGAAAGCTTCCGGGTTACGAAAGGTAATCCGGAACGGATTACCTTCGTAACCCGGGGGACCACTGTATTGCTTTCGAACTGACAAGCAGCATTCCATGACTATTGAGAACATTCTATTCCCACCAGGCTGTTAGAGGTGAGTTTAAATGCCTTAAATGTACCTTATCCCATCCAATCTTGGAAGCTTAGCAGGGCCAGCCCTGTGGATGGGAGACCATCAACAAATACCAGGTGCTGTAGACTATATTTCAGAGGAAGGAACTGGCAAAACTACTTCTGAACATTCATGTGATTGCCATAAATCAACAGGTGATTTGAAGGCACACACACATACTGTACTTCTGCGAACTTTAGGCTTCCTCTGAATAGTCTGAAATCTATTTGAGCTCTGTCCAGGTACCACTCCGGTCAGGAATCCCTGTCTTTCTTCACTGTTAGGGATGTAGTGCCACTTCATTTACCTAGATATGTTTTACAGATAGCATGGCAAATAAATACTTAAATATGGGCCTGTCTGCACATTTAGAAGCACACAAATGGAAGAACACTGGCAAGGAAATACAGGGGGCAGGGAAAGAAGGATTGCAAAAACTATCTTCATGTGAAAGGAATGGGCAGGTGGCTACATCTCAGATGCCAAAGAAGACAAAAAGAGGAAAGTATAACTTATAAGAAGAGAACTAATAAAAGTTAGGAGATATGTTTGTTGTGTGCCTTCGTTTCCAACTTATGGTGACCCTAAGGCAAACCTACCACACTGTGTGTGTGTTTATGTAATTGTAAAATTGTTACACAATCTGAACCTGAGGTCAGACTGAAGCTGCTGTGGCGAGTGAAGGAAAGGTGCTAGTAGAGATTTACTACGTATAAACGTATTCTGTTATTGCTGAATTTGGAGAATTTGAGGACAAACTTGCCACTGAGGAAGATTTGTGTTGAAATGTGTCTGGCTTGGCTATAAAACAGATGAAAGACTGAAACAAACTGAAGCCATATGTCCCCCCCCCTTCTGAAGACTTTGGCCCAGTTTATTTCTTGTATGGTTTATACTTTATAGTGTTAGATTTTTTAAAAATCTAGACTATGGTGGTAGTTTTAGATTGTGTAACAATTTTAGAAATTTATTATATATTTCTACATCTCAGATGCCACACACATATGATGTGAGGAGAGTGACTCCACTTTCTGCCTCAGGTTGTGGGACAGCACTCCACGACTCTGGCAATTGAGCCTGAACACCTTCCTCATCAGAGTTCCTATTTACAGGAACCAGAGGATCAAAAACCGTGGTTCCCAAATTTCAACTCTACAGGGTTTTTTGGACTTCAACTCCTAGAAACTCCAGCCAGCTTGACCAACAGTCAGGAACTCTGGAAGCTGAAGTCCAAAACACTTGGGGGACCAAAATTTGGAAATCCCAGGTCTAAAAGGTTGCTAGGCAAAGAAATTTGGGAGCTGGGCTGGGTCTACATCCCCTCCTCTTCACATGAAGACAAAAGAGTTAAAGAGGGATGGGATCTTTGCTGCTTCCCTCAAAACAAGTGAAAGGCAATGCAAAAGTCAGGCTTTATGTCATTATCTTATTTGCAGTCATAATAGAAATTCAGATTCTATCTACAAAAATGTAATTATGCTTTCATTTCATGAAAAAAAAATGGATGTACTCAACCCTTAATAGTATTCAGCCACTAAAGCTCTGTGCAGTGAAGCTGTGCATAACAGATTGTGGCAGCAGCTTTCAAGGAGAAAGCTATCTCTTTCAATGCTACAAGAATAGAGCACAATAATCTAATTCATTTCAATATTGAATCCTTTTAATCTGCAAATTTAATTGGTGACACCTGGCAGTTCAAAAGAGGATGGAAGACATACAGCATAATCCCAGAGAGTGAGACATACCTGTATGCCATAAATTTCAATGGTGTTTCAGTACAGATATCTATATACTCGGATGGGGCCTGCACACTTGAGTTTTACCCATGCTCACCTCAGACAAATGGTGGGATTTTGAAAGGGTGAATTGTTTGCTCTTATTCACCTTCACAAGTTTCTGTTTTGACAACAAATTCACAGAAAGTTTGTACACAAGCTAGTTACGTGCAGATCAATTTATGGGTAAAGCACAGGCAGGAATCAGAAAACTAGTCCCACAATCTACCACTGAGTCCTATGAAATCAGGTCCATATGAAAATGGTATTCAATCCAAAAGACCACATTCACCTGCATCTTCTTTCCATTCTAGGCTGTTATCTAAGATAGAGTCCAGGGTTGTATTCCAAGTCAATGTCCACTGAACTGTAATGCTAATCTTATTAGAACAGGTACAGGGTTTATCTTTGGCTCCCTGAATGTTTTAGACTACAAACTTCCTTATTATCAGCTATTCTGGGTGGGTTTTCTGGGTGAGATGGAAGTCCAATACAACTGGGAGACCAGCTTATCATGTCTATAGTACTATAGTTCCTAGAGAAAAGGTTACCACACTACGGTTGGCATTCTGTTAGTGCCATTCATGGGTATAAGTCCACCTTCTACTTATACAGTGGTCCCCCGGCTTACGAATCCCCCGGGTTACGAAAACCCCGGGATCCGAAACCGGCGGGACCACTAACGTATCCCCCGGGATCCAAAAGATCCCCCGGGATACGAAAGAAAAAAAACGCGCAGCCCCTTTAAATCGGCCGCGCGGTCCGTTTACAATAGCGGTCCCCCAGGAAACGAAAGCTTCCGGGTTACGAAGGTAATCCCAGAACGGATTATCTTCGTAACCTGGGGGACGACTGTATGTTTTTCCCAGTTGTTATAAAGGTTGGTATTCTCTTCCTCCTTTCAGTGGCCAAAGCCTCCCTGGAATTGCATCCTCTAATGAAATCAACCAGAGTTCTCCAGAGGTCTCGCCAGATGATGTAGCAATTTTGCATCTAGCTACAGGGACACATTCAGTTGCTTTTACAATTTTCTCCCACACTCTCTCTCCACCACCCGCTGAATGATGGGGTGGGCCGCAGCAGCCCAGTGCTATGTCTGGCAGTGTTAAATGGTTATCTGTAGCATAATTCTACATGCAGAAACATTCTACACTTGTGCCATGTAGGATGTCAGCCAAAGACAGAGCAATACCAGATATATTGTATTATTCAGTAGTATTGTGGACAGCACTCCAAAAATCTCCAAATTGCATGAAACAGCACAGTGGGGAGGAGGAAGCAATGAACAAGAATGAGGCAGAAAAAGCACTCCTGTTTGCTGAAAATCAACAAAGTAGGAAAGAACCTGGAAGGGCAGAGAGTGGCCCTCCATATGTTTTTGGATGGCAAATCTGATAAGCCTTCATTATTGATTATGCTGCAAGAGCCAATAGGAGCTGCAAGTCTTTCCCCATAGAAAAGTCCACTGCCAGGTGCTTGGCATTCTAACAAAACATATGAGTTAAAAGTTACATAGGCTGAGAACTTTAAAGTTTCTATGTAAAATAATCAAGGCCCTCATGGTGAAGATTAGGGAACCCATAATCACAGGCTCATGACTGCAAGTGAGACAATCTGTCTGTGTTTTGATGCAGACTGAATATCTCTTATCCAAAACGCTTGGGACCATGATTTCAGATTTTGGAATATCTGAATCTGTATGAGATGGGACCAAGTCTAAACAGAAATTAATGTATGTTTCATATACACCTTATGCACATAGCCCAATGGTAATTTTATACAATATTTTAAAAATAATTTTGTCCATGAAACACAGTTTGTATACAATGAACTAGCAGAAAGCAAACGTGTCATTATCACAGGCAGCCATATGACAAAGACTTTTGGGGGATTTTCAACAATATCTTTACACCACATTTTCAACTATATAAAATATTGGAATTAACCAACCACAGACTAAAAATATACTAATACTTCACAGTGGTGGAGATACAGGAGATCTAGTGTAACCAGCCTGAGAAGAAAGCCCTGGCTACCAGGCATTCTTTGGTCTTCCCCATCTCCAGGAAACCCACCAGCCACCTGCTTCTGCCTGGCAAATGATCAAGCAGGAGTGCCACAGCCACTGTCTTGAACACGAAAGCTGGTAGCTGGTACACTGCCCAGAGTCAGGGGAGTCAAAAGAATACAGACTTACCACCACTTCTACTGCTGCCCTATGCCATTTCATATATAAGGGCTTCAACATGTGTCACCATCACATGAGGCCAGATGTGAAATTTTCCACTTGTAGCATCCTGTTGGCACTCAAAGAGTTTTGGCTTTTGGAGCATTTCAGGTTTACGGATTAGAAGAGGGGTGTAAAAGAGACATTACTGGTGGCTGTTCTGTTATAAGCTAATGGACATATAGTATTAGAGCCAGTGTGATACAGTGGTTTGCGTGTTAGACTACAATTATGGAGATCAGGGTTAGAATCACTGCTCGACTATGGAAGCCCACTGGATGATCTTGGGTAAATCACACACTCTCAGCCTCAGAGGAAGGCAAAGACAAGTCCTTGCTGAACTCATCTTACCAAGAAAACCCCATGAAAAGGACAGCATAAGTCAGAAACAACTTGCTGATACACAACAACAATACAGTATGAGGAAGATCAACGGATACAAGAATGTTTTAATGTTTGTGTGTTGTATGCCTTCGAAGTCGTTCCAATTTATGATTGGCACAAAGGTGAACCTATCATGGAGTTTTCTTCTTAAATATGTCAAATCCCACTTCCCACATACAAGAGAATAAGGAAAAGCTTAAATAATAAATGTTCAACTGTTACATGTGAAACGAAAACTAGTAACATTTCCTGAACTTGAAACTCCACTAAAACGCCCACACTAGCTAGAATGTATTGTGCCTGCAACTTCCCGTTTTCTGTCCCCTGTGAATAACACTAAGACAAACCACAGCTAGCTTTTTAATCTGAACAAAATAATAGTGGGGGAAACATCAGTAAAGTGTGCAGAAAATTTGGAAAACTGGTGGTTCAAAAAGAGCTGCCTGGTAAACTAACTTTTCCTGCCCTAGTCTCTGCAACTTCCTGCACTTGCAACTTGTCCTCCAACTTGCCCCACCTTGTCTCAATGACCTTGAAAGATTATGACTCACGGGCAAAAACATAGCATGCTTATTCCCACTGCCAGTCTTTAATGCCAAACTGGTTACATATTTCACTTTTATTTATTTATTTTTCTATCATGGCAGGTTATTAAAAGAGGCTCCTGCAAATATGCCTCTCTTTCCTCAGGGAGATCCTCATAATCTCAGTGCAGACAAAAGAAACATTCAGGTCTTAAAATCGAAATCTTTGGAATGCATCTGCACTGCAGTAATAATCTAGTGTGATGTCCTTTTCACTGCTACGGCTCAATGCTATGGAATTCTGGGGAACCGATGCCACGACAAACTACAATTCTCAGAATTGTACTGAGGTATGGCAGTTAAAGTGGCATCAAACTAGACTATTTCTGCAGTGCAGCAATAACCTCTCTTCTTCTAAAAAAACAAGAGATGGGCTGAAGTCCAAATTTAGGTTGTCACCATGTGTGCAGTGCAAACTTCCTCTTTTTTCCTCCTAAGTGATTCACATGCCAGTTGTGGTCTGAGTTTATTTCGAAAGATATTTAAATGGAGTACCCAAAAGCAATAAAATAAAATAAAAATCCTCATTTCCCTCCCCTTCTCTCCTATGGTTCTGATGCTGTTGCCTTGATTATATAAGCCTCAGTCATGCAGACAGAGGAATGCCAGGGCCCTCTGGAGTTATTTTGTGTGTGTTGGGGGGGGGGGGGGGAGAACAGGTCTGGGACAGTGGTCCTACTTATAAAGAAGAAAGCTTTATAGCCTAAGAAGCAGCATGTGAGATCAGACCAAAGGTCTGAGCAGTTCAGCATTCTGTTCACTAGTAGCCAACCAAACATCAACCGGATGTCCACAATATCACCTTCCCACTCACGTTTCCTAGAAACCTGTACACAAAAGCATACAGACTCCGATGCTGGCAGAGTCTTGTGGCACCTTAAAGATTGATAAATGTATTACTGCAACAGTTTTCATGGACTATGCCCCACTGTCATTCATGAAAAGTCCTGCTATATATGAAAAAATTGTTAGCCTTTAAGGTGTCAGAGAACATTTTTTTTGTCTTGCTGTGACACTTCTACTCCTATGGAGTGAGTATATAGCCATCAGGACTAGTAGCAGTAGTAATAACAATAGCAATAGTAAATGTTACTTCTTTCTCACCTCTAGGGTCAAAGTATGGCACAGCACATTCAAATACAAAACACAATTAAAAATATGTAAATCCACAACTAACATACGATACTATAAAATCATTAAAATACACTCATAGGAGTTCATATACAGATTAAAAAGTCATGATTTAAAATTGACTGGTTAGGCCTGCTGGAAAAGATATGTCTCTTTGTTCACCACAAATCTGTCTGTCAAACCCCTTTTATGGTTGTGTCCCATCGCTGTAAGCTTTGTGCTTGAACTATGGCATGAAGCACTTATTGTCTCCTATCTGAATCTCCTACCAACATTTAGTTTTAGTATTAGGGTTTAGTACTGTATTACAATCGACATCATCAAGAGCCAGTGTGGTATTGTGGTTTGAGTGCTGGACTAGGACTCTGGGAGACCTGGGTTTAAATTTCCACTTATCCATCGAAACGCACTAGATGACTATCTCAGCCACACATGATAAAAAAAAAGTTTTGGATTTTAGAATATTTATGAAGTCTGGATAAGGGAGACTCAACCTATATTTAGAAGGGAGCTCCAGTGTGTTCAGATTGGAATACATAACAATTCAGTTTAAAATGCAGGCCCTTTGCACCTTGCCTTGCTCCTAAGATCTCCCAACAGTGGGCTAACAGCACTTTGCATGCTCTCAGACTTTGAATACTTTTTCTTCCCTCACACTAAGAACAGCCAACGTGGTGTAGTAGTTTGAGTGTTAGACTGTGACTCTGGGGACCAAGGTTCAAGTCTCTGCTCAGCCATGGAAACTCACTGGGTGACCCTGAGCAAATCACACTCTCTCAGCCTCAGGGGAAGGCAATGGCAAACCTCCTCTGGACAGATCTTGACAAGACAACCCTGTGACAGGACTGCCATGAATCAAAAATGACTTGGAGGCACACAACAACAACAACAACAACAACAACAAGCTAGAACTTAAACATTATTCCAAATGTATGGAATATTTTAACCTTGGTCTAACCACATTCTCCAAGTGGGCTAGTGATTTATGAAAGTCACACTCTCTCAGCCTCAAGATAAGGCAATGGAAAACCTCTTCTGAACAAATCTTGCCCTTGAGTCACCCTAAGTCGGAAATGATTTGAAGGCACACAATACACACACAACACACACACACCCTAATCCCATCAACTCACGCTAGTGACCTAAGAGCACTTGGCATACTCTCTGAGAGCAGGGTGACCAGACATTATAACCACAAAGGAAGACAAGACACTGCAAACCAGTTCTCCATTATAAATATAAATCCATGCTTCTGCTCCAGATAGAGGACCTTTTGGCATTCCTCTTGGATAGGAGCCTAAAGGGGAGGGCAGGTCCTGGAAAAGGAGGATGCCTGGCCATCTCGTATAAATATAAATTCATGCTTCTGAGTCATGCTCAGAATGGAGGACCTTCTGAAATTCCTTCTGGTCAGAAGGCTGAAATGGGAGGGCAAGTGCTATAAAAGGAGGACATCTCGTCACCCTGTATCCGTATAAATTCACGCTTCTGCTCCAGATAGAGGACCATTTGGCATTCCTCCTGGGCAGAAGGCTGAAAAGGAGGACATCTGGTCACCCTGTATAAAGATAAGGTCATCTTTCTGCTCAAAAATGGAGGACCTTTTGGCATTTCTCCTGGGCAGAAAGCTGGAATGGGAGGGTAAGTCCTGGAAAAAGAGGACGCCTGGTCACCCTGTCTAAATATAAATTCCTGCTTCTTAAACCTCTTGGAGAGAAGCCAGAAACGGAGGACAGGTGCTGCAAAAGGAGGACATCTGGTCACCCTGTATCATTATAAATTCCTGCTTCTGCACCAGAGAGAGGAGCTTTTGGCATTCTTCCTGGGCAGAAGCTGGAAATGGAGGGCAGGTCCTGGAAAAAGAGGATGTTGGTGAACACACACTCTCAGAGAGTCCTTGGTACTCAGCCCTAATGATGAGCCCAACCAGAGGAGGATGGAAGCCTCAGACATTGGATGCCAAGGAAGCCTTCATCCAAGGAAGGAGGGAGGAAGAGGAGGCATCCCCCTTTCCTTTTCCTCCTCCCTGAAAGGCTGCTCTGATGCTGATGCTGATGCTGATGCTGCTTCCAAGCATCGTGTGACGTCTCTCTGGAGCCAGAATCCACAGCGACTCGCCAAGCGTCACGTACACACAGGAGGAGGAGCTACACAAGGGTTACTTACTCCAAGCAGGGGGCCAACCTGCAAAGTGCTAACATGCTTCTTCCACCCACAACTACCAGGCATTGATGATCACTAAGGAATGTCTCCAGCTTTCATTGGCATTTCCTACATTTATTTTTATTTTTATTTTAGTGGCCTGCCTTTTCCTTGAATGAATGCCCCGCCACATCTTTGGGGTGCCTCTTGTGCGGTCACCTTGCTCCGGAGAGGTGTGCCCTGGTTTTCCCCTGAGGCTGAGAGAGTGTGACTTGCCCAAGGTCGCCCAGGGGGTTTCCATGGCTGGGCTGGAAATCAAACCCGAGTCTCCAGAGTCTTAGGCTGCATCCAGACTGGAGAAATAACCTGGTTTGGTACTGCTTTCACACTTATCTGGCTCAAGACTATGGAATTCTGGGAGTTGGAGTTTGTTGTGGGGCCCAGAGCGGAGCAGAGCTCCGCTCTGGGCCCCACAACAAATTCCAACTCCCAGAATTCCATAGCCTTGAGCCAGATAAGTGTGAAAGCGGTACCAAACCAGGTTATTTCTCCAGTGTAGAGCCTCTGTCCAACTCTGAAACATCTGCCGTCTTTCCCTTCCTTTTATGACCCATTTTATGACCCATTTCAAAGGCCTTCAAAGAGGGCAATCCAAAGCACCCTGATGTGGCCTGAAGCGGTGACCCATAAACTACATATCCCTGATCCATCTCACGTAAAGCAGCAGCCTAGGTGCGGGTGGGGCATCTGGGCCAAAGAGAAGACTTTCCTGGCACAATTTTCCCATTTTGGTTTCTTTTGGGTCAACCACCTTCCTTTTTGCTTTAGCCGTGCTGTCCTTTTAGACGCCCCCACAGATGCCCTGAACCATCCAAGGCGGAATCACACAGGTCCAAACCACACAGCAGAAACAATCCAGTTTGAGGCCGCTCGGTGCTAGGGACTCCTGGGAATTGTAGTTTACAGGCTCTCTGACAGAGAAAGCTCAACATCTCACAAAACTAGTTTCCGGAATTCCTTGGCACTCAGCTAGGGCAGTTAAAGCGGCTTCAAACTGGATTATATCGGCAGTGTGTTCTGGACCACAGATTCCCTGAGAATGCATCTGCACTGCTGAAATAATCCAATTTGATACTGCTTCAACTGCCATGGCTCCCTGCTATGGAATCCTGGGAAAGTGTAATTTTGTTAGAAGACTTCTCTGCCAGAGTGCAAGTCTCTGAGGATTTGCAAAGCATGGAACCAGGGCTGGTAAAGTGGTGTCAACCTGGAAGATTTCTGGACATAGCGTTAACACAGAGGACATGTCCCCAAAAAGGAGGACTTCTGCTCATCCTATATATATATATATATATTCCTGCTTCTTAGTCCCATTCCGAATGGAGGACATTTTGACATTCCTCCTGGACAGAAGTTTACATGGAGGACATGTCTCAGAAAAGGAGGATGTCTGGTCACCCTGTATAAACTCATGCTTCTTAGTCCTGCTTAGAATGGAGGACATTTTGCCATTCTTCCTGGACAAAAAGGTTGAAACGGAGGACAGGTCCTGGAAAAGGACACCCTTTATAAATATAAATGTCTGGTCACCCTGTAAAAATATATATAAATTCAGGCTTCTTGCTCAGAATGGAGGACATTCTGAAACTCCTCCTAGACAGGTCGACACGGAGGACACGTCTCAGAAAAAGAGCACATATCTGGTCAACCTGTATCTATATAAATTCAGCTTCTTAGTCCGGCTCAGAATGGAGGACATCGACATTTGTCCTGGAGAGAAGGTATTGAAATGGAAGGCAGGTCCTGGAAATGGAGGACGGCTGGCCACTCTCCTCCTGAACAAACCAAGAAAACCCAGGACAGGGTTGCCATGAGCCCAAAAGGACTTGGAAGCACATACTGACACCACCGCAACCTAAAACCAGTCTTTTTTCCCCATTCACTGGTGCCATCTGTTCCAGAATCAGAGCCTCTCTGCCAAGGGAGGCGAAGAGAGATGCCAAGAGATGAAGACCCAGGGTCTTTGGCAGGCGGGTGATGATGATGATGATGCTCCATCCTCTCTGGGAGGCCAGTCACAAGATGGGGAATGGAAAAGGGAGGAGGAGGAAAGGAGTGGGAGCCTTGCCCGGCCTTCCCGCACGCCCAGCACGTTGCCAGGCTCAGCCAGTGTGGAACCCCAGGCTGGGCACGTTGCTGCTGCTGCTGCTGCTGGCCTGCCTTCTCTCTTGCTCCAGTTGATCTCAGCTCAGTGGTGCCAGCTGCAATCGCCTTAAGCGCCAAATCCGCCGCCGGTGGTACCCAGGTGGGCACATGGGGCATCCTTCTAGAACAGGCCCCGGCTTCCTTGGTCCGGCCATGTTGGGTGCCATCCAAGTGGCCCACACTTAGGTCTACACTTGTTGCAGCTGCAGAAATAACTCAGACTGCATCCATATTGGAGAAGTAACCTGGTTTGGCCTTGCTTTAAGGGCCCTGGCTCAAGGCTATGGAATTCTGGGAGTTGGAGTTTGTTGTGGGCCCAGAGCGGATGCTCTGGGCCCACAACAAACTCCAACTCCCAGAATTCCATAGCCTTGAGCCAGGGCCCTTAAAGCAAGGCCAAACCAGGTTACTTCTCCAGTGTGGATGCAGCCCCAGTTTGACACTGCTCGATATTTGGGGACTATTTATCCTTCTGGGGTCTCTTCTGCACTGCAGAAATAACCCAGTTTGATGCCACTTTCACTGCCATGGCTATCAATGCTATTGGGTTTCAGGGACTTGTTTAGGGAGCTCTTCATTAGCCTTCTCTGTTCAGAGAGCTCTGGTGCCCCACCAAGCTATAATTCCCAAGACTCCATAAAAGCACTATCAAAGTGGATTATTTCTGCAGTGCAGATGCAGCCAGGGACTTGGAAGGACCTTTCCCTCAGCTCCGACCTTGTTGCTTCCGAGCCAGGCCCTTTTGAGGTCCCTGATCCCAAGATGGTTTCCAAACCCATTGGTCTGCTCCCATAGCTGTTGAAGCAGTTGGCATTAGGGCTCTGTGAGTGACCAGGGTTCGAATCCTGGCAGGGGGTTGGACTGGATGGCCCCTTGGGGTCTCTTCCAACTCCGCGATTCTATGATCCTAAGTCAGAAAGGACTTGAAAGCACCCTGGGAGAAGGAGCCCAGGGTTCGAATTCCAGGCCGACCTGGGTCAGGCCACACTCTCTCAGCCCTAAGAAAAGGCTTGACAGCATACCGTAAGAGAGGTTCAACACTGGGAAGAGAGGGTTCGCATTCCAAGTTTGGAGGGGGGTTGACCTTAGCCAGGTCACACTCTCTCAGCCCCAAAGGGCCAGCAAAGGGAGACCCCACGTCGCCACGATAAAGTCAGAAAGGAGTGGAAGAAAAGGGCAACGTTGGACTAGGAGACCCTGGGTTCCAATCCAGACTTGGCTGCATCCATACTGGAGAGATAACCCGGTTTGGGCCCCGCTTTAACTCTTTGTCTGACTCACTCGCTATGGAATTCTGGGAGTTGGAGTTTGTTGTGGGGCCCTCTGGGCCCCACAACAAACTCCAACTCCCAGAATTCCATAGCAGTGAGTCAGACAAAGATTTAAAGCGGGGCCCAAACGCGTTCATTCTCCAAGTCACACTGTCTCAGCCTCCAGGCTTCCAGGGATGCTGGCTCTTACCTTGAGCATCCCCTCCGCTGGTCAGGACCCCGATGGCCTTCCCGGCTCCGGAGAGGTTCTCGAAGAACTTCTTGTCCGGCATGTTGTAGGAGGAGGAGGAAGAGCGAAGGGCCGGGGAGCGAGAAGGAGGAGGAGAGGAGGAGGAGGCGGCTGCTGCTGCTGGAGCCCTTCCAGCCGGGGCCGAGGAGGAGGAGAAGGAGGGGAAGGCAGGGGAAGGGGGGCCCTGAGACTGCGGAGGAGGAGGAGGAGGGGGAGACTGGGCCGCCGGGGCTGGGGCTCCCTGCCGAGGCGAAGGGGACCTGGAAGCCTCCTCTCCTCCTTGGGCTGAGTCCCGACTGGAGCTCTGGACGCGGACGCTTTGGATGCGCACCGAGTAGAAGACTTTGCTGGTGTCTGAAAAGCGAAAGAGAGAGAAAGGGAAGAGATGATGCTGCTGCTGCGTTCCTCCTCCTCTTCTTGTGATTGACACACACACTAAAGCCTGGACCCGCCTCTCCCTTTGATGGACAGGGAGGGAGGACCAATGGGAGGGCAGGGGCAGGGAGGAGGAGGGGCTTCTTCCAAACCTGGGTTAGGTGGAGGGAGGGGGGACAGGAGGAGATGATGATGATGGTGGTGGTGATGATGATGATATTTTATTTATATGCTGCCTCTGCACCAGGCTTTTAAAACATATATATATATATATATATATACAGTATAAAACCATCCCCAAAATTGTTCCCTCCAAACCTTAAAATATATAAAATCCCCTATAATAACAACAACAACAACAACAACAATTATAACATTGCGATAACCATAAAAGAACCAGAGACAGGAAGAATGTCCAGTGCGATGGGCCATTTCAGAGGGCAACCACGCGAAGTATTGAGGAAAGGCCTGTCGGAAGAGGTCCGTCTCGACGGGTTTCTTTATTTTAAAAAAAAGGTGTCAAGAGCAGTGATGGGCCAGATCTCCTCCGGCAGGCCATTCCATAGAAGGTTCTCTGGGTGAATGCAGACAACCGGGTTTTCATCAGCTCCAGGAAAATTTTCCCTGAGGACCCCAGTGCGCTGGGTGGGCTGTATGGAAGGAGGCGATCCCACAAACAGGTTGGACCCAGGCCATGTGGGGCTTTAAAGGTCAAAGACCATCACCTTGTACTGGGCCGGGAAACTAACAGGCAGCCAATGGAGAGATTTCGGAATAGGTGTTATATGGTCGCTTTTAGTTTTACCAGTGGCCAGTCTGGCTGCCATGTTTTGAACTAGTTGAAATTTCCAGACTAGGCACAAAGGTAGCCCCATGTAGAGTGCATTGCAGAAATCAAGTCGTGAGGTTACCAGTGCATGTACCATAGTTTCCAGTTCATCTGGAACTAGCCCTGATGGCGCAGTGGTTAAATGCCTGTACTGCAGCCACTCACTCAAAACCATAAGGTGGCGAGTTCAAGACCAGCAAAAGGGCTCAAGCTCGACTCAGGCTCGCATCCTTCCGAGGTCGCTAAAAGGAGTACCCAGATTGTTGGGGACAAGTAGCTTACAGTTGTAAACTGCTTAGACACGCCTTAGGCGGTATGAAGCGGTATATAAATCAAGCTGTTTTGTTTTTTTAACCTGGTTCCAGGAAAGGACGCAGCTGGCGCATCAGCCACCGAGGAGAGGACTGGGTAGGCCTTGGTGCTCAGCCCAGTCCTCTTCCCCGCGGTGAGCACCCAGGCCTCTTCTTGGTGTCTTCATGCTTGGCCCAGGCCTCTCCTCTGCGGCTGCAGTGGAGGGGACTTGGCCAAAAACCCAGGCCTCTTCCCGGCGGCTTCGCTTTCCTCGGGCTGAGGAGGGGGAAAAAAGCTGCTGAGGAGAGGCCTGGGTCAAGCACCCAGTCCTCTTCTCAGTGGCTTCACTTTCTTTAGCCCAAAAGGAGTCCGTGGACACCGCTGTCATCGGGGACAAAAAATGACCCTCTGGATTATCTGATATTTTCAGGTATCTGACTATCAGCTGGCCTGTTTATGTCGGATAATGGAGACTCTACTGTAGTACAATAATGGTGGGCAGGATCATCACATATATGGAGGAGGGTGTCTTTACATGGCTGGGTGCTATTCTGGGAAGGCCTGCCAGAAGAGGTCCATCTTGACAGCTTTCTTAAAGCTATCTAGGTTAGTAATTTGATGGATCTTGTCTGGCAGGTCATTCCATAAGGTGGGAGTGGTTGCAGAGAAAGTTCTCTGGGAGGTCACAGTCAATCTGGTCTTTAAGGGTTGCAGTAGATTCCTCCCAGAGGTGCAGCGTTGGACTAGGAGACCCTAGGAGACCCTGGGGTGGATTATATGGAAGTAGATGATACCTTAGATAGGCTTTAAAGGTGATAACCAATGCCTTGTACTGTGCCTGGAAACTAATGGGCAGCCAGTGGAGCAACTTCAATATTAGTGTGATATGGTCATTCCTGGTTGTTCTTGTGATCAGCCTGGCTCCCCTATTCTGTACCAGTTGGAGTTTCCGGCCTAGGCACAAGGGTAGCCCCATGTAGAGCGCATTGCAAAAATCAAGTCTTGAAGTTACCAGTGTGTGTACTACGGTTTTGAGGTCGCCCGGTTCCAGGAACGGACACAGCTGGTGTATCAGGCTCTCTTAACTGTTGCATTCACCTGAATTCTCATCTGAAGCGATGGCTCAAGAAGCACCTCCAGACTGCAAACACAGTCCTTGCACAACTACATGTTGCAAGCTTTCAAAGTCACACTGACTTCTTCATCAGGTACACAGGAGAAAATAATTGAAGATGTTAGTCATAGGCCTGCATTTTCTGTTTCTGGTCCTGGTTCAGATGGTAGGAAGGGCTTGCCTGGTTCAGATGGTAGGAAGGGCTTGTTTGCTGGGTTCTCACTGGGGTCACCAGTAGATTTTCAAAGTCAAGGAAATTTAGTGTCCATTTGCAATTCAATGAAGATGTTTCCTGGGAATCCAGCATGTCTCCTTCCTTTGTGAAACCATAGGCATCTTTCTCAAGAAGTCTTCATGTTTTGCATCAAGAAAACTTTAGGTGGTGTAGAGGTAAAGCATGGCAATCAGTCCCAATATTAGAAAAATTGCTTTACATTTGTATTTGAATTGCAAATGGACACTAAATTTCCATGCTAGGGAATCCTAGGAATTATAGTTTATTGTGGCAACAGAGCTCTCTGACAGAAAAAGCTAAATGTCTCACAAAACACGAGACATTTATTCCATAGCATTGAGTTACAGTCTGTAAGTGGTCTCAAAACTAGATTATTTCTGCAGTGTGTTTTGGACCAATGACATTTCCAGGGCCCATCTTCTGTTCCATAATTATAAGGGGTCACCCCTAGGTCTCAGGGTGTGGCCTTGAAATCTCAGGGTTTAGCATACCGGTAGTCCTGACCTGGAAGCCCTACCCATGACTGGATCCAACACATTGATTTAGAACGGGCTTAGATCATGCTGAGCTCCAGATGTAGCTGGAATGCACCCAACATTTCTCAATATTGCCTGTACTGGCCAGGACTTGCAGTCTTACAAGGTCTGAAAGGTTGCATGATTCCCAGCCCTGGTTTGGAAACAAGACCCATTGTATGCAGTGACACTTTATGCTTTGGCTATTTTCTGCAAGGTTATTCTCACAGTCAGTGAAGAAGAGGAGGCAAGTGCAAGTATACATCATGACTTGCTCACATACACTGTAACTGAAAAACAAGTCCAATGGAGGTTTGAAACAAAAACAAAACAAACAGCTTCATTTATATACCGCATCATACCTTAAGGAGTGTCTAAGCGGTTTACAACTGTAAGCTACTTGCCCCCAACAATCTGGGTACTCATTTTAGCGACCTTGGAAGGATGCAAGCCTGAGTCGAGCTTCAGCCCTTTGCTGGTCTTGAACTCGCCACCTTATAGTTTTGAGTGAGTGGCTGCAGTACAGGCATTTAACCACTGCGCCAACTTAGGGACTCAACAGATAGCGGAGAGGCCTGCAGCCACCCCTTTCCTCATCAGATTGGAGCCGCAGCAGCTACACACTGTATCCCTGATCTGGCCTTTCTATGGCGCAGAAAGAAGCTGTAAAAAGTGACTACTTTTTGCACTGTGGAAAGGGTGTCATAGCCACTGCAGCGGTGGCTTTTTGCTGCTTCATTAGTGCAGCGCATGTGAGCTGCTCTCCATCTGGTCAGGCAGGTGGTGCGGTGGGGGTGGAGTCAGGGTGGCTGGCATGCAGGTGCCACCCACCCCACCCCACGCCACCCCATTCTGCCTCCATGCTGGCTCTTTATGCAGATCTGTTGAGCCCCTTAATCTCCCATCAGCCCTAGCCAGCTTGGCCAGTGATCAGAAATTCTGGGTATTGTTGTCCAAAACATGTAGAAGGCACCAAATTGGAGAAGGGGGGGGCAAGGGGCAATTTTTTCATAAAATGGAGTATGTGACTTCAATCCTATATGTTCATGCATATTGTAGTTCTGCATGCAGAACTATGCTACAACAGGAATTGAGCGACCATCAGAAATACACCCTAGGTATCCAGTGCAATGTCCCCATGATTACACATGAAATGATTACATTCTCCACAAAGGTCTGCTGGAATCCTTTGACAGTTCAGCAAATGATTTAATCAGATTGCATCTGGCTATGGGAACATAGCCAGACAAACCCCACTACTCTCCACCTGACATACAATAGCCCAAGAGGGCTTTGGTCAATGTGAGCAAAAATATCCTCTGCATTAACCAAGAAAGGGACATACATTGGCACAAGGTTTGCTTATGTCTATGGATGCCAATAAGAGGATGCCAACCTAAGCTGGCATTAAAATTATGTTCTAGTACTAGAATGGCTGGCTGTAGAAGGGAACAGAACTGTGCATATGCATGACAAGCTACCATCTCTTCTACGTAACTATGTCAAGTGTAATAGTCTTTATTCTCTATTATATTTAACCACCTTAGATGCTTCACACTCCGTAATGCTGTTGTTGTTTGGCTTCGAGTTGTTTCTGTCTTTATGGCGACCTTATTATGGAGTTTTCTGGGCAAAATTTGTTCAGAGGAAATTTGCCATTGCCTTTCCCTGAGTCTGAGAGCATGTGACTTACCCAAGGTGACCCAGGAGGTTTCCATGGCCAAGCTGGGACTCGAACCCTGGTCTCCAAAATCGTAGTCCAACACTCAAACAACTACACCACGCTGGTTCTATCTCACCCAGAAAAATTAGTTCATTGTCAGTTAAAGTAGATCTTTCACCATGTTAATCTGCTTCTCTGTGGGCTTGAAAATCAATAACTGCAGAGACTGTAATGACTGCAGCAATGAACAGGGATGCCTGTATAGGGTTCAAAAAGGAGCAACCCTAACCCAGAATTGGGACTAATCCGCAGCAAACCAATGTTTCCTATTATCCTGAACAGTTTGATAGTGGCAGTGAGTCTTATTGCAGCTATTAGATGGGTGATGCATAATAGGATTTTAGTTTAGTTAATCTAGTTATATCCTACCTGGGTCATGGACACACAAAAGCATGAAATCCAGCTCTCTGTGTCACCCTCTCCCTCCCCTACTGTCATGCAAACACCAGGTCAGTGAGACCTCTTTTCCACAGAATGATTTTCTATCTTTTTGGCTTGCAATCCCAATGAACATTTTGGATGCCTTTTTAAATGAACTAGCTGATAGAAAGAGTGCCTTTTGGGAAAGAAGAGCATCTTCACTATTGGTTGTTTAGAATAAAGTGATGTCACTAAAGAAGTAACTGTAATGTAATTAAAAGAGCTCTAATTAAATCTAGCAATTACCAGAATAAACAGGCAACATGAGAGAACATCCAGGCAGCATACTAATAGTCCCATTTTATGCATGTTTATAGTAAGTCATTATGGGGCTTTCCAGACCACCCAAAAGGGGCGGTCCGCAATTGCCGCAGGAAGCAGCGGGATGGGGCTGAGGCTGCCAGACCAGCAGCCTCCACGGCCCCATCCCGCCACTTCCAGAGGCTGCGGGGAAGTGGCAAACTGCACTGCCCGCTGCACCCCGCTTGAGGAGGCGGGCCTGAAGGGAGAAAGGGGCCGCCACTGCGGCCCCTTTCTCCCAGGGTCTTTGCCACGGCTATCTAAAAAGGAGCTCCATTTGAAGCTCCTTCTTTGTGCTGCGGGAAGGGCATGATTTGTGCCCTCCCACAGCGCAAAGGCGTCATGGCATGCGCAGCACGTCTAGCAGCTGCGCACGCCATGACGCCATCATGGCGCGCCCGTATGGACGCTGCCATTTAATTATGACAGCGCCCATACGTGCTAGGGTTAGGGAGGGTTTGAAAGCTGTCCCCTCCCTAACCCTATCCACGCTTTTTATAGCCCTTATCGCACACTTTCATGCCCGTCTAGATCGGGCCATAGTGTTTTCATTCTCACACAATGATACAGAGTGGCAGCTAATGGTCACTGGCTGTGCTGATGGAGACTGATGGAAGTTGCAGTCCATCTATAGAGTTGGTTGTTGTTTTTTGCTGTCAAGTCTGCTTTGACCTATGGTAATCTATGTATGAGAGAGCTTTATGTGCTTTGGACATCAAAGCCCGACTCAAATTTTATAAACTCATAACACTAAGAATACTGAAACTCACAGATTTCCATAGGCTGTGTCTAGATAATTTATTATTATTATTATTATTATTATTATCCCACCTTTCCCCTAGTACAGGGAGTTAAGGTGGTTTAGCTTAGAGTAGCTATAGCAAAATCTATTGACAACTTATAAGGCTGCATCTACACTGCAGAATTAATGCAGTTTGAAAACTTTAGCTGCCATGGCTCAATGCTATGGAATTCTCCAATTTGTAGTTTTGTGAAATATTTAGCCTTATCTGTTAGGAAGCCCTAGTGGCACAACCTACAAATCCCAGGATTCCATAGGATGGAGCCATGACAGTATTTCCTTTTGAGCCAGTGGCTCAACAACTGGCACCATCCAGGAACCAACACTTTAACTAGCCCTGTTGTAAATGATAATATATTTGACACTTTGAAGGGTCTTTTTAACATGTGAAGGCCTCTTGCATTCTCAAATATACAGTGTGCTTCCTTTATTTGTATTTTTATTATTATTTCTGTTCAATGTCCATAAGTCATATTGCAACTTTTTCATACTGTTTCCCTATCTTTTCACAGTGCTTGTCTTAAACTTCCCTTCTTCTTTATTATTGGCATTTTCATGACTTTTCTATACTTCTGCATAGCAGATATGAACAACCACAATTTCCTAAGTTACCCTTAATTTGTTTTCCACTTTCTGTGAATTTCCTCTAAAGTTCTCTGCCTTTACTGCCTATGCATATACTGTACATACAGCATTTTTCCTTTTTGTCTCCATTTAATTTCATCTGTTAACCTTTCATTCCTGATTCCCACCCCATTACAAAGTTCTGGTACCTTAAAATTGACTTGAATCACATACCCCACCCTCACTACCACTGTTTTTGTCCTTACTCTCTTTTTGTTGTTTCAAAAATGATTTTTTATGAGTTATTATTAGATTGTGCAGGACTACTTATTGATTTCTCCCACCAGCTCTAATGGCGTATTTATACAATGCTTTCTTCTGCTTAGCTTCATTATACTTCACTTTACATTGCACAGCCTTTTACATTGTTATTCGTTCTGTTTGACAGTGTATTTTCAAATATCACTTAAGGCCATAATCCGATTTAAACACTTCCCTAGGCATAAATGTCACTGAATACAAAGGGTATTATTTCTGATCAAACACACATAAGGTTGCATTGTTCATTTTAGAAATACCACAAATATATCAGTGCTTAATAACTGAAATTTAAAACTCATTAAAACTGATTATTTGTCTCCTTTCTTCTCACTTTTTAAAGCATTTGTTTCTGCCCTTTGTGGGAGGATGATATATAAGTGTGTGTGTGTCTGTGTGTGAAGTGTTAATATTTTGGAAAAATATATAATAACATTCTGAATATATTTTGAAACAGAATAATACTCTGTGATTCTCTCTCTCTCTCTCATTCTCTCTCTCTCTATATATATACTGTACTCACAGAGTGTTATTCTGTTTCAAAATCCCTAGTTTTTCACTTTAGGCACTGCCCTGTACTGTAGCCAAATGCCAAAGAGGAGAAGTTGTGCTAGAGTGAATTTCAACAGAAGTATCTCCATCACAATAGTAATAATTATCATCTCTGGTTTAATATCTAACCTTTCTTTACATCTGCTGAAATTTGCTCACCTACACAAATGTTGTACAGTGTAGCGCAGTGGTTTGAACATTGTTCTAGGACTCTGGAGACCAGGGTTCAAATTCCGGCTTGGCCATGGAAACCCACTGGGAGAGCTTGGGCAAGTCACACTCTCTCAGCCTCAGAGGAAGACAAGAACCAAAACAAAAAACAAAAAAAAAACCCTCTCTGAACAAATTCTGCTAAGAAAACTCCACCTTTGAGTTACCATAAGTCAGAAATGACACAACAGCAAACCACGACGGTTTATCAGTGATTTTCAAACAGAAAGTGCCCTTTTCCTTCCCTTAACACATTGTGAGATTTCTTTGGATTTTGCTCTCATCTATTTCTTCATTCATCCTCTCCCCTCCTCTCTTTCTCTCTCTCTCTCATGGTTCATATGATTTCCCCTTCTTCCTCATGGACTTACATTCAGACATCTTTTAGTCTCTGTAGTTCCTCCTCAGTCACAATAAAATAAAACAGCATAAAATAAAATGTCGTCTCTAGTTCAATTTCTAAGACACTCTTCTCTCACAGGAAAAAGACTATAGCAATTCGAAACAGGGAGCTGCTGGTCTTTTCCAACCAACTGTCACCAACTGCCAGATTCTTCCTTCCCACCCACACATTCATCCCTGTCAGATCTTTTTATTGTTTCTAATGTTCCATTCCAGGTTTGCTCATCCACAGCCTGCATCAAGATGGACGTTTTTCATGGAAAAAGGAAAGTTATTACGTACGGTTTTTGACTTACAGCAACCCTGAGGCAAGCCTATCATAGGTGTTTTTTGGCAGGTGTCTTCAGAGCAGGTTTGCCATTGCCATCCTCTGAGGCTGAGAGTGTGTGACTTGCCCAAGGTCACTGAGTATATTTCTCTTGCTGGGCCAGGATTTAAACCCTGGCCTCTAAAATCATGGTCCAACACTCAACTGGTTTTCTATATATACCCTCCTGATTGAGATGCACACACCTGCTGGGTTGTCTTGGCAAGTTTCTTCAGAGGGGTTGTCATTGTTATCCTCTGAGGCTGAGAGAGTGTGACTCAACCAAGGTCACCCAGTGGGCTTTTATGATCAAGTAGGACATTGAATCTTGATTTCCAGAGTCATAGTCCAACACATTCACCCCGGTCAGATCTTTTTATTGTCAAACACTCAAATGAAATAATACCCATCCCCCCTTTGTAGGCATAAAAATGGAATAGGAAAACTCATTTTGTGTTGTTGGCCTGCGGTGGTTTCACTTTTGTGTCTATGGCTGGCCTTCTTCTTTTCTACTTGCTAGCATGGTATGGTCCCCAAATTTGCCATTAGAACAGAAATGAATCTTCTATGTTCTAAAAACATTTAAATGTTGTTTTAATTAAGGGTCTGAATGAGGGTGAATCTACACTGTAGAAATAATGCAGTATGACATGGCTTTAACTGTCATGATTTCATCCTAGATAATCCTGGGATTTGTAGTTTAGTGAGGCACCAGCAAGCTGAGAAGGGTAAAGACATTGTAAAACTACAAATCCCAGGATTTCAAAGGAGGCTGAGTCTAGACTTAGATTAGAGTAGCCACACTGAAATTAAATGACAGCCTCTAAGGCTGCATCTACACTGCAGAATTAATGCAGTTTGACACCACTTTAACTGCCATGACTCAATGCTATGGAATTCTGGGAATTATAGTTTTGGGAAACAGACAGCCTTTTCTCTCAAAATGTTTGGTGCCACAGCAAACTACAGTACCCAGAAATCCATAGCATGGAGCCATGATTGTTAAAGCATTGTGAAACTGGGTTATTTTTACAGTGCAGATGCAACCTTTGCAAACGTATACTGGGGTGCGGGTGTGTGTGTGTCACAAATTGTGTTTTTGTATCCTATTACATTCTATTAAACTCTCAGAACCATATATTTTAAAACCTGTGGTATTAATATCACCCTATCAAAGCATCTGAGCAAGTGGATTGATATCCACAAAATCTCATGCTGAAATATAAATCAAACTTTCCGCTGCTTCTCAATTATATGTTGTATATTATATATTTATTTATCCTTCATTTCAGCAAAAAATATACTGAAAGGCTTTTGGAAGGGCTGGCATAAAATTAATAAGGCAATACCTGCCTAAAGGCTGAGGATCTAAAATGACACAGCATGGAAGGAAAGGGGCACATGGAAGAAAGAGGAAAAAGTTTTTCAGCTGGATTGGTAGAACAGATCTGCTTCATTTATGGTGCCACATAGTTTGGGTAAGAATTTCTTACCAGTGGCCTATTTGAATGGGACTAAGTGAACTTGTAAAACTAAAGATTTGACTTGTAGGACTAAATATCTAAATAATTGAGGAAAGGGGTTCACCCTTGCCTTCCCTACGTTTCACTGTAACAAGCTCATAGATTTCACATCCAGTATCTCCATGAGTTTTAACATGTTAAGTTAAGGGGTACATAAGTCTTAAATTACACATGCGTGAGGGTTGAAGCTGAGAGCAGTTAGGACTGGCACAACCAAAGCAGTCTGACATCTAGTTTAAAATAACAACAACAACAACAACGATGATGATGAACACAGTAGGAGAGAAAAGAAGGACTTGTGGCTGCTATATCTCAAAACAATCAGAGTGAAGGTTTTAATTCTCTGCAAGTCAAAGAACAAAATATACAAAACAGTGCTTTATTTTTATAAGATACACAATGCTTCAGAGGAAACAAAATTGGCAGTCAGAACCGGGAGTGGGTGGGAAACACCATGTTGGTGTTGATACAGAAGCAGTCAGCCTAAAACAGCAGAAAATTTCTACTGAAAGGAGGGGAGGGGAGCCACTGTACTGCATAATATGTTTATTGGACTGGAGCATGTGTTCCTATAAATCAATGGAGGGAATTTCATGGCTTTGCATGGTACCAGTCTGCAAATCACAGCAATCTTTGTCAAGATAGCTAATGATAAGGAGTGCTGGGAGCTGCAGTACAACAACACATGGAGGCTTTTATGATTCCCAAACCTGCTATAAATTTACCATGCTGTATAGTTAGGTGGGACTTAATAACCAATCCAATATTGCTAAGGGGAAAAGTATATCTCTTTATCAGGCTTCTTTCTATTGGCTAACTTATTTTCTGATTCTGATTTTGTTTTCCTGAATCAACCTCTCTTTTATTCAAATCCTTGGCTCCAAAATTTGTGCATGGTTAATATGGCAAACCGTTTTGGATAGATCCACTCTCTGGACCATCACCACAGTTCCAAAGTCTTGGGCTCCTGTATTTTTGTCCTTTCTTTCCTGGATCACCTTTCCCCTTTAAGATCCCTCCTCTGAGCAATGGCAATGGCAAACCTCTACTGAACAAATCTTCATAAGAGTTTTGCCTTGGTTCACCAAAAGTTGGAAACAACTTGAATGCACACAACAGCAACAATAACAAAGACCTTAACTGTTTACTTTAGGTATGGAAAGGGAAGATATATGAGGGGATATCATAAAGTTTTAATTATCACCTTTAAAAAAATTGACAGAAAGTTTGTTTTGATTTATATTTTTTAACTTATCTCTATGTAGTCACCATCCAGATTTACACATTTTCCTCAGCGTTTCTTGACACCCTCCCCCCCATACCATTATTATAGAAGTCTGCGCCTGACAAGGATTTTACACATTTAGTCACTTCTGGCAGAGCCAGTCACAAAAATAAAGGACACAATGAGTTGATTTTATCAGCAACGCACACTTAGGGCCAATGATGACACTGACAAAATTTCATCAATATGCCATAATAACTTCCAGGTGATAATTATTACTTTACAATACCCCCTCATAAGGTGCAATCTGCAGATTTCTACAATATCAGGTATTCGGAGGGTCAAGATACGCTGGGAAAAAATGTATAAATAGATAGTGACTACATAGAGATAAGTTAACTACAAATCAAAACAAACTTTCTGCCAATTTTTTAAAAAGGTGATCATTAAAACTTTACGATACCCCTTCATAAATCTTAACAAATTAATATCAATAATATAGCTGTTTTAGTCTGGATCAGTATACAAAGGGATCTTGCAGCACCTTTTTGGATTAACAGAGCGAAAGCCTTCATAAACCTAAGGACATGTCTGCACAAGCCAAATGGAGTGGTTCCCACCATCCCAATGGCAACCAGTCCACACGCTGCAGTGCCAAATCCCTGATTCGTGAACTGACTGTCTTCATGACAGAAGGATGGACTTTAGCCTCAGACTTATGTCTATGAAAGCTTATGCTACCAACTTTTTTCTGTCTTTCAGTTTGAGGCTGTGCAGACCGCTCCTAAGGGGTGGCCTGCAGCCACCTCCAGCTGCACTGGATTGGGGCCACAGCCTTTCCAGGGTGCAAAAAGGAGCCGCAAAAAGCAGCTCCCTTTTGTGCCATGAAAAGGGCATGATAGCTGCAGCACTGTGGCTTTAAGGCACTCTTTTAGCGCTGCGTCGTGTAGACACAGCCACAAAGAAGCGTCATGACACCAAACACCAGGTGGAGTGGCACGTGGCATCACGCCATCCTGAGAGCGGAGTCAGGGCATACGTTGTATGGATGCCATGCCCCAACTCTGCCCCCAGGCCGGCCTTAATGGCTCATCTGCATAGGCTGCCAGTATCAAAGATGCTACAAGATCACTTTGTATATCAATACTGTGATAGCTCATTTGGAAAGAAATGTGGCTATTCATCACTATTCAGTGACAGAAGTTATATAATGTTTATTGACTATTCATGGGAATAAAGATCATAATAACATGTTGAATCAGTGTATGGGAAAGTTCAAACTCTTATTAGGATATTGGCTGTAGACATTCCTTTTATCTCCGTACTTAAATACTAACCTGTACTATAATGCTATTGTTCCTCTGCATCTTTTTCAGATCTTGCTGGAGACCAAAAAACAGAATAAAAAATCTGTGAAGAAGAGAATAAATAACAGCCTGATAACTAGAGCAAACAACAACCAAGAAGATTATGCCTTTAATCACCTTTTAAAATAAACATGCATCTCCTTGAAATATCTTTGGCTTACTTTACTGGAGATCTTCCAAAGAAAAGGATTTAGAACTCTTTGGAGATATTTTGATAAAAGGAGTCCTTGTTTCTATGGTTTAAAAGGGAATTAAAATAATAGTAACAATTGGCAACTGAATCCTAAATGAACTGAAATGTCCTGTATTGATCAGCTTATATTGATCAGCCAGGCAAATTCATGTCATTTTTGTTGTTGTTGTTGTTATCCACCCTTGAGTCCATCTTGACCCATGGCAACCCTGTAGATGAGACATCTCCAAGACTCCCTTTGCTCCACTGCTCTGCTCGGATCCTGCAAATTCATACCCATGACCTCCTTAATAGAGTCCATCCACCTAGCATGTGGCCTTCCTCTCTTTCTGCCCCCCTCTATCTTTCCCAGTATTTTTGTTTTTTCCAGGAAGTCATGCCTCCTCATGATGTGGCCAAAATACAACAGCCTCAGTCTAGTCATCTTGGTTTCCAGAGAGATTTCTGGTTTGATCTGCTCTAGGACCCATTTGTTAGACTTCTTGGCTTTCCACAGTAACCTCAGTACTCTTTTCCAGCACCAGATCTCAAATGAATTAATTCTCTTCCTATCTGCTTTCTTAACTGTCCAGCTCTCACATCCATACATGGTAATATGGAATACACTGGCTTCTATGATTCTAACTTTCGAGCTCAGTTGTATGCCTTTACATTTTAGGATATTTTCTAGTTCTCTCATAGCTGCCCTCCCCATCCTTAGTCTTCTTATGATTTCTTGACTGCAGTCCTCACTCTGATCAATATTTGATCCAAGGCATGAAAATTCTTTTACTATTTCTATTTCCTCATTGTCTAGGTTGAATCTGTGTAAATTTTCTGTGGTCATTATTTTTAGTTGCTTTATGTTCAACAATAAGCTTGCCTTTGCACTTTCCTCCTTGATCTTCCTTAGTAGTTATTCCCAGTCTGATGTTTTCAGCTAGTAGTATGGTGTTGTCTGCGTACCTTAGATTGCTGATATTCCTTGCTCCTAGTTTCACTCCTCCTTCTTCTGTGTCCAATCCTGCTTTTCGTATAATATGTTCTGCATACAAGTTGAACAGATAGGATGAGGGGATACAGCCTTGTCTGACCCCTTTACCAGTTGGGAACCATTCTGTTTCTTCATGTTCTGTCCTAACAGTGGCCTCCTGTCCTGAGTAAAGATTCCTCATCAGGGGCCCATTCCCACTTGCAGAAAAAACCGCATTGGAACCAGGCTGTGCTCCACTTAGGAAAGAGATTCCAAAAGGCCCCTCGTTCACACTATGAAAAGGGGCCTTGTTTGGAATCGCTTTCTCAGCCGGGAACACTTGTCGTTCCCACTGGATCTGACAGGGAAGGATGACATCCCGTTACCTCCAATTTTTTTTTTTTTTTGGGTGGGTGGGTGGGGCTATTGATCACAAATGCGATCACTGTAAAGGGGGGAAAAACTCTCTCTCTCTCTCTCACACTAATCCCCCGTCCCTTTTTGGGGAGGGAGATCCTTCCTTCCTTCCTTCCTTCCTTCCTTCCTTCCTTCCCCCCTTACCGGGGGAGGGCTCTTTGCTGCTGCTGCTGCCACTGCCTCCCTCGCTGCCGCTCCGGCCGGGGCTTGCAGGGCTTGCGGCGTTGCTTCCTTGCCACTCACTGCCACTGCTCCCGGGTCCTCCGACAGGGAATGGAAAGCCCGGGAGCCCAGCAGCAGTGGCAGCAAGCGGCCCAGTGCCTCCTATGCCTCCTCCGCCGCTGCCGCCGCTGCTGTGCCTGTCCTGCTCCCGGCCGAAGCCTTGTGCTGTGCTGCTCCCATCAGCCCCGGGAGGAGCATTGGCCCAGGCAGCAGCACAGCACAGGGTCCGTCAGCTTTGGCCAGGAGCAGGACGGGCCCAGCTTTTGAATTTAGCAAGGATACAGATATTGTATGCTGAGGAATTGTTTATTATTTACATTGGCAGGCCACTGAAGAAGGCTTCGTCCGAAACGCGTTTGGCCTTGGTTTTTTATCTCTTTATTGTTTATTTTGTATTGCCATTGGTGAAGACAGGGGTGTTATTTTCACCCTTTCTGTTGCTCAATTGGCCTTTTTCCTGGGATAATTACCCTGGCATAGAGGTTTTTATTATTATTATCTATTATCTTCCTTAGCATTTTTAAATTATTAGTGGGGTATTTTACCCTTTTAGATAATTACTTTGGCCTCGGGGTTTTATTTCCTGTCTTCGTGGTCAGAACCCTTCCGTTTTTGTTTTGTTTTGGTCAGTAAGTCAATCAACCTGACAAAACACTGAGCAACAAATATAATGCTGGGCTACCTGACTGAATTGCATATTTGTTCATTGACTCTTCCTATCAACAGATTTTCATTTTTTAGATATGCACCATGAAAGGCTAATGGCTCTGTAGCGCATCCTTGTAGGCCTTACTCAGCTTCCTCCTGGTTTTGTGGATTTTATCAGGCACTGTGCAAGCTGGCATGTTTATAAGTTTGTAACCACAGGGGCTTGAAGCTTGTTCTTTTCTATAAATGAGAACTGACATTCTCCATATAATGAGAAATCTCCACTAGCCTAAGATTCTGAGCCCCAGTCAAGCAATCCTGGATATGCAGAAAACATACGCTGTCCAGTATTAACACCCATGGTTAGTATTAGCTTCTCTGTAATGCTTCATTACTCTAATTGTTATTCACATTATTATGTTATTATTAACAATCTAGAAATTCTGTCTTTAATGCATTCACCACAACACATTATCATGATCATAGCTATCCTTTCATAATGTTGTCCAGTTCTCCTACTGGGGTACAAAAAACCTCTGTTCAATAAATTGTTGCTTTGTGTACTGATTTTTAAAGCATCTTTGGCTAGACTTCTAAAAACCAATTCATACACAGACACACACACACACCGAGTCACTAATGGCAAGTCAAGTAAGGCTTTTCAGTGACTCAGCATGAGGAGAGACATATTGTTCACTGAAGCATCTAGAGAGTACGGGTGAGCACATACACCGCTTCGCTTGCGGCTGAAATCTGTCCATGAAATCTGTATTATGTGCGGTGCTGCATTTCACAAAATACCTTTCAGAATATATTCCCATTGATGAAAACCTGAAGGGGATGCAAATGGGTTTATGTCAAATGGCAAATGTTAGAAATCTAGTCCTGATGCCTGGATCCTTCCATTGGCACAAGTCCACCTGCCATATATGTCCCATTATGTTAAAATGCTGTAGTAAAATGGTGTCTCTTATATAAAATGGCAAAATCCAGGTTTGCTTTTTGGAATATATATATATATATATATATATATACATTTTGAAGCTATGGATGGTTGTATCCATGGATGTAGCAGGAGTGTGTTTTAGGTTTTCCATATAGAACACTCCTTTAAACACATTTCAATTTAGATGGTGACCATCCCATGCTTACTGATGACACAAGTATACCAGTCCCATGACTAATTTTGAGGACAGAACCAAGGGAGTGTTTTCATTGTAATCTGGACTATTTATTTATTTGATTTAAACCCCACCTTTCTTCCAAAATTATACCATTTAGAAAGATGTATTGTGCTATACAGAATCATACAGAGGTTTGGTTTAATGGTTTGAGTGTTGGACTAGACTCTGGGACAACAAAGCTCAAATCCTCATTCAACCATGGAAATCATCTGGGTGACTTTGGGCAAGTCACACTCTCTCAAGCTCAGGACTTTATCACACAATCCCCATTCACCCCGTGATCACATTAATGAAAAGTAATGCATATCTTCCAGTTTGGGAGCACTCATTATCACACATTTCTTCTATAGTGCAACCAGGCTGTTGCTGGTCTCATGAAGTCCATACCACCATCAATCTTAACTCAACCTCCCTGCCTTCAGCCCTACACAGTGTCCCTTTTGTTTGTGTGTATATGTGAGTGTTTGTGTATTTTAAAGCAATTCTTGAGTTATGCTAAAGCAATTAAACCAAATAAATAAAACAAAGTACACAAGGAAAGCAGGCTGTTTTGGAATAGCAAGGGAGCATGGGGAAGGGGAAAGCAGGTGACCCTAAAACTACATGACTGCCCAATCCCAGAACTGCCATGGGAGTAACTTATTGCACCTGAGGATATACCAGTGTGACCGGGAGGTTATTGACCAGTTTTCCCTGTCAATGGCATGGTACCCTTTAACAACATTTTGAGGATAAGGCAGCTACAAGATGAAAATGGCATCGTGCAATAGGTATTGCCAAAGGTGCTATTTTCAAATGTTTATGGTGGTTTACAAGCTGTGTGCAATAAAGCTGTAAGAGGAAGAGTTTCAAACCTCCGTCGGAGTTGAAGGCACATAACAACAACAGTTATGTATTCATCACACTGAATGAGCTACATGAAATCATCATCATCATCATCATCATCAT
This sequence comes from Urosaurus nigricauda, assembly GCA_034509955.1. Lineage (NCBI taxonomy): Eukaryota > Metazoa > Chordata > Lepidosauria > Squamata > Phrynosomatidae > Urosaurus > Urosaurus nigricauda. Next base: position 112,231,639 of record JAOEGL010000006.1, read on the forward strand.
CATCATCATCACTTTCCTGCCTCTCCTCATTACTAAAATACAAAACACAATTAAAAAACAAAAGACAAAAAAACAACACTCGTATAAATACATTCTTAAAAAAGTCATAATTTAAAAATGACTAGGTAGGCCTGCCCAAAGAGATGTTTCTTTAATGTTGCTTTAAATGCAATTAGTATTTTCAGCTCTCATATCACTTCCAGCAGGTCATTCCACAGTCTTGAGGCAGCAAACAAAAAGGTCCTCTGGAAAACTGTTGCTAGTCTAGTCTTGGCTGGTTGGAGCAAACATTTCCCAGAGGACCTGAATGTTCAGCGTGGATTGTACAAGAGAAAGCAATCCTATAGGTAACCTGCACCCAAACCATGTAGGGCTTTAAAGTAATAATCAATGCTTCATACTTTGCCTGGAAACTAATTGGCAGCCAATGGAGTGCTATTAAGATTAGTGTGATCTGGTCACTCCTGGATGTACCCACAATCAATCTAGCAGCTATACAATATTCTGAACTGAGTTTCTAGAGTTTGTACAAAGGTAGTCCCATGTAGGGCACATTGCAGAAGTCCAGCCTTGAGTTACCAATATATTATATTGTTAGTTTAAGAGTGGCAATACATATTTGTGCTGCATTTCACAGTGTACTTTTCAGAGTATATTCCTGTTGATGTAAACCTGAAGGGGTTACAAATAGGTAATGGTAAATGTTAGTAATCCAGTTTCCATGAGCACACTGTTGCTCCAAGGCAGAGATGTCCCTCTCAAAAGCAGATCAACAGGAAGCTGTTTGAGGATTACTATATAGACCTCAAGCTTGAGCAAAGCTCGGGAAAAGATCTTCATGGGTCAACCAAGGGAAGCAGATGCGATACTTAATCTCTATACAAGTTTCAGACTCCTCATGTGTGAATTATTTGGGTTAAATGCTCAAGGACTCTTGCTCCACTTTAAGTTTCTACAAAGACTTCCAGTAGTGCAATGATGTCCACCAAATATTCTGGCTGGTTTTGATCTAAAGGGCAGTCTGTCTGTCTAACTGCTTATCTGAGCTCAAGTGGCTCTTATTTGTGGACGTAATGTCTGTATTGTCTGGGAGATGACGTTAAGAGCTCTCCCTGTTCCTGCAGGATCCTCCCTCTCCCTGCTTTCTGGATCTGGCTCCTTAGAACCTAGTGCTTGCTGCCTAATATTTGTTAAATAGTGCCAGGCAATTCCTGCTTACTGTGTTAAACTCTTGCTGTTTGCAGGTCGTCAACCGATACTGAACATTAGCATTTACCATTCATTCTTAAGTTCTGAAGAAGCCAATAAGAGGCATGAGGGCATTCTAGAAAATATGGATAAATCTTAAGGCCAATCCATTTCTGTTAATATAAAGCAGGGCTGGGCAAAGTGTGGACCCCAGGGCAATTTTTGTGGCTATCTGAGTCCCCAGGGATAAGGAAAAGATTGCCTCAGATACCCTTTGAGGGTAAGTGGGAGCAAATGCATCATATTTGGGGGGGGGGGGGAGCATGGACTATTTTACACCCAGAAGAGATAATTTGATTGATTGATTGATTGATTGATTGCAAAAAGCAAAAATTGCAAAAAACCTAGGAAGTGAAATAGAAATATTTCCAGTCACTTTCTGTTGTAAGAAGAGGCATCCCTTGGACTTCACATAGCCCAGAGCTGGCCAGAAATTCGCAACAATACCACTCAAACCCTTTAGAAAGCATTGTGGAACATTTGGAGACAAAAGAAAAATGATTTATTTATTTATTTATTTATTTTGCAGCAATACTGCAGTGGGTACCCCCTCCAAGGTCTCTTTCAGTGCAACCTGCAAACCATTGACAGTTACTGATTCATATTCTATGTTAAAGGATTAGACTTTTGGTCACATTTCCCAACTAACAAAGTTGTCTCCTCATTTTCTTCTGCACTTGCCACACACCTGCCACATTTGTGACGTTGTATACATTATATGAATTTATGAAAGTCTTTTCGCCATGCCACATCACATCCACTTTGGTCACGTCAACATTTCATGTCAGACGTGTTTCCCTAGGGGAAGCAAGAGCTTGTGCTATTTAAAGGTTATCTACTCTGCTGCTGAGCAAGCCAGTCCATTCAATCTGCTGAGTTATATCATTTGATTCAAAAAGCATCCTTTGAGAAAGGGGTCATTTAAAAAAACATGCCAAAAGCTATCTAGTCTGTGACAGACAAGGCCCAATTTTAATTATGTTGCATGGAAGTCAAGGTGAAATGGACAGAAATTCAGAGAGGTATTCAAGTTAACACTTCTCTTACTAAGAGAACATGCATTACATTGATCTTTTAAAGTGAATCTTAAGCTAATTGCATGTAGTTGTTTGTTGGTGGATCCTAAAGATTATCTGAATTTGTGATGATCCTGTCGTAAGGATTTCTTGGCAAGATTTATTTAGCAGTTCACCATTGCCTTCTCCTAATGTTAAGAGAGAAGGGGTTTCCATGGCTGACTGAGGATTTGAACAATCATTGTTTAGAATCTTATTACAACAATCAAGTCACTAAATTATGCTTTTGTATCCTTCTGTAACCTTCTATATTCAGGTAGAGCCTCCTTTATTCAAAATGCTTGGAAACAGAAGTATTTTTATTTTGGATTTTGGAATACCTTTACTTACATATGCATACATAATGACATATCTTGGTGATGGAACCCAAGTTTAAAAACCAAATACATTTATGTTTCATATACACCTTATGCACATAGCCTAAGGGAAATTTTATACAATATTTTAATAATTCTGTGCATGAAACAAAGTTTATGTACACTGGACCATCAAAAAGAAAAGGTGTCACGATTTCAGATACCCATTAGCTTTTGGAGTATTTCAGTTTTCAGAATTCTGGATACAGGAGACTTAGCTGATAATAAAATATTGTTGCTGTTGTTTGCCTTCAAGTCATTTCTGACTTATGGGAACCCTAAGGCAAACCTTGGCACTTCAAGGAGACTGAATGTATGTGACTTGCCCAAGGTCACCTAGTGGGTTTCCATGGCTGAGCCAGCATTTGAAGCCTGATCCCCAGAGTCCACTCAAACCACTACAGAGTGCTGACTCTATGTCTCCTCATTAGAATAGTATAATGAGTCCAGATTAAGATGCACACATCCACTGGGTTCTTTACTTTAAATTAGGTAGATGGATTAGTGTCCTTACATCATCACTAAGTATGGACATCAGTAAACATGGACTGGCAACCATCATAATCATAGATGTTAACCAACATTAAATAACCATGGTCTTGTCTTCTTAAAAGGGTATATACAGTGGGCCCTTCCTTTATGCAGGGATCCATTCCGGACACACACACACACGCATAAGGGAAATATTTCGTAGGCTCAAGCCCCATTGAAAACAATGGGACCTCTGTGTGCGGTATGGTGCGTGTGTCAGAGGCACATGCGTCATTGCTTCTTCCAGTGTGTGGCTTCAGCATAAGCTAAAAGTTGCATATGGCATACCCGTGTACAACGCAGGTACACTGCATATTCTAAGGATAGCCAGGAGTGGCTTCCCTTGTTAACTTATACATTCCATTTCATTTATTAGTTATTTCTTATATTTCACTAAGAAACAATAAACTTTCTTCAAATGAGTTCAAGGTAGTGTATACTTTCTCCTTTCCATCTTTATCTTCAGAACATCCCTGTAAGTTACATCAGGCTAAGAGATACCCAGTAGTTCTATGAATCCATTGGGATTAGATGCTGAACCTCACAAATTCATTCTAACACTCCAGTGACTAAACTTTATTTGTTCGCAGTATCCCTTGTTGGGTGATGGATATGCACTAGAATTGCCTTAGGATCACTCTTCTTCCTCAGGAATTGAGTTTGCACTTTGGGAAATAAGCCAAATAATCCTGGCTCCATACACCGTTCCCAATCGAAAGTAGTTTGTGTTTAAGACCAAAACGAATACTGCCTAACAAGTGCAGTAACTGAGATTGACAGTACTGAGTTTATTATGTCTATTAAATCAAGATCTTAGACAAGGATGGATCTCAAAATTGTTCATGTTTGAAGCTTTCTTGTCTATGGATTATTAATAGCATAAGAAATAAGAATAAGATGGCCAACAGCAATAAAATTACAGATAAAAATCAATAATACCACAAGCAACAGCTACCAAAAGCAGAACAAATTATCACTAAAACAACATTAAAAAAACAGATAGAATCAATATTTAAGCACAAGCACAGGGAGTTTCAAAGGCATTAATGGCTTTGTCCAAGTTAAAATCACCCTGAAACTGCAACATAAGAGTTTATTGCACAGCAAAATAAAGCTTCTTACTGCTACTGATTTTGAAAAATGGCTGTCAAAGTGAGTTCAGGGACCGGTACTGGAGCTGGGCTGTACCTAGATGGTGGTTTTGGAGACAAAATCCATGCGATATCACCAGGGCACAGCCCAAATCTGGCTTGAATTTGGGAGTGGTAAATCACTTTATTTAGCTGTACGCGAATCCCCATAATCTAGAATCTGAACAGAAACTGGCCCAACTGTGACATGGTGCATACCCCCAATCTACATATACATTGAAAGGGCCATTATACTAAAGGTGGCCTGTCCTTCACAAACAAAACAAAACAAAACAAAACAAAACAAAAACAACAGTAGGCCCTTGGTATCTGCTAAGGTTCCAGGACTCTCTATGGATACCAAAATCTGTGAATGCTCAAGTCCCATTATATATTATGTCATAGCAAATGGTATTTCTTATATAAAATGGCAAAATCAAGGTTTGCTTTTTGAAATTTATACATGTTTTAAAACATTTTCAAGCCATGGATGGCTGAATCTGTGGATAAGGAATCTGTGGATATGGAGGGCTGACTAGTTGTAATTTCTTGAAATTTCTTAAACCTGTTTGATATTTTTCTTTCTTTCTCAGCAGTAACCTCCCCCTTCTTTATGAACAACTTTTTTAAAAGTCACCTTCATTTAGGTTTCATAATATGGAAGCTAGCTTTTTTCTAATTAATTGGTTGTATGCCAGACAGTAAAAGAAATTCCCTATTGTTGAATATGTCCTAATACAATTCCTTTCAAAAAAGGGTTAGACACATTGTTAGCTGCTTAGAATGTAAAAAAGCACCTTCCATTCTTTTGGTCAGATCTTGAACAAGATAAACCCTATAGCTTTGTTCAGGCTACTTTCTTTTCATGTAATTCTTCCAGACGATTCCTGAATAATTAATGTCAAATATATTTACGGTTGTTACTGTCATCACAACAGCACAATCTGGAGTCACTTTCTCCTTCATTAAGTGCCCCTCTTACACATGAAGGAAGAACGTCTTTTCATAATTTATAATTGGCATCATAAATAGTATCTTATATTACATTGCCAGGATCTATTTGAAACTAGAATGAGAATGTCATGACCAGTATGTTTAGTACACTTGTTAGGAAATCAAAGGAGTAGCTACAAGGGGAGGATGAGAACACTGAAGGTTCCCCAATAAAACAATTGTCCATCCATAAAATTTGCCTTCATTCTCCAAATTTCTCTAAGTCTCTCACACTGTAGTAACATAAAACTCCAGTTGAACATTTAGAAATATAGTATAGGTATACAAAGAAAGAGGTAAGCAAAGTTAACCAGGGAAAGCAAACATAGCAAAAATCAGAGTTCAAGATTAGGATCAGTTTGTCTACATGCGTTAATAGTCATATTTACAAAAATAGCAATGCATTTAGAGTTGGGATGGAGACATTTATATATTTTACTCTCCCTCTCTCCCTCTCTCTCTTTCTGTGTGGTGCTTAAAACAAGCCTACGCTTGAGAGCTCACAATCTAAGAATAGATGAGACAGAGGAGGGTGGAAGAGCAAGGAAGACCAAAAGATAAACTGAAGTGTAGGAGGCAAGCAATATACTGTATTATTAATAAGGCACACTGCTGTCACAAAAGTGTACAATCACTGTTACAAGTGGATGGAAATTTTCTTTGCTTGATTATTGATATTTCTAAAAAAGTATAAAGACAAAGGGGAAAGTAGGTAAAATCTGCCTCAAGGCTTGCTCTATTCTGAATTTCTCTCACCATCTCTTTCCTTGCAGGATCATCTACCATGCATTTCTTCATAACAACAATACTTGTGAGTTGCTATAGATTATGTACAGGTTGAGTCCCCTTTATCTGAAATACTTGGGACCAGAAGTGTTTTGGAATTTGTAAGTAACTTTATACCCAATGTTTAAAAATAATTTTGTGTGTGAAACAAAGTTTGTGTACATTGAACCGTCAGATGGCAAAGGTGTAATTTTGTATAAATACCATATATAAATAAATAAGTCATTACCTCTGTTACCCATGTGCATAATTTTGGATTTTGGAATGTACTGGAATTTGGAATTTTGGATAAGGAACATTCAGCCTGTATTGTTTATTCTATCTTTATTACCTGTGCATTACCTATAAATGTTATCTGTAACTTCACTTTGGCAGATTGCAACCTAAAGTTGGGTTTTAAATAATTTTAATCATAGGAAAGAAATATTTGAGAGAGAGAAAAAGTGTATGTGTGTGCGTGTGTGAATTTAAATCATACAATGAAAAAAAAAAAGAATAGCTTCTAAAAGGTAGGGGGTCATGGGGATCCCTACCAACAGTGCCAGTGTCTGTCTCCTTAGAATGTTGGAGAAATTATAGCTCAGAAGGAGGCCTTTGAGGGGAGGTTGACTTTAGGCATCTTTTCACCTGTGTGTACCAGTACTAACTGCAAAGAACCTCCAGTTTCAGTAAACAGGTTTTTATTAGAAACATGCAAAGGTGCACACAAACATACAAAGCCACTGCAACCTTAAGAATGATACAAGGCTAAAAGAAAGGAAGGCCTGGCAGGTTGGGGAGACTGAGAATTAGTGGGACAATAATTACTAGTCCTGAAGAAAGGTCCATGAAAAATGAAGAGTGGTTCAGAAAGTATCTGAGGGTGACACGTGAGTTAGAAAGACCCTTTGTGCACACACAAGGCTAGAGTTGGGGCTGATTACTCTTGAGAGGTGCTTGCTGCTAGCAAACAGTGTAACAAAATCTTTGATGGTTTTCTCATGGAACTGACAAAATGTCTCCAGAATGGCTGATGGCTTTAAAAAATTGATTGGATTTGAGACAACCCCTGGATAGTTGGACAGGAAGGGTGAAGAGGAGCACAGCCTGAGATGAGGTGGAAGGGACGGTCTTTAAAATGTTTTGCAAAAGGACTCAATCTCCATTGTGAGAGCAAATGTGAAGCAGTGGAGAGAGGAGCAATGGAATTGATCATCAAACTCATTTAGCATTTATTTTAGTCCTATTTATGGAGCTCCTCACAGAGCTTTTATAATGCGACTTACCACTCCTGAATTGAAGCCTAATTCGGGCTGCATCCTGGTCCTACCACATGGCTTTTCTCTCCAAATCTGCCATCTGAGTATGGCCCAGCTGCAGCCCGTGTCCCTTAACGTGCTTTGGCAGCCATTTTTCAAAGTTGGGAGCTTTCCAGCTTTGAAAAATGGCCACTGAAGCACATTAAGGGAACCAGGCTGCAGCTGGCCTATACTTGGATGGTGGTTGGAGACAAAAGCCATGCGATAGGGCCAGGATGCAGCCTGAAGTAGGCTTCAATTCAGGAGTGGTAAATCATGTTATAAAGCTGTGTGATAAGTCCCTATGCCTCTCACATGTTCTTATGTCAGCGTGACTGCTTACCAAATTACTACAGATCATTGTGACCTCTCCAGAAACATGCCCAAACAGACAAGCTAGGAAAGGCTGAAGTAGTTTGCATTTGCCTGAACCTACCCAAAAGGGTAAGTGTATAGCCTTGCTCAGTTAAGTGCAAACAACTTCTGTATCCTGAACTCAGTTTGCACCCAAAACAGTAAACTGAGGATGAAGGGAGAAAATGAAGAAAGGAGGAAGAAACTGGGATGTTTCAAAGGCAGGTGAAAAAAAATGGGAGGGAGGCAGAAGATTAACTATGGGACTAAAAAGACAGGCAAAAAGAGGTGCTTTCTTGAAGGCGTGACATTCAGATGACACATGTCTTGAAGCCAGCAGAAAAGTGCCCTTATGCAGAGAAAAGCCATTTCAAAAAGAAGCAGGTTTTTTTTCCTGCTTCTTCCTGGCTTGAAGCCATGCCATGTGGTCGTGACATGAGCACTCCAGCTGCCTTGGGAGCCAGTGGTGCGGTTGGTGGGGTTTCAATGAGGCATTAGAAAAGGCAGCTTCAAGCCACTTTTGCCTGTCCATCTGTTTCGCCCCCCAAGTCTATTCCTGAAAAATTATGGCAGTTGCAGCATATAACTCTTCTGAAAGCACTGGAAATAAGAAAAAAACAAAACAAAACTTCAGGTTGAATCAAATTGAAAGAGAGCAGACAAGGATCACTGAGATGTCAAAGCTATACCACAAATGTAAGACTCAGGAATAACCTTGGGACACTTTTAACAGATTTGTTATCAGATGAGCTTTTACAGTGTTGGCAGCTCATATGAAAGCTGTGACAGGATCATTTACTGTAGAGACTTGGTTATTTTTGCAGTGGAATTCTGGTCTGGGATCTCATTGCTGGCTACCATTTCAGCTGTTTGGATTAATAATTTCCTTTCCAAAACATAGTACAATAACATCCAAAATCAACAAAGCAGTGATATCTTTATTGGACTAATCAAAATGCATAAAATATGTGTTGCAAACTTTCATAATTCTACTGCCTTCTTCATCAGGCAATGGTGTTAGGAATAATACAGGATGTCTGAAATATAGGAATTTTGCATCAGTCTACTTCTTACCATTCTACTGCTCAGATTTCTAGTTTCTTATGCTCAAATATATTGCTCCAAAATAGTCCAGAAGCTTTGAAAAAAGGATCTAAAGGGTCTTGCTTTCCAATGAACAGCAGTTACTAAACTATTTCAATGTTTTTTCTTCTTTTGTCTAAGAAAAGATGAATATGAACGACTTTGGGAGCTGGGAATGTTTAGCCTGGAGAAGAGAAGGTTAAGAGGTGATATCATAGCCCTGTTTAAATACTTGAAGGGATGTCACATGGAGGAGGGAGCAAGCTTGTTTTCTGTTGCTCCAGAGAACAGGACTCGGAACAATGGATGCAAGCTCCAGGAAAAGAGATTCCACCTCAACATTAGGAGGAACTTCCTGACAGTAAGGGCTGTTTGACAGTGGAACACACTCCCTCGGAGAGTGGTGGAGTCTCCTTCCTTAGAGGTCTTTAAGCAGAGGCTGGAAGGCCATCTGTTGGGGATGCTTTGATGGAGAGTTCCTGCATGGCAGGGGGTTGGACTGGATGGCCCTTGTGGTCTCTTCCAACTCTGTGATTCTATGATTCTATGATTCTATGTGTTAGGTTGCAGATCCAATGCCAATGACAAACTGCAGAGATTCCACAGACTTCATCAGGCAATTCACTTAATTCTCAGTCATTCTAAATTGAAAAGAAAATATTGCATCACATTCAAGGTCAATATATTATAACCGAGGTAGGGAACCTTGAGGGCTGAGTTTCAGTTTGGGAAGGGTTTCAAGATCACCATACAGCAATGGCAGTGTTATGGGTCCAATTGGACTTGGGATGGGGCCAAGGACAGAATAGGTGGAACCAAAGTAGAATTAATGGGGCCAGATGTGATTCCTCTAGTCCAGTGATGGCGAGCCTTTTGAGGCGGGACTTCCACTCTCGGAGGCAGGACTGCCCTGGTGGTGCAGTGGTTAAATGCCTGTATTGCAGCCACTCACTCAAAACCATAAGGTTGCGAGTTCAAGACCAGCAAAAGGGGTCAAGCTTGACTCAGGCTTGCACTCTTTCGAGGTCGCTAAAATAAGTACCCAGATTGTTGGGGGCAAGTAGCTTACAGTTGTAAACTGCTTAGACACTGCTTAGGCAGTATGAAGTGGTATATAAATTAAGCTTGTTTGTTTGTTTGTTCCACCCTTGGAGGAGGAACTTCTGCCCTCTGGGGGTGGGGCTTTCTGGGGTGGGGCTTCTCCCCCCCTTTCTCAGCCTCCAGCTGTCTCTGAGAGAAGCTAGAAGCCAGGGAAAATTGGGGTTGGGCATGGGCATGCACGTGCATAGGCAGCAAGTAAAGGGGACATTGAAAGGCATCATCCAATTCCTCTGCCTGAGTTGGGGGTCAGTAGTAGACTCCCACAGTAACATTCCTGTTATTTCCCTCTCCTTTAATTTTTATCCAGATGCTCTCCACCTGGCTTCCAGTATTAATTTCCTGAATCTCTTCACTGGTGTAAATATCCCTGACATATAATGCTATTCCTCCTCTTTCCTGTTTGGCCTGTTTCTCTTAAAAAGGTTATATCCCTCTATTTCTACATTCCAATCATGAGACTCATCCCCCCCAGGTTTCAGTGATGCCTATTATATCGTATTTCCCTTGTTGTGCTAGGAGTTCAAGTTCATCTTGCTTATTTCCCATACTCTGTGCATTAATGTAGAGAAATCTAAGACCATGTGTCCTCTTGCTGCTTTTGCACGTTTTTTTGCCTCCTACTGTTGGGTCCTTGCATTGTTTGCCTTGTTCCCTCTATGTCAGTTTCAGTATTTATTCCAACCCTTTTGCCTTCCAAAAATGCTATCTTCCTTCCCCACATAACTCAGTTTAAAGCCCTCCTGATCAGATTGTTCAGACTGTTGGCAAAAACATTTCTGCCAACTGGCGTGAGATTCAGTCCATCCCTTGCCAGAAGTCCCTCTTCATGGAACCACAGCCCATGATCTAAGAATCCAAATTGTTCTCGGTGACATCATCTGTGGAGCCAGTTTTTGACATCTGCGATTTTCCTCTCTCTTCCTGGACCATGCCCTTCAACTGGCAGAAGAGACGAGATGACAATCTGTGCATCCATTTCTTTTAGTTTCTTTCCCAGAGCCTCGTAATCCCTTCTGATATTCTGAAGGCTGTGTCTTGCTGTGTCATTCGTTTCCACGTGTATCAAAAGGAAAGGGTATTTGTCAGTAGGTTTGACCAGTCTTGTCAGCCTCTCTGTCACATCACGGATCTTTGCCCCAGGGAGACAACACACCTCCCGAGACATCTTGTCAGGCCCGCAAATCACTGCTTCTGTACCTCTGAGCAAGGAGTCCCCCACCACAACCACATGCCTCCTCTGAGGCTTAGCAGTGACTGTTCCCTGTGACGGGACTCCCAGGCTCCCCTGCTCTGTCCCTGCAGTCTGTCCATGCTGGTCTCCCTCATCCTCCTTGATAAGGGAAAGGGCTTCAAAATGATTCTGTAGCTGTAAACTCCCACAGCTATCCCTGATTTTCCTGCTTCTCTGTGTGACATTCCTCCAACTGTCTGCCTCTTGTGTACATGAAGTGACCTTCTCATCCCCATCAACTTCCTGTGTAGCCCCCTTCCAAGATCATTTCTTCAGTTCTGTCCAGGAAAACCTCTTGCTCCCTGATATGCTGAAGTGTTGCTACCCTGGATTCCAGCTGCTGTACTTTCTCCTCCAAGAGGGCTACCAACTTGCACTTGGGGCATGTGAAGAAGAGAAGCATCCCACAAGTCTTGCAGGTGACTGCAGCAGTTCCTTCAGTGTCTGTTGTGAGAAGTCTTAAGGAGGCACTGACACAAGATTGTGAGCTTCCTCCTCAAATAAAATCCCCTGGTAAGCAGCAAGGTCAAAGACCCCTGATGGCCTGGCCTATTTCACCAATCTCTGTCAGTGAGCTCACTTTACTGGAAATATAACTTTACACAGATCTCCTGGCTGCTAAATTGTAGTCACTTTCCTCTGGGGTGGGGGAAATAAATTCTGAGAGGAGTTCTATGTAGCTGGTCTCCTAGCTCCTCCCACTAGTGACTCACAGATGTGACTCACAGAAGCTCCTCCTCCTCCTCCTCTGCAACAGACACACACTTAAAATGGCCACCGAGAAGCTGTTCTTCCCTCTTCTCTCTCTAGCTCCATTGCTAGGGTTCATGTCACCACAGTTCAGTAACTTATGCTGCCTCCTCCAGGCTGCCTGGCACCCCACACAGCTGCCCCCCTCTGCCAGCCAGAGAACAGGCCAGCAGGTCCACCTGACCAGAAGGGGCTGCTGGGTGGCAGAAGGACCTTTGTCCATCTTAACCTCTTTTTACCTCTCAGTGCCCTGCCCTACCTTGCCCCTCCTTCTGGGCAGGGAGCACAGTGCAAGGCTGGATAGTGCATAGTAATGGATGGCAAGGCAGCCTATTGCAGATGCTGGCAGGAGTGGAGTGCTGCCAACAGCTCTTTGGGCTTAATTTTTAAAGTTGAAATTTATTTATTTTGTTTAAAATTTTTTTTTAAAAAAAATTAAATTGTGCTTTAACTTCTATTTTTTAACAATTTTTAAACAATTTTTTGTTAAACAAATTTTTTAACAATTTTAAAAATGTAAGGCATTTTGATTCCAGTCTGGGGGAAAGTGAGACATCATCATTGACATCATCATCATCATCATCATCATCATCATCATCATCATCATTTTTCCTGGAAGAAGAACCAGTATACAAGTAACAGGGATAACACTGAATGCAAAATAGTATCAAAGGCAGAGTAACCAATAATTTTTATTGACTGCTCCTGGTGGGAACTGAATAACTAAGGAAGGAGGTAAACACAAACCAACTGCTGATTCTTTGCCTCTCCTGTGTTGTTTCACTGTGATGCTCTTCTGCTTTGCTCTGTCAGCAGAGGAAGCTCAGGATGGAAGCAATGCTAGGCTGCCCTCATGTGGTGGCATTGCATTCAAAACTCTGGCATTGTATTCTCTTTCAGATTCTTCTCTTGTACACTACCACGTGAGGGCAGCAACAAAGACGAATGATGCATCGTTAACAGTTCTATTTCTGGATAGCCAGTGTGATATGGTTAGAATGTTGGACTGGAACTTAGGACATCCAGGTTCAAGTCCCAACCAAGCCATTAAATTTAGAAATTAGTGATCCAGAGATCTAGCAATTTGTTGTAAATGTGGGGCTATATTTGTCCCCAAAGGCAAGAGACATCACTTTGTGTTTGTAAATGTTAGCACCCCTAGATATCCCACGCTGTATTTCGGGGTCCTCATATTTTCATATCTCATATGTGGAGATAGGATGTTTTTGAGAGATCGCTGACCTTTCAGGAACAGGAGGTCAGGTCCCTAGGGGAAAAGAAACATGTCCCAAGGCAGGTGTACATCCAGGTAAACAAGACCATCAAATCTGAATGTGTGAATTAAGTGCTCCTTCCTTCCCCCAAGTAATCTGCATTTCCTCTCGCAACTTGAGATAAAGAATCCACTCACACCCAAAGCAGAAAGCCAACTTCTCTGACTGCCCCTTGTTGTGTCTCCAGCCAAACATCCTTGTCCATCCATTTTAGGGATATCCTAATCCAATCACTGTTTTTGTCACACTAAAATTAAAGTCACCAACCAGTCTGGAATCTCACTGCGATGCGATTCTTAGGGAAAGACATTCAGCCTTTGTTACCTGATATTGCTTGGGGCTAGTTTTTAGGTATAAATATTGGTTCCAAAACCTACCCTCTGTGCACACAGTCGACAAACACTTCCACACTCTGTGTATGTCCTGTGTCACCCTCAGACCTCCCAGCCTGAGCCACTCCAGTTTTCCATGGTCTACTCATCAGACAGGTAATTATAAACTCACTGCAACTGCCAAAAAATTCCGCTATCCCATTTTGCACGTTTCCATTTTGGTTAGCTCTATATGCTGTGTCCTTTGAATTGCTATCTTGTGTGTGTGACTGCACTCTGCATTTTTCTAAATAAGCCTTCTTAATTCACCCAAAATGTGGAGTCCTTCTTAGTTAGCACTGGTATAAACAGATGCAAATGGTTCAAAGGTTACCCGAGCCTCTTTCAAATTCTCATTTCCCTGATATTTGAAATAATGCTAACAGTTGTTCCCCCCCCCCCCCTTTTCCCCACTTCTTCTTTAGGTAACATAAGTACCTACCTCCACAAAAATGTATGGTACACTCTGAAGGATACAAGATAACTAACTGCCACTGGGAAAGGTGAAAGGACATGCTGACTAAATTCAGCCTTGCTCATTAGGGCTCATACTTTAAGAAGTCTTGAAGTAGAAGAAAGTTGTAACAGGTGGTGTTTTGTTAAAAAAGCATTTATTAACATTAATTTTGTAAGCAAACCATAGATACTTTTGAAACTGATCTAACAGCAATAGTCAGCTCATGCAAACGTAAGATCCTTTAATTTGGGTCAGTTCAACTGTGAAGCAGCAATTTCATACTCAAGTTTTTGAAGAATCACTAAGGAATGTTGGTGTACAACTTGCCAAGCACAGCGGCTGTCCTCCTGCTTAAAAAAAAGATAATATACAAATGTTCACATATTTATTACACTGAATTGGTTGTTATTTACCATTAAGTTGACTTTGACTTATGGCAACCATATGAATGAGAGACCTTCAGTAGCTCTGGTCATCAACTGCCCTGCTCCAGTCCTGCAAACTCAGGGTCATGGCTTTAATGATTGAGTCTATTTACTTGTTGCCTTTTACTTTAATAAGCATTATCATCTTTTCCAGTGAGTCATATCATCTCAGGATATGTCCAGAGTATGATTGCCTCAATTTAGTTATCTTTTTGGAGAGTTTTAATTTGGTGTGCTGTATTTTTATCTTTATCCTTTAAGTGTGTGTTTAAACACAGTTTTGAATAATTTAACTAGTTTGTTTATTTTTCTTTAAAGTATGTATTATATATTGTTTTAGATATATTTTGTATTAACTTATATCATAAGCCATCTTGAGTATCATACTGGGAGAAAGGCAGAATATAAATGAAAAATATATAAATGTGGTGTGGAGGTGGATAGACAGATGGATGAATCCTAGTAATGGGTTGTGGGATCAAGCAAATGGACCCAAAGGAGTGGAGCAAGGCTACGCTAACACCATTTGTGCCAGGACTCTGGCAACCTTAGACTTTATCGCATGCACTTTTAAAACCATTTTGGGGATGGGGACGGGACTCGTGGGGGTGAGCATGAACAGATTTTACCGCACACTTAAGCATCCACAAAAAGGCCCTGTTCCAGCACCCATCCCTGTCCAGTGTCGAGAAGCGTTAAATGTGCTGCTCGAAAGACTTCCGACTGACCAGATGTAAAGATATAGTGAAAGAAATATTTGGTTTACTTACGCTGTTCAGAAATGTTTGCATTTTCCCAAAGCATTCTTTTATCATAGTCAGATGATGATGATGACTGAAGTGGGATTGCAGCTGTAAATGAAGCAGAAGCCAAATGTGAAGACTAGCATAGTCAATGGCTGCTGCCACACTGCAGAAGTAATGCAATTTAATTGTCATGGCTCCAGCCTATGGAGTCATGAGATTTCTAATTTGTTGTGGCATGAGAGCTCTCTGAGAGAGAAAGCTAAATATCTCACAAAACTACAAGTCCCAGAATTCCATAGTATTAAGCTATGGCAGCTAAAGTAATGTCAAACTGCATTAATTCTGCAGTGTAGGTGCAGCATGTGTTGTTATTTCTAAAACAGAGTGGTGTATTGGGGCTAAAGTATTAGGGCTGATTCCCTGATGGGTCATGGAAACCCACTGGGTGATTTTGAGCAACTCACACACTCTCTGCCCCAGAAAACCCCATGATAGGTTCACCTTAGAGTCACCATAATTTGGAAATGACTTGAAAGGACACAACAACAAACAATAAATAACAAACTGAAGTCTCAGATTCAGATTTGCCCTGTGTCATAAACTAAAGTGGATGGATTTAGACAAATCTGACTCTGCACCAAAACTGAAACATTATAAAGCAGCTGATATGGTGCCAATAATATTGATAGTTGACTACAAAAAGAAAAACTTGGTCTGATTTATTAAGTTTAAATTGATTAACTCCATTGTCCATGCTGACTGACAAATTATGGGATTTGTCATCCAAAATAATAACATTCCCAAGCTCTTCCTAAATTTATTTCTCCAAAACTCTCTTTTTTCCTCATTGCTTCTTGATGGCCAAGGAAGAAAGGAGATATAGCCAACTATGACTAATGGAGAACCCAATGGAGACCCCAATGAAGAGTCATCTATATACATGTATCTGGACTATGTATATATTCCACTGCATGCCTGCACAAACTAGTGCACAATGTGATATTTAGTGAAGAACCTCTGCTTTCATGGTTTCATTTCCCTAGAAAGCAAGTTTCTATTCTTTGGTCTAGAATGAAATACTTGAAAGTCTGTAGAAAAAATCTGAACAAAACTTCATAAAGCCAGACAGTTTAAGCAATTTTGTTGTATATGATCAATGATATATAATCTGGATTATTATGATTATTATTTCAAATGCAAAGTATACACATTCTGTTATGTATGTAATTTTGCTTGTCAAAATGATGTTCTATAAGTTTCTTGCAGAGTGGGGGCTTACATAAATTTTAGTACTTACACAATGTTTTAGCTCATCTTGTGTCCCATAGTTATACTCCAGAAAATCTCTCACACCAGAGAATGGGATATTTTCCATTTCAAAGAGTGCAGCAGTTTCATTAAGTATTTGAAAAATAATGGGCACATCCTCAGAGATGTTCTGTAAAAACAAAATCAAAAAGATTCTATTCAATGCATTTACCTAGGAATGTGCCTCAGTGAACCATTATTTACATTTGAGTGTCAACATGTCGAGTAAGGAATGTTATGTAGCAAAAATAAAACAATATATAGAATAAAATAAAATATTGGCTATTTTGACTCTGTCAAGTTTTCACTACCTTGAAACTATGGCTAAATCTGCACCACACAAATAATCCAGTTTAGCACCACTTTAACTGTTTGGGTCAATGCAATGGAATTCTGGAATTGCAGTTTTATGAGATACTTAGCCTTCTCTGTCAAAGAGCTCTGGTGCCACAACAAACTACAGTTCTCATAATTCCATGGTATTGAGCCATGCATTATTCCTGCAGTGTGGATGCAGCTTGCAATATAAAATAATTTGGACATGTCTGATATCTACTGTTCAGTACATAGTTACCAATGAGTAAAATCACACCTGCATTATCCATCTAATTAGTTTCAGTCACTCTATTTCATTATAAAGCTATTCACTGAACAAAGTGAATAAGGAAATTTGAAAACAATACAAAACATAGTATTTGGTATTTGACATTCTCGTGTGTGTGTGTATGAGAGAGAGAGATTTTTAGTATAAAAACTAAAACAAATGTGCTTTCAGGATTCAACTGGATGCTTCCATTTATCAATAGAAGATGTAGCACCACTGACATGAAAAGTTATGGGTTTAGTCTGCAAATCTTAACTAGGAGTGTACTTTCATAGCACTTTGATAGTGTTTTAACCGGAATGGGTCAGTCCTACAGGATTTTGGGATTTGTGGTGCATTCTGTGCGGTATTTTAGGGGAACTGTCTTTCTTCTGTGAGTTCACTAGCAATGGTACTGCTGCTTTTACTGGCAGATTCAAATATGATTACAAATATTTTAAGAAGGGTCAATAATTGTCTTTGTCCAAATGTGGTCACAGGCCTCCGGTGATTGGGAAAAAAATGATATATCTGGGCTCCTGATGACACAAGAACACTGTAACCATATTCAGCCGCACACAGTCCTGAAAAGGACTCAGTTTAAGTAAATTATTGCTTAATATCTTACCGTTATAATCATCTGGTTTGGATCACACAAACTGCTTTTGTCCATAGGTGAACACTCCTGAGGCATGCCTCCCTCATTCTTAGTTTTGGAAAAGAGGATTTATGACATGAAAAAGAACACCATAACAGTCATAATGGTTCAGAAAACCTGAGTGCGCACACACAAAAATGCTAATAATGGATTATTTGAATGCTACATCATTGAAAAATTGACTGACTGACTGATCAGTCATACTGACATCCCATTTTTCTTTGTGGTTTCTCTTTCTCCCAACTTTCTCCTCACACAACAACCTTGTGAGGCTGAGAGAGTGAGACAGTAAGAGAGTGACTGGACAGAGCTGACAGGCCCTGGATAATCTGTTGATTTACATATCTCAATGAGGACTGGAGCTTGTATCTACCCTAACCACTATACCATACTTGCTCACTTATTGACTCTTGGTAATAGGTCTAGACAATTCCCTTAACTTATGCTTGCTTTGCAATCACGTTGGTAGATCATTCCCCATCTTTTCCATAAAGTCAATCCTTTCCTCAGTGACCAGGATGTCTAATCTTTCCCTACAAGTTTTGGTTTCCAGATTTCACAGATTTTATGATCACCTTCTTCTAGACACACTTGTGTCTGCTCATGTTTTTTTCTTAAAATAGGGTTACAGGAATGATAAAGATGGCATCTTCCTTGCAAGCTCAAGTTTTATAGACTCTCTGCAAATGCAGCTTTGATATTCTGTGCATTCTTAAAATGTCCAGATGTGTCTGGCTCTGGTCAAATATGACTGGTCTGATTTTTAACCATATTTTCATAACCATGAACTTTAGATGTGAAGGGAGTCTTCTCTCTTGTCTTCTACATAGTTAAAAGTTAAAACGCGGTCCTGCCTCATGGGCATTGGTGACCCAGCAATGATGCTTCAATGGCTTTTGGGTGTTGGTTAGGGTTGCCAGGCTCAAGGCTTGGATGGTCTTCTCTAGTCCTCAGAGTGAAGGAGAGGAATCTCACGGCAAGAGTACTGTTTTGATTTTTAAAAAAGTATGTGTTTATGTATTTCGCATTTGATCAACTTGTTATATTTGATTTGAATGGCATACCCTGGGCAATTGTGATTAATGATTACAGTGTCATGTTTAATGGCAGTGGTATCACTAAGGTTGGCATCACCCAGTACGGTAACTCATCATGTGACCCCATCCCATTGATCTCCTCCCATAGCATAACGTACAGAATCCTTAGTAATGTTTTTTTATGGTAATGTGACCCATAAATCATAATTCCCATATATCACTGAAGGTAATGGCAATAGTTGTGATATAAACAACTAGCAAAATTAAAAGTATCCGTTTAAATTATGATCTCTTACATTCAGTCTAAATGTATTTACATGTGCATTGTTTCATGTGGTTAAAGTGAAAATTTGGTAAGATGTGATGTTTAAAAAAATTTAAATGGATAAAATTATATATTTTTATCTAACATTGTAACATTCAAAAAAAAAAAAAAAAACCTTGAGGCCACTCATTTGCCCTTCCACTGAGCCTCACCCCACTCACTCCATCTCTTCCACTGAGCTCCAGCATTTTAAAGGGACATCGGTGAATGCCACAGTTTGTTTCTGCCCAAAGGCAGACGGAAGCAGTGGGGTCAACCCCTTTAGGGTATCACCTGGAACAGCCTGTACCCCTTGCACTCCCCTGGTGACACCCCTAGTTAATGGCATGACTCAGTTAGTCCATTGTAACATTATCCTTTCATATCATCAGGGCTCACCCTGCTGAGAAATCTCAAGGGGATGTTACTACATCTCAGGATAGTCTAAGTGTTTTCTTGCTAATAGCCATTAGAGGTTCAATAACCACAATGGGGGACTAAGATTAACATTCCATCCCTGTTTCTATGGCTAGATTAGTGCTCTGCCTCTTTATATATGGTAGACAGGGAAAAAATAGAGCAAGAATGTAGTCAATAGAAGATAGCAAATGCATGTTCTTGATGATTTTTAAAGCATTCCTTAATTCTCAGAGTTGCAAATCCCATTTGTTTTAAAGATGCTCCTCCTTCCATGAAATAACATAGATACGTTCCCCAAATAAGAAGCATAATGCTACTTACCGATCTGTCAATTAGTTTCCAAAGTTTGCGCCAATTAATCTTCAAGATGCAGATGTCTTCTTTCGTTCTGAATCTGACATTCGGAAATGCATGATTGAAGAAGTACCCAGTGGTCAGAAACACAAGGCTTTGGAACCAGTGCATTTTCTGAGCAATAGAAATTTGGTCTCAGTGTTACTCTGATCAAATTCAAAGCCTTGCAGAATGTATAAGTGGCTGTTACAAAGAGCATCACAAACCAGGAACTCACCCAGGCTGTATCCACACTGCAGAAACAATCCAAGATTACACCACTTTAACTGCCATCGCTGACTAATATCAAATTTTGGAAACTGTAGTTTTGTAAGACATTTAGCCTTCTCTGACAGACAGCTCTGATGCCACAAGAAACTACAATTTTCAGAATCACAGCATTGAGCCATGGGAGTTAAAGTGGTGTTAACCTGGATTATTTCTGCAGCGTGGATGCAATCCTGGTTTTCTGGTTTGTCTATACATATGATTAATTCTATTCTGCACAAAGTAGGCATGTTGCATGTGTGGAATAACTTTCTACATTATCTGTCCACCGTACAAAATATAGTTTTAGCAGCAGATACCTGTACTGGGGTTTTCTCCAAAATGCCAACTCCTTTGTGATAGGAGCATAACTATAATAATAATAATATTTATTTCTATTTCCCGCCTCTCCGTCTGATCAAGGCGAGATTCCAATAGCAAAAAATACAGTTTATAAAATACAGTTAAAAACATCATAATAAAACAATTATTATAAACACAGAAATGTTATTAACATCCTAGTTAGTCAAGGAGATGCAATTTCAGTTCTAATACTTCTTAATACTCTGCTAGAGGAGATCTGGTGGATAAACCCGCCGGAAGAGATCTGTCTTAAGTGCTTTCTTAAAAGCCTCTAGGGTGTGCTAGAAGTGGAACTTTCATGGATTCTGGGAATAGGAATGAAAAGAATATTTGGTGGATATTTGTTTCTTGGCAAAAAAAAAAAAAGAAAAAAAAAGGATTTGCTACATTTGGGAAACCTTGTTGGGAAAAATAACAAAATGACAAGTAGCCTGTGCAGTTTCACCCAATATTTGCACATCTTGAAATATTTTGGGAAATCATTTTGTGTGGTATTGTGTGTGGGGTTTTTTAGACATGAAAATTGTCTCTCTCTGTGTGTAAAACACACATTTTTCACGAGACAAAGGTTGTTTCCTATTATCCATATGATCTTTTTCTTTAGTGGAAAATTGGTGGGGTTTGTGTAAACACAGTAATTTTGCACAGATAAAACCTTATGTGGTTAACTGGCAAGTCTTTTTTTATGGTATGTATACTTAAAATGTGTTTTCGTGTGAAAGACCGGGGTTTTTTTCCACACAAAAGAACACTTTCCAGAAACTATTAAAAAATTAAGCGGACATTTTGTACTAAAAACCACATATGCGTGTCTGAAACACCAATTTCCTGTGAAAAAAATGTTTTTTCCCTATAAATTTCTAATGTTTTCATTTAAAAAAAACCCCACAGTGTATCTCTGTGCAGAATAATTTCCCCAAACACTCCAGGATGTCTAAATACCAGATGAGAACTGCACAGAGATATTTATATTTCCTGTGACAGACAGAAAACTACAGAAATTAGTCATCTTCATTTGCAAAGACAAAATGGTCAAATATTTACATCTCAATATGAAAATATGGATTTCTACTAATTCTCAGATTTCATTACCACTCTTATCATTGATCAGGTCCTCCATAGAGACCATACTAAATCTCTAGCCTCGTATTAGTGAAACAGAGCAGATACACATACTATTTTCAGCCCTGAAAGGCATTGGCTGTGGTGTTTCACTTGCATTACAGAAAAAGTATCTCTTTTAGAGAAAGAGAAAGATTAAGAATGAAAGATTTATATTTTCTCAGTTTAGGGATTTCTCTCAAACTCTCTCTTTGCATCTCTCTCTGTGAAAGCCTTTTCTATCCCTCCCTCAGCAATGCCTACTCAGATTGCAATTTTCCCACTTGTCAAGTAGTCTCAGAAGATAAAAAACAGTGTTTTCTTTTCCCACAGTCAAGGTGAACAGTTGGGATCAGGTTGCACTAGCAGCCAAGAGTTATATGTGACCCTAAGGCCACAAGTTGTGCATCCCTGGAATACATGGACAAATATGGTTATGTCTATATCAACTATTCAAAAGAAAGGAGACTGAAAATGCACCCCTACACTCAATGACAGGGCTTTGGCACTGCAGATTCCACAAATAATGTTGATCAGTACCCCCTGGATTTTCACTCTTTCCCACATTTTTGATAACTCAGCATTCACCGGTCAGACACCTGTGAAGCCTCAGGGTGAGCAAGACTACCACACTGCACTCTTATATTGCTGCTATTCCACTGTCCTGGCTGCCCTCTGTTGCATTCTAGGATTTGCAGTTTAAGGAGCCGCATTTAGAATTCTCAAGCAGAGAACTCTTAGGCCTCATTGAACTACAAGCGTCAGATTGCAAGATGAGGCAGCCACAGCAGTAAAAGTGGAATAGCAGCACTATAAGAGTGTAGTGTGGTCATGTGGAAAGTCTTGTTGTTGCAAGGAGATTTCTTCAGCTATCATCACTGAGCTACATTTTCACAGTATTTTTCTCTCCTTCTTTGTTCTGTCTATTGTCAGTTTCTGCAGACTTTGGCAGTTCTTTTGAGGAAGAGAAACTTACAGTTCTCATTTGGGTGGGAGATGGAGGTGCATCAATAGTAGCTGATGGCTGAGATGTCAGTGGTGCTATGAATCCACTCTGGTGCTGGTGTGAATTTTAAAGGAACTATCCAACATGTTCAACTCAGTAAAGGTTTCTTTGATTTTTGCAAAACTACCTTTTGCTTTTTAAAAGTCCTTCCAGACTGGGGAATTAGAAATTTTAGGTTACATGTACTACAGATAATTCAGAAAAGAGTGGTCTTTATTGCCTCTAGAATCCAAATTTCATACTTGAGTCATGACTTCATTGATTTTAATTTTAAAATTCCTAATAGCAGTTTCCTGTCTTCTGTATTTGACACTAAGTAAAAGCTTTTGATATCTACTGGGAATCTGAATATCAAAACTCTTAAATGTGTGTTTTTGTTTGGCATAAGAATCAGAAACGAAGAGAAAAAAAAAGCAAAAGGATAATGGATGAGAATGATGACCTAAGTACTCTAAAGGCATCCGATCCTAAACAGTCTCAGAAGTTAAGCAGGTTAGTACAGGTTGAGCTTTCCTTATCCGGAATGCCAAAATACTCCAAGATACTCCAAGAGCTGAAAGTTTTTTCATGGGTGGATGTCTAGTGACACTTTTGCTTTCTGATAGTTCAGTGTACACAAACTTTATATCATGCACAAAAATATTTTAAAAAATTGTATAATATTGTATAAAATTATCTTCAGGATATGTGTATAAGGTGTATGTGAAACAGAAATGGATGTTGTGTTTAGACTTAGATCCCATCTCAAAGAAATCTCATTATGCATTTATATGGAAACACAGATATTCCAAAAACCCCAGAAATCCAAAATCCCAAACACTTCATGTAAGGGAAGCTTGATTTGTGTTTAGATGGGAGACTGCCAACGAATACCAGGTACTGAATGTTATCACTCAGAGGAAGGAGCTGGCAAAACAACCTATGAGTATTCCTTGCCTATGAAATTCATGGGGTCACAATAAGTCAACAGGCGACTTGAAGGCACACACACACATGGTATGAGAATATAAGGGAGAGAGTAGAGGAAAGCACAATAAGGGCTTCCAGTGTGGTGTGTGAGAAATGGGGTTTTAAAAAAATCATGCAACTGTTTCTTTCTCTTCAAAGATCAAAAGAATGCAATAGTGGATGGGATTTTTCACCAAAATTAATGTTGTGCAGAGAGATCTTGTAGCAACTTTAAGACTAACTGAAATAAAGAAGTTGGCAGCATGAGCTTTCATAGTATGAGCTTTCATGCTGCCAACTTCTTTATTTCAGTTAGTCTCAAAGGTGCTTTAAAATCTCTCTACATACTGATTCTACAGACCAACACGGCTATATCTTTGAATTAAAATTAACATAATAGTGAAAAAAGTTCCCATTTCCATGTAAATGCAGTGAAATTAGATTTTTAAAAAGCTTATTAATGATTAATTTAACACACTAAAAATTTCCCAATAAATGACCTCTGCTGGTAGATTAGATTGACAGAGACTGATTGGTTTGGAATCACTCAAAACTGGAACCCAAAGCTACCCTTTTTAAGAGGAACATCATATGCAGATCTTTTCTCCACATCATGCTAGTGATGGCTAGTGATTTGTAAACCTACAGCACTATATAAATGAAGGTTAATAATAATAATTGAAGAATTGTCAGTATGCAGGAATTAGGCAAAATAAGTGTAGAGGCTCTTACCTTGGTGAGAAAATTCACGTCTTGACACACTATTTGGGAAGAATATAGGAGACCCCATCCTGGAGGCTATCTTCCGTGCGTTATAAATACCCTTCTCTTCCTCTGTTACTGTCCTGCTCATTTCTCAAAAGAGCCACAAAACACTTCCTGCTTTCAGTATTCTACCTGTTCAGGTAAATTTAATTCCAGGCAATAGAAAAATGTTATGTGTGGGTGGAAGATTTGGGGGGGGGGGGGAGTTTCCAAAATCTTAAGAATCCAGCATCAAACCAAATATTAAATGTGGAGGTAACAACAGGAGTAATAGTAATAGTAGCACTAATAATTTACATATAATAAAGCAGCACATGTCATGTAGTATAACATTACTCATGAAAATATGGATTTCTTTCAACAACAGATTAGCATAAAAATAAAAAAGGTGGAGAACAAGGGAAGAAAAGATAAAGGGTGGATATTATGATTGTTACCACTACTATTTTCTTGCCTGTAAAATAATATTCTATGTCACCAAAAGTGGAAACTAGGTTGCTTCTTAGATTTAAGGGTTTATCCAAAATTCCCTGTCCCACCTTGGTGTTTTCTTGAAGTTTTGAACTACAGCTTCCATAACACTCCACCAGCTTGGCCAATAGTCCTATGAAGTCCTCTCTCGGTGCTGTGGAAAGAAACAAAAGCAATATATGAAAATCTTCAGTGGCACTTTATGGATGGAAAAAATGTGGACAGTTATGTCCCATATTATCCAACACCAATGAGGCACACATGGATGCATTCATGCATTTATGTGCATGCACTACCATTAAATAATATGGGAATGGAGAGCTGTTCGGCAGTCAAATCTGTGGAGTGCCAGCCCACCAGTACAAAGGGTCCACTGTAGATCTGTTCAGCAAATGTTTGGAATTTGGATAGTTGTAGAGAGATTTTGGAGTTACGATTCTTTGTGGGATCTATTTGAAACTCAGTTATCAGTTAATCTGGATCATTGGAAATTTAATTATAGAGGTGTGAAATTCTTTAGAGATTAGAGATTAGAAACTTTCATCTATTTAAGAAGTTAGGAAAAAAACAGTAAGGCCTTTGCAGGAGTGGTGAATCTGCTGTGAATTTTAGGCTAAACTCTGTCCAAAATGCTGAACCTATTGCTGGGGAGTAGATGGGATTGATTTATATGCCTGAGCTATTGTTAACTGCTTTGGACTTTGACTTATGATGACCCTATGGATGAGAGACCTCCAAATCACTCTATCACCAACAGCCCTGCTCTGGTCTTGCAGTCTGGGGGTGGGGGAGAGAAAGTTTCAGGGTGTTTTGACCTAGTAATATTTAATGGCCTTCTTCAGGAGATGATAAACCAAAGAATACATGAACAACCAAAATTATAACACAAAACAAGTCACAGTTTGTAATATCAATTTTTGTACATATATCTTGCATCACAATGCATGTAAAATGCCTCAGTTTTCAAAATGGCTGATGGCATAAATAAACATATACAAGTACAAAATATTACTTACAGTGCAACTTTAAAGCAGCCTGCAAGGATTCCAAAAAGAGTGTTTCCAGAATTTATGCACGGCAACTGATAGTTTGAGACATAGGAGGCAGAGAATTATATTGTTCTATTTTTTTCAATGTGTATCAAGGACATTTTTGTCATAGCAATTCTAGAGCAGATTGGAAAGTGAGGACATATGTGAAAACCCAAGTTTTTAAAGTAGATGGATGTCCTCTAAGTCCACATTTAGACCATGGGGGACTAATTATGTCATATCTGTTTATCTAATCCATTCTTTAAAAGCAGGGCCCTCTTTTTTGAGAGAAAAGTTTCTTAAGTACCCAAATGTGTGGATCCTTAAAGAAGTGATCATATTCCAGAAAATAGTTAACCAAAGGGGCATCTGATCTGTTCCTGATATTGCTAGTGAGTTCCCCTATATAGATTTTTAAAGGCTCTAGATGATTTTCCTATATATAATTCATTGCATGGATATCTGATGGATACTTGATGGATACCACATTACATATGGAGTGCTACAAGTTGAAATATGTTTTAGGATGTATGTTTTTTCATCATGATTCACAAACTCTGTTATTTTGAATGTGTACTTGCAATAAGTACAATGTCCACATGGTCTTTTGGGGCTGTGGATCTCATTAAGTATCAAACTCAATATTCTTATTAATAGAATTGACCCACCCAAAAAATATTTCAAAACCTCTTGACCTCCTGTTCAGATAAGGAACACATCATTGATAAATCTGTGCCAATACCTTATATCTTTTTAATAAAGACTTGTAGAAAAAATAATATCTCTCTCCAAAATTTCCTTATATATAGGTTGGTACCAGCCCTGGAAATGTAACCTGAAATTAAAACAATCAAAACAACAAACCACTTCAGATTTGGTTTTGGCAGGTTTGGATGTCAAATCTTTGCTTCCAGAGGCTACTTTAAGGCTGCCATTGTCAAAATGGGATGGGGGCAGTATGGCACTGGGGGTAGAAGGCAAGAGGGTCCCATGGGCTGCAAAAAAAGAAAACATGGCTGAGCGGGCTACATGGTGCTGAATGGCTGCTACATTTTGCTCACTGCCATGTAGGCAATACTTTGCTTGGTGGACCAATGTCTTGATTCACTAGTAGAAGGTGATTTCTGATGTGATACATCATTTCAGTACTGCAGCATCCAGGCAGAGAATGGTCAGTACAAGAAGCAAGACAAGACATTTTGAAGGAGGAAAGGGAAGCTCTTGAAACAATAACAGTTCTCTTCTTCCTGTTACACACCAAAAGTGATGTAAATATTGGAATGATTATACCCTTGACAACTGTTTATGAATATTTTATTCTTGCATACCTGTTAAACATATACTTGCTCCCTTTTCCCAGAGGAAGCAATAGCTATCACTAGAAGGCTGACTTCTGGAAGCCATGCATTTCATAGGAAATGGAAGCTTAGTGTATAGCAGTGGATAGAATGCAAGAGGTCAAAGAGTGAACCAAGAGTGAATTTAGCCACCCACCTATATTCTTGGCATCTGTCCTGTGCTTTTCCACACTGCAATTTTTAAAGTTTTTCTGTGAAATGTATTCCATCGCTAAAAAACTGGTCTTACATTTCACAGTTTGAATCTTAATTCAGGATGCAGCCAAATATTATCATATGCCAAATGCTGCCGATGCTGCCAGCCGAGGGTAGCCCTGATAACTTCTGGCTAGAAGCTGCAGTCAGCCAGCCTTTCTTCAAAACCAGGAAACTCCTGGCTTTCCAAATCTGCCAACTGAGCACAGCTTCTAGCCGGAAGTTACCCGGACTGCACTCAGCTGGCGACATTGGTGGTATTTGGCATATGATAATACCTGGCTGCATCCTGAATTAAGATTCAAACCAGGAAAGGTAAGACAAGTTTTTTTAGCGATGAGATAAACTCCTTAATTTTAAACTTTTCTCACAACAACCAAAGGAAGGCATCTTGACTGGATTTTATTCTTAGCCGTTCCAAAAACCTTAAACCCACTGCTTTTAGTACTATAACCTATCTTTCTGTTTTTCACCCTAATGTAAGGGTAGGCAACTGCAGCGGCTTAGGAGGTCACCTTAATCCCCCCCCCCCAAATGTTTTATACTAGGATAACCCCAATGCTCCCTAGGGTGATTTGAGGTACGTCAGATATATTTTGTTCCTCTTTTTCTCACTAGACTGTTTTAGACCCAGCAGTAGCCTTTCTTCAACAGGAAGTGATCAGGAAGTCAATTTCCAGATATGTTCCTTTGAATAGAAAGGCCTCATTTGGGCCTGAAAAGGCCCCAATGGTGGAAGTGCTGGGACAGGATGGGAAGCAAAAAAATAAAATAAAAATAAAAAAATAAAAAAATAAATAAAAAAAATAAAGAAGGTGCTTAGGGATCACATGGGACCCACAGGCCATTCTTTCCATAATGGAATTACTATATATATATATATATATGACTTAAAACTCATCCAATTTCATTTCATTCATTTACTGTACTACCTTTATATGCTAACCGATCATATTTTCCAGACAGCTAACCACTTAGTGGTTATTCCCACCATACAACATTTGCAGAAATTGATTCAGAATCATATATGGGGATTCACATGGTGTTTGATGTAGGAATGACTGTGCCATATTCCCCCTTATTCCACCACCCACCACAACACAACTTGATCAGATATTAATTAAGAGAAAAGTGGAGAAGAGTAGTTCCCAATCTTTGGTCTTCCAGATGTTTTGAATTGCAGCTCCCAGAATTCCTGCCTGTTGCACAAGATGGCTAGTGCTGCTAGTAGCTGAAGTCCAAAAACACCTGGAAGATAAAAGTTTGGGAACCATTTCTTTAAATGTTGTTGTTCTTTTACTCATGTCAAATCCAGTTGTAGGGTATGAAGGAAGTTGTGGTCCAACAACCTCAGGAGAGCTACCAGTTTCTCATGCCAGCATTTTTTTTTTAAATGGACCCATTCCTATTTTTTGTTAAGTCTTTTTGACCATCTTCTCACATTGAATTCTCCTCATCAGATGGGTCAGCTTCAGTCTTGGAGGCAACAAATTCCACTTGAGATTAGGCACTTGGAGAGATCTCTTCAAATGATTCTTTGTCCTCAGAAAGTTCTAGGACGATTTTCTTCCCAAGTCAACATCACAATGAAGCACTGTGAAACCACTTCGGTGGATTCAGGTTGACGGGAAATGGAAAGTGACAGCAAGAGGTAGAGAGGATAGAACTGTATGTATCAGGTAGCTTACCTTGTACTCATCTGTCAGCTTCTGGTGTGATGGGAGATGCTTTCGTATCACCACTGCTGAGGTAAGTTTCAAGTCTTGTCAGCTGTGTACATGGTTGTCCTTCTCCCCAGCAGGTAGCATATTATCTTTGCCCAGCCATGTCTGAAAATGTAATGTGAAAATCCAACCAGTGTCAACAGCATTCCAGAATCTGAAAGGAAGGAAATAGAGCATGGTCACTAGCAAAAGGCAAGTGGAGTTTGCAACAAAACTGTGCAGCACAGAGTGTCCTGTGCAACACAACCAGTATTTGGCAGCAATGCAGAAACACCTCCTGTTATAGCCTTTTGGGTCCCACACTTCTTAAAAGGAGACAGACACTCTTCTCTGCAATCAGATGGGACTCTATAGTACAGGAATATGTTCTGACCCCTTCCTGAACCACAGAGAACTTCTGCGCTTATCTCCAAAGGCAGTCAGCAGCAACTGGTGATAGTAGATATGCAGCAAACCCCCCTCCCCCATTTTTTTATGACAGTGACACAGGCATCAATGCAGTTATGATTTCCAGTGTGACTAAGTCCTTTGAGACAATGCCCAACTAAATACAAAGATTTTCAAAGCACTCTAGGGGTGCATCTACAATGTAGAAATAAAACAGTTTGACATCACTAAGTTGCTGCAATGCCATCCTACGGAATCCTGTTTTGCAAAGTCCTTAGCCTTCTCTCCCAAAGGGTGTGGGTACCTCACAAAATTATAGATCTCGGGATTTAGGAGCTATGGCAGCTAAAGTGGTGTCAAACTACATTATTTGTACAGTGTAGATGAACTTCAAGTGTAAAGCTTGGGCCTTGTAAGAGATGTAGAATCTAGCAGCATTACTTAAAAAAAAACCAAAAATCTTTTATCCTTGATATGTGAGATTCTCTTTCCTGCCAGAAGATTGATTCTGGGTAAGTAAACAGAAGTCAAACATAAATACTGGCAGGAAAATGCAACTTAAAAGTGTTGTATGAGGTGACATCATTTCCTCTGAACATGTCTTGGAGAAAGCTGAGAAAGGATAGGAAAGCACCACCCACTTGATAGTACATTATATAAGCAAGTATAAACTCAAGTAAATGAAAGTGAAGGTATTCCAAGGGCTTAAAGGAGGCTCATCTGAGGGGGAGGAAAGTACACAAGCTTGGTCATTATTGACCTTGAATTTATTTGATAAATGAAACTTAAAATCATTTAATAGAAGCTGCAGGAACAGGGTTTGCACTGGCTCCCCAAATCAGTTATTACAGTGTAATAAGGCAATATTGATCTGAATTGTATGGCTAGTTAATTAGAGTAGATCCAGTGGATCCATGAAGTTTACCTTTGTGCTAACACCATTGCTGTTATGCGCCTTCAGACTGGCTTTCACTTATAGCAATCCAGTTTGTAGAGTTTTCTTGGCAAGATTTATTTGTCTGCTCTCACTGCCCTCTCTGCTGACATATGCCAAAGAACCTGGATTAAACAGAGGTGATAACAGCCAGAACCCAAAGTACTTAGCTTGTGTTAAACCCAGCTGATTATGGCACAGACCTTTATAAAGGCCACAGTTTTAATGGTGCTAATCATTCCATCCCAGGGCTTAACTTGTTTTTTACTGTGGAGAATTGCTTCAGCTGTGGGAGATGTGTGCATTATAAAAAGCTATGCAATATGATTGATCAATGCACATTCTTAAAACACTGTACAGGACACTGACTCACTTCAGAGGACATGCTGGAACACACCCAACACTCCTCTGTATCCCCATATGATGGATGGCCAGAGACATGTGGCTGTCTTAGGCAAAGGTAAAGGCGGCTTTTTGGTGCCGTGGCATTACTGGAGTGGTGGCGCAGGGAGTGCGGACCACACCAGATGACACCTCAGAGGACAGGTGACACCCAGTCGGACCTTCCTCCTGCTCCAGGGGATATGTGAAAGCCAGTACTCCTGCATTCACCAATGGGCCCTTCTTCATGGCAAGCTTTCTCCCAAGGAAGAAGCCAGACAATGGAGGAAGAGGAGGGGTGAATGCTCAAGGTTTCTCCACTGCCTGGCTTTTTCCCAAGCAGGAAGTTGGGGTGCAGAGGAGGAGAAGGGGTGAGTGTGCCCTTTCCATCCCCTCACACTGTCTCACTAGCCTGGCTGTTTCTTAGCTGCCCTGAGTCTACAACTAGGCAAGCAAAAGAGCTAGTGAGCCAACAGGAGGGGAGGAGAGGCAGGGGAATCTGCCACAACTGCTTCCAGGCAGCCCTTACTATAGCAATAGCAAGTACATTTCTATACCATTTATCAGTGCACTTAAGCAATCCCTAAGTGGTTTACAATGTGTACGCTAATTGCCGCCAACAAGCTGGGTACTCATTTTAGTGACCTATGGAAGAATGCCAGGCTGAGTCAACCCTGGAGCCCTGGGATCAAACTCACAATGTCGTGGCTGTGAATGGCTGCAGTACAGGCATTTAACCACTGCACCATCAATGCTCCTTGGCCATACCTCCTTACTAGGTCTGGCCAGGCGGCAGATGGCCAGGGAGTGGGAACAGGTGGTTGAGGCAGCAGCAGAGTGGGGTGGGGCAGGCCACTGCCACTGCCACCCACCTAGTAGCCCCTCTACAATGGGTGATACCAAGTTTAGTGATGCCACTGTTTCACTGTATATGATGATGGGATAACTGAAATATTAGGCTAGCATAGGTTGTGTGCCAGCCACAGCTCTGTCCTCCATTGGAAAGGAACACTTTGAGGGATAAGGAACAGCTAGGAGGACACCACAGTTGTCCCCAACCCCACATCTGTGCCTGGTGTGATTGCTTTACTTAGCCTAATGATAGGGCCAGACCTGTGTACTACAGAATATGGTCAGTGGAAACAACCTGACTGTAAAACCTGATGGTAAGTTGTTTGACAGTGTGGCAGACTGTCCTTCATTGCAGGTTTTACAATAGAGATTGGATGACAATCTGCCAGGGATGCTTTAGCTGTGGTTACGTCTTTGAGCCAGTCTGTTCTTGACAAGTGTTTGAGGAACCTAGGGCTTTCCTGAAAGACCCACAGGTCTATTCAGTTCCGTTCTAGATCATGGGAAGCCTTGGAAGTTCAGAGCATGCCAACACATTTTCAGTTTAAGTCACTGCCATTCAGTTTGACTGGAAGGAATATGAGCAAGTCAAATTTATATTACTTGTACATCACTATAAGGGATAGAAGGAACACTCCCAAACTTATTAACAAATGTTCTTATCCTTCACCTCCTCCTGAAAAAATAGGGAAACAGCTGAGATCCCACTCATTTGGAGAAATATTCACATTTTAATGAAAATTTCATTTATGCAAAAACCACGATTTGCTACACAAAAACCAACAATGCTTTTTAAACTGCAAATAAAAATGTCATTTAAAGAATAAGAAATGAGAAAAATCATTGACAAAAGTGCAAAAAATTGTATAACATCTCCAATAGGGAGATTTTTTTTTAAAAAAAATCCTTTGTTCTTGATTTCAAGAATGAAATGAAGACTTACATCAGAAGTATACATCTTTGCATTAAATGAAGAAACCAGGAGAGGGAGCCAAAATACTGAACAATACATACAGTCCCCATTTATGTTTATTCCAACTGGCAAACCTGTTTATTCTCAGGTAAACTAAGGTTTATTGCATGCTGCTTCTGCCACTGCACTGGTAGCTGCAATATAAGACAGAATGAATCCCCGAGAAGCCTTTTCCATGCAACTAACTAAAACATTAGTTTTCCTTGGAGTAGACCCACTAAAATCAATGGGACTTAAAGTCATTTGTGATTCATAAGTCCCATACCTTTAACTGGCCCTTCTCTACTGGCATTAATGTTCGATTTAACCCAGGGAAATAAGTAAAAAGAACAAGGAAGTGAGGAATGACATGACAGAAACTGGAGGAAGAGAGGAAGAAAAAATAAAAATAAAAAGACAGGAATGGAAAAAGGAAGGTTCTTTGCAAGGAAGGAAGAAGCGAGAGAAGCCTTGTCAAAACCTTGGTTATAGAATTCTCCAACTAAACTCAGGCTGGTCCAATCCTTGTTGAACTTTTGGTAGGTATTCTGCCTTGGGTCCTGCCCTGGGACAAAGGTGGGACATTAAATACATACATACAACCTATGGCTTTTAAAACTGTTTGTTAAAATTGAGTTTTAATGGTGGCTGGCATTCTGTACAGTCATTCCTTCAGATCCATTGATTTTTATCCATGGATTCAACCATCCACAGCTTGGAAATATTTTGAAAAATATATAAATTCCAAAATAACAACCCTTCATTTTGCCATTTTACACAAGGGACACCATTTTACTATGCCATTGTGTTTAATGAGAGTTGACCATCTACGGATTTTGGTATCCCTGGAGGGGAAGGGGCTGATGAAACCAAACCCCAGCACATTCCAAGGGCCCACTGTATTGCAGTTAGGGATTCATAATCTAGAGATATGGATCCATAACTGCTCTGTATTCAGTAAGACTGTGTAGTCTTATTATAAGATTACAAAAATGCCCCATAGCCCACCTTTATAGCCAGCAGCTACATTGGGCAAAAGAGGTCTATTCATCTACTGATTAGGGTGCAAAGACGAAGATGTTTCCAGCCTCCTACCATTATTGAGTGAGGCAGCAATAATCAGAAGCAGGACTTCTGTCAAAGGTCCTCATTACAGCCTCATTCATTGGCAGAAAGAGGCTGGTAACATAATCTTCCATGTGCTCTCATCAGTAGCTGAACAGGCCTCATTAATTCAATGCAGCTGTTGGGTGAAAAGCTGCATAATTCCGTCCTCTTCCTTAGGCCTAGACTCCAGTTTCTAAACCCAAATAGAGTAGACCCATTGAATCAACTGCTAAATAGTAAGTCAAATGGTATGCAAAGTGCATTGATTTCATTGGTTGACTAGCTGGGACCAGCAATTGTCTTTGGGCCTTAGTTCCTATTGTACATCCTCTGCCTCCTACTCAAACTGTGTCCAGCTATTCTCAGAATAAATCTTAAATTAAATTTCTGTGCTAATGATTATGAATGCTTGTTGTTGAGTTTTGACAAAGGAAGGAGGTAGATTTGCAGAGTTTACCTAACAGGTAGCCCATGCAAATAAACTGCATTGCCTCCAACTGTCTGGAGTTGCCAGGGATGGTTCTGATTAATCCTCTGTTGTTCCACTTTTCCAGTTGCTTTTGCATCTGCTTGCATATGTCACTAACAGGATATAGGCCTGTAGGATTTATAGTGTTAAAATCAATACTCATGGAAGAATATGGCATAATTTGATGATACTATATGGATCCATGCAGTTTCCCATAGACTGATAGACTATTTGATCAAACAAGTCTGTATGCACACGTGCTCCCAGATTATTTGGAGTTTATCAGACAACGGAAATTGGAAGTATAATCTAATGGTGATCCATACGCAATCATAGGGTTTCATGTAATTGCGTATTAAAGCATCTCACGCAATTTCGGGCAAAAGGGAAGTCATTCCAAACGCAATCATGGATTTTACATTATTGTGTATTAAAGCATCTCATGCAATTTCAGGCAATGGGCAGTCATTTTCGGGTAATGGGAAGTCATTCTGAACGCATTCCGAATGCAATTGGAATTCACGTAAATTCGCTAAACTAGTGAATTCATGTGAATTCGAATTGGCTCCAATTGGCTCCATTCGAAATAAAGAGAAATTCCTCCCATCGGATAATCTCCTTTGTGGCATATAGCCACCTGCAGGTTTTTGTGCTATGTGTGTTTATGTTCAGTATGCATTCATTCCACACTATAGGAACACAAGAGATAACCAAGATAGTTATCTCTGTGTTAGTCCCTGTATTAAGCTGGTTGCACATTTAGAAGTAACCAGTCCATTTTACTGGGGAGGGTCATGGTTAAGTGGCTCTTCAAAGATTTATTTCCAATGTATTATCAATGTTATAACTGTTCCTCCCTTCCCCCTGTATTCTGTTGCTGTGTGTCTTCAAGTAGTTTTTGACTTAAGGTGACTCTAAGGTGAATAGGTTTTCTTGGCAATATTTGTTCAGAGGAGGTTTGCTATTGCCTTCACCTGAGGCTGAGAACACATGACATGCCCAAGATCACCCAATGGGTTTCACGGCCAAGCAGGGAATCGAATCCTGGTTTCCAGAGCTGTAGTCCAACGCTCAAACAAAAATACCACTATTGTATTCTATTGAATCTTATCTCCATAGTTATGTCATTATGCATATCTATATGAAGCCTGATTATTGTACTCCATGCAAAGTTTATGCTTAAATAGATAGCTTAATCTAAAAAAGTGTTTAAAGACTCCTTTTATTCCTATCCATTCTATACCAGATTTACTGGTTTATCAATTTTGTTTTTTATTGTGCTTTGCTTGCAATTGGTTGCAAATGCTGTATTTGTATGATATTAATGGTTTCACCAAGCTGAAGAGCAATTCAGAAAAATACCTAATTACAAAGAGGGGAAATGTCTTTGCATTTATTTCTTTTGCATATAACTCCATTTCAGTTAATTGGTGCAGAAATTAACATTATTATATATTGCCACTAGAGGGAAGCACTTTCTGTTCTATAAATTTTGACAACTTTAAAAGAAGTTAAGCAAGGAGGACACAAAATCCTTATATAATCTAGTTTTTTCTTCTCATTTAAATGGCAATGTTGAGAGAAGAAAGAATCAGGAGAAAACAAGCAGACTAAGGAAATGAATGCAAGTCCTCACGGCTGTTCTTTTCGTAATGGAGAGAACAAAATGATTTTCAGAAGCTTAAATTACAGTTACTGATCATGGCCAACCAAGCAAATGACATATTAAAATAATCACAGGTAATGCTTACATATCATGTGCTCGCCTTCTCTCTGTCTTTTTGCAATTTAAATAATTTCTTCAGACATTTCCAGCCCAATATATAAAAAAGACCACATTGCGTAGGCCTTCTGTCTATGAGGTTATCGTGAACAGCAAGTGAGGTCGCGCAAGCAGCTTTCTCACTTAAGGCTTAAAGTAATGAATGTGAGACAATCTGGCACAATTCATTAAATATTACTTTAGATTTTGTGTGGAAGCACCACATGGGTCAAATGGCTCATCTGTCCTCCCTAATAGAGAGAAAGGGGCTTTTCAGAAACAGTTAAGAGGAGCAAAGTGGGAACATGAGGCAGACAAGGAATCTGTGTTCCTGTCTGGATGCATCCAAAGTAATTGAAAAGTCCCACATTTTGTTCCTATTCTTTCCAGCTTTATATTGGATTAACATAAACTCATCTGGGGAGTTGGTATAAAAAGTCTGTGATATACAGTGAGGTGACAGAAGATATTCTGGAATAAACAGTAGGCTCAGGAAAAAGCAAACAGCTGCAGCTTCTTGCTTTTGTCTGGTTTTCCTCATTAACAATTTTCACCATCTTGACCACATTCTCATGTCTCTTGGCCACACATATCCCAGTTTTTGTGAAATATTGGCAAATATACCATGGATCAGGCCCTGCAAGATCTTTCGTGCCCTTGGGTGCTTTTTTCTCTCTCTGCAATTTTATGATCTATCATCATCTAGGCTGGGACTCTGAGCTGCTACCCAGTTGTTACTGAATAAGACTGCTTCCTGTGTTTGTCTACTGCTACACCCCATTTTCCCTCTAAATACAAAAGGCAGTGTTTATGGTTATCTTCCCCAGTGCATCTTCACTATAGCCAAGAGGGAGAGACTGGACAAAGATGAGTTTCATGGATCAGCAGGGACTTTGTCATGGATCTCCTGTGTCCAACACTGAGTTCCACTTGGAGGAAAGTTGTCAAACATGTTAAGTTGGGCAACTTGTGGCCCACCACAAGCCTTCATTCCCAAACAACTTAGCCAATAATAACAGAAGCTGTTGCAGCACAACAGCAGTATTTAGAGGGCTACAAGTTCCCCACTTTTAAACCCCAGGACATTGCTTGCCTCTAACTTCCATCAGTTTCATGCAGCACGGCTATGGTCAAGACTGATAGACACTGAAGTGCAACATCAGGAGGGTCATAGGATACACATCCGTGTTATATGGGATTTGACAAGGCTATTTGTAAACATTTCTATCAAGGGTGGACAAAAGTTTTTAAAAACTTTTATTGCCCCCCAAATCTTCCTGCAGCATAGGGTTCATAGTGCTTGGATGGAAGATCTCCAATGAATTCCAGGTGCTGTAGGCTATATTTCAGGGGAAGGAACTGGCAAAACCACTTCTGAGTATTTCTTTCCTAAGAAAACCTTGTGTAATCCATTGGGTCCCTGTAAATTGAAAGGTGACTCAAAGGGACATGAACACACACAAGGACAAGATGTCAGCCACCAAACTGCTCTATAGATATGAATTTAAACACTTTCCCCCAAAGGCTGAAACTGGATGCAGATCTCTCTCTCTCTCTCTCTCTCATACACTCA
This sequence comes from Urosaurus nigricauda, assembly GCA_034509955.1. Lineage (NCBI taxonomy): Eukaryota > Metazoa > Chordata > Lepidosauria > Squamata > Phrynosomatidae > Urosaurus > Urosaurus nigricauda. Next base: position 112,269,117 of record JAOEGL010000006.1, read on the forward strand.
CTCTCTCACACACACACATATCAGATTTTATTTAATTTGATTCAGACAGTATTCAGTTTAATCAATTTTTAGTGATAAATTCAGCTTCTTTTACATGCTGGCCCTATTTTGTACTCTAAATGGATCAGTTTGCAGCAAAAAAATTTTTTTCGTGCACAGTAATTTGCTTTGTCAAACAAATTTAAGGCACTGATCTGGTTTTGTCATGTAGCTTCTGTTTCAAGAGGATAAAGCAAGAGGATGATACCTTGGGAAAAAATATAATTGCAGTGATATATTGTTTTATATTAAACTAATATCACAAGGAGAACAAATTTCAGACAAGGAGTTATGTTCATCGAAACACAGGATCTTAAAGACTAATAAAATGATTAGTTTTTGAGATGCCAGGAGATGTTTGTCTTCATTATCAAATCTTATCAGTTCTTCGGCTGCTGCCACACTGCAGAATTAATGCAGTTTGGTGCAGCCATGGCAATGAATCTGGTGTCAAACTGCAAATTAATTCTTCAGTGTGGCAACAGCCCATTTGCATTATTTGGGGCTCTGTAGCTGTGTTGGGCTATAAAATCCAAAACCCTCAATCATCATAGTCCTTGTTGTACGGGGTAATAGGAGCTGTAGCCCAATGCATCTGGAAGGGACCAACCTGAGGTCAGGTCTGCATAGGCCAGAATACTGGGGACCAGCCTGGAATATTCTGGCCTCCAAACAGCCCCAACGTCCCCTCCCATTACCTGGGAACTCTGTTCTCATGTCAGGCGAGTGTTTACATGCACATCCTGCTGTGCCAGCTGCCAACACTGGTGTGAGTCATTCACTCTGAGGCCAGAATTAGGTGCCCACCTTCAATCACATCACTAAGCATCACTGCTGGTGAGTGACTCACACAAGCAGCAATAGTACCAGGCACACAGCACAACACATTATAAACAGCTGCCCACAACAGAGGGCTCTGGATCTTTCAGGAAGATGTGGAGAAAAAGATGATAAACAGTGGATTTGGTGCTAAACTGGCCCAACATAGTTGGTACAGTTTGCACCAGACAGGGATTGAACCCTGTGTCACCTGCACTGCTTCCTGAGAGGAAGGGGAGAGGGTGTTTTATCTGTGAGAACAATCCCAGAAGAATGCTAGAATTCTGCCTCAATTTAACCCTTTTTTAAGGGGAGGGAGGTTGGGATTGGGTTGCAATAATTTTAACTGTACTTTGTTTTTATATTTTACTGTACCCCGTCCCGATTGCTTGTGCAGAGGGGCGGGTTATAAATAAAATTTATCCGTCTAATTTAAGATTGTATGTACAGCACTGTGTAAATTTACAGCGCTATATAAATAAAGGTTAATAATAATAATAATAATAATAATAATAATTTATTTATTTATTAGTGTTCCAACTCTCCACCTTTCTTCATTGTCAGGTTGTTCATTCTCCTACGCCATAGCCTTGGGCAACAGGTATGGAGAACCTGTAGTGCCTGGGCCTGATCCTCCATCCAGTTCTCCAACCTGTCCCAAGTCCTCCTTTTCTTTCTACTTCTCCATGCTGTGCTGTTTCAGTGGCCTCCATTGGTTAGATATTATAGGCTTTGCATAGCAAGAAAAGGTCTCTTGTTGTTACTTGCTAGCTTTTGAAGCCAACAAACTGCTAATGAGCTGGGGAGTAAATGTTACTTATTATAATTGTAGCCAGAAACCTTGGGCTGCCCAAGGACAATAGTTACACCTTTTCTGGGATGGGACAATAGTGGTGAAGGAAAGCAAGCTGTGACTGAGATTTTGTAACACATAGCACAGTGTAAAAGTTCAACAGGCAGAACTATGCTACATCTCTCTTCTCAGCCCCCTCAGGAATTTCTGCTTCTGCAGTCCTTCCATGGCCATAAGTGGAAAATAAGGACTGGTGGAAAATAAGAGAAACTGGGGTATCATCTGGCTATGCCCTGTATACAGATGGATTACATCACTCATTGAGATCCAGCAGGGTCCACTGGAGGTCTCAATGGATGATGTAATCTTTCTGCATCTGACTACAAGGACATAGGGATTTATCACATGGGAGGAATTTCTCTCAATTGCGAATGGAGCCAATTCACAATTACGCGAATTCGCTAGTTTAGCGAATTTACGTGAAATCTGATTACATTTGGAATGCGTTCAGAATGACTTCCTATTTCCCGAAAATGACCCCCCCCATTGCCCGAAATTGTGTGAGATATTCTAATACGCAATTACGTGAAACCCCATGATTGCGTTTGGAATGACTTCCCATTGTCCGTCACTCATTCGCAATAACGTGAAACTCCATGATTGCGTTCGGATTGCCATTGCAATATACCCCCAAATTCCATCGTATGATAAACTCCAGAGCCATATCCTTCTCCTGGCTGTGAAAGAGGAATTATTGCAGCAAAATGGTGGGTCAAGGTGGTCATTATCAAATTTGTAATTGTGTGCATTCAAGTCATTTCTAACTTATGGCAACCCTAAGGCAGACTTATCCTAGGTTGTTCTTGGCAAGATCCTTCAGAGGGGGTTTGCCATTGCCATCCTCTGAAGCTGAGAGTGTGACTTGCCCAAGGTCACCCAACGGGTTTCATGGCTGAACCAGGATTTGGACCCTGGTCTCCCAGTGCCCTTGTCAAGTGTTCAGACTTTTACACCATGCTGGCCCCATAGAAGAGAAAACAATCACCTGAACAACAATATATATATATAGGCATATGCTGGACTTTCACTTGCATACATCACTTAACAAATTGTTAGTCAAAATTTGCCAGCTTTGGCACCCATTTTGTCCTATGTTTTAGTACCTTTGCAACCATTGGCCTGCCATCTTTTTTCCTGCTGGGGTAGTTATGCTGACTCACAAGTACAGTTATTGCCTTGCTAGTGTAGTTACTCTGGTGTAGTTATTGAGAGGATTCTGATCTAAAAAGAGAACATTACTCATTGCTACTTTATTTCTCCAAGGCAATGTTGCCATGCTCTTACTTCTGCAAAATGCAACTCTTTTCGGGCGGTGCCAGTATTGTCTTATTTCCAAGTTCAGGATAAATGTGTTCCAAACTAACCTTAAGTTGGGAGGATCATACCAGGTTGATTCACTTTGCACTCAGTGAAGCCTCAGTCATGCTACTTGTTACATTGATTTCAACAAGACCAATGGAAGTAGCTTTTTCTAACAAAGGGCCATTTGGAATAAATCATGGTCAAATCAATGAGACTTACTTGCAAGTAAGCATTGTTAGGATCAAGCCAGGAAATCTTGTTATCCATTCTGTGCCCTGCTATATTGAAAACTCTTTGTCTGTTTCTCATTCTTCACAGGACTTCGCACCTCAGGAGTTCTCCAACAGGGATTAGTTGATCCTTTAATCACAATTACAATTGCTTTGATTCAGTCTTTGTTTAGGCTTCAGAGAAATTAAAATATAACCCATTTACATCTTAATTCTATTGGTATGTTCACGTGAAATGAGATTCAATAACTCTTTCTTTGTTCCATATTTACATTTATTGATTTTAGACTGATGTTTTGAGAATAATAATTAATATCAGATTCTTTTCAGTAGCCCTTCTCCAACAGTAAATATTTGAAAAGAAATTATTCATTTCTTTTCATTTCTTGGCCTTTTTTAAAAAAATGCAAAAAGCTGTTCTGCAAATAAAATACTGTTTGCAGTAGTGACAGGCAATTAGCAAACGATTTAGATTTACTTTGCATTTTCTTGCAGTGATTTTCTGCTTTTGAGTTAAACAGGACATAATTATATACTGGATTTTCTTTCTTTAGACTTCTCTTTTTCCAGATATCTGGAGAAAGGAATTTATTTCAGACAACTGGGGCTTAAAGGAACCACTACTTCAGAGCTTGGAAAAATTACTGTTTGGACTACAACTTCAGTTAGTTCCCAGTGAACTTAGCCAAGGTAACCTCCTATTATCTTGTCTTAACCTTCTGGGCAGTGATGCAGACTGAGCAAGAGAGAACACAATATTGACAGTGGCTTTAAAATGGCCCCATTCATTTAATGTGGTATAGTGAAAGCCTACCTGAAAGTTGGATCAGCACTGAGGAAGGAAAAGTAGCTGTTGATCAGAGGTAAGAGTTCTTCCTCCCTCAATATTTAGAAAAGAAACTAAAACACACTTTCCTATTTTAGTCAATTTTCATATGGTGGAATCAAGGAAGCATATTGTCTGCAAGAAATAAGAGAGGGAGATACAGATTATCAATAAAACAAATAGTACATGAATGTTTTTGTGTACTGTGGATGATTTAGGCTACATCTGCACTGCAGAAATAATGTGGGGTGATATGGAATCCTGGGCTTTGTGATTTTACAAGTTCTTCAGCTTTCTCTGTCAGAGTGCTAGTGCTTCACAAAACTACAAATGGCAGGGTTCTGTAGGATGGAGCTACTGTACTTAAAGTGGTGTCAAACTGCATTATTTCTACAGTGTAGATGCATTCTAAGTATGATTACTTTTAATTTAATTGCCATGGCTCCATGCTATGGAACTGTAGCACCTGTAGTTTGTTGTGACACCAGACCTTTTTGTCAGAGAAAGCTAACTATCTTACAAAACTAGACATTCCAGAATTCCATTGCAGTTAAAGCAGTGTCAAATTGCATTATTTCTGTAGTGGTGATTTAGCCAGAATGAGATGGCTACTGTCACATTGGGCATTGGCTAGGCTTGATTCTGGTAGTTGTCTCCTAGACAGGGATGGAATGAATAATCCAAAATACTCAAAAAGTGATCAAAAGTGTATTTCTTGAGTTTCTGGAAACTCTGATCAAGTTTCACTGTTTGGGACTTGTTCTTCACAAACTCAACACACTTCTTCCACGTATGTGTAGAGTAGCATACCCCACTCAGCAAATAGAAAATGCAGCTTCTTTGGCAGAAAATACTATTTTCTGCACAGCATCTGTGAATTTTGTGCAGAAGAGTCCCAAACTACTGTATTTGCTGCACAAGAAACATTGTCTTTTGCTGTCTTCTGCTTCCAAAAATGAGCAAATTCTGTGCCAAATATAGTGGGACCCCGGTATCAGTGGACTTGCCACCAACAGATTTGAGAATATGTGGACAGCAAGCCCATGGTGTCCTGAATGTTAGTGTGTGCTAGCAGTGGCACTGCTATTGGGGACAATGGAACTGAAGTCCTCCCTCTCTCCCTTCCTCCTTCCTTCCTTTCCCCCAGGCTTCTGCCCTGTGCTTGGCCTTGGGGATGGAGGCTGGAGCCCCGTTAGCTGGAGGGAGCCAGCACTGGGGCCAGGGCTTGGGTTTTGGAGCCCACCACCCACAGGCCCAAACCTGAGGCCAGAACCTCCAGGCTTTGAGACCCAAGCCCCAGTGCCAGCTCTGGCTCCCTCCAGCTGATGGGGCTCCAGCCTCTGCCCCTGAACCAAAGCTCAGGGGAGAAGCCTTGCTTGGGGAGAGAGGGGGAAGGCAGGCAGGCAGGCAGGCTTCAGTCCCATGGTTCCCAGTGGCATTGGGCATTGGGGTCAATGGCACTTGAGCATCTATGGATTTTGGTATCCATGGGGGGGGGGGATCTGGAACGGATCCCTCATGGATACAGAAGGCCCACTGTACGTCCCAAACTGTGAATAGTCTTCAAAAACTGCAACATTTTTCACACAGGAAAAAATAGCTAAAATTACTCATTGGTCCATTTGAGAACAAAATTAGCAAAGAATTGCACTTTGACTTCTAGACAGTTTCCCAGAAAGGCTCTCTGGCCCGTGGATCAAAACATTGACCCACCTTTTCTGTAGACTTAGGTTCCTACGCCTTGTCTCTCATTTCCTTTCATCCTCTTCTTTTCCATTCCTTCATATGAGGTGTTTTCTCCACAGTCTGCTACCATTGTCCCACCCCCCACCCCAGCTGATATAAGCTAAGCTTCTGTCTGACTTATTTTATAAAGAAGGACCTTTAAATAGGGCAACTTATGTCTTGTCTTCATGGGCAAAAGGCCAGTTTTCTCCCTGTTCTAGTGGCGTCCTGTTCAGATTACACACAGCCCAAACCCCCGTTTTGGTACGAATTTACCGGATTATGTTTGCTCATTCAGCACCAGACCCAGGATATAACAGCCTTAGAATTTTTAAAAAATATCTCTTAGTCCAGCCTCCATTCCTACTCTGATGTGTTTGCCTGCATGAATGTCCTATTGAGATACCTGGAGCATCTGCCACTGTCACCAGTTGTTCACTCTGAGATCAGAATGAGGCACCCATTCATGTGATCATTGCTGGGTATTTCATTCTGACTTCAGATGCAAGTGACCTACAATGGTGGTGGACATGCCAGGCAGCTCAGTGGGACAGCCATGCAGATATCTATCCTGGTGCAGGAACAGAGGGCCAGGTAACAGGAGAAGTCAGGACAACTCCAAGGCTAGGATAATCTGAGTGCCCCTGGAGCATCTTGACCAGGGCGGGTAAGGCCTTTGTTTGTTCTCATGAGATCTTAAGAAAACTATGAAAAAATGACCAGAATGTTCAAAGTTAAACCAGTGTTGCTTACAAGCCATTTGTATCCTCCTTTATTTAATAACTCTTTACAGCCATCTAGGTCAGTTAAAATGAGGACCTTGTTGCAAGTGAGATGATTACGAGTTGCAATCCATTAAACATGCCCAATGATTCATGCTTAATTTATTGACTTTTTAAACATGTGGCATCTGAGTCTCATGCAATGGCTTTAAGCACACACACGCACAACCACACGCACGCACACACCTTTGCTGCTTCCCGTAGAATCGCCTGGTTAAAGAGATCAGGCGTCGCCACACTGGTTGCCAGGCTTGCAAGAAGCACTTTCCTTTTTTTAATGCACCGATTTAATTTAATGCTGTTGCACTAATGAGGCTGTCTGGGTTGAATGGCTCCCTCTCAGGAGCTCTTTGGATTTTATGCTGACATGATGGGCCTTCAGTGGAGGATTTCATGATTTATGTTGCAAGGGCAGCTGGCTCCAAGAGTTGAGTGGTGTTTGCATTATATATGTATATGTGAGTGTTGTGCCAATATATATATATATATATATATATATATATATATATATCAAGCAGGCAATTGGGCAAATGAGCTAACTGTTTACGGCTAAGTGTGAATAATGTATCAAGTACTCCTGAAAACTCTGACAGCAATTACAGTTATCTATTGCCATAATGCATAAGTTGGTAGAAGAAAATTTGAGAATTTTCTCTAGGGTAAGGGTCAGCCCTGATTAGTACTTGGATGGGAGTCTGCCAATGAATGCCCAGTGCTATAAGCAATATTTCAGAGGAAGGAACTGCCAAAACTATGTCTGAGTATTCCTTGCCTAAGAAAAATCTTTGAAATTCATGGGGTCGCTTTATGTTGACAGGCAATTTGAAGGTACATACATACACACACGTGCACATGCACACACACACAGTGACAGGTAAATCAGACTGTTTCTGGTGAATTCTGCTTTTCACCCAAAAGTGACTTCTATCCTATTTCTGCATTAATACCTTCCAGATGCTCTGATTGATAAACTCAATTACTGTAATTCTCTGTCTTTCTACTTTTTCAGCTGTTTTTACGATATCTCAGTCTTTTTTTCCTCCCATTTTCCCTCGCTTATTTCTTTGCTCTCAGCTTATTTCAATTGTTGCAAACTGAGTTCAAAGTGTAAAAGTAGTTTGCACTCAGTTAACCCAGAAAGAGGAGAATAGCAATAGCAATAGCATTTACATTTCTATACCACTTAATAGTGAAATCAGCAATAGCATTTACATTTCTATACCACTTAATAGTGAAATCAACACTCTCTGAGTGGTTTACAATCTGTAATCCAGTTGCCCCCAACAAGCCGGGTAGTCATTTTACTGACCTACAAAAGGATGGAAGGCTGTCAACCGTGGAGCCCTGGAATCAAACTCACAGCATTATGGCTGCAGTACTGTACTGGCATTTAACTACTGCACCACCAGAACTCCCAGAAGGAAGGAGAGGGTGAAATCTTCCCTTTCAGCTCAGGCATAAGCAAATTGCTGCAGCCTCCTTCTAGCTTGGCAGTTCTTCCTTAATAACTTTTGCCATCTTGACCATAGTCTGATGCTGTTCAACCAATATGTACTAGTTTTAATCTATGAAACGTAGGATTAATTTCTTTTTTTAAAAAGGTGGTTAATGAAAATTCATGTTTATTTATTTATTTTTTAAAGATGTTTGCTCTCAAACCCCATGGTTCTAAATAGGAAAGCAGTGGTATCTTGCAAGCTTCCCCTTGCTCCTCAAATTACACTGTGGGAGAGGCAATTTAGAGATGCCTCTCTTACCAAGTGTTTGTAATGAGTTAGTAGCAGAAAAGATACACTGTTCTGTGGCGTATCCACGCCACACAAGTATAGTGCTTTAATACCACTTTAACTACCATGGTTCCATCCTATGGAATCCTGGAGTCCATGGTTTGTTGTGGGACTTAGAATTCTCTGCCAGAGAGTTTTAGTTCTGGAGAGTGGACTAGAGCACTCCAGCAGTGGATTCTATCAAACTGCAAACCCTCAGATTCTATGGACTGGGGCCATGGCAATTAAAGTGGTACCAAACTGCTATAGTTTTGCAACGTGGATACACCCCTGGTGATTGGCTACATTGCCTCCAGGAGGTCAGTGAATTTCTATTTTGATTAAATCAAGATAATATCTGAACAAAATGCAATGGAATTAGCATTCCACTGAGATATTCCATTGTGGAATTTAACATGAGTCAGCCCACGCCATACGCCATATGCACGCTTCCCTTCCATGGCTTTCAGTATAATTGAATGAATGGTGTGTGTGCTCGTGGTGCATGCACCACACTGCGCATGCACACACCATTGTTTTCAATGAGGCTCAAGCATATGCGGTTTTCCCCTTACACAAGAGGATCTGGAATGTATCCCCCACATAAGGGAAGGGCAGACTATATGTCTACAGAAGCATCTTACAGCAGGGGCAAGCAACTTATGGGTCAACACATACAGGACTGCACTTCTCATCAGCCCGAGCCCACATAATTCCTCAACTAAATAATGATGATGATGATGATGATGATGATGATGATGATGATGATGATATTCCACCCCTCTGGGTGAGCAATCGGGGCGGAGTACAACATTTAAAAATACATAGTTAAAATAACACTTCAGTCTCCCCTCACAGCCCTTAAAAATAGATTAAACTATGAATAAGATTTAAAACAGTGAAACATTAAAAGATAAACGTTAGACAATAATAGCTCTAAAAATTGGGCGGTCTCAAGAGTATCAATGTCTTGGTAAATAGGACTGGAGGGACAGTAGATGACAGAAAGTTAATCATTGTCTGGGAAGGCCTGCCGGAAGAGATGTGTCTTGGTGGCTCTCTTAAAACAATCCAAAGTTGTAATAAGGCGCATCTCATCCAGCAGGTCATTCCATAGCCTGGGAGCAACGGCATAGAAGGCCCTCCGGGAGGTCTGTACCAGCCTACTTTTCATAGGCTGTAGCAAACTGTTGTACGGATGTCATTTTTTTTTTTTTAAACTTATTGACATTCCTTGGTATTCACTTCTCAGTGACTACCCTACCCTAGCATGTGCCATTGAAGATAACAAATTCCAGAATGATACCAGGCAGCCACGTTGAGAGCACTGCCTACTTGGATTCTCAGTATTTCTCCTGCTGAAAGAGAAAAAAAGAGGGGAAAAATATTTGCCACATGTTATTTTCCTTTTTCAACAAAGTTTGCAGAGTGGACATTTCAATTGCTGTCTGGGATGTGCCAGTTTTAATTTCCTGATAATAAATAAACTCAGCATCCCCAAAGACCAAAGCTAATTCCATGCTCAGATTTATACAACTCCAGCTAAATTATACCCTGTAGTGTATGTCTGAAAATGCTTAATGCTGAGCAGTCTGGTCAACTGCCAGCACTTCAAAAGGGGGACTTTTCAGCATAGGTTTGAGACATATATGAAGAGGGAAACCTACACTCTTAAGGCTTCAACTCTTTATTAAAGCACCAATCTGTGTAGGGGAAAAAAGTTTACTTTTGTAAATTCAATTTTCTGCATAAATTTTTCTTATATTTTATGGAGTCTGGTAGTTTATTAAGCTAGGAAGATGATTCCCTGAGCTTGGAAATCTGTTTTAATATGATAAGTGATCAGAGCAAGAATCCTCTTGGTATCCTATCCAGGTAAAATGTTCCTTCCCCATGTGGTTTTCCTTTTTTCACCCCATGCAATGGACATATTTGGGTCATGGTTGTAAAATTCAGCAAGTGTAACCATTTCACTATTTAGCATTCTTGGATGGTGTGTACCTCCACAAACCACTTTTTTCACTAGGATTGAAGAGACAGCCACAATGCATTCTCCATTGTAGTATGGGACAATCAGCAAACACTCTGGCAAATGCACATTTGATTCCACAATGTTGGTGAACAGCAGAAGGGTAGTTAGTGCAAACACTGTGTAAGTATTTGAATGTACAGTAGACTCACATTACCCAAGCACAATTTGGGACCACAGTCTGGAACTTCAATTAATGATGATTCCTCTATGTTTATTTGACTGGGGAAAGGTAAGTACACAGTTAATTCTCAACCATTGAACTCAGTGGGCCTACTTAGCAGGACTTCAGCTTATCAGGAAAAATGGGCCACATGAAATAGTCTCACCTCATTTTCATTGCAACTAGTCCAGATGACATAGAATAACAGAATCATAGAGTTGGAAGAGACTGCAAGGGCCATTCAATTCAACCCCATTCTGTCAAGCAGCAATACACAATCAAAGCAACACTAACAGATGACCAACCAGCTTCTGTTTAAAACCTCCAAAGAAGGAGACTCAACTGCCCTCCAAGGGAGTGTGTTCCACTGTCAAAGAACTCTTACTGTTAGAAAATTCTCCCAGATGTTGAGGTGGGATCTCTTTTCCTGTAGACTTAACCCTTTGCTCCAGGTTCTATTCTCGGGAGCTGCGGAAAACAAACTTGGGAGTTTATCAGACAGGAGAAATTTCTCTCTATTTCGAATGCGGCCAATTCGAATTCATATAAATTTGCTAGTTTAGTGAATTTACGTAAATTCTAATTGCTTTCGGAATGTGTTCAGAATGACTTCCCATTGCCCGAAAATGACCCCCATTGCCCGAAATTGCATGAGATACTCTAATACGCAATAATGTAAAGCCCATGATTGTGGTCAGAATGACTTCCCTTTTGCCCAAAATTGCATGAGATACACTCATACGCAATAACGTGAAACCCCATGATTGCGTTCGGATTGCCATTGGATTATACTTACAATTCTCTCTCTCCCTCACTGGGCCAGCAAAGGGGAAAAGGGATTACATGGAGAGGCATCAAATCAGAGTGCATGGTGATCGTTAGAATAATAAAGGCTATTGATTGATAGGTTGATGCATACTGGGAAGGGAAAAAATAGTATTTTTGCCAGGGGAAAATGTGTGACTGGTTTTGTTCGTATCCTTTTAACATGCTTTGTGTGTATGGGCTTAAGGGTTGCTGTGGGGGCCCTGTGGACCAGAAAAAAGCAAAGTGAAGCTGATTTTTTTCATCAGTGTAGAAGCGATTTTAGCCTCAAACTTGGTGTGGGACATGGAACAGGACATCTGAAGGTGTCAGATTCTGGGATGGTGAATAAAAGATAAAGAAAAGAAGATGAGAAGGAGGAAGATAAGAAGAGGATGAGGAATTATCATTTTAGTATTGTGGTATAATTGTGTTTTTAATTTTAATTATTTGTCAGTTATGTTTTTATCAAGATTTGAATTTTATGCTGGATTGCATGGTTGTCCACCACCTTGAGCACTTAACTAACCTGCGGTGGGGGGTGGGAGTGGGGATAGAACTAAAGGGGTGACAGAAAGAAAGAGAGAAAAAGCAAGGTGGTAAAAAAAAGATAGTAAAAAAATAAATAAATAGAAAGTGTAGAAAATAGTTTATTCTGACATGGTCCATTGGTCCATCCAGGCCAATACTGTTCACTCTGATTGGCAGAAATGGTTGTCTGGAGTTTCAGGTAGTACCGTTTCTTTGTCCTACCTGGAAATCCCTGGTGATCTTTGGAATAGTGGACTTCCATCTATATCTTCTAATCCTTCCTATCTTTTAAAATGAGACAAAGTTGCATGGCTACCAGGTGATGGGTGTGCTCATCATGTCCCCATTTGGCTGTGTCTCCACTAGAGTTTCCAGGGGTCCCTTATTGTAATGGGTGTCTATTTACTTGAGGGCCAGAATTCTTAGAATCATAGAATCATAGAGTTGGAAGAGACCACAAGGGCCATCCAGTCCAACCCCCTGCCACGCAGGAACTCTCCATCAAAGCATCCCTGACAGATGGCCATCCAGCCTCTGTTTAAAGACTTTCAAGGAAGAAGATTCCATCATACTCCGAGGGAGCGTGTTCCACCGTCGAACAGCCCTTACTGTCAGGAAGTTTCTCCTAATGTTGAGGTGGAATCTCTTTTCCTGGAGCTTGCATCCATTGTTCTGGGTCCTGGTCTCTGGAGCAGCAGAAAACAACTTTGCTCCCTCCTAAATATGACATCCCTTCAAATATTTAAACAAGGCTATCATATCACCTCTTAACCTTCTCTTCTCCAGGCTAAACATCTCCAGCTCCCTAAGTTGTTCCTCATAGGGCATGGTTTCCAGACCATTAACCATTTTAGTTGCCCTCCTTTGGACATGCTCTTGTCTCTTATCAGACTGGCAGATGTCCCCATTATAATGGATACATGCAGACCTCTGTATGGATGTATATATAGACCTCTTTGAGTGTTGGAAAGCTTTTCCTTTTATACAGACTCAACAAGATGCCAAAAAATGAAAAGAAAAGAAAAAGGTAAATCCCATATTAGGGGATGTGGGTCCTCCATAAAGAGGGAAATGTATGCATCATGCAATTTGTGAATGTGGACAATAATTTTACAGAGAAACATAAGGAACAACTGTTTCCTGATTGTCAACCCATCATGTCATGGACTTATTTACCCTTACTGCTGTTTTGAAAACATGCCATCATCATCATCATCATCATCATCATCATCATCATCATCATCATCATTATCATATCATCCACCTTTCTCCCAAAATTAGGACTCAAGGTGGCTCCACCTACTATTAACTGTTTACCCCTCTCATTATATAGCCCCAACAAATTACCTCTGAGTGAATGTAATTCTCAGTATGAAGAAGGGTTTTCCAACTCAGCTGCATGTCCCAGTACTGAATCATAACAGAAAATAAATGCTTGCTGAAGCAGTGGAGACTTTGTAAGGCCCAAATGGGGCTCAATGACCTTGTACACTAGCAGAGGGCAGAATTTGGGTCATGGAGAATAATAATGTACTACTTTTGGGTAAAACCCTTGTTTCTGCAGTGGGGATTTTAGTTAAGTAAGGGCTGCAGGCTAATAGAGTCAATTAATAATAACCATCATAATTAGTAAAATGCTGCATCTGTTATGTGCAGCTTTTCAATTCTGAGATCACAAAGCACTTTACAACAGTTAACTAATTAAGCCTTTCAACACCCAGGAGGCTTCCTCTAATCTATGGCAGGCTAAAGTCTCTAGTGCTAAAACAAAGCCATTTGCAAACAAGGAAGGTGAACATCAAGCACAAAAGAAGTGAAAAAGAAACAGTGATAAAAAAGAGAGACTTAAATCTCCTGGTACAGCAGAGGTCCCTGCTCTCTGCAAAAGTAAAGATAATATCCTCTCACCTGGACCTTGATGTTACTAGATAAGCAATTTTGTTCTACATTTTACAGTTACCTTCTTAGACTATTTTTTGATATATGCATACCTTCCTCTATAATATGCTATATTGGGTCTAGTTTCTGAGAATTTTGATGGTGGCAATTCTATAACTTGCCTCAGTTATAAATCAAATTGAAGACTGCAGTCAAGAAATTAGAAGATGACTAGCACTAGGTCAGCTATGATGGAACTAGATATGATCCTCAAGTGTAAAGATATACCATTGAATACCAATGTCAGAATCATCCATGCACAGCATTTCCAGTTTCTGTGTATGGTTGTGAAAGCTGGATAGTGAAGAAAGCAGACAGAAACACAATTAACTCATTTGAAATGTGGTGCTGGAGGCCAATTCTACGGATGCCATGGATTGCCAAAATAAGTGCGTTCCTCAGCAAATCAAGCTTGAACTCTCCAAAATGACCAGGCTTTCATACTCTGAGCACAGCATAAGGTTATATGTTGTTGCCTTCATCTGAAGCTGAGAGAATGTGACTTGCCCAAAGTCATCCAATGGGTTCCATGTTACTGTTATTTTCCATTTCCGTTAAACTTTTATTTCATTCTGTTATTGTTTCAGCTTCTTATGTTATGCTTTATTATGTTTTATTCTCTTAGGTTGAAGCTTTCTTTTGTGAACAGCCCAGCGAACTCCAACTTATTAGGCAAGGAGAGATGGACTTGTAGAACAAATTACTAGCCCTCAAGTTTATAGAGATAATTTTGATTATTTGAGGAGTCTCAGTAGCAAGTGTTTTGTTTGCTGCATTACAGGGCCATGGTAGACTTGCAAATGGATCACCAACTGCATAGTAAGGTGTTCCAGAATTTCATTATTTCATCGTTAGGGTATAAGTTAAATCATTTTCCAAACTGAATGGAGACCCTCACAGAATTGAGAATCTAGCCATTTCAGAAGAGAGTGACCAACTAGTGTTGCAGTGATCTTTCTAAGTAATTCATCTACCCTTTCCAACCTGTTTTGGATAACCACAGTTATGAACACAACACAAGCCACTGCTGTTGCTCTTCCTCACAGCACTTGTTTTGCTGGGATGACATTTTTTTTCAGTTCCTGTCTGAATCCTCACTGGGCTTTGGACATATTTTTTGTGATGCCCAGAAGTGGACACAGCATTTCAATTATCTTCTCACCTGTACTGACTAAAATGGCACAATTCTTTCCAAACTCCTACAGAGGGCGAGAAAAATCCCCTAGTTTTCTCTTCCCTGTCTCATTTTTTTTTTTAAAAAATGACACACTCATGTGCTTTCCACTCTGAGTGTGGAAATATTTGTGAGTTTGGGTAAATTCATCTGAAAACACACTGAAAAAAATTATCCTCTCATATTAAAGATGAGGTGACAAATTTAATTCTGTACCAACATGGTTAAACTAAAGAGTTTCCAAGCCTAAATTTTCTGGTCTCCAGAGTTGTAGTCCAATGCTCAAACCATTACACTACACAGGCTCTTATTTGTTTTAGTATCCCTGTGTTATACTGTGTGTTAGCTTCTTACTTGAGCTGTTACTCTAAACCAGTGTATGCAGAATGAGTGCTCCAGGACTCTGGGCTAGTAACTCTACCTGTGTGCTAATGCTGTGGCTAAAAACTGGGCTTAAACATATTGCTGGCACATGAAGTGCCACAGGAAAAAGTTTCCAAAGTCCCATTTAAATGATCTCTCAATCAACTCAGATTGAGGAGACAAAAATCTAAACAGATTACTGGAAGAATTTCCCTTTGCAGAATAGGTGCTCTGCAGTGTCAATTTTCCTTCATTCTTCCTTCCTTCCTTTTTTCTTTCTTTGCTGCACAATAGGCTTGAATCTTCCATCAGAAGATGGGGTGTTATCCAAAGGACATGAAGAAGAACATGCAATCAAACTTACAATTAGGTTTGATTTGCATTAGGTTAAAGATTCAGCACATGGCAATTGATGGGAAATAAAATATGATCACTAGGAGTTGATTGCATTCAGTCTTAATCTTTTGTCACGCCAAAACCTGCAGCTACGGTTCAAACCTCCTTGTAATCATTTCCTGATAAATCCATTTCCACTATGTTCCCTGATGTATGCAGCTTCCTATTTATTGTAGATTTATGCATTTCTTTCACATTTTGTTTCACGTTCTCTGCCGGGGGGAAGGGGGTGATGGAATAGTAGACTTGCCATGAAGGAAGTGTTGCTTATACATGGGGGATGGCAACCTTTAGTGACCTATACGAATGCAATTCTATCTCTAATTTATGTTATGTACAGGTACTTTTTTGGTCATGGTAGAGGTTGGTATTCCTTTCCTGCTTCCACAATGACCAAAGGCCTCCCAGGACTCATTGTGTTGCTCCAGTAGCCTTTCTGCCAACACTCATTTATTTACTTAGTTTATTTATACCCTGCACTTCAGCCACAAAGGCTCTCAAAGAGCTTACAAATTGTTTATTTGACAGTTCCTTGACCTCTGGTTTACAAGTTAAATAAGACCCAACACAAGGAAAAGGGGTTGGCAATGAGGGAGGAGATTATCATGCTCAGCCCCTTTGAAGCAGCCTGCAGCTGCCCCTTTCCTCACTGGATTGGGCTGTGACAGCTACAAACTGTGGCCCCAATCTGGCCTTTCCACAGCACAAAAAGCAGCTGCAAAAAGAAACTTCTTTTTGCACTGCAAAAAGGGCTCCTTTGCTGTGGCAGCGGCACTTTCCAGCGCTCCTTTTGGCATACGTCATCTGGATGTAGTGCCAAAGGAGCACCATGATGAAGCCTGCCATGCGGTCAGGAGCATAGCATGATGCTGGGCAGGGCAGGGCAGCATTGGGGCATGCATCGTGCGGACTCTGCCCCCAGGGTGGCATTTAGTGCCACTCTGTTGAGATCCTAAGTCTAGCAGATAATGCCAGTTCTCCTCTTCCTCTAAGGCCAGGGCAGTAATGGAAGAAGGGCTCTTCATATGCTACTGGACATCATCATCATCATCATCATCATCATCATCATCAATTTCATTTGTGATGTGGTGCTTGTTGGAACAAGGTTCCTTTAAACTGTTTCTAAAATATTTTGAGTGGCTGGAATTGCTGAATCAGAGCACTTGGCATGATGCAAAGCTTTCTACAGAGATTGCATCATGCTCAGTAGCACCAGGTGATGACTCTTAACCAACTCTGTATATAAGTGCACTGAGAGTCAAGGCACCTGTGGGTTGATGGTGGATTTTTATTAGTGGATTGATGTTAGTGAGTCAGTTGGATTGTTGCTGAGTTGGTCAGATGGCATATGTTGATGGGAGTCAGAAGGAAAGTTTTTAAATATCTGTACATATTGCACCTGATGATAAAGAACTTCCAAAGACTTGGAAGATATCAACAAGTGTCTGTGAGTTTATTCAAGTGGTAAGTGCACTGCCAATACTTAAACTGAACTGGTGCTTCCATACTCTGCTACTGTTAGCTACTTCTGAGAGTGTTTACTTCAGACAGTGCTGTAAATTGGCATCTTTGTTTTTGTTGTTACATGAAGCAGTAATGGATAAGAGTGCTGAGGATCCATAGACAAACAAATGGGTCCTGGAGCAGATTAGGCCAGAACTCTCCCTGGAAGCCAAGATGAATAGATTGAGTCTGTCATACTTTGGCCATTTCATGAGAAGGCAGGATACACTAGAAAAGACAATAATGTTAGGAAAGGTGGGGGCTAGTAGGAAGAGAGGAAGATGATAGACCAGGTGGATAGACACAATCAAGGAGGCTATGACCTTTGAGTCTACAGAACTTGAACAGAGTAGTTACGTACAAGTGGGCTTGGAGGTTTCTCATTCATGGGGTCATCATGAGCCAGAGTTAACTCGAGGGCAGTTAGTGACAACAGCAATAGGGTGTTGTTGTTGTTAGCTGCCCTCACGTCAGTTCCGACTCATGACGATCCCATGGATGAGACATCTGCAAGAATCTCTATCCTTCATTGCCCTGTTCAGATCCTGCTAGCCCTTGTCCACAATCCTTCTGATTGAGTCTATCCATCTGGTTTGTGGTCTTCCTCTCTTTCTTCTATCCTCTACCTTTCCCAGCATTATTGGGGCTTTCTAGATTGGCAGGAAAGTGTGACATGAAGTTGCCTTTTCCTTAATGCTTAGCAGCTGCACCACAGCCTTTAGATGGAGCTGCGCTGTTCTGCAGTTTTTAAAAAAGAAGCTGGGAAAACCAGCACCTTTTTAAAGGTGCTTCTTCTCTCCTAAAACACAAAAAAAGCGTTTTCATGGCACACTTTCCCTTTTTCTCATCTAAAGGCTAGAGTTTCATGCAGCCATGAACACACTTCTTTTTGCCAATCTAGAAAGCCCCATAATTTTCTTCTAGTGATCCGTGGCCAAAGTACGATAGTCTCAACTTGATCACCTTTGCTTCCAAGGAGAGCCCTTTTGTGAACTGTTCAAGAATCCATTTATTTGTCTTCTTGGCTGTCTGTGATATCCTAAGCACTCTTCTCCAGCACCACATTTCAAATGAGTTGATTTTCTTTCTGTCTTTACTATCCAACTCTCACATCTGTATATGGTAATTGGGAAAACAATGTCCTTGTTGTCAATAAGATGCACAATGATAGTCTTTATAATAAATATTGCATTTAGTGTTTATAACAATTACTGTATTTTGTATTTCAATAAAAACAATAAGAGAAAAAAAGAAGAAAGGAAAACAATGTCCTGAATGATTCTGCCTTTAGTACTCAGTTGTATGTCTTTGCTCTTCAGTATCTTTTCCAATTCTTTCATAACTGTCCTTCCCATTCCTAGTCTTCTTATCTCTTGATTGCAGTCTCCATTCTGGTTAATATTTGAACCTAAGTATGGGTATTCTTTAACTATTTCAATTTCCTCATTGTCTAGATTGAATTTGTGTATTTCTTCTGTGGTCATTATTTTTGTTTTCTTTATGTTTAGCATTAGACCAGCCTTTGCACTTTCATCTTTGAACTTCCTTATTAATTGTTCCAATTCCTGAATGTCTTCTGCTAATATTATGATGTCATCTTCATATTGTCCATGGCTGCAATTTGTATTATGTGTTGTCCTATTCTAAAATTTTGAAAATTAATTTAGTATTGAGATTTATGTTTATTTCTAGTGTAGCCCCCGAGGAAGGTCAGCCAATTTCATACACAGGCCAAACGGTATTTTACAAAACAGGATATTTATCACAATTTCTAAAGAATAAAATACAGTCCATCATTAAACATGTGGGGTCAAATTGATGCTGTCATACTTTGGCCACATCATGAGAAGCCATGACTCATTAGAAAAAAAACAATGATGCTGGAAAAGGTTGAAGATAGTAGAAAGGGAGGAAGACCACACACCAGATGACATTCAATCAGAGAGGACACAGGCATGAAACTACAGTACCTAAGCAGAGCAGTGGAGGATGGTGGTCTTGAAGATGTCTCATCCACAGGGTCATCATGAGTTGGGGTCAACTTGAGGGAAGTTAACAACAATAAAAGCAACAACTTCCCTCTTCTTTTGCCTCCAGACTGTGTATACCAGGGTTGGGAATATACAACTCTCCATCTATTGATGAATTACTAGTTCCAGTATTCCTCACCATTGGCTAGTTGGTTGGGTCTGATGGAAAATTTCCAATAACATCTGGTGAGCTACAGGTCCCTCGGCCTTGATTTGCCTTGGAAAATGCTCCTGTTTTTAAACAGAGATTGTATCTGTCAGAAATTCTGTAATTGTGGATTTCCTTCATCAGCAAGCATTGCACTATATGACTATTGGGGTCCCTTCCAACTTGATTACTCTGTGATTCCAGCAGCCGTTCTTAAGATTTTCAGTCCTTTGTCATAACAAATCTGTCATTCTTTTAAAGGTGCTGCAAGGCTCTCTTTTCCCCCTGCTTGTACAGCACTTTTTGACATGCAAGTTGCTTTTCCAGCATTTACCATCCTAAGAAGAAACCTAAGCACAACCTTCACCTCATTGTGTCAGTACTAGTAAATTAAACTTGCTGGGACACGTTTGCTATTCCTAAGGCTAATCTAAGTACAGAAAGGAGGAACTGAACATCCATGACCTAGCGTTTTATCCCCAAACTCACTTTTTTAGAAGTATTTATTCATTAGTGTCCTCCCAAATTACCTTAGCATTACTGGAATAGTATTGTGGGTGTACAAGTAGGGATATGTACTTATATACATGCAGACATGTATGTAAAACTAAAACATGTAGGGTCTCAATCCAACATCCCCCATAAAATAGAAAAAAACATGGACACATGCTGTGGCAACACTACACATTCTCTATGCAATGTAAAATAACAACATTGTAAACCCTGTTTCAATGACTGGATGCCATTGAACAATGCACAATGGAACACATAGGATGCACAACATAATTGAAAGTAATGGATGCATAGCCACAGTGCATAATCACAATGCACAGTGGCATCATTGCCGGTGTGTGTGTGTGTGTGTGTGTGTGTGTAAGTAACTCACACCAGGTGATAACTCAGAAGAGTACTAACACCTGGTTAGGCCCTCCCTCTGCTGTGGAACAAGAAAGGGCAAATGTGTCCCTCCTGGCTTTGCCACCACAGCAGTTCCCTTCTCAGAAGGAGGCAAAGGAGCACTTTTTGGGCTGCTCCCCCAGCAATCCCCTCCCACACTGGGTGACAACAGGCATTGGGGTGCCACTGATGATGCAAAGTAAAGGATGCATGATCAAAATGCAAAGTATAGGATACACAACTGCAATGTGTAACTACAATGCAAAGTGTAGAATGCACAACCACAATGCAAAGTATAGGACTACAGTGTGTACTCATAATGGAAAGTATAGGATACAGAACCAAAATGCAAAGTATAGGATGCACAGCCACAATGCCCAGCTTGCAAAGAGAAGGCACAGATGAACATGCCCTTGCCCAACTCCACTTCCACCATCATCAGCAGAATATCTCCATTGCATAATGGTGACTTTTTAGCCCTGTATGCATAGCATGCTTTGTATGTCTTTACATACATTCCAGTCTCTCTTTGGAACTGTCAATATAACCACCTGGTCTTCAAAATTAACCACCCCATCACTGCCTGTGATTGTTACCGCTGTTATTCCATAGTAGACAAAAGCAGACTTGGATAAATATTTTGCAAAGAGTATTCTGAGAATCTGTGTAGCTGCAGTTGATTATGGCAGGGAGAGAAGGAGTCAGCATGTCTAATTGAACACACAACACTGAAAAAGTTCTGATACTGCTATCCACAGCACATTGGAACCTTCCAGTCCCCTTATGGATTTTGCTGTCAGTGTTAATATAAATCAAGCAGAGAGTGGAAAATATTATCCAATTAAATGGTTTTCCAGCGAGCAGAACAAACAAACAAAAAATTCAGCTTTCACTGAAGGGCTAACATCTTGACAATAACATTTTAAAAAGCCCACAAATGAAGGGCATCAGAAAATAACTTCAAGCAAATTAAACAAAGAAAAGAGTATAATTTGTGACTGAGCATCTGCTGGGAGCATGCGTAGACTTTCAGGACTGCCAAAAGAGAAACTTTCTGTAGGTCAAATATTTTCATAAACAGAGGAGCACAACCAAGGTGTTGAGATTTCAGGGCCAAATCCTGAGACCCAGGGATGGCTTCCTAGGTGGGCCCTGGTCATGTCATCAATATTAAGCATAAGCCATAGTTGTACTGAGTAGACTACACTTTTAGAAACATACCCCCACACCCTCACACAGGCTGTATTCCAATGGATGAAAATAATCACTCCTGCCCCGTTCCCACATTGACTTGTTTAGACAATGGAAAGGACCAAAATGGGTGGAACACAGGTCCCATCTGTGCTCCAGAGTAATTCTCTGAAGTAAAAAGAGTCCTGGGTTGCCCCAAATCATGACAGAAACTTCAGATAATCCCTTTGGGCATGTGAGTTGTGCACCAATGCGGGGATGGCAAAAGCAGTATTGATGGGCAGATGGAAGAAGTCAGGAGGAAATGGCCTGGGCCAGGTGAGACACTCTCCTAGAGGAATGTATGGCCAATGTTGCTGGTATTGGCCCAAGGTGGGTGCCGGTTGTACAGCTCATCTTCTGGGCTTCCTATCAGTGCAGACATGGCCAGAGAGAGAGAGAGACTGAGAAAGCGATTGAGAGAGAGATTGAAAAAGAGTTTTGAAGCTAGTGCTCTCGCCCTAAAATTGCTCCCCTTGAGAACCGAAGTAGACGGTGCAGGTCTTTAGACCAGGGCTAGGTTCTGAGATCTGGGAACCCAATTAGGTGTGATGGCATTTCAAGCTGCATTTATAGAGCTCAAGAAGGTATACAGCACAGGTGCGGACAGTGCAACCCATAGGCCACATGCTTCCCTAACCTTTTGGTGTTTTGTGGCTCCCCAAGGTTACTATGGTGTGGTACAGACTGCGTCCCTGTGCTGTGATTAGGGCTGGGGAGCCTGCAGCATTTGCACGGTCCCCAGCCCTAGCATGTAACAATGCCTGCATTGTTACGTAACACCGTTTAGACGGCATGCATAATGACACCGTCACAGCTGCACAGCTTCTATATAGAGCTGTGCAGTTGTGACAGCATAAAGGCGCCCAATGGCCCTTTTTCTGTTTAGTGCTTCGCAACTGTAATGCTAAAAAGGAGCAGGGTTTCCCTGCTCCTTTTTTGCTGCACACCTTCGCTGCAGCATCTAGCTGCTGCGGTGAATGTCTGCAGCAAAAAAAGGAGGCTTCAGATCGCCCTTTTTGGGCAGTCTGTAAAGTGCCTATACTTTAAATTCTTTTAAAATTTGTTCAAGTGGAACATTTCTCCAAAAGAGTAAATTACCACACTTGAAGTGTGAGTTATTTCTAAAAATATTCCACCTCCCTCCTGCCCACACTCAAAAACAACCTAATTATAAAGAAATCATCACCCAAACCCAGAAGTCAAAGCCCAAGGTAGAATTCCAGTCATTGTTGGGTGCTGTTTTCAGCCAAGAGAGACATGGGTTTGCTGGGCAGATACCAGGCTAGATGAAGGAAATTTCACTTCAGCTCTTTTTCAATATACTAGCACCAGAAATATCTAGAGCTGGAAAAAAAATTCTCTCTATGGAACATCTCTCTAACTAGCACTTTAAATTCTATCTGGAAACAACAGGTTCTTCATTAATAACCTTTGCTGTCTTGACCACACTCTCATGTTGCTTGACCACATGTGTCCCAGTTTTCATCTGTGGAATGGTTGAGGGTATGGGCAAGTCTCATGCTCTCAGCCACAGGGGATGGCAATGGCAAACCTCCTCTGAACAAATCTTGTCAACAAAACCTTGTGATAGGTTTGTCTTAGTGTTGCCATAAGTCAGAAATGACTTGAAGGCACACAACAACAATGAAACCCAAGTATCACTTTGTGTTCTTTGGACTACACCACATCTTCTTATAGTAAAACAAAAGAGATTGCTCCTATAGTCATGGAGACACTTGTACCTTTTTACCTCCTGAAACTACAGCTTGAATAAAAACACTTAAGAGGCTGAATGACGTCCCGGAGGCCATTCACAATAAACTGTTCTATTGGCCATTCAATTTTGATGGATCTAATTTCACTCCCTAAACAAGTTTGACATCTATTATGGCAGAAACATATGCTGGTAGTAACTGGTACCAAAGGCTTTCTGCCAAATGCCTTTGTCTTTATATGCATTGTTAATGCTGGTACTCTGGCTACGTCCATTGTCGCTACCAGCAAGGTCCACAAATGTTCCTCTTTCTCTCACTATTTTTTCACACCAGGCCAAAGATACTACCAATTATATATCAAGCAGTGGCCATTTTATTTTATGTTTCCTTGCAATTCATTCTTTAATCAAAACAAAGCCACAGGCTGGAAATTGAGGTTAGGAAGCTGGAACAAATACAGACATCAAAAGATCAGTGTCCACCCATGGATCCAGGGGTTCACATACGGGCCTGCTAAATCCATACTTATACTTTCTTTCTGCCAGCAGACTTAGCTACTGAATGTAACAATGTATTATATTTTTCATGACAAGGAATAAACATTGCACATATAGTCATAAAAGTACACTTCAGAAAACAGCAAGGTGCACCAAGGGACACCAGTGGAGACAGTTTACATTTCATTCCACTGAACATTTTCTCCATTCAGAGATTGTGTCATTGGAGGGTGTAGCTATAGGGAGGGGGCCAAAATGAGGATATTGCCCCTATTCAGAAATAAGAATTCTTCACCCCAAGAAAATTTTCCTCCAGGTCCCATATTTCTAGCATTGCAGGAAGCAAGACACTGAAAATCATTGACAACTAGGATTATTTTCTGTGCTAGCATTCCCTTGGTAATTTTGTCTTTCCCCTTTGTTTGGATCTCTAAAATGAATGTCTAAGGCCCATCTATACTGTAAAAACAATGCAGTCTGACACCACTTTAAGTGCTGTAGTTCCACCCTATGGAATTCTGGGATTTGTAGTTTTACATCTTTAGCCTTTTCTGCCAAAGAGTCCTGGTGCCTCACAAAACTACAAATTGCAGGATTCCAAAGGATGGAGCTACAACACTCAAAATGGTGTCAAACTGCATTATTATTTTTACAGTGTAGACGAATTCTTAGAGTTGCTATAAGTTGCAAATGACGTGAAGACACACAAGAACAACAAACTCTAGTTTAAGTAATAACAGGTGAGGCAACTGTAGTTCTGGTTGCCACCACACTGCAGAACTGATGCAGTTTCATGCTGCTTTAATTGTCATGGCTCTATCCTTTGGAATCCTGAAATTTGTAGTTTATGTGGCACTAGAGCTCTCTGACAGAGAAAGCTAAACTACAAATATCAGAATTCCATAGCACTGAGCCTTGGCAGTTAAAGCTGTGCCAAACTTCATTAATCTGGCAGTGTAGATGCAGCCTCTGTTTAGATGTTCGTAACACAGGTTAACCTTAACTCTTCACATGAGGAATGGCATTTGGAAGGTAGACATCTGTATTTGCAACCTCTCCACACAGTGAGAACCCCTAATTTTTCAAAGTCCTAGATTGCATTAAAAGCTTTACAAAATTCACTAATTTAGCTTCACTTGACTTTAAAAAAAAATAGATTGGCAAAAAGAGGTGTGTTGAAGGCTGCATGAAAGCCCAGCCTTTAGATGAGAAAAAGGGAAAGTGTGCCATGAAAACTATTTTGGAGTTTTAAGGGAGAAGAAGTGCCTTTAAAAAGTAGTTTGATTTCCCCACTACTTTTTAAAAAAGGGTGCAACATTGCTATTGCATCTAAAGGCTAAGGTGTAGTTGAACGGTTAAATGGGGCTCTGTCTCTTTAAAGCACCCATTTAAAGGCAGCGATACAAGTGTGGAGGGAGGGAAGGTGCCAAGACAAGAAGAGACCTTCAGAGCCCGGCCAGAGTGCGCCTGCACCTTCCTTCACCTCCTCCCTTTGGTTGAGAGAGTGTGACTTCTAGGGAGACAGCAGGGCACTGGAGGCGCTCAGCCAGACCAGGGCAAGCTGGCAAGAGGAGGAGGAGAAGGGGAGGGACCTGGAGCACCTCCGCTGCCCTGCTTCCCTGCAAGTCACACTCTCTCAGCCGAAGGGGGAGGAGAAGGCAGGCCCAGGCACACTCTGGCCAGGCTCCAGGGCTCTCTCCTGGCTGCCTTCC
This sequence comes from Urosaurus nigricauda, assembly GCA_034509955.1. Taxonomy (NCBI): domain Eukaryota; kingdom Metazoa; phylum Chordata; class Lepidosauria; order Squamata; family Phrynosomatidae; genus Urosaurus; species Urosaurus nigricauda. The sequence goes on from JAOEGL010000006.1 coordinate 112,294,592, forward strand.
TCCTTTCTTTGGCTGAGAGAGTGTGACTTGCAGGGAGGCAGGGCAGCAGAGGGGCCCCATGTCCCTCTCCTCCTCCTCCTCCTCCTCCTGTTTCCAGTTTGCCCTGGCCCAGCATCAGGAGGACCTGGAGCACCACCGCTGCCCTTCCTCCCTGCAAGTCACACTCTCTCAGCCAAAGGGAGGAGGAAGGCAGCGGGGAGGGAGGGAGGGAGGGAAGGAGCCAGGAAGAGACCCCCAGAGCCTGGCCAGAGCACACCTGGCCCTCCTGCTTCCTCTTCAAAAAGAAGGCTGGAAAAGTAGGACGTGTCCTGGCAAAGGAGGACGTGCCTGGTCAACTTGGAAAAGGGGGACCTCTGCTCAAGAATGGAGGACATATGGGAATCCCTCCTGGACAGAGGGCTGAAACCTCAAGACAACTCAATATAATGCTCTGACAGAACACAGACTACAACTCCCATGAGCCTTTGCTACCATTTCCCAAGATGCCTTAATTTGCAACAGAAAGCCGACCAGTATGTTCACATATGATGAATTCTTTCGTATTGACTCTGCATTTTCTTTTTGTGTAGATGCTCTCTTGTTTTGTGTGTGATGAGCTTGTGCGTAATCATGTGCATTTCAGAACTGACCTCACTTTCTCCCTCTTTCGGAATGGTCCTGTACTCCCCCATGTGATAAGCTCCGACTGTATGATGTACCTGCGCAATTGCGCAATTCGCAGCCAGCAAGGGAAAAAAAAATGTTTAAAGCGCAGCTAAAAGCCACGTTCCTTGCCACCCATGTAGCTGCTCCGCCTGTGTTTGTAGCGTTTTGACAGCTTCCCATGTAGTTGCTGAGCCACAGAAAAAAACTCAGTCTAGCTGCCCTGTACTTTTTAAATGCACACCTGGGGCTTGCAGTCTAGCTGCTAAGCATTAAGGAAAGTGCAACTTCCTGTCACACTTTCCTGCCAATCTAAAAAGCCCCAGTATGCCATTAAATTTAATCTCCAACTCGGCTGATATAAAGACTTCCTTCTCGGTTTGTGCCTTTGCTCTATGCCAACTCAGGAGTCTGTGAGCTTTGAAAAGGGCAATGAATGGTTCTCAGGATATCAGCCAGCTTTCTAATTGGTAGAGATGGAGCAGAGAAACCATTAATGGTGCATCCCAGTAAGCTGAAAACTGATACTTTCTCTTCACTGAGCCTGCAGCATTCACCTTGTAGCTACAGAAATATACATTGGCCAGTCCAGTAGCAGGGATTAATGGACTTGCTGTTTCCTCTCCATCTTTCTTTTTTTACTATCATGCCTGAGAATTCTGGAAAACCTCAAAGCTTGTGGCGCTGAACTTCCACTTTTAAAAAACATTTTCATGGTCCTCATACAATTGACTTTGTGTGAGCATGTGCATGTGCATCTGCCTCCAAGTCACCTGTCCACTTATGGCGATCCCATGAATTTCATAGGGTTTTCTTAGGCAGGGAAAATGCCAAGGTGGTTTGACCCATTCCTTCCTCTGTAATATAACTATAGCACCTTCATTCAAGTGCAAACCAGAGCTGACCTTGCTTAGCTTCCACAATCAGTAGAGATCTGGTGCCTTTATGGTTTTTAGGCATAACAAAATAGATTACATATAAATTATCACCACTCCCACTCCCACAACCACCACTACTACTGTTTCAATAGTGCTTATGATAATTGTGCCTCCATAGTCTGCAAAGACAAGAGAGGAGAGAAGAGGAGAGGCCTTTCATCAAGAAGCACTTTTTTGGGGATTTCAATCATATACCCACATACCTAGGAGTAAGCCTCTTGAACTCAAAGGACCTTACCACTGCATAGATGCACAGATGATTACTGTCTGGATCTGTTCCAAAAAAAAAAAAAATAAAATCCTGGGGTGGTTCTCCCATAGCCTGATATGGCTGATTATTTCTTCGAACTTAGCTGGTGGTCCGAACTGACCACACCAATCATCTGGTTGATGCTGGGAGAGAGGAGAAAATATTTTATGCAACAGCGATCACACAGCTTCTGTACATGAAGATCATCCCCCATGTTGCCATTTTTTCCTGAGAAGTGGGAAGTCTGGCCTCATAAGACCAGTTTCCTTCCAAGAAAGGAGAACATTAGCTTACAACAACCTTGCAAAAACTTTGAGGAAATCTTTCTTTTTAAAGTAAGTTCTTATTTTCCCTAGTAAGTCAAGAATGTAAATAGTGACTGTTTCTAGATTCTTAAAGGGTGGAATATGAAATAAATATGCAGAGTGAGGTAGTTGCCACTTTCAAAAGATATGGGGCAAGAAAGGCAATGAAGATTTGATGGACAGAGCTTATATGGGCCACATGGCCTATTGACATGTCAAGATTACTTTGTTGTTGCCAAATCAGGAGAGTTGGTGGTTAAGCTGGCAGTTGGATATTTCTTCAGCACTGATGATGGGACAATGTCTTTCACTGCACTTGAAAGCAACAGGTAAGGTTAGGAGACACAGGATATCCCAGGTGATGTCCTAGACCTTGTTGCCACCTTCCAATATATGCTGCCTGGGATGACCACCTCACTTGTTCCTGATGGTAGAGTTAGCCCTGGGCATATTTCTTAGTAGACACTGGATGGATGGCAGTAGAAGCAAAGTTCTGGACCAGATGGCCTTACTCTGACCTTATGAGCTAATCCTTGTACTTATACATACCAATGTGGTGATTTGTAAAGAATTACAGCCCCACCTCTTCCTGATCTAACGCCAACAATTATCTTTATAGTGAAAAGGGGGGAAATAGTTTAAAAGGATTCCACTCCAGATGCCTCTTTCTTTACTGGAATCAGAAACTTTTCAGGGTCACTGTGCCTTCCTGGAGTTCTCCATGCTCGGCAATCCAATAATAGCCTTTAAAACACAACATTTGCTATTGATTTTCACATCATTAAGATGACAGTTACTGGGAATACAGAGCTGTAGGATGCATAGTTTAATAAGACAAGAGATAAAGCACCAAGGGAACAGGAAAACAAGAAATATTTCCAATTAGTGTGTCTTGCTCGAGGTAACTTTAATAATGCTCCAATCTCATGGCAGAATCTGACAATTATGAAAAGCAGTGAAAGATTCTTCAGCAGTGCTGTGCCACCTCAGAAGCTTCATTTACGGTGAAAAATAACATTTAGAAAATGACGATCCGACCAAAGACCTATCTAATAAAACATTCTGCTAATACAGTGGCCAAACCGATACTGAAGAAAAACCAATAACCAAGACTGGCTCAGAGACATTTTGCTATCTGGAGTAAAGAACAATGTTCCATTTTATTTTATTTATGCCAATATGGAACTCAAGGCTACTCACAACTAGGGTTCCCAGATCTCAGGGTGTGGGCCTGAGTTTCACAGCCTGAACCCTCTTCTCTTCTCCAGTCATTAGGGCAAGAAGAAGCAAAATCTCAGAATGCAAGTAGTACATTGAAAAGTGTGTGACCCCATATGTGGGCTTGTCTTACAGGGTCTTGAGGCCATGTGGATGACAAGCTTGGGCAGACAAAATGGTGCCCACATGTGGTACTGCACACGGGACTGCATGCCCAATTGTTTTTTATGGGCCTTAAGCATAGGTGGTTTTTACCATATGTGGGGGGTGGGTCCAGAATGAATCCCCCAAGTATACAAAGATTCCACTGTATCTATGTACACTGATCTGCCAGAGGGGGGAGAAAATGAGTTGTCTCCCTTTCCTGCTTGCCCAGCAGCCCTGCCAGACCCAGAAAAAGCTACTGGGAAGTAGCTGGGGTGACAGCATGAATTATCACACTGGTTACCTAGTGGCACTGTGGTCCTAATCTAGACCAGAGTCTGTTGTGCATGCTACTTATTTTTTAAAAAGCCATTATTTGTAGCTGGTGATTGCAAGAATGCTGCTTCATCTACCTTGGCTCTGAAATCCCTTTCCTGCTCTCTTCTATTTCCTTCAAATCCCCTTTAGTTCTCTGAAGCCTTTGTTTAACGCCTTAGTTTTCCTTTTCCAGCTGAAGTGAATACACTTGCTCTGTTCACCCCTGGCTATTTTCCCTTCTTCTCAGTGTTTTTGGAAGCCAGATAATACACTCCAGGAGAATGGAGTATATTATTTTTGTGTATTAAAATCTATAAAGTGCTATGTACCTAGAAGTTTTTGCATAAAATAATGTTAAGTGCTAATGGTAATAACCCTCTTCCTTGTTTATGGAATGCATTGAAATGTTGCCTTTTATTTGCTTTGACAAGTTTCATACAAATGCTGCTGGCAGCTTCCATAAATTAGCTGGGAACATTCCTGAACAGGGCTTTTGTTGTCAAAAGCCTTCCTTGCAGTTGTGGCTCTTCTCTCCATAGTTCCAGTTTTAACCACTGCTGGGTAGTGATGTCCAGGTGCAATCCCCAATTGACATTACTCTGACACCAGCTGCATAGATTCTATCTACTTAAGCTTGGACAAATTTGGTTACCATTTTTGCAGGAAAGCATTGGCCAATGCTTTTTAGGGCTACTATGTTCTGAAAAACAAAAAACAGTCCCCCACCTATTACAGGCCAGATCTCCCTTATCTAAAATACTTGGGACCAGAAATTATTGGGATTTCTGAGGGGTTGTCCCCCCAGGTTTTTGAATTTTTGCATAATGAGATATTTTGAAGATGGGACCCTAGTCTACACATGAAATTCATTTATATTTCCTATACACCTTATACACATAGCCTGAAGGTAATTCTACACACAATATTTTATTTTGTGAATGAAACGAAATCTGTGTACACTGAACCATCAGAAAGCAAAGGTTCCACTATCTCAGCCAACAATATAGACAATTTTGGATTTTGGAGTATTTTGGATTCCAGAATTCCAAATAAGGGAGAGTCAAACCACCAACTGTGGTGATTTCAAACCACTAATTGCTGTGATAGTTTTCATTTTAAATATCATTTTATATAACCTGTCAGAGCTGAGGATACTGTGGACAGCTGAAAGGACAAACTAATGGGTCTTTGAACAGATCAAGCCCGAAATCTCCTTGAAAGCCATGATGATCAAGTTGAGTCTGTTGTACTTGGGCCACATCATGAGAAAGCAGGACTCATTAGAAAAGACAATGATGCTAGGAAAGAATGTGTTATTTCTTTGAGGGTAGTAGAAAGAAGAAGGCTGCACACTAGACGAATAGACTCAATCAGAGAGATTATGGGCATGATTTGCAGGACCTAAGCAGAGAAGTGGAGGATAGAGGGTCTTGTGGATGTCTCATCCACAGGGTCGCCATGAGTTGTTCCACCAAGTCTTCCCGTTCTGTTATCCCTTCATAGCTAGAGGCTCCTTCAACCTTCTTGCTCAGCTACTGTACCTTGCCTTTCTCTTTCAGATTTGTTCCCCCCCTCCCCGCAGTCTTACTCTCTCTTTCTCTTCAAGATTTCTATGACTCTGGACTCCATCTCCTTTGGAGCCAGCAAGATCAAGACAAGCAGAGTCAGCAAACAGGAGGCAAAGCATCACTGGACATTTTAAAATCCACAAACATTTTAAAAACCTACCCGGATAAAAATGTTCAATCCGAGAATTTTTTGCTCATGGCTGGGAAGATGAGGATGTAAATCTGTTGCTTACTACATTTTCATTGAAGCTGGACCACAGGGCCTCAGTTTATATACCTATTGCCCTTTATCCTATCATTTCTCAAATGAACTCTGGGTAGAATTTTTTAATTGGTAACTTTTTCATTTTAAATAGTATTATATTTAATTCTTTTTAGGGGGGGGGTTCCTATTTTTTACCCAGGCAATGTTTTATTCAGATCTATTTTATTCTATGTAAGCTGCCTTAATTACCCAGGCAGAAGGGCGGGATATAAAAATAAAGTTGTTGTTGTTGTTGTTGTTGTTGTTGTTGTTGTTAGAATGCATGGTTCTACAACTATACATTATCTCTACAACAACCCTGTGAAGTAGGTTCAGTTGAGAGAAAATGACTGGCTCAGAGAAACCACATTAGGATTGCTTCAACCCTGAGATTTCAATGAGTAAACCTGAAACTGAGGGACAAACTCTTGTGATACCATGATAGCTTTGTCTTTGGGTCATCATCTGTTGGAATTGACTTGAAGACACACAACAACAAGTTGCATTTTTTGCCAGTTTCTGGAGTGCTTTCCTCCTCTTCAGTAGTCACAAGTTCTGCACCAGGTCACTGAACTCTGTGAGTAAATACCAAATACTGTACTGTAATTCTAACAACAGCAAGTCTGTGAGATAGTTTAAACTGAAACCAGGGACTGGAAATCTCCTGAGGTCTTATGCTGGCATAGCCATTTTTGGGGGAGGGGGGGGTTGTGAGTGGAAGACCTGTTTTGGCCATTGTGCAATGAGAGATATTTTGCACAACATCCCAGCTCCTTCACTACTCAAAAAGGATCTTGACCACTGTAGCTGGCTCAGCTTTACCCAAAGTATCACAGAATCATAGAGTTGGAAGAGACCACAAGGGCCATCCAGTCCAACCCCCTGCCATGAAGGAACTCCCAATCAAAGCATTCCTGACAGGATGGAATCAAACCCAAGTTATCCAGTTTTAAAACTCTAACCACTACATCACAATGACCTTGTCCCATCGTGTGCACCTCCTCTCTCCAACAGAAATGAAAAATAGTAAGAATTTTTTTTAATGGGAGATGCATAAATTTATGAATCTTATCAAGACAATGGATCACTCTGCCTTTACTTTCATAATATTAGGTCAAAAGACTGTTGAAGGTGATAATCAGTCGGCACAGAAGAAAGAGGAGGAGGCATCATTTCTCATAATGTATCCTGATTTAACATATCAAAGTCACTGTTATGGGATGTGATAGTAGCTCAGATGTCTTAAAGAAGGATAAGACTGATTGATGGAGGAAAGGTCTATCAACAGCTCCTAGGTACGATAAGTAAATCAAAGCTCCATGTTCAGAGTTAACTCTCTCTCTCTCTCTCTCTCTCTAATATCAGATCTTGGGTTCATAGGAGAACTTTTGCATTTGTGGTCTGCTTATGTAACCCCTATGAGTTACCTGTATTTCTTTGGCCCAGTGGATTGAGAACCCCCGAGGAAGGGGCTGGCCGAGTTGAGAAAGTCCAAAAACACACTGCAGCAACAAGACTGCTTTAACTGCCCTGGCTCAGGGTTAGGGAATCCTGGGAAGTGTAATTTATTGTGGCACTAGAGCTCTCTGACAGAGAAGGCCAAATGTCTAGCAAAACTACAGCTCCTAAAATTCTCTAGCATTGAGCCAGGGCAGTTATAATAATAATAATAATAATCTTTATTTCTAGCCCGCTCCTCTGTGAGTACAATCGGAGCGGGGTACAACAAGATTAAAACATACAAATTAAAACACTTCATTGACCCATTCCCAGCCACCCACCCCTTAAAAATAAATTAAATTAGCAATAATTTAAAATCAACAACATTAAAAACATGATTCATCCTCCATAGTTCTTACATTGAGGAAAAGATAACACCAGGCAAGGGGTCAATTTATAGGTCCCATTCGGAGCTGGGATCTAAGAGGTGTCAGGGAAGGCCTGCCGGAAGAGATGCGTCTTCAGAGCTTTTTTAAAGCAATCAAGAGATGTTATAAGGCGCATCTCATCCGGCAGACCATTCCAAAGTCTGGGAGCGGTCGCGGAAAAAGTCCTCTGGGAGGTCTGCGACAGCCTAGTTTTCACCGGCTGTAGCAGGTTCCTCCCAGAGGATCGGAGTGTGCGGGGGGGTTCATACGGGGAGAGGCGGTCCCTGAGATAAGGTGGACCCAAGCCATGTAGGGCTTTAAAGGTTAAAACCAACACCTTGTACTGCGCCCGGAAACTAATTGGCAGCCAGTGGAGAGCCTTGAGCACCGGTGTTATGTGCTCTCTCCTTGATGTTCCAGTTACAAGCCTGGCTGCCATATTTTGGACCAGTTGAAGTTTCCGGGTTAAGCACAAGGGTAGCCCCATGTAGAGCGCATTACAGAAATCCAGGCGTGAGGTTACCAGAGCATGTACCACAGTTTCCAGGTCCCTCATGTCCAGGAAAGGGCGCAGCTGGCGTATCAGCCGAAGCTGATAACAGGCACTCCTGACCGTCGCATTCACCTGACAGGTCATGTGGAGCGACGAATCTAGGAGTACCCCCAGACTGCGAACACAGTCCTTAGAGGAGAGTGTGACTCCATCCAGGACTGGAGACTGTATTCCCAAGCCTGGTTTTGGGCCTGTGACTGTTAGTACCTCCGTTTTGTCTGGATTCAGTTTCAATTTGTTTTCCCTCATCCAATCCATTACCGCCGCAAGACAGTCATTAAGAGGAGAGACGCCATCTGAAGTCTGTGCTGACGATCTGGACATGGAGAGGTATATCTGAGTGTCATCAGCGTACTGAAGACACTGAGCTCCATGCCTCCGAATGACCTCACCCAGCGGCTTCATATAAATGTTAAATAGCATCGGGGACAGGATGGCACCCTGAGGGACGCCACAATTAAGCTCAATTTTGGAAGAGCAACTGTCCCCGAGCCTCACCCTTTGGGATCTGCCAGAGAGGAAGGACCGGAACCACTGAAGAGCGGTGCCCCCGATCCCTACCTCCCTCAGCCGATCCAAAAGGATGGAGTGATCTATAGTGTCAAAAGCCACAGAGAGATCCAAGAGCACCAACAGGGTCACACTACCCCTGTCAATGCTCAAGCGGAGGTCGTCAGCCAGTGCAACCATGGCGGTCTCAACTCCATGTCCTGCCCTGAAGCCGGTTTGAAATGGATTGAGATAATCGGTTTCATCCAAGACAGCTTGGAGTTGGGAGGCGACTGCTCTCTCGATCACCTTGCTCAGAAATGGGAGCAAGGACACTGGTCTGTAGTTGTTCCTGTCCAGGGGATCAAGGGAAGGTTTCTTCAGGAGAGGCTTGACAGCCGCCTCCTTCAGACACGATGGGACCGTGCCCTCCCTGAGGGATGCATTGATCACATCCCGAAGGAATGTTCTCAATGAATCCCCTCCCTGGACGACCAGCCAAGATGGACATGGATCGAGGGAGCATGTCGTCTTCCGAGTACTGCCAAGGAGCTTGTCCACGTCATCGGTACTCACCGATTGAAACTCATCCAGTAAACTGACAGCAACGGAGTTGCTGGACACCTCGCCAATGGATTCTGACAAAACATTGGCGTCCAAGTCGTCTCTTATCCGAGAGATTTTATCTGCAAAGTAGGTGTTAAACGCGTCACAGCAGGCCGTCGTCGGGTCAAGTAGGGGGTTCGGCGCAGGAGGAACCTGCGTCAGTTCCCCCACCACCTTGAACAGCTCTGCTGAACGGGACTCTGCAGACGCAATGCGTGCAGAGCAGAAGAGTCTCCGCGCTGCACGCAAAGCCTCCCGATAGGCGCGAAGATGCTGCCTATGGCGAGTTCTGTCGGACATGAGGCGAGTTTTCCGCCACTTGCGCTCTAGTCGTCGTCCAACCCGCTTCATCTCTCTGAGTTCGTCTGTGAACCAGGGTTTACGATTGGGAGCGGGTTGGAGAGGACGCTCAGGGGCGATCGCGTCGATAGCCTTGGGAAGATCGGTGTTCCAAGTATTCACCAAGGTTTCGACTGGATCACCGGCGTTACCAACCATTAATCCCTCTAAGGCCTTCTGGAAACCAATTGGATCCATTAGCCTTCGAGGGCGGACCATTCTAATGGGTCCACCACCCCCGGGGGGACGGAAAGTGGCTTTCAGTTCCATCTTGATCAGGAAGTGATCCGTCCATGACAGTGCGGAGGTTTTGGTTATCTCCGCCCACGGATGCTCCTGTTCCGTACTAAAAATCCCATCGAGTGTGTGACCTGCACAATGGGTGGGCCCGTTGACCAATTGGGATAGGTTCATGGCTGTCATGGATTCCATGAACTCCCGAGCTGCTCCAGATAGATCAGAAGGGCTGGTCTCCAGAGGGATGTTGAAGTCACCCAAGACCAGAAGTCTGGGGGACTCCAACAGCAACTCAGAGACCAGCTGAGTCAGCTCAGTCAGGGAGTCTGTTAGGCAACGGGGTGGCCGGTAAACCAACAGAATCCCCAAGCTGTCCCTGGTCTTCAGGCTAAGGTACATACACTCGATGTGGACTGTTTTCCGGACAGGTTTCCTGATCAGAATTAGGTTGGTTTTATGGACTATGGCCACACCGCCCCCCCGCCCACTTTCCCTTATCTGCTCGCTGACCGTGTAACCCGCTGGGAGAGCCTGTGCCCATGTAGCAGCACTGGCATCTCCCAGCCAGGTCTCGGTAAAGCATGCCAGGTCGGCCTGCTCATCCACAAGAAGATCATGGATGATGTGAGTCTTACCTTTGGCCGACCTGACATTGCAAAGGAGCAGATTAAGGGATTGTGGAACGGTTGGTACGCTCTCCACATTATCCTGGGAAACAGAGTGGACTGAAGAAGGGATAGATACCAAACATCGATCCCTTCTTCTTTTGTAACATGTCTCCACTCTGTTACCGCCGTACCTTCCCTGCCCCCACACTACCTCAATACCCGCCCCCCGGCTATACCCAGCTCCATTATCTGATGATAAAGATAAGTAATCCAGTCAAAATTCCTATCCCACAGTGTGTAGATGGTGTCAAGCAAACCATAAGTGGGTGTTGACTGCTGTCTTATCTAAATGGAACCCTTTGCTGTAGCATTGGTACAAGGACTAAAAAGCAGAGACATATGTTGCTGCTAGAGTTAGTAGTCAACAATTAGTCCTCATGGCCACCATTGCCATATGCTGTCAAGTGGGGGAGGAAGATTTGAGAGAGCCCAATAATAACCTGGTGACTTCTCACGCAGCCCGCACAGCGCTGTTGCTGAGGGGAGGGTGGCTGAGATGGGGCCTTTATAGGCCCAAGATGGTCCGGCCTATCCACTCCCGCTGCTCCGTCGCACCGTGCCAACCAGGGAGAACACTGGAGCGTTCAGAGGCCTGATGGTGGGGCTTTTCCTTCCTCCTCCTGCCGCTCGAGCAGCCTTAAAGGGCTAGATGTCTTGGCCTCTCACACCTCTATGCCGCAAATGCTGCTGGTGGAGGAGGATGGCTTCTGGGCCTCTTAAAGGGCTAGATGTTCTGGCCTGTCTCTCCTCTCTGCTGCAACTGCTGCTGATGGAGGAGGATGGCTTCTGGGCCTCTTAAAGGGCTGGATGTTCTGGCCTCTCTCACCTCTCTGCTGCAACTGCTGCTGATGGAGGAGGATGGCTTCTGGGCCTCTTAAAGGGCTGGATGTTCTGGCCTCTCTCACCTCTCTGCTGCAACTGCTGCTGATGGAGGAGGATGGCTTCTGGGCCTCTTAAAGGGCTGGATGTTCTGGCCTCTCTCACCTCTCTGCTGCAACTGCTGCTGATGGAGGAGGATGGCTTCTGGGCCTCTTAAAGGGCTGGATGTTCTGGCCTCTCTCACCTCTCTGCTGCAACTGCTGCTGATGGAGGAGGATGGCTTCTGGGCCTCTTAAAGGGCTGGATGTTCTGGCCTCTCTCACCTCTCTGCTGCAACTGCTGCTGATGGAGGAGGATGGCTTCTGGGCCTCTTAAAGGGCTGGATGTTCTGGCCTGTCTCTCCTCTCTGCTGCAACTGCTGCTGATGGAGGAGGATGGCTTCTGGGCCTCTTAAAGGGCTGGATGTTCTCGCCTGTCTCTCCTCTCTGCTGCAACTGCTGCTGATGGAGGAGGATGGCTTCTGGGCCTCTTAAAGGGCTGGATGTTCTGGCCTGTCTCTCCTCTCTGCTGCAACTGCTGCTGATGGAGGAGGATGGCTTCTGGGCCTCTTAAAGGGCTGGATGTTCTGGCCTCTCTCACCTCTCTGCTGCAACTGCTGCTGATGGAGGAGGATGGCTTCTGGGCCTCTTAAAGGGCTGGATGTTCTGGCCTCTCTCACCTCTCTGCTGCAACTGCTGCTGATGGAGGAGGATGGCTTCTGGGCCTCTTAAAGGGCTGGATGTTCTGGCCTCTCTCACCTCTCTGCTGCAACTGCTGCTGATGGAGGAGGATGGCTTCTGGGCCTCTTAAAGGGCTGGATGTTCTGGCCTCTCTCACCTCTCTGCTGCAACTGCTGCTGATGGAGGAGGATGGCTTCTGGGCCTCTTAAAGGGCTAGATGTTCTGGCCTCTCTCACCTCTCTGCTGCAACTGCTGCTGATGGAGGAGGATGGCTTCTGGGCCTCTTAAAGGGCTGGATGTTCTGGCCTGTCTCTCCTCTCTGCTGCAACTGCTGCTGATGGAGGAGGATGGCTTCTGGGCCTCTTAAAGGGCTAGATGTTCTGGCCTGTCTCTCCTCTCTGCTGCAACTGCTGCTGATGGAGGAGGATGGCTTCTGGGCCTCTTAAAGGGCTGGATGTTCTGGCCTCTCTCACCTCTCTGCTGCAACTGCTGCTGATGGAGGAGGATGGCTTCTGGGCCTCTTAAAGGGCTGGATGTTCTGGCCTCTCTCACCTCTCTGCTGCAACTGCTGCTGATGGAGGAGGATGGCTTCTGGGCCTCTTAAAGGGCTGGATGTTCTGGCCTCTCTCACCTCTCTGCTGCAACTGCTGCTGATGGAGGAGGATGGCTTCTGGGCCTCTTAAAGGGCTGGATGTTCTGGCCTCTCTCACCTCTCTGCTGCAACTGCTGCTGATGGAGGAGGATGGCTTCTGGGCCTCTTAAAGGGCTGGATGTTCTGGCCTCTCTCACCTCTCTGCTGCAACTGCTGCTGATGGAGGAGGATGGCTTCTGGGCCTCTTAAAGGGCTGGATGTTCTGGCCTCTCTCACCTCTCTGCTGCAACTGCTGCTGATGGAGGAGGATGGCTTCTGGGCCTCTTAAAGGGCTGGATGTTCTGGCCTCTCTCACCTCTCTGCTGCAACTGCTGCTGATGGAGGAGGATGGCTTCTGGGCCTCTTAAAGGGCTGGATGTTCTGGCCTGTCTCTCCTCTCTGCTGCAACTGCTGCTGATGGAGGAGGATGGCTTCTGGGCCTCTTAAAGGGCTGGATGTTCTGGCCTCTCTCACCTCTCTGCTGCAACTGCTGCTGATGGAGGAGGATGGCTTCTGGGCCTCTTAAAGGGCTGGATGTTCTGGCCTCTCTCACCTCTCTGCTGCAACTGCTGCTGATGGAGGAGGATGGCTTCTGGGCCTCTTAAAGGGCTGGATGTTCTGGCCTCTCTCACCTCTCTGCTGCAACTGCTGCTGATGGAGGAGGATGGCTTCTGGGCCTCTTAAAGGGCTGGATGTTCTGGCCTGTCTCTCCTCTCTGCTGCAACTGCTGCTGATGGAGGAGGATGGCTTCTGGGCCTCTTAAAGGGCTGGATGTTCTGGCCTCTCTCACCTCTCTGCTGCAACTGCTGCTGATGGAGGAGGATGGCTTCTGGGCCTCTTAAAGGGCTGGATGTTCTGGCCTCTCTCACCTCTCTGCTGCAACTGCTGCTGATGGAGGAGGATGGCTTCTGGGCCTCTTAAAGGGCTGGATGTTCTGGCCTGTCTCTCCTCTCTGCTGCAACTGCTGCTGATGGAGGAGGATGGCTTCTGGGCCTCTTAAAGGGCTGGATGTTCTGGCCTGTCTCTCCTCTCTGCTGCAACTGCTGCTGATGGAGGAGGATGGCTTCTGGGCCTCTTAAAGGGCTAGATGTTCTGGCCTGTCTCTCCTCTCTGCTGCAACTGCTGCTGATGGAGGAGGATGGCTTCTGGGCCTCTTAAAGGGCTGGATGTTCTGGCCTCTCTCACCTCTCTGCTGCAACTGCTGCTGATGGAGGAGGATGGCTTCTGGGCCTCTTAAAGGGCTAGATGTTCTGGCCTCTCTCACCTCTCTGCTGCAACTGCTGCTGATGGAGGAGGATGGCTTCTGGGCCTCTTAAAGGGCTGGATGTTCTGGCCTGTCTCTCCTCTCTGCTGCAACTGCTGCTGATGGAGGAGGATGGCTTCTGGGCCTCTTAAAGGGCTAGATGTTCTGGCCTCTCTCACCTCTCTGCTGCAACTGCTGCTGATGGAGGAGGATGGCTTCTGGGCCTCTTAAAGGGCTGGATGTTCTGGCCTCTCTCACCTCTCTGCTGCAACTGCTGCTGATGGAGGAGGATGGCTTCTGGGCCTCTTAAAGGGCTGGATGTTCTGGCCTCTCTCACCTCTCTGCTGCAACTGCTGCTGATGGAGGAGGATGGCTTCTGGGCCTCTTAAAGGGCTAGATGTTCTGGCCTCTCTCACCTCTCTGCTGCAACTGCTGCTGATGGAGGAGGATGGCTTCTGGGCCTCTTAAAGGGCTGGATGTTCTGGCCTGTCTCTCCTCTCTGCTGCAACTGCTGCTGATGGAGGAGGATGGCTTCTGGGCCTCTTAAAGGGCTAGATGTTCTGGCCTCTCTCACCTCTCTGCTGCAACTGCTGCTGATGGAGGAGGATGGCTTCTGGGCCTCTTAAAGGGCTGGATGTTCTGGCCTCTCTCACCTCTCTGCTGCAACTGCTGCTGATGGAGGAGGATGGCTTCTGGGCCTCTTAAAGGGCTGGATGTTCTGGCCTCTCTCACCTCTCTGCTGCAACTGCTGCTGATGGAGGAGGATGGCTTCTGGGCCTCTTAAAGGGCTGGATGTTCTGGCCTCTCTCACCTCTCTGCTGCAACTGCTGCTGATGGAGGAGGATGGCTTCTGGGCCTCTTAAAGGGCTGGATGTTCTGGCCTCTCTCACCTCTCTGCTGCAACTGCTGCTGATGGAGGAGGATGGCTTCTGGGCCTCTTAAAGGGCTGGATGTTCTGGCCTCTCTCACCTCTCTGCTGCAACTGCTGCTGATGGAGGAGGATGGCTTCTGGGCCTCTTAAAGGGCTAGATGTTCTGGCCTCTCTCACCTCTCTGCTGCAACTGCTGCTGATGGAGGAGGATGGCTTCTGGGCCTCTTAAAGGGCTGGATGTTCTGGCCTCTCTCACCTCTCTGCTGCAACTGCTGCTGATGGAGGAGGATGGCTTCTGGGCCTCTTAAAGGGCTGGATGTTCTGGCCTCTCTCACCTCTCTGCTGCAACTGCTGCTGATGGAGGAGGATGGCTTCTGGGCCTCTTAAAGGGCTGGATGTTCTGGCCTCTCTCACCTCTCTGCTGCAACTGCTGCTGATGGAGGAGGATGGCTTCTGGGCCTCTTAAAGGGCTGGATGTTCTGGCCTCTCTCACCTCTCTGCTGCAACTGCTGCTGATGGAGGAGGATGGCTTCTGGGCCTCTTAAAGGGCTGGATGTTCTGGCCTCTCTCACCTCTCTGCTGCAACTGCTGCTGATGGAGGAGGATGGCTTCTGGGCCTCTTAAAGGGCTGGATGTTCTGGCCTCTCTCACCTCTCTGCTGCAACTGCTGCTGATGGAGGAGGATGGCTTCTGGGCCTCTTAAAGGGCTGGATGTTCTGGCCTCTCTCACCTCTCTGCTGCAACTGCTGCTGATGGAGGAGGATGGCTTCTGGGCCTCTTAAAGGGCTAGATGTTCTGGCCTCTCTCACCTCTCTGCTGCAACTGCTGCTGATGGAGGAGGATGGCTTCTGGGCCTCTTAAAGGGCTGGATGTTCTGGCCTCTCTCACCTCTCTGCTGCAACTGCTGCTGATGGAGGAGGATGGCTTCTGGGCCTCTTAAAGGGCTAGATGTTCTGGCCTGTCTCTCCTCTCTGCTGCAACTGCTGCTGATGGAGGAGGATGGCTTCTGGGCCTCTTAAAGGGCTGGATGTTCTGGCCTCTCTCACCTCTCTGCTGCAACTGCTGCTGATGGAGGAGGATGGCTTCTGGGCCTCTTAAAGGGCTGGATGTTCTGGCCTCTCTCACCTCTCTGCTGCAACTGCTGCTGATGGAGGAGGATGGCTTCTGGGCCTCTTAAAGGGCTGGATGTTCTGGCCTCTCTCACCTCTCTGCTGCAACTGCTGCTGATGGAGGAGGATGGCTTCTGGGCCTCTTAAAGGGCTGGATGTTCTGGCCTCTCTCACCTCTCTGCTGCAACTGCTGCTGATGGAGGAGGATGGCTTCTGGGCCTCTTAAAGGGCTGGATGTTCTGGCCTCTCTCACCTCTCTGCTGCAACTGCTGCTGATGGAGGAGGATGGCTTCTGGGCCTCTTAAAGGGCTGGATGTTCTGGCCTCTCTCACCTCTCTGCTGCAACTGCTGCTGATGGAGGAGGATGGCTTCTGGGCCTCTTAAAGGGCTGGATGTTCTGGCCTCTCTCACCTCTCTGCTGCAACTGCTGCTGATGGAGGAGGATGGCTTCTGGGCCTCTTAAAGGGCTGGATGTTCTGGCCTCTCTCACCTCTCTGCTGCAACTGCTGCTGATGGAGGAGGATGGCTTCTGGGCCTCTTAAAGGGCTGGATGTTCTGGCCTCTCTCACCTCTCTGCTGCAACTGCTGCTGATGGAGGAGGATGGCTTCTGGGCCTCTTAAAGGGCTGGATGTTCTGGCCTCTCTCACCTCTCTGCTGCAACTGCTGCTGATGGAGGAGGATGGCTTCTGGGCCTCTTAAAGGGCTGGATGTTCTGGCCTCTCTCACCTCTCTGCTGCAACTGCTGCTGATGGAGGAGGATGGCTTCTGGGCCTCTTAAAGGGCTGGATGTTCTGGCCTCTCTCACCTCTCTGCTGCAACTGCTGCTGATGGAGGAGGATGGCTTCTGGGCCTCTTAAAGGGCTGGATGTTCTGGCCTCTCTCACCTCTCTGCTGCAACTGCTGCTGATGGAGGAGGATGGCTTCTGGGCCTCTTAAAGGGCTAGATGTTCTGGCCTCTCTCACCTCTCTGCTGCAACTGCCGTTAAAGCCGTTTCAAACTGGATTATTTGTGCAGTATGTTTTGGACTAAAGAGAGCAGGCAAACTGGAAAGGAGAGGGGCTGCAGTTGCCAGGAATAAAGAGTAGGCCCTTTTCACTTTGAATAAGGGAGTGGTATTTTCATTTACTATTTCAAAGGGGACAAGGAAGAAAATTCCTTTTAATGGGATTTCTATGATGTTTTTGTATTATTATAATTTTTAGTTAAGGGCTTTAAGATTTGCATCTAAATGTTGGAATGCAACTGAGCAGCAGAGGCTAAGACTCCTGCAGTCAAGTCCTTCACTAGCACCTCATTGTGTGCTTGGGACTTTGGGAACAGTGCATGTGTTTCAAATTGAATATATAATCTGTTGTATTGGTGTGTCTGTGAGGGGGGAGATCTGGAGCAAAAGGGGGTTGTAAAAATATGTTTTAAGGGTGGTATAACGTGGGTTCAGTGCTGCACTGGCCATACATCATGAAGATAATTTTCAACAGAATCAGTGATTGGGCCAAAGCAGAACCTTCGAAATAATATGGCTGCATCTGCACTACAGAAATAATCCAGTTCGACACTACTTTAACTGCTGTGGCTCAATGCTATGGAATTCTGAGAATTGTAGTTTGTTATGGCAGGATTATTTCTGCAGTGCAAATGCAGCCATAGGAGTAGGCATCTGAAAAAATGAACACCCCCAAACCCACCCAGATTTAAGATGAATACAATCTGTGTTTGTTTCTGTCTGAATACACAATTCTACCTGGCTATGTATCTATGTAATGTATTCCCTTTTGCAGTCACATGTAGTTAATAACAGATGAAATTGTAAAATACATCCAAAGCAAACACTTTTATAAAATAACTGGCAGCAAGAAAGGCATTTGGCAATCATGCAATTAGGAGTTCCTATTTCTCTCTGGAGACTTTCTCTCTCACACTTTTTTTTTCTTTTTTTGCACAAACTGATTGTCACTTTCCCCATCTGCAGCAGTTTGATTTGAAAGAGCGCTTGGTGTTAAACGATTCAAAAGGACTCTGAATATTTCATGAAAAGAATGCATTTTCTTCATTTCCCATTTTAATAAGAAATGTACGAAGTAATTAAGACAAGAGTTTGAAAGTGGGAGATTATTTCTCTTTTTTGCCGCCTTCCTCTTTCTTGTTGTTTCATGAGCTGGGCAGCCATCTGCAATATGAGATTCTCCTGGCTTTCATCTGTTTGATGCTTGTGGATAAGACAATTTGCGATCGTCTCTTTTAGAAACAGCTTTGATATGCTCATTGGGATATGACACAGTGCAACATCAAAAACATGTTCCAATGGAACAGTAGCTTTTCGTTAGCATCTCTTTTGCATTTCCTTCCTTTATTTCATGTTCTAATTTGAATGTATTTTCGAAAGGGCTGAGGATGAAAGCCCAGGAGCACTGGCAATGGCTAGGTGCAATGGTGTGGGGGACTAGAAATCCCTTTCTATTGGCTGTGGATGATGGGGGTTCTGGAAACTGAAGGGTCAAAAAAAGTTTCCTGCTTCTGATTTAGAGCAAAACTCTTATACAAGGGAGCTTGGATAAAGATAATCACAAAACCCAGGATCATGTTTTAATCAGAATAGCAAATCAGAACAAGCTATGAGAAATCAAAGGCCAGAGGCATGTTAAATAAACCAAAAATCATTTAAAACAATTTTGGATCAGCAGCAATGTTGTTCTTGTGTGCCTTCAAGTTATATGGCAACTCTATCATGGGGTTTGCTTGACAAGATTTTTTTCAGAGGAAGTTTAACTTTGCCTTCCTTTGATGCTGAGAAAGTGTGACTTGCCCTAGGTCACCCAGTGGGTTTCCATGGCTGAGAGGGGATTTGAACCCTGGTCTCCAGGATCATGGTCCAGTCCTCAGACTACTACATCATGCTAGCTCTCAAGCATCAATATCAGTCTTGAAAGTTTTCAAGTCTAAAAGCCCTTTCACACTACAAACGTGTAATGCTATGGTTCCAGTGTAACTGCCATGGCAACATCCTATAGAACCTAGGGATTTGTAGTTTGGTGAGATGCTGGAGCTCTCTAGGTGAGAATTCTAAACATCCCTCCCTGCCTGGAAACAAGGCAGCTATAGTGGAATTATTGTGCTATAGTTGTGTAGTGTGGAATGTCCTTAATTGAAAGCAATGCAGGGTTTTTTTTCCCCCAGAGCCTGCTTATAACTCTGCTACTGGGATGACAGGGGTTATAAACTGGGGTATAAGGAGGGCCAGCATGGTGTAGTGGTTTTTTGCGTTGGACTAGGACACTGGGAGACCAGGATTCAAATCCCAGCTCGGCCATGGAAACCCATTGGGTGAGCTTGGGCAAGTCACACTCTCTCAGCCTGAAAGGATTGTGGCAGCAAACATCCTTAACTTTGCGACAGGATTATGTACCAGAAAACCTGAAAAGTGTGAGTGTGTATATGTATAAAATCTTGCATTTCTGAGGTCATTCAGGCATCTTTTTTTTTTTAGCCTGATGATGTGAATAATCTCACTTCTGCATTCCAGGTTTGTTGTTCACACTATGGATCCACATCTATGTGCATCTTTGCAAGTTCAGATGCTCACATGTTCCAGCACTTGAATAAATATGGAGTCAACAATGCAAATGTATTCAAAACACATTCAAGGCATGCAAAATTTTATCCCAGTTTATCCCAGATCTATTTGTCTATTTGCACTGATTATTCAAACTGCCAACAATGCAAAGCTTTAAAAAAAAACCTCAGAAAAAAAACTCCTTATCGATTATCCCAGGGTAAGTGGGGTTTTTTTTGGCAGCCCCTCCCAAAATTAATCAGATGCATTTGAAATGCATCTGCATTCAACCCACATTATTTTCAACGTTTGAATAGCCCCTCTGTCCTTTGTTCTGAATTTTCTATACTTTCTGCTAGATCTTCTCTGTTATCCCTCTTTTCACTCTTTGAAATGTATCCACTACTAAATGCCTTTGGCTTCTGTCTCTCCCTTTATATTTCTATATATTTCCCTTGTCTTTCTCCTGTGGAAGATACAGTTCCCCCAACAAGCTGGGTACTCATTTTAGCGACCTACGAAAGGATGCAAGCCTGAGTCAAGCCTGAGCCCCTGGATGGTATTGAACTTGCAATCTTGTGGTTTGTGAGTGCAGTATAGGGATTTAACCACTGCACCACTCTTTTTTTTAGTAGTTTTTTTAAGTGTTAATTTTTAAGTAGTTTGGTGCTGTCCTTTCTTTTTTGATGTGCTTATCACCATGTTTCGAAACTGTTTTGTGTTTAATTGTAAGGGCCTACTCTTTATTTTGTTTGTTGTTGTTATTTGTATCCCTTGAATGCCATTCTTTGGGACACATATGTGTTACCAATCAAATAAAAAAGAAAATGCTACTATTTCCAGGATTCTTCAAAACAAGCCATGAAACTAAAGTGGTATAAATGTGATTTAAATTTGCAGGGCAGACTCTCAATTAAATAGTAGCATCTTACATTAAAAGCATCCAATGTTATTTAACCATCATGGCTGCTAGGTAGAATCAGTGCAAGGAAGGATGGATGCCCTCCTCTTGTAAGAAATGATAACTGCTGGACAGAAATTATAACCCACCCATGCCATATATGTATGTGTATATATCACCATGGCTCTGATCAATTTTCTGAAGATGTGGTTGATTTCTATTCCTTTTTTCTTTTCTAGGCTTCAGTAGACAGATTTAAAACACAAAATGGTAGGAGGCCCAGCTCATCTCAGCTGATAACACTGCACAAGGATAACATTATCACATGACTCACTTTCTTCTTTGGCTCCTTAAGTCATGGTGGGAGCAGGGAGGAGGGAGAAACAGAAAGTAGTGTTAATTTAAATCAGATTTTAGTGAAAGCAGATTTAACACACACACACAGACACACAGAGTGACAGAGAGATGGTAATCTGCTTTCTGAGAACAGAAAGTCTCATTGTGATGCCTCCGGTTTTAACTTGCATTTAACAATAAACCTAGCTGCTTAGGCAGAAGATAAACTCATGCAAAAATATTTTTCCTCACCCCACCCCAACCAAACAAAGCCAACATGCTATCAATATTATCCTTGGCAAAAGACAAGATGGTGTCCTCCCTCCCATTCCATGTACAGAAGCTGAGAACATGGAGAGCCCTTCCACCCAATACAGTTACAGCACTATCATTCCTTTTTAACTGCCGTGGCTGTACACTATTGTAATCTTGGGGTATGCAGTTTGATGGGGCACTAGAGCTCCCTGGCTGAGAATACTAAGTACCTCTCCCTACACTGCAGATTGCAGGATTCCATAGGATGTTGCTGTGGCACTTAATGGGGAAAGATAATGCTGTCTTTCTGCAGTGTGAAAGGGCCCTGAACTTTAATTCAGTATTGGCAGTGGGACAATATCCTCCACCACAACTGAGGTGGCAGGCCAGTTGAGTAAGGTATAAAGGCATGCTGATGTGTGTGACACACATAGTTTTGTCCTGCAAGACAGAAGAATGGCCTAAAGAATCAGAGGACCTCTGCTGTTGCTCCCAGAAGCTGCCTCTGAAAGTGGTTGCCTAACTATGTCTGCATTAACCATATGTCCAGGGCAAGTCTGGAGCTGTATGCAGAGTCCTGTCTGCATTAACCATAAGTCAGGGCCAGTCTGGAGCTGTATGCCCCAGAACTGGCCTTGGACTGACAACAGTGGCAGCTGCATGCAGCTGGTGCAATGAGGCAGGGTTGTTCACATGAGCCAGTTGGACTGACACCGTATTAGAATGGCTGGCCCATCCTGTTTCTGGAAGTGACTGCATCTTCTGGAAACTCTAAGCAGTGGTTTGGAGGGGGGGTCCCTCTATCCTCTCTTCTTGTTAGTCAGTGAGTAAGCCCACCCTTAGGAAACGTGGCAGCAAGCTGGATGGTCTGCCCACAGAGTTCCTGCAGATACAGAAACAGCAGTGGTGGTTCTGGGGACAGGCCAGCCACTTTTCCCCTACACTGCTCAATACAAAGAAGGAGATAGCATGACACCTAGTGTGCAGACAGCTGGCTCATCTGGATTTTTGCCCAATCCCACTTTGCATGCCACAAAACCCTGCACTCCCTCCGAGGTTTCAGGGAAACACTAGAGTTTCCCCGACTTTGCCGACTCTGGGGACTCTTATCACATGGGAGGCATTAAAAACGTGGAAATAGCATGATCAGGGGGAAGATTATCACAACCCCGTGTGCTTCACTCATTCGTGTCCTGTGCATAAACTATAATGTATTGGGTAATAATGGAAACTCCATTGCCAAAGAAGATGCCAGCTGCAGATGCTTGCAAAATGTCAGGAATAAACTCTCTAGAACATGGCCACATGAAAGCCGTGAAAGGCTTCAACTTCACAAATAAGATGTTTGGCTTTAAAAACGTATTGTTGCTGAAACCATCCTGTTAGCCACAAGGTGGAATGGCCTCTTCACAACATGATAAACAGAACTACATATTATGGAACAAGATGGAAAACTTGACTCTGGGATACCACTTTTAGCATTTCACAAAACAGTGAAAAACTTATGGCAAATCACACAAGGCCCTCTTTTTCTTCCTTTTCCTTTGATGTGTTTCCCCCATTGCTAGAGGAGGAATGAGTTCCATGGCCAAGCAGGAGATAGTTTCTGCCTGCACTGAGACCTCTCCAGATCAACTTAACTACAGCAGAAACAACATCTGGTACAAAATGTAAAGCTATGATTCCAATATTATCACTTTTCTTCTCCTATATGTAGCATCTTTTGCCTGATGAAGGAGCCAATGGAGCTTCCAAAGCTTGCATGATGTATTTTGAACTTGTTAGTTGGCCCAAAAGAAAGTATCTTTTTTTGTGGGTTTTAGATTTTGTTATATTTTGCTGCATCGCCAACACAACTGCCCCCGAATAGATTGTCTAAGGTTGATTCATTTTGGGGAACAAAGATTGTTGAATTTGTTATACAGAATTTTTGGTAAATAGCCAAGTGACCTTGGCTGCTGCCACACTGCAGAATTAATGCAGTTTGACTCTGCTTTAACTAACATAGAATGCTGGGATTTGTAGTTAATTATGGCATCAGAGCAATATGTCAGAGAAGGCTAAATAACTCACAAAATTACAAATTCAATAGCATTGAGCTATGGCAGTTAAAGCAGTGTTAAACTGCACTAATTCTGTAGTGTAGATGCAGCCTAGGTAAGAAAAATTGGCTCTGTCTGTTGAATACAAGTTCTTCAGGTTTTTCCCCAGGCCAATTTAGAGATGAAAGTTAACTCCAGAATATGAGTCAGGGAATAGACTATGTTGCCCTTACATTTTGTACCTTTAAGTTCTAAGAGCTGAGTTCATTAAGTGCTAATCAGATGAGTAATTTTCGTATTAATAAAATGTCAGGACATTCTGTGTTTTTGACCTGGATTAGTGATGTATGTAGGCAGTTTACTTAGAGCCTAGTTGAAGAGATATTGATAAATAATATAATAAAAATAATGTAAAACTGTTGGTATCCTTGATTTGGAGACAACTGGGAAAATGTGTATAGGGCAACATTTTATGCATACATAAATGGGAGAAAGCCCCATTCAAAATAGCAGGACTTGTTTTTTGTGTGTGTGGAAATATACTTAGGCTGTTAATAAGGCTAGTAATGTGGGGGGCGGGGGGAGCTGAGGCATAAGAATCAAAAGACTAAATATAACACTTTTTGAAGACAAAACTACATATCATACTAGAAGCCTGTCCATTTCTTTTAGATTAAAAGTAACAGCACTGGAGGAGATGTGAATATTCTTTTGAAGTTGCAGTGATCGTCACTAGCAGGTGCATCAACACTGGAGAAATAATGCAGTTTGACACCACTTTAATTGTCATGGCTACATCTTACAGAATCCTCGAACCTGTTGTTTTGTGAAATGCCAGCACTCTTTGGCAGAGAAGGCTAAAGATGTAAAACTACAAATCCCATGATTCCATAGGATGGAGCTAGAGCATGTGACGTGCGCCTGATGTCATGGCGCTGCTGGAGGGTGCCAAAAGGAGCTCGAGAAGGGAGCTCCTTTTCATGGCGTGTGTCGTTAGCAACTAGATTGCCGCAGGAACGAAGGCAGGGAGGAGGCCCCTTTCTCCCTGTCCTCTGCCACTTGGGCTGTTCTTTTCAGGCTGTGGGGAAGGGGCCTTTTGCCCCTTATCCGTGGCCTGGAGAAGTGCTAGGATTGGGCCTCTGGGGCTGCTGGTGAGGCAGCCCTGGCCCCATCCCAGTGCTCCTTTGGGGGACTACAGACCACCCCTTTTGGGCTGTCTGAACCGCCCCATAGAATCTGGAGAGAATGGAAGCCCTTAGCCCATAGCCATGAGAATATACGTTTTAATATAGTTCATCAAAACTGCCAAGTCACTACTACAAAGCACATGTGATGGAAAAATCCCATGAACCTAACAAATTCAATAGAGATTTGGACTTCTAGACATCACTTGGTCATACACATCTTCTTGTAAGGTAAATAACCATGTCTCTTAAGAATTTATTGCACAGCCATTTTTGCCTGTTCTGGCCATGGAACAGAATCAAGACTGAACTGGGGAAAATGGGTGTTATCGCACAGAAAAATGTGTACTTTGTCACAAGGCAGCGACAAGCCATCCTCCAGCCATGCTGCTTCTGCTGATTTTGGTGGTATGGAAGCTTTCCGTTCCACAAAATCTGCCAGCTAAGCACAGCTACGGGATGGCTTCTGGTCACACTGTGACAAAGTATATATTTTTCAATGTGATAACGCCCACCCACCCTGTTCAGTCCTGATCCCGTTCTGTGCTCGAATCAGGCAAAAATGGCTGTGTGATAAACACCTCTGTGTCACAGGGAGCAAAATATACCTTGTAACCTTGACAATGCCAGCTTTTTCTTTTGGAAGAATTTCCCTAGGGCCAAATATCAAATATCAGAAGTGCAAGCATTGGTGGGATTGGCAGAGAAAAAGTTATGTTTGGCTCCCCTTCACTGTCTTGACACTACAACACAACTGTGTTTAGTAGCCTAAGACATTGCTGCTGTTATATGCCTTCAAGTCATTTCTGACCTTAAGGAGGAACCTTGAGGGGGACCTATAACAGGATCATCTTGAC
Organism: Urosaurus nigricauda; assembly: GCA_034509955.1. Taxonomy (NCBI): domain Eukaryota; kingdom Metazoa; phylum Chordata; class Lepidosauria; order Squamata; family Phrynosomatidae; genus Urosaurus; species Urosaurus nigricauda. Next base: position 112,319,498 of record JAOEGL010000006.1, read on the forward strand.
TTAATTTGTTCAGAGGGGGTTTGGCCATGCTTTCTTCTCAGGCTGAGAGAGTGTGACTTGCCTACGATCACCCAGTGGGCTTCCATGGCTCAGGAGGGAATAGAATCCGTGTTTCCCAGGGTTCTAGTCCAACACTCAAAGCACTACACCAGATTAATGTCCTTTTAAAAATACTCTTCATTGAAAACCGCTGCATGATAGTACACACTGCCTATGATTGCAATGCATCTGTAGGCCGCTTCAGCATGTATTCTGGACAGGTGAGGCTTTGTTGGTCAGGTGGATGTATCCCTTGATCCTCCTATAGGCAGACATTCTCCTTAGCCACCTGTGTCATACTTACTGGTTTCAGCTTCCAATGTCTCAGTGATACATAAGAAGTATCTTTTCTGTACCTTGTTGCCAAGCAGCTGTTTGATGCCTGAAGATATCTGACATCCTTTGGCTTTTAGACAAAGATGGCAAAGTGGCACCATTCCTATGAGATGCAACCAAGACAACTGCCCCTTCCCCAATCTTATTACTCATTTCACTGATTTAGTTTCTGTTTTAGATCCAGAGATCTGCCAAGGAGAAAATGAAACAGGAAAGGCTGGTGGGTGGTTCCCCCTCTTCCCCCTAAACCTCTTTGAGTGCCAGTCCTTTTGCATTAAACTGTGCTGAATTTTGATGCAAAAGTACACAAGGGGTCTAGAATTCAGTACTACAGATCTCTCATTTTTACCATGAGAAACTCTAAATGCTAGTGTTAACCTGAATTATGGATCCTTGAGCAATGGACGTAAACCTTTCCCCAAAATAAATAAATAAAATGTGGAGCACTAAAGAGCAGAATGTACATTTTTATTAATTGATGTACATATATATTTCTTAATTTATTTCGGTTGCCAGGTGAATTAAGGGACAGGGCTCCTGATCATTAAATGGTTGTGCAGAAGAGAGAGATCTGGCAAGAGTTGCATTCATACCAAGCAGTTCCTGCAGAAATATGCTGCCATTAAAGCTACAAGATCCCTGTTCCTCAATTCACCTGGCAATCCTTCTAAAAATAGGTGTAAAATAAGCATCAGCACAAAAATAAGTAATGCAGTACCAAAAGTATTTTGCTGCTTCTGTTTTTTAGAAGTCTGTTTTTGAAAGCCAGACTTCTATAAATGCACTTCAAAAAATATATTTATTTTTGAATATATATTTTGTTAACCAGAAAGTCCTTCATTCAGGACAAGTGGCATGACTTTTAACTATGAAATGATTTTCCTCTTCCCTATAAAATTCATGGGGTCGCCATAAGTCAACAGGTGACTTGAAGGCTCATCATGCACACAAAAACAAAAACAAAGAACCATTATAAGCCAAACCAGATATTTCCACAAGAGGGTGCTGATAACATGCCAAAGACCCACAGTCTGCTCCTAGGGAGATACCATAGTAGTCTCTCTAATTTCATTTTAGGGTCCCTTCCTCTCCACTGCATTGGGATATGAATACAATATGAATATGTCAATTGTGTCTATGAATATGACATATGAAATATCAAAAAAATACATGCCTCGAATAGGACAAACCTTCAATTTTTTTTAAAAAAAATATTGCAGCCACTGCTGCTACTTTTACTGCAGTTTTAGGCAGTGTAGAAGGTGACACCAGCAAACAATAATAATTAAAAATGCCTTAAGGATTGTACACATGAGAGAAAAGGGAAAAGAAGTGGAACAATAGATGAAGAAATGTAGATGCATACCACAGTACTAATGCAGAATTAATGCAGTTTGACTCTTCTTCAACTGCAGTTTAATGAAATTCTGGGATTTGTAGTTTTGTGAGAAATTTAGCCTTCTCTGTCAGAGCGCTCTGATGTCACAACAATATAAATCTTTGCAGCTTTGGCCTGGTTTTGGCACAGAACAAAAGCAGCATCTGTGCCTGAAACAGCCTTTTCTACACAGAAATATTATTTTTCTGCACCAAAAATGCTGTGTCCTGGGCAGAAAAGCGTGGTCTTTTTGTGCCAAAAGACCATATGTGAATATTACATAGTATACAACCTGAGCTGCGAATAGTCTTTTTAAACTGCAGGTTATGAAAACTTTCTTGCAGTGGGGAAAAATTGATAAAACTATTCATTCTCATCCTCAATGTTAGCTTTGCTGCTTTATCATAATCTTGAACTGACAGCATCTAGCACCAAATGTTTCATCTTTTCTACAGTCTTTCTTTCTTTTATATTGCCCTTATCTATTGATATTGTCTATTGACAATGTTACCTCTACCCTTTGTTTTATTTTGCCATAAGGATACCCCAAATATATTTTCTGGATTGAATACCAGATTTAGCCACAACAGGGGAATCCTAAACAAGAGGGAACTAAGGATTGAGACTTTGGCTGCATCCACACTGAAGAAATGACCTGGTTTGGCACCGCTTTAATTGCTTTGGCTCAAGGCTATAGAATTCTGGGAGTTGGAGTTTGTTGTGGGCTCAGAGCGGAGTGGAGATAGACACACTCTGGTTCCCAGAAGGGATTGCTTTACTGCTGCAATAAAGTTTAAATTTTACTTTTTTTGTCTAAGTCCCCACATGACTGAGGCTGCTGCCAGACTAGAGAAATAAAGCAATTTCATAGCACTTTAACTTTCATGGCTCAATGCTATGGAATTGTGAGATCTGTACTTTGGTGTGGGGCACCACAGTGTCTGACAGGAAAGGCTAAATATCTCACAAAACTACAAATCTCAGAATTTGATAGCATTGAGTCATGGCAGTTGGTGTCAAACATGGCAGTGTTGTGGCAGTGGGGTGACCAGATGTCCTCCTTTCCCAGGACATGTCCTACATTTTGAACTTCTGTCCAAATGTCCTCTAGTTTGAGCATGCCTAAGAAGCATGCATTTATCTTTCTATGGAGTTTATCATACAACGGAATTTGGGGGTATAATGCAATGGCAAACACAATCATGGGGTTTCACGTTATTGTGAATGAGTGTATCTCATGCAATTTTGGGCAATGGGAAGCCATTACAAACGCAATCATGGGGTTTCACGTAATTGTGTATTAGAATACCTCATGCAATTTTGGGCAATGGGGGTCATTTTCGGGAAATGGGAAGTCATTCTGAACGCATTCCGAATGCAATCAGATTTCACATAAATTCGCTAAACCAGTGAATTCACGTAATTGCGAATTGGCTCCATTCACAATTGAGAGAAATTCCTCCCATGTGATAAATTCCTATGAGTGTTTTTTAGATTTTATTTGAAAATGCCTTCCATTTTTCTTGAATGTCCTAAATTTTATGGTGCCTTGTCCTCATTAGCAGTGAGGACCTCTGGTCACCTTGGGTGGAAGTCAGAGAATGGTGTAGCCTCTGCCTACATTGTGATTCCTCCAACTGAACTACTCCAAAGACAACATCTACACAACATGTAGGCCTGTGACTCCCAACAACAACAAAATGCTAGGCTTAAAATGGAAGGCCTGTTCTTTAAGACAGGGATGGACCAGTGTGTTGAATGGGAACACATTTTCTCCTTCTCTGACCCCCCCCCCCCTTGGGGGGTCATCCCATCCCATTCAATTCTCAAATTACCTCTCTTTGTGTTGTATTGGCCAACACCAGAAGAAATGGAATTCTAAGGGGTGTGAGAGGGTGTTTACACCTGTTTTGGAGTGTCTGGGCAAGGTTTTCAGGCAAATTCCCCCCTTTATTGGACCATCTTTTTAAAAAATTCAGTTTTGACTGAAAGTCTTCCTCAATGGCCTGCCTATGAAGTATTAACTGTGTATATATATATATATATATATATTAAAATCAATTCTTCAGCTCACACACTGTGACTCTGCTAAATCAAGAGGTAATAATATTACCTCTTGATTATTATTACTTCTTGATTTAGCAGAGTCACAGTGTGTGAGCTGAAGAATTAATTTTTTTTATATAAAGTTAATACTTCATAGGTAGGCCACTGAGGAAGACTTTCAGTCGAAACATGTCTGGCCTGAAGTTTGGATATTGTATTATTATTATAATACCATTTGCTTTTGATTTTTGCACAATTCTCAGTGGGGTAGTTACCCTTTTAGAAATTGGAAAGGCGGTAAAGCAAGGATAAGATGGGGTAACTTAAAAGAAAGAAAAGAAAGAGGGGGATGTGGCCTTCCGGATTTTAAATTGTACAGGCAAGCATGTATGATGTTATGGTTGGAGGATTGGATTTTGTTGAGGGACAAAGAAACTTTGGCGTTGGAGGGGGACTCCCTACGCTTTGGGTGGCACAGTTATATGTGGTACAATAAAACTGCAGTAAATAAGGATTTTTTTAATAACCCCTTCCGTAGAGCTCTCTTTGAAACTTGGAAAAGGATTAAAGCTGTTTTTTATAATAAAATTCCAGGATGGGTCTCGACGCACGAGGCTTTTGCAAATAGATGGGAAACTCAATGGAAATGGTTAACCTATAGTGTTTTGTTGAAGACCAATGAAAAAAAGGAGTTAGTTATGAAATCTAGAGGGGAACTGGGTTTGGAAAATTATGAGGTCAATTGGTATACATTTTACCAAATTCATCATAGGTTTAAGGAGGATGTGGAAAGTGTAGGTATCGACATAAAACCTAATGAGTTGGATATGATAATTCTTCAAGAGGACAAAAAGAAAGTAACAAAATACTATGAGTTATTTAGGGAAAGAGATTTGGAAAAAGAACCCATCAAACAGTATATGCTAGACTGGGCTAGGGATTTCGGACATGAAATCCCACTAGAGGCATGGGAACATTCTTGGAGGAGAACAAATGCTTTCACCAAATGTGCTGATCTAAAAGAAAATTTTTTGAAAGTAAGTAATAGGTGGTATTACACTCCGGCGAGGTTGAAAAAAATGTATAGACTAGATTCGGATACTTGCTGGAGGTGTAAGGAAAAAAAAGGTAATATGATGCACATGTGGTGGAACTGTACGAAAATAGCTAGTTTCTGGGATGAAGTGCATAAAATTATTCAACAGGTTTGTGGGATCAGCTTTAAAAAGAAACCCGAACTTTATCTTCTAAATATGACTTATTTTATAAAGAAAGAGGATGAGAGAAACTGGTGGAGAGTAATTTTATATATGATTTCACTGGCGAGAGTATTAATTGTGAAATACTGGAAAGATGATAGAGAGATACAGATCGATGAATGGCTGTGGAAGTTGAATGAAATAAGAGTGATGGATTTGATGTCTAGTAAGCTGGAAGATAAAAGAAGGGAAGTTTGTGAAAGAGGATGGGAATATATATGGGTCTTTCTGAAAAGAAGATGGGGCCTAAGGATTAATACTGAATGGATCAATTGAATTGATTATAGAAGAGCTGCTGTTTTATGAACATTCTAGTTTGGGTATTGGATGTATTTTTGAACTGGGTTATGATAATTATTAGCCGAAATGCCTCTGGAGGGTGTATATTGATGTATATAGCTTTGAAATTTTCACTATTAATATTGGTTGAAAGCTTTAATAGTAAATATACCTTTTTTTGCTTGCTTTTGTTATATGGCTGTATACTCTGTATGTAAGAAGTAAATTAGCATTTTAAGATATATCATGGTAGAAGACGTTAAGACAGGGAGTGAAGATTTGAGGATTTAAGATTACAAGTGAAAGCTGTCTGTTTGAGTTTCTGCTTTTTGTATTTACTGTTTACTTGTCATGGAACTTGGAATGATAAGCTTGTATATAAAAACTTAATAATAAAAAAAAGAAATTGCACTGTTTTTTTCTGCTCCCTAAATTAGTTATTTGTTTATTCCTTATAAATTTGTTTTTTAATATATATATATATTGGGAAGTGGGACCACAGTTATCCTGTTTATTTATCTTTGGCAGAACCCCTTTGGTTGGTGTTTTGGTTTCCATCTGCTTTAGGATCCAGCACAGGCTCCCTGTCCTTAACCTCTGATTTTTTCCATCATGCAAACAAAAAAACAAAACAAAACAAAAAAAAACAAACAGCTTCATTTATATACCGCTTCATACCCTTAATGAGTGTCTAAGCGGTTTACAATTGTAAACTATTTGCCCCCCAACAATCTGGGTACTCATTTTAGCGACCTCGGAAGGATGCAAGCCTGAGTCGAGCTTCAGCCCTTTGCTGGTCTTGAACTCACCACCTTATGGTTTTGAGTGAGTGGCTGCAGTACAGGCATTTAACCACTGCAACCAATCCTTATCTGTCTTCTGTTATATCTGAACCTATGACCTTTACTTACAGCACCTTCCGCTTTTCCTGTGCAAAAGGTCTGTCATTCCATCCCTCAAAACTCTTCGGTCTCCTGTCTTGTCTTGTGCCATACCATTGCTCTTGCTTCTTTCAAACCTTTTTCTCCAATCCCACCATTTCATTGTAGCCTCATGAACTAATGTATCTCAGCCTGAAAGAAAGTCTAAAGATGTGAGGCCAACACAACCAATTATTGCTTCTCTGCTTGTATTGCTTTCTCGTTCCTTTTATGAGTTGTTTGTTTCCCTTGCGCTGGATTTAAGTTAGTAAGCTTTTTGGTGCAAGGTCTGCCCTCCCCTTTTCTGTAAAGTACCATGGACACTCGTACAGAGATTCAGTCTGCATGGGCCAAATAACACATCCTCATCCTGTCCTCATGGTGATCATTCCACATGATGCAGGGTCCAATCCCCTGTTCTAATTTGAACTGTCTACACACATACAGCCAGTTCAGCACCAAACCCAAGGTATACCATCCTTAGAACAGATTTAAAATAGTTCACCATGTGTTTGGTATTTTCTTGGAAAATTGGGAGTCCTCCATAGTGATGCCAGGCAGGTCACATGTGTCCTGCTGTTCTGCGCATTGCTGTCACTGCTGTGAGTCACACGTTCTGAGGTAGAATGAAGCACTCAGGCATGTGACTGATGATGCACACCTTGTTCTGACCTCAGGATGAGCAACCTGAGCTGGTGGCAGTGGTACTGGGTAGCACAGTGGGATATTTGGGCAAACAGCTGCCCAGCATTACTTCAGATGGCCTCAGGTAATGGGTTGGGGGACATTGGGGCAATTCCAGGACAGAATACTCCATGCCGTTCCTGAAGTATTCTGGCCTGTGCGGACCTGGCCATACACCCATAGAGTTGGAACCGACCACAAGAGCCATTTAATCAAATCCTCTGCCATGCATGAATATACAGCAAACCACCTCTGAAAGATGTGCATCCAACTTGTTTAAAGACCTCCCAAAGATGGAGAGTCCACCCACCCCAAAGCAATCTATTTCACTGTCAAATGGCTCTTACAGTTTAAGAAAGAGGTTCTTACTAAAATTTAGGTGGAATCTCTTTTCTCGTAATTTAAAACCATGCTGAAAGAATGCTCAGCACATTATATGCTAGCTCCACTTTGCAATGTCCTTTGCTTCAAAGAATAATAGCTCATGACACTTTGCACACTGGCAACCAGCATTGTCCTGAGCCAATGTCTGGATGTTACTCCTTTTTTGGATTTGAACTCCCAGATTCCCCAGCCAGCATGGCTAAAAGGGGGGGGGGGGATGTGGGAATTGTAATCCCATGGCCATAACTTTTTCCTAGCTCATCATATTTGGACCAATTGGAAGGAACTACATTGTAGGTTCTCCCTTGGCACTGAGAGCTTCTGACCTTACCAGACCATTAGAGGAATGACCACACACAGCAGCAGCTGCTCTTATGGCATGAAGGTAAGGTCAAGCAGTGCCCTTGGCTGAATAAATCAGTGTGGTGCTGCTCTGTTATGGAGTTCTGTCAATGTGCATGGATCAGCGCTGGGGTTTCTTGTATTAACCCTGCCGCATTTCAAAGGATAGCATGCCAGTGGGGAGTTAATAATACCATTAGGCTCCCCCCAGCCTTATTGCTGTTCCTATATCAGCAGCCTGAGGCTTAGAGGATTTTGGTGAAATACGAAAGCATTGTCAGCCCTAGTAAGCAAATAGATTGCAGCTCACTTAGGCAGACAATTCCATCAATTACAGACATCTCATCTGCCTGGGCTGTTATATAAATTATCTTGTTTTCCTTTATTAATCCTATGCAAATATGAAATCGCAGACTGCTGATCCAGCGCTACAAGGGCCCATCACTTTCCCAAATGTGCAGTTAAACCTACTTTAATTAATTTTATTATCTGCCTTCTAGAAATGGGAAGGAAAAATATCAGGGGGGAAATGTGGACACCTCTGGCTGAATAACAATAAAACTTAGCATTTAGTAATTTTCATACGTGCTCACTGCATTTCATATACTGAGGAGTGGCTGAGCCATCCTCTTCAGAGGATATTGTGAGGTGAGAACATAGACTGCTGGTCAACAGGGGAAACAAGGCAGAATTTATTAGCATGGTACAAGCAGAGATAAGTGAGGAAGAGGATGGATGGGGCTAAACCAAGAAATAAGGAGGAACTAATACAGCTCAGGAAATACAGAGCCTTATTGCATGAGAAATGGAAATGGAAATGGAACCGCTCCAGATAGTAGCACCATTCTCCGTGCCTTACCACACAATAGCATAGCACTTCAATTCTCTTCCTGTGGAACACAGTTTTAAAAGTGTGTCTTTTGTTGAACAGATTTTTCCAGCTAAGAAAAAGAAATGCTTTTAAAACCATTTCCTGCAAAAAGAGAACTGAAGTGCTACGAAGTCATGGGTTAAGGTACAGACAAAGGTGCTACTCTCCAGTTCCATTTCCACTTTTCTCATCCAATAAGGACCACAATCTTGTTTTGTGACAAAATTAATGTGAAAGAACACCTGTCTTTACACTTTTTTAAAACTCAAAGATTTGGATCGAGAATTCTCTGCTACAAGATTGCTCAGCTATAAATTATAGATTAAAAAATCTACCTAAAACTAATCTTTTCTGTGTTTTAGAAATCTAATAGCCTGCTTTTTGTGGCAGAAGCAGGGAATTGGCTGAATCTCATCTTGGGAAAAAGGTGTGATATAAATCCAATAAATAAATAAAAGCTGGTTAATAAAACACAATCCAAAATGCATCCTATGGTGATACCATAACTGGGCCAAAACCCATTATGGTAGTTTTCAGAGCTTTACTGGCTTTTATCATCTGAAAAATAGCAAAATAGCTTTAGGGGAAAGATAATTACAGTATTTTGGTCACAGCATCTCCATATTGGATGTTACTGGGAGTGTTTGTAGATGAAAAGTGACCTATCATTGCTGTAAGATGAATGGGAACAAAAGTCATAAAGCAGAGGCAGTTTGGCCTCTGCACTTGAGAGCTGTTTTTGCATCTGTCCAGTAGGAAGCTTCAGGCCCCAATGATGGCAGAATGCATTTAGGCCCTGTTCAAACCGGCCATTAAGGCCGGCCTGGGGGCAGAGTTGGGGTGTTGCGTCCACATAATGCCCACTTCAACTCTGCCCCCCAGGCTGCCATGATGTCGCATGCTTCTCCACATGGTGTGTGGCGTGATGGCACTCCTCCAGTGCTGCGTCCATATAGCTCAGAGCCAAAGGACCACCACCAAGCTGTGGAAAGGCCAGACTGGGGCTGCAGCATGCCCTGATCTGGCTGAAACAGGGGCGGCTCCATGCTGCCCCTTCAGGGCTGTCTGAACAGCTCCCTAGTATCTTGGGAAAGTTTCTGTATTATCACTATGGAGACATACACTAACATTCCATAGATGAAAACCAAGACATATATGGCCAAGTAATAAACTAGGAGAGGCTGCAGCTGCTAGGAAAGGCAAGATGCCACCTCCCTCCTCTCCAACCTGCTGAGTTAATTGAGTTCAAACTACTTCCACCCTTTGAACTCAATGTGTACCAAAGGAAATAAGACAAAAACAAAGGGAAAAATTGGGAGGAGAAGAGGGAAACTAGGACCTTTTAAAAGCAGCTGAAAAAGTGAAAAAATGGGATGACAGGGGATTAGCTGGAACTAACCTTGCCAAATCAGGACAGTTGGAAGAGTATGTGGAGTTTATTTTAGATGTTGGAGCCAAAGTCTGTTAATTGAGGCCAACTCAACTTATGGCTACAAGGGGCATTTTTTTTCCTACCAACACTTCCTGTTAATATCCAAGCCTTGAAATGTTTTCTAATCGCTAGAAACATGATGAGCAAAAATAATTCAAATTCCTGAATTCTATTGGTTAGTCCACATTAGAGTAGATTCACCATTACCTTCATAAGTCAATACAAAAGTTGGGATTAGGTCTAGATGCTTATTATGGGAATTATTTACAAAAGAGAGGGGGGGGGCTGTCTCTCTGTAAGCAATATTGAGCTTAAATAAATTTAGATTAAATATCCTTGGTTTTACACTTTGTAAGAGCAATTTCTCCAGCTAAATAAACCCTTTGAGGCTTTGCCTCTAGTCTAGGTTTTTGTAAAGTCCTATCAAGTCAATCTTGCAAAAGGAGGAACAGATGCTGCACACTATTCTTGATTTGTTTCAGCTTTTATGGCTGCCTCTGGCTTCTGTTATGATTCTTTTTTTTTTTTGGGAACCCCACTGGTCAGACCTCTGCCTCGGACCAGCTTGTGCTGGGCTCTGGTTGCTTGCTTGAAGCTTCACAATTTCACAGTTTGACCTCTTGTACTCCAGAGCCACCAATTCTTGTTTTTGAGATCTTCCAGTAGGGTTCTCTGTTGCTGGCTTTCCCTTCAGCTAACAACTATTTATTGTCCCCACTTGTAGCCAACTGTCTCAAATAACTTCTTCTAACTGGCCTTTTTTAAAGCCTCTGGCCAGAATCTCTCACCAATCACACTCCTTATGTGGTTTTAAACTTTAAGTTTCCTTTCAACCTTCCACCCCGACTCTTCCAATCAAAAGTATTATTATTATTATTATTATTATTATTAATTATGATTATTATTCTGTTTATTAAAATTAGTGTCCCCTCCTGCCTCCAACATTTTCAATCTCAGCTTGAAGTCAATCCCCTGAAGCAAGTGCAACCAACATAGTCAAAGCTTTTTTAGGCCCAATAAAGAACAAGAATATTATCTTTCTGGCCTACTGAGTTACATCTTTATCCAGAGGTCACTCATAGTATGAACAAAGAGATAAAAATGCATTTTTTTTCACAGTTAGCAGTAAGTATATAAAGATGGTTTCCATAATGCTCTATAGTTGAAAAATATCTCTAGTGCCACATGGAATATAACCACACTTCAGAATTAAAGCAGTTTGACACAACATTTGTAGTTCGGTGAGGTATCTGTTGGAGAGTTCTGGTGTTCACCAAAGTACAGATCTCAGGATTCTGTAGGACAGTGTTATAGCAGTTGAAGTAGCATTAAACTGCTTTAATTCTGCAGTATGGCTACATCCTTTGTCCATAATAGATAACATCAGCAACATTGTGAAAAGAGAAATCATTGCAAAAAGAACTGTTGGAATGATTGTAATTGCCTAACTTGCCATTGAGAAGGTATATTGGCATAATTTGTAAAACATGCCCATCTGATTTGCGAGTATTTTTGTTGTTGTTGTCTTTTAAGCACAATATTGAAAAGGTTACAAAATTTGGAGCTTAGGAAAAAGTTTAGAAAGGAACAAATGATAGTGGTACATAAAATTATGCATGGCAATGAGAAATCAGGTAGGACAATATTGTCTCCTTCTCTCCTTCTATTAGAACCAGCATCACACACTGAAGCCAAATGGTGGCAGATTCAGAACAGATAAAAGGAAGCATTTCTTCACACAGTGCACAATTTATGGAATTCATGGCCACAAGATGTATCAAGTAGCTTCAAATTTGAAGGGCTTTCCAGAGGAAATTAAGTTAATTCATAGAGATTAGGATCTTTTCTGTCTGTGGGTCAGGATGGTTATATATCACCTTTAGTAACAAAACTAACATGCCTTTGGGTCTGTCTGCAACAGCTTTCTTCCATCCTCTCAATGGGAAGTCTTGATGACACATGGCCCAAATGTTGGTTCTGACATGAACAGACTGGGCGATGCCATTCAGCACCAGAACTTGGGTATATCCCCCTTAAATGCATTAATAATCCGTACTTTTTACTCCAGATCTTCCTGGAAGAATTGGATACCTCTATTCTGATGCAGGTACGTGTGTAAAATGCATCCTATTGAGCCACCCAGAACACCCACTGCTGTCACCAGTCACTTGCTCTGAGGACAGAACAGCCATGTGACTGAAGCTGGGCACCTCATTCTGAATTCAGAGGAAAGCGACCTGTAGTGGAAGCAGACATTCGGGGGGGGGGGGGGCGGTCCCCTCTCAGCTGCTTTCCAGGTCCTATATGGCCATAGCCACACAGGACTCAGAAGACTGGGAAGGCTGCTGCAATGCCATTCTACACAGCATGGGAGAAAAGTGGAGGGAGTGCCCTTTTAGTCCCACCCCCAAGTAGGCTTGTTTCCAGAAGCTCCACCTCCCTACACTGGGTGACACCTCAGGCAGGGACACCACTGCAGGCAACTTAATGGGATGCACATGTGGTCAGCCTCACAGCATTGGAATGGAGGGCTTTTACAACGTGGCAGGGTTGGGACAGCTCTAGAGCGAGTGCAGACATGGCCTTTTTATATTAGTTGTTAGGGAATGAGAGGTGGAAAGTGGACTTGCACTTCTATCTGCTTGTAAGTTTCTTACTGGTTGGCCATTGTGTGAACAGGGTGTTGACTTGCAAAGACTTTTGGTTTGATCAGCATGACTCTTCCTTTGTTCTTAAGACAATCAGATGTTTCACCCAGAGCAGCCTCTGGAATTGCAGCACATCTGTTGAGCTAGTTGAAGTGGGATCTATAGATAGCAGTTTGGAATGTCCCTAATAACTCATGCCGAAGAGTAGTGACATTTGGAATAGCAGTTCCAGGGAGAGTATCTCAAGAGATACACCATGCAGCTGTGCGGATGCTATGCATAACTCATGCTAGATTAATTGGTCACCCCTTTGACAAAACTTTTGCTAAGGGCAGCATCTTCGTTGTTCTCTTTTTCTTTTTAAAAGGCAGATGCTTTGACCGGCATGACTTTATCTTCTCTGCCCTGGACTATTACCTTTCCTTTGTTACCTTTCCTTTGTTAAAAACACCATCTGCTAGGGAAAAAAATAGCTTGGAAGACCTATAATCAAACCAGGAAGAGTAATCAGTTAACTAGATGTGTCATCTGCTGCCCTTCTTCACTTATTCATTGTAAGTTCCCCACATTTTTTTTTATAAGTGTGAAAATGTAGAGGAGGGGGAAATCAACTTGCAAAAGCACAGAATCGTAGAATCGCAGAGGTAGAAAGGAAAAATAGGCCATCCATTCCAATCCCCAGTCAGTACAAGAAATCCATCTAGAGAGCATCCCCAGCAGATATCTGTATGGCTTATTTTTGAAGATGCCCAGAGAAAGAAGCCTCACCACTTCTCTAGGTAACTGATTCCATTGTCAAACAACTCTTACTGTCAGGAGGTTCCTTCCAATGTTCAATCATAATCTACCCTCTTGTAATTTAAAGCCATTAGACCTGATTCTACCTTGTAGAGCAGCAGAGAACAAACCTGAACCTTCCTCTCTGTGGCAGCCCTTGAGAGATTAAAAAAATGCAGTCATGTCACCCCTCAGTCTTCTCTTTACTGGGCTGAACATGCCCCAAGTCTGCTTTTCTTCCTTCCTGATATACATTTTTCCATTGAGGGCTGTGTGCTGGGATGCACTGAAAGCAAGTGTCATCAAAAACAGCTTTGGCCAAAGTGCTAATTGTCTTTCCTGACTTGAGTAAACCCACTGACTCAATTGGATTTATGTATATGTTGACTCTCCCTTCAGCAACTGAATCAATGGAGCTACTCTGTTATCCAACAGGACCCCAGCTGTTATGTACATACACTTTGATTTCATTCCATATTGTATTCAAGGAAGCTAATTATGTTGATGCATGAGTGTGATTTACATTAAATGACACAAATAAATCCCCACCAAACAAACAAACAATGCAGTTGGCCCTCTCCATGTATGGATTCTGCATCCACAGATTCAACCAACCACAGTTTGGAAATATTCACCCACCAAATTAGATAAGCAAAAAGCAAATTCTGATTTTGTCTTTTTTAAAAATGGCATTTTACTACACCACTGTCTATAATGGGATTTGAGCAGCCACAGATTTTGGTATCCATCCAGGAACCATGTGTATCCATCAGAGGTCCAGGATAATGAGGTCCTACTGTACTAGATAAGTTCCATTCTTCCAATATCACCATCTTTGGAGGATGAGAAAAGTCTCAGTATTCAACAGAGATATTTGAAGAGGCTGATGGCCTGAACACTAAGAAGGCGATAAGATAAGCTCTAAGAAGACAAGTAGGTTTAGAATTAAAGTGAAGACTCACACTTGAGATGACTTCCTTACTGCTATAAGAGGTGATGAAAAGTTCAGTCACATATTCCAAATTTTTCACCAGTTTGGGTCTCAGGACAAGGTGTTGTGTTCCTCACAACACTCAATCTTTTATTATAGATACATACATGAATCACCCCCTGCTTGAACTACTAATGAACTGTATTACTACTACCATCAATTTCACACCCTCCTTGTCTCACAGAGAAAAATGAAAAAAAAAAAGCAACACAATAGGATTACTATGTAAGGTGGATCATATACTTTTAAAATTAAGAGTGGGGAGATCTATCAAGTCCTTTTCCACAGATGTCCTCCTTTCCCCATGTACAAGGCTGTTCAGTCATGGTTCCATGTGGATAATTTTCTTTAACAAAGGAAAAAGAAAGCCACATTAGTATTTTCACACAAATTTTGAAATAGATGCATTAATGAACATCTTAACAGATGTCTCCACTAGCTGAAATGTGCTTTCTGCATTCTATAAATATATGCAGGAGAAGGGGTTTTTCTGAGCATTTATCAAATGTGTAAATGTTTTGAAACACATTTTCAAATTCTCAAAATGAATTACAACCCTGAACATGTTCAGATATCTGGTTGCAAATGGTGTCATTTTCAATTGTCAGTGATTTTTTCCCCTTGTATTCCTTTATGGCTGTTTGGATCCCTCTTGTTATTCTAGTTGCTGCTTCTCCTCAATCTTAACCTGAAGAGTCCTCTCTCCATGGAAACACCATCTTGCCTAGGAGGGAGTGAAAGGTAAGGCCTAGCAACACCATCGGGCCTGGCCTCAAGTTGAAGTGCCCTCTCTCCATGGCAACACCATCTGGCCTAGGAGAGAGTGAAAGGACAAGCCAAACTCCAGTGGGCCTGTCCTAGGTTATGAAGCAGAGCCTTCCCTCCAGTCCATCTGCCTTGGTCCAGGCCTCAGAGGGAGAGAAGAACTGCTGGACCTGATCCCCTTCCCTGATTCCCTTCTCCTTTTGTATCGTGTCTTTTTAGATTGTATGGCCTGAGGGCAGGGAACCATCTAATTAAAATATAATTGTAAGCTGCTCTGAGAGTCTTTAGGGCTGAAGAGCAGGGTATAAGTAAATAATAATAATAATAATAATAATAATAATAATAATTTCTCTTTCACTTCCTTGCCAGCATTATCTTTGACTTTTTTCTCCCAGATGATCCTGGTTTTTTATGCTATTGCCTATGAACTTGATTTTCCTTAAAGGCATCCTTAAAGGCATCCATAAAGGCATTATTAGGTCAAAGATAACATTACACCAAAGTCGTTTGAGTCAGCACACCTAGTTGGTCAACAGTGTGGGCAAGGGAGGTTGAGAAGCACAAAGGCAACTAAAGAAAGTGATACTTAGAATTAAATTTAAACAACAACAACCTGAAAACCAAAATGGAAGTACTCACAAAAAAATAACTGCAGAATGGGGCAAGCTGTTTACAGACAGTACTTCAAGCTTAACATGAAGGTCAATCCAATCCAAGGCCTTGTCTGCACTGGGGAGGGTACTCCAGGTGCATCCCAGTGCTACCCTGACTTGCCCCATTACTTTGTCCTCAAGTTCACATCATGGTAACATGCTGGACAGCTTGTTCTGATCTCAGAATGAGTAACCTGTAACAGTGACAGACATGCCAGGTGGCTCGGCAGGATGCCCATGCAGTCATTCCCTACGTTGTGCAAATGGAAGGCTCCAGATCTTCCTGGAAGATCCAGAACAACAGGTAAATTTTTAAATCCGTTAGAACCTCGGGGCAAAACAGATGGGCAGGGGAAAAAATGGCTTGAAGCTGCCTTTTCTAAAGCCACATTGAAACTCCACCAACCGCACCGCTGGCTCCCAAGGCAGCTGGAGTGTTCATGTCATGACCGCATGACATGGCTTCAAGCCAGGAAGAAGCAGGGGGAAAAAAAAGCTGCTTCTCTTTGAAACAGCTTTTCTCTACATAAGGTGCTTAGAGGGCACCTTCCTGCTGGCTTCAAGACATGTGTCATCTAAATTCCACACCTTCAAGCCAGCCTGAAAGCACCTCTTTTTGTCTGTTTAGCCCCCTTGTTATGTTTTGGTTATGGTGTGGGACATGTCAGATGTCATGGCCCCAGAACCAGGGCAAATGGGTCTTTTGGCCCATGCAGACAAGGCTTAAGTTTCAGATTTCCAAAACTCTACATATAACAACCCAAGGCCTAGGACTAAACATCAGCACTGGTGCCAAAAAACCCCAAAACTTTGCTGCAGAAGAGCCCAATCAGTAGAATATGCAGAAAGGCCTCCTAAACACTGGAAAGAGGGATGTGAAAAAACACAAGCACTGTCTTGATTTTGGACAAAACAAAGTCTTGACAAAGGAAGACAATCCACTGGGGATTCTTCAGCTTCCATGAAAAATCTCAGTCACAGCATAAGACTGTGACACCAAGTACTTTTTCCACCATTATGAAATGTTCACAGGATGTTGCCATACAACCTCAGTTTCTTTTTGCTTTTATGAAGTTAAACACACATACACATGGCAAGCACAATGAGACAAGCCGGTTGATCACAAAGACATTAAAAACAAACACCTTTCCAGTGTTATTACTTTCACTAGTCCATGCAAGAATGCATCAGTTTCCATATTTTCCCATTGTGTGGATTTTACAGAAATGTCCCAAAAACATGCAATTCAAAACCAGAAAATTAATCTTATTGTCTGTAGTAGTGATGACAATGATGATGATGATGATGATTACCAAGTCGAAATTTCCATCCCTAACTGCCAGGCTGACATCGTACATTCTGAAGTCACATATGACAGCTAAAAAGGGGAGGAGGTCTATATAACCATTGGGCTATTTGTCTGGACTGTATTGATTTGTATATTCTTGCATAGTAGGGAGCTGAATTATGTGGATCTTGTGGCCTCTTCAACTCTATGATTCAGTGACTGTAAGATCCTGCACAGGGGACATAGCAAAGATGGCGTAGCTATGATCTGTGTGATGATCCAGCTGATTGAAACCCACTTTAACAGCCAGGCAGCCACAACAGCCAAATAAGTTGTACACGAATGCAAGAGAAACAATGAAGAATGACACATCCATTCCCCTTCTACCAGTAAGCTACAGGGTCCTGTTGCAACTGCTTATCATATTGTATAACCAACTCCTTCGGCTGGTATCGGTGTGGCTGCCTGGCTTGTAAGGTAAGTCTTGGGGAGGGGGGAGGTTGTGCTGGTGGTAATGCACCACAATTTAGCACTGAATTTATGAGGTTGAATGTCTAGCTTACAACAGCGTACATACTGAAGAGGATGTGTCTGAGTCTAAGACTACCTAACTGCACTATGGTATATTGAGCAGGTCAAATGCATGGGCATAAGACTATAAAAATATGGAGTAAGGTTTTTTTTTCCAACCTTGATTCCTTATCACCACATGTTTTAATGAGCTTTCCTTCAGTAACACATTCATCTAACCCAGACTTACTAGCAAACAGTTCTTAGAGCGATGCATAAGAAGATAAGGATCTCCCAAGAAAATTATTTATCTGTAATACACAGACTGAAGGAAGCTTTGTCCCTCTTTTTTATTATTATTATTATTATTATTATTATTATTATATTATTAATAGAACAGCTTAATCAGATGTCATTGAATATGCTGGGTAGAATCAGACTAAGCTTCATAAACATTCATCGGCTAAAGACATCTTTGTAATCTCTTGATATTTGTTTCCTATTCTTTTCTTAATGCCTTTGAAAGAAAATATTTGAAGCACCAGGGTGTCTGAACTTTCCCTGCACTGAAATGCATACACTGATGAGGTGGGGGACAAAAGAGAGGAGAGAGTGAGAAAGCAAAGCTGACAATTGTGATTGGACTTTTCCTTTGAGATTGAAAGATAAGGCTCCATGGCTACCAGCCACATGGTTCCTGCATTTGAGAGATCTCTGCTCGTCCTTATGCTACTACAGTGCTACTTTTGTGAAGACAGGCCAGTCTCAGATCACACTGGTATTGTAGCTCTAAGGTACATTATTTCACATTCGTATGGACATTATGGGAGTGGGAACAAGATTCCTAAATTTCTGATAGCTATCACTAGTGGACGAAGGGAGGTGAAGTAAGATGTCATGCTTACTCCCCCAAAAGGCAGATCCCAAGAGAATCTATCCCATCTGCTTCTCTAACCAAACTATTGATGTGCAGTCCCATTTATGGTACCCATACATGCTTGCCCCTGTACTGTATACTTGAAAATGAAAACAAATGCATAGGCCAGAAGTCTACATAGATGTGGGCAAAAGCCACAGGTCCTATGCAGTTCCAAGGGTCATTATTTTTTGAAAAACAAAAATCAAAAATTGTTTCTAACATTCCCCCAAAAGGCCCCCCAGGGGGATGTGAAGCAATTTTGGCATGCTTTTACGCTTCTGGGCCATTTTAAGATAGACCTTTGCTTTAAAAAAATGACTTGCAGGTCTTCCTACCAGGATAATTTGGCGGTCTCTCATCCATGGGGTTATCATAAGTCAAAGTTGACTTGACAGTTATCAATATATTTTTCAAAACCTGTGACCACTTCCTGCACTAACCCCCCCCCACTTGACCCAACGACAGCCTGCTGTGATGCGTTTAACACCCATTTTGCAGATAAAATCACTCAGATAAGGGCCGACTTGGACGCCAATGTTTCATCAGAATCCATAGACGAGGTGTCCAGCAACTCTGTTGTTGTCACTTTGCTGGATGAATTTCAATCTGTGAGTACCGATGATTTGGACAAGGTCCTTAGAAGAGTGAGGAAGACGACTTGCCCTCTTGATCTTTGTCCATCTTGGCTGGTTGTCCGGGGGGGGGGGGGCACGTTGAGGGTATTCCTACAGGATAAAATCAATGCGACATTCAGGGAAGGGAGTGTTCCATCATGCTTGAAGGAGGCGGAAGTAAAGCCTCTCCTGAAAAAATCTTCCCTGGACCCCATGGACAGAAACAACTATAGACCAGTATCCTTGCTACCCTTTCTAAGCAAGGTGATCGAGAGGGCAGTTGCTTCCCAACTCCAAGCTGTCTTGGATGAAACCGATTATCTTGATCCATTTCAAACCAGCTTCAGGATAGGATATAGAGTTGAGACCGCCATGGTTGCTCTGGCTGACAACCTCCGCTTGAGCATTGACAGGGGTAGTGTGACCCTGTTAGTGCTCTTGGATCTCTCAATGGCTTTTGATACTATTGATCATCCCATCCTTTTGGATTGGCTGAGGGAGTTAGGAGTTGGAGGCACTGCTTTGCATTAGTTCTGTTCCTTTCTCTCTGGCAGATCCCAAAGGGTGAGGCTCGGGGACAGTTGCTCCTTCAAAATTGAGCTTAATTGTGGCATCCCTCAGGGTACCATCCTGTCCCCAATGCTATTTAATATCTATATGAAGCTGCTGGGTGAAATCATCCAGAGGCACGGAGCACAGTGTCTTCAGTACGCTGATGACACTCTGATATACTTCTCCATGACCAGATCGTCGGCTCCAACTTCAGATGGCGTCTCTCCTCTCAATAACTGTCTTGGAGTGGTAATGGATTGGATGAGGAAAAATAGATTGAAACTAAATCCAGACAAAATGGAGGTACTGACGGTCACGGGCCCAAAACCAGGTTTGGGAATACAACTTCCAGTCCTGGATGGAGTCACACTCTCCTCTAAGGACTCTGTTCGCAGTCTAGTGGCACTCCTAGATTTGTTGCTTCACATGACTCATCAGTCAGGAGAGCCTGCTATCAACTCCGGCTGATACGCCAGCTGCACCCTCTCCTAGACATAAGGGATCTGGAAACTGTAGTACACACTCTGGTAACCTCACGTTTGGATTACTGCATGGCTTAGGTCCATCTTATCTTAGGGACTGCCTCTTCCCATATGATCCCCCCTGCATGCTTCAGTCCTCTGGGAAGAATCTGCTACAGCCCATGAAAACTAGGCTGTCGCAGATATCCCTGAGGGCCTTTTCGGCAACCGCTGCCAAACTATGGAATGGCCTGCTGGACGAGATTCGTCTTGCTACCACCCTTGATAGCTTTCAAAAAGCTCTTAAGATGTAGCTCTTCCGGCAGGCCTTCCCAGAATAACTTCCCAGCTCCAAAACTCTCCAGCTAAACTTCCTGGCTAAATGAACCCATGGTGCCACCACTTATGCTGCTTGAGCATCATTGGTTTTATTGGTATTTTACTGCTTAGATTGTTTTTAATTCTGTATCAGTTTAATTTAATTTTAAGGGGAGGGAAGTTAGGGACTGGGTTCTTAGAATGTTTTAACTGTTGCTTGTTTTAATTTTGCTGTACACCGCCCTGATTGCTCTGCAGAGTGGCGGTTTAGAAATAAAATTTATTATTATATTATTATATTAGTATTATTATTAGTATTTTGTTGCTGGCTTCTGAATCCACTGCAACAATCATGTCATCAGGGTTTTTCCCAGCAGACAATGGACCACTAAGGGGTTGAGATGGGGGCGGAGTCAGGGCACTGAGTCCATATGACGCATGCCCCATCTCTGCCTCCAGGGCGACATGAGACTGCGCACTACACCAGACGGTGCTGCCTCATCATGGGGCCCTTCTGGTGCTGTCTGAACAACACAGTGCTGAAAGAGCATTATAAGGACATGGCGCCACAGCTATAGTGCCCTTTGTCGGGTGCAAAAAGGAGCTGCTTTTTGCAGCTCCTTTTTGTGCCCTGCAAAGGCCTGATTCGGGCAGCAGTGTGTGGTTGACACAGCCCCAATCTGGCTGTAAAAGGGGCAGTCTGTACAGCCCCTAATTAAGCAGACAGAAATCCTCCTTGCATATCCTCCCACCCTGAGACCTTGCCATTCAACATCAGAAAAATGCACAGATTAACATGTAAATTACTTCTTCCAATCTAGAGTCACACAGTATATATATACCCCACTCATTTCCATGCCAGCATTCTCTGAAGATGCCATCCACAGATGCCAGTGAAATATCAGGAATAAACTCTTCTAGAACATGGCCACATAGCCCCAAAAAACCACAAAACTATGGATGCCAGCCATGAAAGCTGGGTGACTTCACAAATCATATCATTGCTTTATATTCTCTGTTGCCTTTAATGCTCTTATGATTAATTTTTCTAGTTATGTATTTCAGTGATACATGCTCTGAGATTTCCTCAGAAAAAATAAAACTCCTTCAAATGTAGTATCAGTACGACGAATGATGGTGATGATGATGATGATAGCCTGGCCTTTTGAATGCTTGCTTCATAAACAGCTCAGTAGCTGTTGCTTTAAGCTCCTTTTCTTTCGAGTTGATTTGAACTATGGATTTGGGCATGGCCCTCATATGGGAACTTGACTGTTTCATGCACAATTCTATTACATCTGTATATCTAGAGAGAGAGAGCGCTACAATCCCCAGTAACTTCTTAAGCTTTAACTTTCCCTCTTCCTCCCCCTCCCACTGCCACTACTCCTCAACCCATGAAAATTTCCTTTGTTGCTTTCTCCAACCCTTCTTCTCTTCTTCTTCACACTGAATTTTAAAAATAGCATTCACTTTAGCCTTTCTGTGAACTGGAGAAGAACAAATGACAATAGCAGAGTAATTTAGGGGCCAATTTTCCTTAAATACATGTTCTGTTAGATATTGAACCCTTTTGATATTTGGAAGCTTTGGGACTCGGTTCTCTGAAAGAAGCTGCATAATTTGCAGGATTCTGACAATACCGCTTGGCCTAATAGCCCCTTGATCATGATTCCTCAATGGCTTGTGCTGTTCTGGGTGATTGGAATGCTCAGTTAGGTGCGTTAGTACAGATGAAGGCCATTCAATGCGACACAGTAAGGACTCTGTACGTATTTCCATTATTACACCTATTGTCATGACCTTCATAATTTGCTTTTTAAATCCCTCTGAACCAAAGCCACCTATGAAAGCTATATACGGGTCATCACATGGTGGCAGTGCAGGGCTGGCAAAGATGTGGGCCAGAGCAGGTATGTGTTGAAGAACCTAATTCTGGCATCCACAATTTCTGGTACACCAAGCTGAGAAGATCCCGGTGTTCCCTTTTCTACATCCCTTCCCAGGCTAAGGAAGCCAACGATGACAACAACAGAAAGTTTATTGAACTTATGCTGGATCTGTATACTGGATTAGTATTCAACATAGTGGGTCTGCAGGTCACTTCTTGACTTGCTTTGGATATTTATATTCCATTTTTCTGCCTAGAAAATTCCCAGAACGGTTTACCTACCAATAAAAACAAGGTAGTCTTGACCCTCAGGCTTACTATCCCCAAGAACAATGCCCAAAAGGAGACAGGGACTGGAGAGTGAAATGGAAAACAGTACAAAAACAAGCACCAATTCATCAGGTTACTGTATAATTTTCCATTGGTAACCAGCAATGATGAAAGCTGTAATGTAGTGCGTTGTTGTTGGCACTGTTATCAGGACCAGCTGAAGGAGAGACAGCTGAGAGAGGGAGGGAGCCAAAAATTGCTAGCTTAGGTGACAAAACAGCCCTATTTCTCCTCTTTCCTTTTTCCACAGGATGATGGAATGGCAGCTGGTTAGCAGTTGAACATCAGGCAAAACTCATTAAACCTGAACTCTGCACTCTTAATTCCATACTCTAAACACCGTATGGCATTTCACCAAATTCCCTTGGGAACAATAAGAGATTTTTCTTCCCAAATGGAATGGCAGATTGGTGCCCTCTCCATTCCACATATGAAGCCCACCAGATCAGTGCTTGAAATTTCCTTCAATACTGGTGGTGAGAAAGCATCCATTACTGTACTTGAAGAAAGCATCATTTACAGTACTTAGAGGATACAGGGCAAACAAAGATCTGTTTTCCAGAACCTTAAATATTTTTTGACATTTTTATAACAATACAAAAAGGCCACATATCAAGACATGTGCAGGTAAATTTGAGTCTCAGTTTATTCCTAAAATCTTAAAATAATTGCTAAAAGCTTCCTCTCTCTTCTCTGTAACAGTAATAAATTTAAAACAGAATACAAGTAACAAACAAGTGATACAAGAATATACAAATGCATTTGCATTTAGGTAAATTCTTATACAAAGAACTCTAAACAGTAATCGACTTAAATACATTTTGGCTGTATACAACTGTCATGGCTCTACTCTATGGAATCATTGGATCTGTAGTTTGTTGTGGCACAAGAGCTCTCTGACAGAGAAGGCTACATATCATATGAAACTACAAACCCCAGAATTCCATAGCATTGGGCCATGGCAGTTAAAGCAGTGTCAAGCTGCATTAATTGAACATTGTAAATGTGGTTGAAGAGAATTTGGCTCTGTCTTTTGAATACAAGTTCAAAAATTTCTTTAATTCCCCCCTGCTAATTTAGAGATGAAAGTTAGTTTCATAAAACTCCATGTCTCAGGCTATGTTGCCCTTACATTTTGTACCTTTAAATGCTGAGATCTGAGCTCATTAATCAGATGAGTAATTTTCATATTGATAATGTCATGGCTCCAGCCTCTGGCAGGGAAAGCTAAATATCTTACAAATATACAAATCCCACAATTCCATAGGATGGAGCTGTGGCAGTTAAATAAGTGTCAAACTGCATTAATTCTTCAGTATGGCTACAAGTCTTTGTTGTCTTCCCTTGTCTCTTGTTTCCCAGAGCCTTGCCACCTTTCCTGTTCTTCACAATTGGCTATCTGAGGCAGCAGCCTCATTCTGCCTAATGGTAGGGCCAGCTCTAGGCTAACATGAGCCCCTTATAAGAGAATCTGGATGCCTGTGTTTATCTGTTGCCACTATTCTAAGGACCTTTAGTACGAATAATGGAAAAAAGGACATGCTTAAAGGTCTCTCAGAGACACACAAATATTCTTTCTCTCTATCAGATCCTCTCTCTTCCCCTCCCAAATTCCATTTATGTGCAAGCAACATCAGAGGTATGAACACACTTAAATGTATTTTCATATCTCCTGAGTCTCTATTAACTCTCAAGGTAGTGATTGTCTTACCAACCTATTAACAGTACTTTTTCGAAAGTCATGCCTTTCACTCAGAGACAGCTGACAGAAGGAATTCAGAGATGCTGCTGATATCCGAAGAGACTTTTAAAATGGCATTTGCTGAAGTGTCACAGGGAGGGAGCTTAGCAGAGAGGAAGGATTTATGAATTGCAGGGGAAAAAAGCGAATGGCTCCAAAAGTGAAGTGAAGTGGAGAAAGCCTGGATAGATATGATTTCTCATTGTGACTGACAGACCAAATAGGACTCTGATTTTGATAATGTGCAGTTATGTCCAGCAATGATTAAAGCTGAAAACTATTTACCTGTTGTAGTCAGCACTGCTCATTAAGAACAAAATCTAAGGGGACGTTCCAAATCTAGTACCAAGAATATTTTAGTGTAACTGGGTAGACTGCATAAATCTAAATTATTTCTGATCCAAAAACAGAAGGAAGGAAGGAAGGAAGGAAGGAAGGAAGGACAGCCTTTATCTATCTACTGGAGTCAGAAGTGGACTTATTTAATGGCTATAAAAATCATTACCTTGCATGTGGATGACAATCACAGATGAGCCAAAATTATTATACCTATGAACTTTCCTCATATCACAATAATGACAAATCATGACAATGATTGTAAATTGTATTCACCTACCTTTCCTTTCAAATCCTTTCACACGCCCCCACTGAAATCCTCATAGAAAAAAATCAGTTGTAGATTTATTTACAGATATGTGAAAAAGGGAGATATTGGTCAGCATCTTTAAGCAAACAGGCCCAAACCATACTTTTCAGACTGCTATTCATACTAAAGTAGTCTTTTGACTACATGTTACTCTGAATTTGGCTTGTCAGAAGCTGCAGCTTCAGTTCGCAATTTGGCAATGCAGTTCTACAGAAATGTGCATATAAGGGAAACAAGCCTACAAAATGAATACATTAAGGAAACTGAGTGAGCAAATAAATGTGGATTTTTAAATTTATTCATTTAAAAATACTCATATGGATATAAAAGCTGAATATGTAGGAGACAGACATAGGTTGTGTCCACACTACAGAAATAATCTAGTTTGACACCATTTTAACTGCCATGGCTCAATGCTATGGATTTTTGGGAATTGTAATTTGTTGTGGCACCAGAGCTCTCTGGCAGAGAAGGCTAAATGCCTCACAAAACTACAGTTCCCAGAAGTCTATAAGCACTGAGCAATGTCAGTTAAAGTGGGGCCAACCTGGATTATTTCTTCAGTGTAGATGCAGCCATTAGACCAGAAACAAACTGATTTATCCATCTAGGGATGGATTGCTATTAGAGTTGCTATAAATCAGAAACAACTTGAAGGCATATGACAACAAAGAAGTAAGAGAACCCAGGATAAACAAAGACAGTGAACATGATAGGGGAAAATGGCACATGTATAAATATACGATTTAAGTATCAGTGAGAGGTAGGACCAGGCCTATAGGTACTTCAAATATGCCGCTCGCTTTTCCTCCCGGGGAAGAAATGGATGGACCATTCACCTCATTAGATTCTGCTTACTCCACCAGTATGCATAACTATTTTCTGATGTAGGTTGTGGATGCTATTTAAAATCTATATTTATGAATATTGCACCCAACCTAGTTTTCCCTGTCTGCCTTGGCCAGCTTCTTTAGACACAGGACACAATGAGTCCAAAAATTCTGGCTACAGGCCAAGGATGTAGCAATGGGGAGGGAAGGGAAATTAGGCCATTGCTTCCAAATAAGAATTGTTCCCTCCCAAATGGCATTTTCCTCCAGTTCTCAGATTTCTAGCATTTCAGAAAGTGAGACTTTGAAAATTATCCACATCTAGAACTATTACATGCACTGTATTCACCATTCCTTTTGCAATTTTGCCAGTCCTCTTTCTATGGATGTTTAAACTGTATTTCCAAATGCTCAACTGATGTTTTAACTCCCTGCAATGCTAGAAAACTGGAGATGGAAGGAAAATTTCAAGGAAAGATAGAATTCTTATGGGGAGAAATCCTTCATTTTGCCTCTCTCCTAGCAACACCCCTGCTACTAGTCTGAGGTGGAGTGTGGCCTGCCAGAATTAGTTATTTTAGACTGAAAGTGGAAACTCATGAATATTCATTGAGGATCTTACTAGAACCATGTTGACAAAGAAACTTCTAGGAAGGCCATAAAGTAAGAAAGGATTTAAATACATGTTGAGTACAAAACTTGAGTATTGAAATACTTGCTGAGTTCTATTTATTTTTATATATAAATGTACAATCCAAGTAGTGAAGCATCTTATTATAACAATCTCTGTGCCTGTTTTCAGTAATATAACAAAAGCTCGGCTGCCTTCTTACAAATAGGGTTCCAATCAGAACTGTGGTCACTATATCATCCTTTTAAAAAACATTAATGCAACAGCTAACTGCATAAATGATGTCACATATACTATAGTTCTAGGGTTTCAGTGCAAGTCTGGCTTCCAAATTGTTGTTTGCTGTTGTTAATGAGCCTTTCTCCATGAAGAAAGCTAAAGAATTTGGAGCGTTTCCTGTTATTTTAAAGCTAGATCTAAGTAAGCATACTCTCTCAGCCTCAGAGGATGGCAAGGGCAACCCACCTCTGAACAAATTCTGCCAAGAAAAGCCCATGATGGGTTCTCCTTAGGGTTGCCACAAGTTGAAAATGGCTTGAAAGTACACCAGAACAACAAAGTAAGCTCACAACCATGTCAGGAGGATAAAGTTCTGAATATATTGAAGAAAACCTCTATTGTAACTGCCAGGGCAGGACCTAATATTAGGCAGAGTAATAGTCCAGAAATGGGTTAAATTAAGCTGCACCCTAAAATATATGTAGCTTACCCTGAGGTCTAGTTGACAACTTGGAAATTCAGTAATCTTTTGAAGATTTAGTGGGAAAAGAGGCCAAATAACAGTATGTGTGTGAGGAATAGCATGTGAGATTGGCAGCGATGGTCTTAGTCAATTAAATGACAACAGGGGATCCACCCTAGAACTTTAAAGGTAATCTAATCCTATTTCCAAAATCTGTCAGCTCATGATCCCAAGAAGGCAATGAGAAGGGAAACTGGTTATAGGATTTAAAACGTATGTGTTATTTTCCTCTTCTGCTGCTGCAATTTTACTGGGCTTAGAAAAGAGATAATTCCTCCTCCTGTAACTTCCATCTTAATAGTTGCATTCTGTTGCTGAGGGTGGCTCTGGAAGCTCTAATTTCTGGAATGTATTCATTTCTGATATCTCCATGTTTAAAAGTTTATCCACATTAACCTTCAAAGTAGCCTTAGGCTCAACTGGTGCACGGTTATCTAAATTAAGAAAAAATTGCAATTACTCCATTGTGGGTCTTAAGTCTAAAGACATATATTTCTTGGCTTCTTTCACTATTAAGGAATCAACATTTTGATAAATTATTTAAACTCCTTAGAGGATAATAATGCACAAAAGGAATATTAAGTCTATTTTTGCTGCTCCTCATTCAGATTAGCTTTAACAGCAATATCCACCAACTTATCTTTTAACTTCCACTAGAAACCCATATCACTCCAGGTTTCATGTTAACTTTCAAATTATGGTAAAAATAAACATACAATTTTAAAGTGAACGCCAAGGGCTTTCTATTAATTGAGCCAAAGGAGATCTTTCATATATATCATTAGATATATATTCATTTTAGAACATTTCATAATGATAAATCCTAAGCATTTGAATACCATGGGTCAGGATCCTGGCTTCATAATCACCATGGTGTTATCTGACAGTCACTGCAAGACCTTGTAAATCTGGGACAGACAACTCAAAAGCTGTGGTCTGCAAGCAATCATTGCTGCCCCCTGAATTCCCTGCAGCCTCTCATTTGCCACCACTGCTTGAGTCAGCAGAAAGAAGACTTATCCTTATGCCGCTTGAATGAGTGCTGTCACATTAAGGAGTTTATCAGATGACAGAAACTGGAAGGATAATCCAATGGCAGTCAGAACGCAATCATGGGGTTTCACGTTATTGCGTGAGAGACTACCACATGCATTTTCGGGCAATGGGAACTCCTTCCGAATGCAATTGTGGGGTTTCACGTTATTGTGTGAGAAACTATCACACACAATTTCGGACAATGGGGAGTCAATCTGAATGTGATGCAGTGTTAATACGCAATCACATAAATTTGCTGAACTAGCGAATTCACTCATTTCCGAACTGGCTAAACTTTCATTTCTTTCGAAATTTAGAGAAATTCCTCCCATGTGATAAACTCCTAAGCCTTTCTTGTCTGGTGGGTATAGAAGGGAAGAGGGAATATCAGGTACGAGGTAAATTGAGGGAGAAAAGCCCACGGAGGGGAAGTACTAAACAAACAAACAAACAGCTTCATTTATATACCGCTTCATACCCTTAATGAGTGTCTAAGTGGTTTACAATTGTAAGCTATTTGCCCCCCAACAATCTGGGTACTCATTTTAGCGACCTCGGAAGGATGCAAGCCTGAGTTGAGCTTCAGCCCTTTGCTGATCTTGAACTCGCCACCTTATGGTTTTGAGTGAGTGGCTGCAGTACAGGCATTTAACCACTGCGCCACCAGGGCTGTTGGACAATCTAGACAATCGAAAGGGAGAAACTTGGATCTCCAGCTAAAGTATCCCTAACAGGTAGCTGTCCATCCTCTTTTTGGAGATGTCCAGAGAGACCCCATTGTCTCTATAGGTTAATGGTTCCATTGTCAAACAACTCTTACTTAATGGTATTCTTATTCTCCACCTCTTTTTGAAGACATCTATGGGCTAGGGGGAGGGAACCCAATTTTTTAAAGAGCAGCTGAAAAAGTAGGACAGCAGAGGATTAAGTGGGTCCCTCCCTACCAAATCAGGACAGTTGGAGTGCATGGAACAGCTGAATTGTCCATTCCTTGTTTAGGTGCAGATGCATTTCCAATATATATATATATATATATATATATATATATAATCTGCTTGTTACGGGGGAGGGGGAAGGGGAGGAGAGAAAAACTGCATGCACTGATAGACGTTTTTCTATTGCTGGCAATGGCAAATTAGCAGTCTCATAGGCCACTGGTGGAGGACTCTCTTTACATGCAAAAGGTCTCAGGATCCATCAATGGAATTTCCGGGTAGGGTTGAAGAGAGGAAATATGACAGTATAGAAGCTGTAAGTCTACCTTGACTCACGGCACACCAATGGTGAAAATTGTGTGGCCCTCCATATGTTGGACTATTAGTCCCAGTAGTCCTAGTCAGCATATAGTGAGGCATGCTGGAAGCTGCAGTCTGACAACATCTGGAAGACCACATGATTCCCATACCAGCTGTAGACAGTACTGGACTAAGTAGATGAGTGATCTGATTTGGGGTGAGATAGCTTCTGATGTTGACTAATTCAGTCTGACTAAAGATGCTTTGGACTACAATTCCCACAATCTTTACCATTCACTGTGGTGGCTTGGGCTTCAGGGAATTGAAGTCCAAAACCCCAGGAGGCGCAAAGATTCCCTGTTTCCACTTTAAAATCTTAATCAAATAGTCCATCTTCAGATGCCCCTGCCTTCCCTCCCTCTGCTTCTAGCAAATTGTAACTTAAAGGAAGTTCTTTCCTATGAAGACATCTGGGAACACATGGCCAGCACCTACTTTTCAACATTTTAACCACCAAATATAAATAATCCTTTTCTGGCAAGCTTTTAACAAGGTGATAGACATTTGCTGGCTTGGCTAGTTTTATTCTGATTGCTAAGTATTTTGAACTTGATGTTTTTTAATGTTTGTTTGAGCTGTCCTGAGTTCTCAAGAATCACATCAAGCTTCTGGAAATAAGTTACGTCACAGCAGGAGCCCAAAGGCTGGCAAGGCAACATTCAAACATTCCAAACATAGGTACTGCTAAGTTTCGATGTGTTGCTTGCAGCATTAGTGAAAAGAGCCAATGGAGGGGAGAAAGATCTTAGGTTCTTCAACAATAAAATGAGGCATGAGTTGAATCTGGATCATCTGAGTATTATTTGAATATTAACTATACCAGATTATGTATTAGGTTAAAAGAATCAACTCATTTGAAACATGGTGCTGGAGGAGAGTTCTGTAGATACCTGAAAGACAAATAAATAAATGGGTTCTAGAGAAAATCAAGACTGATTTTTTCCTATAAGCTTAGAAAATGACAATGCTGAGACTGTTAACCTTTGGTCATATCACAAGAAGACATGAGTCATTGGAAAAGACATGATCCTTACCAAGGTAGAAAGCTGTAGGAAAAGAGGAAGAGTGATTCTTGACAATTGCCAATTTTGGTGGATTACTTCTCCCCCAAGAAATATCCCCTTTTACCTCTTCATATGAAAAAGAGGAAAAATGGGATATATAATGAGTTTATCGTTGCTGCAAAGTAGCTTCTCTCACCAAAAAAGTTTAGCAGAATCCAAAATGACAGACACAATGTCCAAAATAAATAAATAAATAAATAAATAGAAGCTGTAATACTCCCTGGAGAATGTTCTTGGAGTTATAAACTATTCATAAATTGTGTGTGCACGCAGACTCACAAACGGTAATATATTGTAATATATTCTGTACCATTCCAAAATCAATATCGTAACCCTTATTCCACAAATTATCGAGTTATAAATTCAAAGTTATAGTGTAACATTATTAATTCAAAGAGTTACATTTTCAAAGGGGAAAAAGCACCCAACAACACTGAAACTTTGAGTCATAACAAATTGGTCCACTTCAATAGAGACATAAGTACAAAAAGAGCATCATGAAAATGTAGTTTTTAGATGATGTTCCTGTATATTATGAAGAGATTCTAGAACAAACTGTCAGATGCAGTGGGGAGATGCATGGCATGGTTCTTATTAACATTTGATGGGGAACCAATACTCAGTAAAGTAATTGTTTTGTATCACGTTATATAGTACAAGGAATTTTGCACAACCAGTTCTCCTCCCTCAGAAGGAAGGCACAATCAAGATACTTTATAATGTAAAGAGCCAGCATGGTGTAGTGATTGACCATTGGACTACGCTCTGGAGACCAGGGTTTGAATAATGGCTTGGCCATGGAAAACCATGGGTGATCATGGGCAAGTCACATTCTCTTAGCCTGAGAGGAAGGGAAAGACAAATCTGCTCTGAACAACTCTTGCCAAAAAAAACCCTCCATGATAGGTTTGTCTTAGGGTTGCCATAAATTGGAAACGACTTGAAGGCACACAACAACTACAACAAAGAAGGAATGTAGGACTGAGACTACACTGTGTCATACAATCTTAAAAAGAAAGGAGTGGTAGAGGAGTTCTCCTAAGAAACGGCAAGTACAGCTATTCCCTATAAAGATAAGAAGCTCCATCAATACAGTACATCCTGGGTATAGCTAGAAAACAGCCTCCAGAGATGATCATAAATCCTTTGCAACAAATTATAAACTAAGATCTTTTGGGGAATTTAAATAAATCCTCACAGCCATTTAGTGGGTAATCTTCAGATCAGGTTCCCATTTTTCTTTAGAGGACAATAATATAATATATTAGCTCTTATGCTCTGTGTCAGAAAAATGCTATATATAAAAAATATGAATATAGTCAAAATATTGATCTCGAGCCAAAGTGAAACTGGAGGAAATGGTAATATATTCCATTACAGAAAGAGGGAGAGAAAGTGAGAGGAGGAAAGTGAAGTAAGATTACAGTGACTCTTTAGAGATGCAGGGAGAACATATTGTTAAGTGTTCTCCCCTTCCTTGGGGTTGAGCTGTCATAGGTTTAGCTACAAAAGCTTGACAAAGTTGGCTTTGGAGGAAAGATGTTGTTGTTGTTGTGCCTTCAAGTCATTTCTGACTTATGGTGACCCTAAGGCAAACCTATCACAGTGGGGCTTTTTTTTGGAGGGGGGCATGATTTCTTCAGAGGAGGTTTGCCATTGCATTCCCCTGAAGCTGAAAGCATGAGACTTGCCCAAGGTCACCCAATGGGTTTCATGGGAATCTAGCTCCGGTTTCCAAATCACAGTCCAGCACTCAAAACCACTACACCACACTGACTCTCACCTGGAGAATATCTCGGTTCAGTAATACAGTACAACGTCTCCATCTGTGGGACTGGTAACCGTGGCTTCACTCTTCCGCATGTAGAAATAAAGAAAGTTGAACATAGAATCATGCTCAAGGAGTTCCAGTGGCCTAGAGGGACCATCTCTTTATACATTTGGAGGTCCTCCAGCATGACTCTATGGTCAACATCTGCTGACCCTGAGGGAAGCCTGAAGGGATGCCTGCTGCAGCCTGAACGCCAGCTATTTACCACCAGCAGCCAGCTTCAGGCTTGATTTTGAGGCAGACTGGTCTTAGACTTTTCAATGGAGGGATTTGAGATGACGCATGACATCTGTCCATTGGCTGGGCTGCCTGGGGAAGGGGTTGATGTTGGTGTTGTTAAAGGAGCCGTTATTCAAGTAGTGCGGAGCAATGGAAGATATGGTGTTAGCAGGGCTAGAGGTCATTACAGAGGAAGGCGTGATAGATGCTTAATACCTATTTTGCCTTCCACTTGTCCTGCTACCCCAAAAGATCTGGAGAGCTTGCCTAACCAGCTGCTGAACCTCTCTCTGCTCTTATGTAATGCCAGGTCAGTGATGAATAAGTTTTTAATGCTTTTAATGTTTTATACTATTATCGTTTAATTTTATTTTAATGCTGGGAATGGGGGGTGGGGGAGGTTTAGGGTTTGATTTTATTGTAACTTTGTGTATTTTATTGTTGCAACCC
Organism: Urosaurus nigricauda; assembly: GCA_034509955.1. Lineage (NCBI taxonomy): Eukaryota > Metazoa > Chordata > Lepidosauria > Squamata > Phrynosomatidae > Urosaurus > Urosaurus nigricauda. Next base: position 112,352,669 of record JAOEGL010000006.1, read on the forward strand.
ACCCAGATTCTTTGTGATTGGGTGGGCTAGAAATAAATCTATTATTATTATTATTATTATTATTATTATTATTCTGCTGGAAATATAGGGTGCAAAATTATCCATGCTTTTTGCTATCCGAGGTAATCTTGGGAATGTACTACATGTGGTTTATATCAGGGGGATAGCTAGGCTGGACAAGGGAGGAGCAGGCTGCTTGCCCACTAGCCAGTTAGGGTTACTGCCCGGCCTGCCTCCACAGATCTCTGCCATGCTGGAAAGAAGTGGCTAGAATAACATTCTAGCATCCCAAACACATAGAGAAAATGAGGTGGGGCATCATAGACCCCTCTGTTTTGAATGTTTGCTGAGGCCAGGGAATTATGGTGCAAGGACTGAGGAAATTGCATGGCTGGCACACTTTGCTAGATGGGACTAGGAAAATATCCTTACCGCCTTTGCTCCAACAGGTATTCTAAATAAATAAATAAACACTAACAGCTGGGTTTTGTCTCTTCTGTCTTCATCGCCATATTTAAATATTTGAGGGGATGTCATATTGAGGATGGAGCAAGCTTGTTTTCTGCTACTTCAGAGATTAGGACATGGATCAATGGTTTCAAACTACAGAAAAAAAATCCACCTAAACACCAGGAACAATTTCTTGGTGGTAAGAGCTGTTTGACAGGGGAACACACTCCCTCAGAGAGTACACCTCGTCCTTTCCTTGCCTCCACTGAATTAACTACTTTTGTACTTTGAATTCACAGTACACCAACCGAAGTAAGCTAAGAAGGGGAAAAGGTGAGGAAAGGAAGAGAGAGAAACAGAGGACTCTTTCATACAAGGCTAAATTGGAAGTATAATTTAAGGTCAATTCGAATGCAATTATGGGTTTTACGTTATTGCGAATTAACTCTTCGCATGCAAATTCGGGCAAGAGGGAAGCCAATTCGAATGCAATTATGGGTTTTACGTTATTGCGAATTAAAGCTTCGCATGCAAATTCGGGCAGGAGGGGGTTATTTTCGGGTAATGGGAAGTAATTCCGAACGGAGCAGGGGTTCATGTAAATTCGCTAAACAAGCGAATTTACCTGAATCCGCATTGGCTCCATTCGGAGTTGGGAGAAATTCCTCCCCGTTTGAAAGAGTCCTAAGACATTGTAAAAGCAGCTGAAAATGTGAGATGAAAGAGTATTAGTGGAGACTATGGACATTAGTGCACTGGCTATCATTCCCACACTAGGTGCAGGATGTAAACTCACAGAAACAGATTGTATCACACAGCTCTGTCCCCAGGCAGTATTCATCCAGTACCTAACCTGGACTTCTCCCAGACCTTTTAAAGAATGGGAAAATTCATTCTTTAACAGGTCCAGGACAAGCCCAGGTTGGGTACGGGATGAATACTGCCTGGGGACAGAGCTGTGCGATACAATCTGTTTCTGTGAATTTACATCCTGCACCTAGTGTGCTAATCTCCTATGGCAGTTAACAACAATCTCTTCTAAATCAAGACAGTTTAATGGTACACAGTTTTTCTTTCAGGGTAAATTAATTCGTCAGGATTAAAAATGTGACCCAGCTTTTTCACAGGGGGGAATATCCACCTTTTCTTAATGGAAGCCTTTCCTTATCTGAACATCCCAGATACTTTTTTGTTTTGTTTCAAGAAGCTAGAAACTATGGCCCAGTATATACGAGAGCTTTGTGGCATGGCAGTGGCAGCAGTGATTCTAGGGCTCGGGAGCACACAGCAACCACATGCTCCTGAGCCCCAGTATATGCGGGCAGCACCATTTTTGAGCAGTACTGCCTACACGGGGGTGTGACTATGACATGTGGGCATCTGAGTGACCACACATCTGTGTGGAGAAGCACCATCATAGGGCTGCAACGCAGCCCTTATGACAGCCTAAGGAAGAAGTTGCTCTAGGCAGTTTCTTCCTGCCTGCACATTGTCGCCATGCGGTTTGATTGCTATGGCAACAGTGCACAGCAAAGAGGGGTGGTGTTTCTGGGCCTATGGTGTCTAGGACTATAATTCCTATATTAAGGCTGGTGACACTGCCCAGTTTTCCTAGAGATGGCAGATCTGGCCACTGTGGCACATGTCCTACGTAATGCTTCTTAAGGCTACTAAAATGCATATCAGAGGAGGAGAAGGTGTAACCTTCAGTGAGCATATAACTCCCAGGACCCTGTTTTGTGACCCACAAAAATTCCAGATATTACCATTGAAATTCCTGCAAAAACACACACCAAAAATCTCAGCCAGCCTGCCACAAAACATAGCAGTTTGGGTATCCTCACCTTGCCACTACCTCTTTTCATTTATTTTAGTGAAAACCTTGGCCATATTTTAGCTGAAACCTGGAACAGCAAGTGATGTCATGTCATTTTTGGCCATGCCAGGAACAAAAGTGTGCCACATGGCACATGGGAGGTGATGCACAGAGTAAACATAGTCATTTCCCATCCCTGCTCATTATGAAACATTTAAAAATACTCTGAAATTTTAGCTACTTTAGAATGTTGTGTCCAATCTGTTGAGGCACAGAGACCATGTCACCAAAGTCTTATTGTCTATCAGTCCTTTTTTGGGGCATAGTTCAAACTACTTGTGATGACCAATGATATAATAGCAAATTTTGAAGTGCAGCATTCATCATGACAGTCCTCAAAGTCATATCCTCAAGGAGAATCCAAAAATGGGGGCAGGTGTGTTGATCCATATCAGAAAGACAATTCTAAAAAAAAATAAAAAATTATCCTCACCTTTTGAAAAGCCAATGGATTCGAACTGCTTATTTGTAATTGAGGCACAACAAACTACTTTAAGTTGCCAGAGTAAATGGATTATTGTGCAGGAAAGCTGTTTTCTGTGTAGAAACCAGTTTTTTTAATGCAAAAACCCAATATAGGACCATATACACATTGCCTATTTAGCTATTAATGTGTAACTATATTCTATGACCCATATTCTACATTGCCTATTGAGCTATGAATGTGTAACTACATGACCTATGTAGGGGCAAAACAGACCAGCAATAAGAGACGGCTTGAGGGTGTCTTGGGGTGTGTGTTGATGACATGCAGCATGGAGCAGCTTTCTGCAGCTCCTTTTGGTGCTGGGAAAAGGCCAGATTGGGGCAGCAGCTTGTGGCTGCTGAGGCTCTGATCCTGTGCACAAAGGGGCAGGACTGTCTGTTTTCAGCCTTAGTTTCAAATGCATAACTAAGGACCTTATTGCATGGGCCCTGCAAAACGGGGCCGGCGCGGAACAGAAGGGGGCAGGAAGGGAACATAATAGGAAAGGACATATATTATTGCACAGGGGAACGACACCGATACCTCTGGAAGTCCCCATTCGATTCTCCAGCCATCCCACAGAGGCTGATTTTCAAGAATGATTCTGAACAGTTCTTGAAAATCGGCCTCTGTGGGACTGATGGGGAATGGAATGGGGACTTACAGCTGCATCAGCGGCATTCCCCTGTGTGGTAATATGCATCCTTTCCCCATTTCATTCCCATCCTGCTCCCTTCCATTCCCTTCTCTGCTAGGCCCATTCCCCAGGGCCTGTGCGATAAGGTCCTAAGTCACATCTCCTGGGTTTAAAGAACCCTGGTGATGCAGTGGTCAAATGCTGGTACTGCAGCCACAACATTGTGAATTCAATCCTGGAGCCTTCCATCCTTTGGTAGGTCGGTAAAATGAGTACTCAGCTTGTTGGGGTCAATTGGCTTACACATTATAAACCCCTTAGGAATTGCTAGTTCATTGATAAGATTGCTATTGCTATTGTTATTGCTGTTTCTATTTCTATTGACCCCCTCGCCCACCCAAGCACTGAGATGGAGGGTCTGTTCAGTTGTTGATAGGGATTCAGGAGGAGGAGGAAATTTCTACCCACCTCCTGCCAGCAAGCAAGGCTGGGATAATCTAAAGCAGGGCCTCTGTTGCAGTGCCTTGTTGAGGATATTTGGGAAGTCATTTACAAATGTGGCAATAGTGCCAAAATTGTGACTACACTGTGTTATTGAATACAGGACCATTACAGAGCCATAATTCTAGGTTAGGCAATACAGAATTTCAGCCTATGTTTTTTTCTCTGTGGAATAATTTTTCCACAACATTTTGGACATTCAAATATGGGGAGAATGCTACAGAGGAACATTCATTTTCCCTCATAACAAAGAGAAAACTACCAGAATTATTTGTCCTTGTCTGCAAAGGATGATACTGTTGAGGATTTACATCCTTAATCTGTGGTACTTTTTATTGTGAGTGTTACAGCTAAAGCCAGAACATTGTATGTATGTGCCTCCAAGCTGCCTGTTGATAGGATCTGGTGTCTTTAGGTTATTTAGGTCCCAAACATTGAAGACTGGGAGAGATGCAGAAAAGCCTGAGGAAGTGGAAGATGATGTCCTTTTCCTTTCTGATAAACCAGAACCTGCTACACCATGGCTGAATCTGCACTTCAGATATAATCCAATTTGACACCACTTTAATTGCGATGGCTTTGAAATTCTGGGAATTGTAGTTTGTTGTTGCATCAGAGTTCTCTGATAGAGAAGGCTAAATGTTCCACAAAACTACAACTCGCAGCGTTGAGCCATGGCAGTTAAAGTGGTGTCAGACTGGATTATTCTGCATTGCAGATGCAGCCCATGTCTTATTTGACTTGATCCAAGCTGTTAGAAGAATAGCATTGTCTCCAGTGAGTCCCTTGAAAGTTTGAAGGTCTTTCCTGGAGGACCTCATCTTCATTCTGGCACATCAGAGGCACATTTTGTGGAAAAGCAAGAGAGGGCCTTCTTAGTATCTGCTCACATGTTGTTGAAGTCCCTTCCAAGAGAGGCCAGGCTAGTCTCATCTTTTTGAGCTTCTGCTGGGACCAAAGATGCTTTTATGCAAAGAGACACTTCTGGCTTTTTAAGCTGTCTTGTAGGTTTTAATAGTTATTTTTTTGTCTTATTTTAATTGAAGCTCATTTCTTTTTATTTATGTATTTACTTTTTATGTTTCACTTTTAATTTTCTTGGTGTTGTCTAATATTTTATTGCTGTTTGCTGCCTTGGAGTGCTGTTTTCAGTGAAAAGGCAGACAATAAATTCAGCAGATAAAGAAATAAAAGCATCACAGACCCGTTAAAGAAACATCTGCCACCAGTCCTGAGCCATTAACTTTTCTTTGTCTGACCCTCAAACTGTTATTCAGCTTTGCTTCAAAGAAACTCCACAAGGATGATCTCATCCAGGCTAATCCAGGAGCCATCTTCCAACCATGTTTTTAGAGGACATTCCTTGAATACAAGGCAGAAGAAAAAGAGGAGTGTCTGAAATTCAGCCTTTGAATACATCTTTTGTGCTTTGCTGTGTTCAAGACTCTTTTTCATCCATGAAAGGCATTGTCTTAATATCAGCTGTGGGCACTGAGATCCTCCTGAAGCTTCTTACCTGTTCATAGCAAGCCTGATTCAATATCAAATAAACAAATGCATGGGGATTTTTTTTTTTACTACAAGCCCCAGACTTTCCCAACTACATGGCCATGGGCAGCTTTTGAGATGTATAATCCAAAAAAGTAACTGAGCAGTTCCATTTCAGAGGGCAGCCTTACACTGCGATACTAGGCATTTCTGCTATATAGTCAGTTCAATTGAGTTCAGCCAAGCAAGATTCCTTAACCTGGATTACAACTCCCATCTTTCCCAGCCAGTATTTTGTGGTCCTTTTACCAACAGGATCTATCAGATTCTGCTGCAAAGACATAACACTTAGAACGAAAGAACTTTGAGACCCAGAGTTTGTATTTGACTAGCATAACTGAATGAAGCTCACAGTCCCTCAACTCATGGTTGTTGTCATGCTTCATACAGTTGGATTTGGCTAATGGTGACCCTATGAAAGAAAGACCCCCGGAAGGTCCTGTTATTAAAAGACCTTCTCCAGTCATGCAAACTCAGGGCTGTGGTTTCCCCTAGTGAGCCAATCCATCTGTAATGTGGTGCTCCTCTTTATTTCAGCAATATATTTTTGGTGTATGAACATTTCTATTTCTGCTATTCTTAAAAAATAACAGAAATCCTTTCTGGTTTACTGCAAAATGCCACAGCTCTTCTAGCATCTAGTAGATACAGATCTACTTCCTGCACACCCTTGGTGTACATGTTAGGATTTCTGCATCTGAGTATTAAATTGCTGAGTAGTTTTATTTTATTTTATTTCATCAATGAGGACAACTGCCATTCCACTGCCTGCTAGGAAACTGTGTTCAGGCGATGCTCACTTTCTGTGGGTAAGCATAAAATTGTTGAGCCTTACAGCTTCAGTGTTCAGCTGCATCAACTTTCAGGCAATCTTCCCTGGCTGTTGAGTCGCTTGGTTTCCAGCATGGAGAGGAAACTGCTGACCTCTTCTCTTGCAGTGAGTTATGATGGAAATAAAAGAGTTAGCCTAGAGGAATGAGGAACTAAATTTCAGAGGAGCAAAATAGCATCTGTCATAAGAGATATAAGTCTCTAAGAGTTTAGCCTCCCCTCCCCATACCCATAAACCTGCACGGGAGCTTGTAAGACAATAGTGGTAATGTATTTGCATCCCAATCTTATGAAGCCTTACTCTGCAGCAAGTTTGACTTGATTCAATGAGAGTCCCCCCCCCCGTCAATTTACAGAAGCTTGTATCCTTAGAACAGAAAAGGAAGTGACAGTATCTGCCAGCCTCACATCTTTAATAACTGTGCCTTAACAGCTTGATTCCTAAATCAATTAAGCCATGCTGGCTTCAGGATAGATTAAAACCCCAGAGGGCTTAAAGACCTGCTGGTGGTAGTTTATCCCTTCTGGATCTCCCTGGTGTTTAGAGTTGCCCTAGATTTGATACCTATGGAATGCTAAGATTCTGATTTTGCAGCATCCAAAGTTGGTGGTCTTGAAGGTTGTCACAGACTGCTTGGTGACTAACTGCTTTATCACACTAGGGGGCAAACAGGATTTAAATGAGAGTTAAACGAGAGTTAAACAGGAAATGTCCTGTGATAAACATAGGACATTTCCTGTTTAACTCTCGTTTAAATCCTGTTTGCCCCCTAGTGTGATAAAACAGTGGAAATACAGACCAGCACTTTGTGCCAGCCTGTGGGTGAAATCATGGTGTAGCATCCACACACTGCATGCTGTGACTCCACCCCTTCGTGCCATGACACCCTTCTACACGGCATGCGGCATCATGGTGTGATTCTTGTGCAGTGCCCCAATTGCACAGCATAGAAGGGGTGTCATTATGCTGCACCATCATGGCTATGCACCCTTTCCAGGGAGCAAAAATGTAGTCCCTTTTTGGGGCTTGTTTTTGCTTCCTGCAGAGGCTGCAGGGTGTGGTCTGCAGTCTCCATCCAGGGCAAAAAAGGGGTGGCGTGCCACTGCCCATATGTACAGCCCTTAAATTCCCCATCCAACAAGCCCCTTTGTTGCCACGTAGACACTGCAACACAATCTGCCTCAAGCATTTCAGGGCTTCTTTCCACCCCAGTCTAGACTCTTTTAACAGTGGTCAAGAACTGGGCAATAACAGGACAAGTTCAAAAAGGACTCTAGGTAAAGGGCTGCTTCTATATGGTCCTTCTTTGTCCTCAGGGGCATCACTAGGATTGTGTATATGGGGAGCGGGAATGCAGTCTACACCAGGTGACACCCTAAGAAGAGTAACACCACTGCTCCCCAAATATCTGCCTTTGGATAGAAACGGGCTGTGGCATTTGCCTGCATCCCTGTAAAACACTGTTGTGAGTAGGATGAAGCTTTGTGGGAAGAGAAAGGAGAGGCCTCAGTTGTTTTTTTAAATTAATTTAATTTTGTAATTTTTCATTTTTTTAAAAAAATAAAAATCACATCTTACCCAATTTTCACTTTAACCACCTCAGAATTTCTCAGCACTTGAGAAACTTGTTTTTAATTTTAAAAATATTATTTCTACCACTATCTTTTTGGCTTTGCCCTTACCCTCACATCTCTAACAACTCCCCACACTTTTTTTCTATCTGCTAAGTCAAGTGGTTCCCAAACTTGGGCCCTCCAGATATTTTGGACTTCAGCCCCCAGAGTTCCTGACTGTTGGACAAGCTGGCTACGGCTTTTGGGAACTGGAGTTAAAAAAAGTTTGGGAACCACTGTGCTAAGAGGTGTCTAATGTACAGAGGAAGGATCCCTTCCCAACATGGTGTCTACTGTACAGAGGAAAGATCCCTTCCCAATATGGAACCCTAACTCTTTCTCTGAATCCAAAGCCATGATACCTTTATTGGGCCAACTGTAAAGAATAAAATGCATCATGCAAGTTTTCAAACCTTAACTGGCTTTTTCATCAGGCAAAGATATTAAAAATCATACAGGAGATGAAAGGTACCAATGTTAGAGTCACAGGTCCACATCAGAGATATTATCCTGTTGTCATCTTTGCTTGTTGAAGTAGCCAGTGAGGTTTCGAAAGCTTGCATGATGTATTTTATGACTTGGAGTTGGCCCAATAAAGGTAACCTTTAAGCAGTTCTGGGAGTTATTACTAACTATCTATGTCTGAAGGAGACTTCTGTGTCATTTGAAAACTTCCCTGCTGTATTCTAAATGTACATGGGAGCAATGGTATTGCGTACATTCTGTAGTAGGATCAGTGACATCTCATGGGGGATGGTGACACTCATGTCAGTGAGCCATTGAGTCCACTCCAGGTTTTATTCCACATTTTAAAGGATTTATCCCAGGTGTTGACCGCTATCCCCCAATAAGGTTTGGCACACTGGTTTGCTGCTTTAAAATATAGATTAATGCCACCATTTGCTATTGAGAGGATTATCATGCTAACTAATTATGCCTCTCAACACCAGCATCTCTGAGACTGGAAACTTGGATCGCATTCCTATGTCATTTATGAAGAAGGGCCGCTACATGAGTATAGCTAATGTCCAACATATGGCCACCTGGCATGTTGGCACTGAGGGAAGGGAAAAGAGTAAGCAGGCATGGCCCCTCTCATCAGTGAATATGGGAAGGAATTCACAGGACTGTTTCTTCTGCCCTTAAATTCATAACATGACTATCTGCACCCATTCAGCTTTCTGGTCATTGGCATAGTAATGGACAGGATAACTTTTGGGGGGGGGGGGGTGAGAAACAAAAAACCCTTTCTCTCAGTGTTATAGCCAATAGCAACTGTTAATATAATAAAGTCATTCATCCCTGTCATCATAACCCAAGATTAAATAGCCCTAAAACCACTGAAACAGCAATTTTGTGATTAGTTTGATGGGTATTTACAGTCCTTAATGAAACATTATGTAGTCATTTGAGCACAGTGTTAGTATATTACATACCCAAATTGTCTCAGAGCCAAAAATGGAACTCTACTATATATGGGTGATATTGTAGGGACTTGTTGATGTGTGTGCATGCATGTGCATGTGCACGAGAAAGATAACTGGAAAAAAAATCATGTTTTTTTCTTGTAATCATTTAGCATTTCTAAATCTGTTTCCAATTTTCTTAGTATCTTCCCCCAAGATATCAAGGTTTAAATTAGGCATATTAGAAGGGTTGATTTTTCTAGGAAATGGCTTTCCCCTAGAGACAGAGAAAATGAAAGTAAAGGATTGTTCAACATTTAATTGTGCCTAGAGGAAATCCATTGAAATCAGTTGGAAATCCATCAACATCCCATTCATTTCAATGGGTCTACTAGAGAACAACCAACAGCACCTTTTTTTCCATTTAAAGTACCACAAAATTTATTTGACACTTAGACCTTGATGATGTTCAAACTATGCTTATAGCACACTAGTAAGTAAGAGAACAATCCTAATTTCCAGGTCTGCTGTCTGAATAGTGTTAGAATGTGCCAGAAGGCTCCTTTGCTACATTGCTGCACGTGAAGGGGGGGGGGGGGAAGGTCTGCCAGTTTTTGTTGTTACTTGCCATCAAGTTGACCATGATTTATTTGTTTTTATTAGCCACCAAGTTCACCCTACAAATGGGAGACCCCAAGTTCCCTGGTTATCAGTTGACCTGCTCAGATTTTGCAAACTAAAGGCTGTGGAGTCCTCGACTGACTCGATCAATCTGTAATCTAGTCTCTCTCTTTTGCTACAGCTCCAGTTTGCCTGCTCCAGACTCTATGGGTGTGCATTGGGAGTGGGAAAGATGTGGCCTGCAGGCTGCATGTAGCTCCTGGGAACTTATTTGTTGGACTCTGAAGACCCCGACAAAATGCCGACAAAACAAAAACAAAAGACAAAAGACAAAAGACAACCCCCCCCCCCCCCGCCCAAAAAACCCAAATGGCACAAAAATATGACAGTTTGGGTCTCCTTGCTTCTTACTATGCCCTCCATCCTCTACAAAAGCTAAAACATCAGCCATATTTCAGCCAAATCCTAGAACTGGAAATGAGATGAGATCACTTATGGTCACAATGAGGGCTAGTGGCATCCCTGCGCTAGGAGTCACCAGGTGTGGGGGTGAGGCTTCTGGGGCAGGGCTTCCAGGGGGTGAGCTCCCTTCCTTCCATGCTGCCTCATCCAGTGCCTGTGGGGGATTGTGCAGGGAGGTTGGGAGTATGCACAGGGAGTGTGGGAAGGCGAGAGCATGCGGAGGAGCATGGGACAGAGTGGGGAGGGTGGGAGTGGATGAAAGGATGGTACAAGGGGAAAGCATGGGGGAGGGCCTGACCAGGTGTCACCTCCATTCTGGGGTGTCACCCGGTGCAGGCTGCAATGCCGCACACCCCCCCTCATGACGCCACTGCTGAGCATACAAGTACAGTGGAGGTTGAGGGGAAGGGTCTCCACTTTGTTCATAGATGAACACTGCTGGTATAGATTTGCTACCAGCAGTAGACCTCTTCAATTATTTACAATAGAAGAGTACTCAGCATACAAAGGGATGTCACTTCCACTGGCCTTTCTACATGGAGGGAGTCTGAATCAGAAAGCCTCCACAATCTCTAGAGATAGATGCAAACCCTGGAAAATAAAGGTTCCAACTCATATGGATTGTCACACAGGATCTTCACTTCACAAATCCACCCTCTACATGTTGGGGGAGAAACAGAACAGATGACTGTGCCTCTTCTTGCTGAATCCAAGGACAGTATGCTCCCCTCATGGGCTCCAAGACTGGGCCCCACACCTTGTTTGTTTTTCAGCTTTTTTCACTGTTCACCTTTCACATAGCAACCAGAAACACTATTTATTTATTTTATTTACAGTATTTCTAACCCGCTCTTCTCAACCCCCTAGGGGGGACTCAGAGCGGCTTACAAGGCAATCATTAGATGCTGGCAGTATACCATTTAAAACATAAATACAGAAAGTTAAAACAAGCACAATCAACAATAATTAACAATCAAACAGTTTAAGATCTCAGTATATGATCCTTCCATATCCCAAAGCAGTAATCCGTGTTCTTATGACCATCAACGTTAGCCAGTCCCAGTGAAGTGCTGCATTACATTAATGTGCAAAAGCCTGGTCCCACAACCATGATTTTACTTTCTTCCTAAAGGCCAGGAGGGATGGGGTTGATCGTATCTCACACTATAGTATGAATAATCTTGACTCTGGTGTTAAATGATGTATCTTTACATTTGAGCATCTTGTCTTGTTCCTTCATAGCTTCCCCACATCTACATAATCCTAAACATTGCCTATTTCATTTGATCCTCCAGAAGGGAAAATGAAGTGTGGGGCAAAAGCCAGAGAAGAAAGAAGTTGAAAGACTTCCTCACACTCTTCACCCTAGAAAGCAAGACTTGGTGGAAGCGCAGATGATTCATTTAGGATTCCCTTGCCTTTTATAAGAGTGTTACAGTCATATCCTGCTCTTTCCTCTATGCAATCAGATCTGCAAACATAAAGTTATCAGGCAGACTTTCATCCAAGTCATGTGTAGTTATCTATGTAAGCCATTCATTAAGACAGGCAACTACCAAAAGGGCCTCAAAATGATCCTTACATAGAATTTTATTGGAAAGTACCAATTTAATGTGTTAGGATTTTATTTTATTAAAAAACAAAACAAAACAAATGTGACATCTTATGCAATTCCTCCATAGTTTCCCCACATTTACATCATCCTACAAATTGCCCATCTCATTGGAACCAGTTGCATCACTAGAATGGTGCAGTGTGTGTAGACTGTACCAGATGATACCACCAGAAGGGGTGACATTGAAATGTCCCGAGGCCCCTCCCCTGGAAAAAAAGGGATCTTTTCTTGGCCTGCCACTCCCTTTTCTGGGTGAGGATAGGGGTGAATTCAGGGACCATTCTCTCTGCTCCTCCATTATTATTATTATTATTAATTTTATTTATTTGGCTGGAGATTATCACACACAGACAGTTTAAGGATTGGATCGCTCCTCTGTCCTTATTTCGTCTTTGACTGCAATCCCGCAAAAAGCGTTCAGATTGCAGAGTTATTGTCCTGTCATTGGCATTGCATTAACACAAACTCTCATTAATGCAAAATGCTGGGCAATGCTGCTACAATGATGGGACAATCAATGATGTTTCGATGACAGGAGCTGCATGATGTCATTTGAAAGTATTTCGCATGATCACAGTCGATCACGCTTTCTGGGCGGGATAATGATGGGATAAGTGTGACGTCATACAAAAATCTTGCAATTGCGCTATAAAAACCAGAAAAGGACAGCACAAGGACATTTCATCCCCCATGTGATAATCATCTCTTTCACTGTCCAAGGGAGGGAGGAGGTTGGCCACTGGTTGCAACTGTCCTCAGAGCTAAACATTGGCATTCAGAGCTTGCCTCCTTTTTAAAAACCTATTCAATACATTTGCAATATCCCTATAAACGTTTGGACTAAAACCCAGAGTAGATACCCCACTCCATAGAGATAGAAGCCCCCAGCTGCCACAGTCATGTGAATGAACTGAATGCTACCCACCAAGAACACTAATTGCTTTGCCAGATTTTAGGAAAAGGCTGGGGCCTGCAAGTCCTGAACTGTTCAAATCCAAGGACAATTTTTGTTTATTGTAGGCACCGTAGTCAGCTTAAACATGGTATAAAAGCTCCCCAAAAAGAGCTTTGACAGACTTCCTTTTTTTGTATGTACATCAGTGGCAAATTAAACTCTCATCTCTCCAGAACAAGAGTGCTTCAGTGCTGCACTTTATGACTCCAACTGTCTGCCTTATGCCACAAGACATAATTTTGATTAGCTCTGCTCAAAAAAAAAAAATGCATAGGGATGTGGGAGAGAGGGACAATAATCTGAATGCTGGAGAATGATATATTCTACCTTTGCTTTCTCTTTTCTTCTTTCTTTCTTTTTGAGGGATTGAGGGTTGAGGGATTGCGGGATTCATCTCTCAAAAATGGAACTTTTTCAAGTTCTGGTCTTGCTCACTGGCCACCGACAATCATTTTGGATCTTGATAGTGACTTCTGCTTTGAACACAGTACTGGAATGGATGTGTGGTTGGTGGAAAGTGTTTGTGCAATAGCAAAATCATGGTTGACCCACGCTATTTTGTTGCTTGAACAAAATGTGTAAAATGATTGTCTGTAGCCCACACTGTCAGGTTGACCAGGTCAGGATTTTCTAGGCCCTGAAATTTCAGGGCTAAAACCTGAGACTTTGGGACAAACCCCAGTGATGTCATCTTGAACAAGCCCTACTGATGTTACAGGGAATGGTTACTGGGAACACCTGCAAGAATACTGTTTGGCCAAACTTGGAAATGGACTGAAAAACCAGTGATGGAAGAATAGGTTGTTAATGTTGCAGAGTTTGCCCAAATTGCCAAACTAACGTGGCCAGTTGAAGAAACACTGAAAACTACTGATGGACCTTTTGAGCAATAAGAAATTCAATGATGTAATAATTTGTAGCTATGATTACAAGTAATTGATAGTAAGTTTAGTTTGAATATTTTTTCTTTCTTATTTTTCTTTTTCATTCTTTATTTGAGTTAATTAGTATTTAGATAGGTTGTGCTTATTGCTACAGATAATGTTTTAGTATCTGTTTTAGTCTTAGCATAGTTTAGTTTTAGTTCTACATATTCAGGTATTGTATTGTTATAAATGTACAGTTTCTCCTTCTCTTCTCTTCCCTTTTCTTTTCTTCAGTTTGTATTTTCCCCCTCCCCCTCTTTTTCCTTCCCCCTCCACTCTTTTTTGAATGTGGATTATGTTATGAATTAGATTGTTTGTATTAAAAAGAAGGAAGGAAGGAAGGAAGGAAGGAAGGCAAGCAAGCAAGCAAGCAAGCAAAAAAAATAGTCTAACTAGTGAGCAAAATATGCATTTATCGGTTTTCAAGACAGTGCTCTTTCCCTGAGATTCTTCTCTCTCAAACTTAGAAATAATAGAAATAACCCAGGCTCTGAGATCTCAAGGATGAGTATTGAAGTTTACAGAACTGAGAGCTCTTACTTTTACCCTAGCAATTTATTTATTATTTCTTTATTTAAAGTATTTATATTATTGCCTTTCAGTCCACAAGAGCTCTCAAAGCAAGGAGCAAATAAAAATTAATTAAAACAATGTAAAGATTAAAAAATACTCTTTAAGAAACTCCTTAAAACAATCCTAAAATGTAGTTTTAATATAGTTTAAACATTAAATGTAATGTAAAACAGCACTGACTACTTGCCAGAAGCTTAAAAGAGACGGGATCAGTCTAACATCAGTGGGTAGGGTGTTCCACAGTCAGGGTGCTGCTATGTTTGCCCAACACCCTAACTTCACAAGGTGTTGGAACATGCAACTGGTCCTCAGAAGATCTCAAATTTCTGGCAGCCTAATATGCGCTGGGGTTTTCCACCAGACTTGAAAGGTACGCTGTGTGGTACATACCATTCTGCTCACCAAGGAAGAGAAGTGGTGGAAGAATTCAAGTGGCAGAGTTAGGTAATACTAGCAAAGAGTAACAGAAACAATGAAAGAATCATGTTGGTGACATGCATGCATAACTCAGGAGCTAAGTACAGATGCACACACACACACACACACACACATGCATAATTTAAGGGGAAATTTACAACCTTTTAATGAAATGTCCAACCCAATCCCAATCCCACGCTTCCAAGTTTCCAGTAAAGTGCCATGACTGTTTACTGTCTGGGAGAGAAGAAGCAAGATGGTCAGGCCATGGCCATCTCAGTTGTAGAACTGAAAAATCCAGGAATTCTACCTCATTTTTCTTCCCCCCGTTGCAGAATTACAACTGGGCACTACTTTCTGTTTCTCTAGCCATGTAACAGCTGTGGCAGCAGCCCTGAGACATGGAATCTGCCTTATACTCTGCAACTCTGGTACAACTTCGATCTGGGCCACTAAATCTCTTCCCTTTGTTTTGATGTCAATTAATGCAGGACTCTAATTGGAAGGACATATATGGACAATTATTTTTCACATGCCATACAACTGTCAGTGATAAAATTCTAAATTTCTATCCCTGCCTTTAGAATTCATTGTGAAATATTCATCGCTATGTGAATAGGTCCCTTAACCTTTCTAGTTATGACTTTGTTGTGTTTTGCATTATGCATTAATTCTTTTTCTGAAATGGATTCATTGCTCTCATAATGGCTTCCATTGCCACAGAGTCCTAATTTATGAAAAAGTTTCATGCGTATCATGGAAGCTGGCACTGTTGCCATAACAGGGAAATGATTCACAGTTTAGTCACAGTTTCACATGCTGAAAACATTTGTTTTTATTATAAAGCTCAAGGAAGCTTCAAGCAAACAGGATTCTATGACTGAAATAGTTCAGTGAGTTAGAAAGGTGATGAATACATACCTTCCAACATTTCACAGATGAAAACCAGGACAGATTATCAAGAAAGCTGCCACTACTCATAATCAACTGAAAACAATTAAATGGACCCACAGCCTGAGTCAGTGTAACACAGGATCTCCTCTCCAAATTTACAGCATGTTGATCACACAGCTTCATTATATGGAATCCTGGCATTTGTTTTGTGTGTGTATTTGTGTGTGTGTGTGTGTGTGTGTGTAAGTGTGAACCATTTTGAATTCTCTACTAAGGACTAGGAATGGGAAGGACAACCATGAAAGAGCTAGATAAAATCCCGAAGAATAAAAATATACAATGGAGCAATAAATTTAGAATCATCCAAGCCATTGTACTCCCCATCACCATGAATGAGCCAGACAATGAAGAAAGTGGATAACAACATCAATTCATTTGAATTTATTTATTTATTTATTGTATTTATACCCTGCTCTTCAGCCTTAATGGCTATCATTGTGCTGGAGAAGCATGCTAAGGATACTGTGTACAGCCAAAAAGACAAACAAATGGGTCCTTGAACAGATCAAGCATGAAATGTCCTTGAAGCCAAGATAAACTGAGGCTATTGTACTGTGGCCATATCATGAGAAAGCATGACTCATTACAGAAAACAACAATGCTATGGAAGGTGAAGGAAAGTAGAAAGAGAAGAAGACCGCAAGATAGATGAATACACTCAATACAAAGACAGGAGGCTTGGAGATGATTCATCCACAGGGTTGCATGAGTCGGGGTCAACTCAAGGGCAGTTAACAAGAACAAGCCAGGGAGTTCTAGTGTTGTAGTTCAAGTAAGCACATAGAATCATAGAATATAGTTGGAAGAAACCACAAGTGCCATCCAGTCCAACCCCCTGCAATGCAGGAACCTTCAATCAAAAGTATCCCCGACAGATAGCCATCCAGCCTCTGCTTAAAGACCTCTAAGGAAGGAGACTCCACTACACTCCAAGGGAGTGTGTTCCACTGTTGAACAGCCCTTACTGTGAGAAAGTTCCTCCTAATGTTGAGGTGGAATCTCTTTTCCTGCAGTTTGCATCCATTGTTCCGTGCTCTAGTCTCTGGACAATATAGAGAAGCTCACTAAACTACAAATTCTCAAATCAATGTAAATAAAACTGGGATCAAATTATGTCAATAAAACTGGGATCAAACAGTTTTGGTTTTTGGAGTACAGTCATCCCTCCTAACTCATGGATCTGAGATCTTTGACCCTGAATATCTTTGGAGGGGCAGCCTTTGCTATTTTCAATGGCGTATGTACACAGGCTGCATGCTTGGGGGCGTGACCCATTCAAGCATATTCATGTATGAGCCTCCATTTTTGCAGGGGTGGGGGTCCAGAATGGATCCCGCATGAAAATGGAGGGCTGACTTATTTTGACTTTCATAATTCCAGATGAGGAATCCTTCCATTTTAACTGCTACCAGAGTTAACTGCTACCTCAGAGGGAGAGAAGAGGCTAGCCCTAGAGGAAGATTAAAGGCCCTCCTTCCATTTTAACTGCCACTACCCTCATCTTGGAGGGGGAGAAAAAACAGTAGTATCTGATGAACCTGATCTTTTTCTCCACTGCTGTTCCCTTTCCCTTTTGCATCATGTCTTTTTAGACTGTAAGCCTGAGGGCAGGGAACTGTCAAATTAACAATCTGTAAACTGCTCTGAGAGCTATGTGCTTGAACAGCGGGGTATAAATACTCCAAATTAAAAAAAAAAGAAAAAGAAAAGAACTGTGTGCACTGTGGATACACCCACATCTTTATCTATTCAAAGAACAGAGCCAGCGAAAGTTCCTTTTTTTGGGGGGGGGGGTACTAAAAAAAGTATTTTCCAGCTACACCAGATCAAGCTAGCAATTCTAATATAACAGTTTAGACCACTGAAGTTCCTTTATTGGTACTACCACTGCCATAATCCTCCAAACAGCCTAGTCTGCTTGTCTGGAGGATTCCAGCAGTTATAGCTCAAGAAAAGAAACTTTTCCAAGCTCTATATAGTAAGTGTTTGGATGAATAAATTTCTGTCTTGTTTCAAAGGGGGCCAAGGAGGAGAATCAGATATACCCGGAATATTGCACTGACTTTAAAAAGTTATCTGGATTCCAGACTTGTTTAATGTATTTAAGGGCAAAGCAGAATGACAGGATATTTCTTATATTAAATAAACTATCAATCAGCAGGGCATTTCTGATGAGCATGGATGCATTCATTTTATTATTACTGCTGTGGCTGCTATGGCTATTACTTGATTTCCTCCACGAAGGAGACTCAGAAATGGCTAATGAAAACCATAAAACAATCAAAGAATGATCATAATATAAAAGAAACAAGAAATAAAGGAGGAATGTCCCTCCTCAAAGCCAAAAATAATGAATCAGCATTGTAAGCCGTACATAAACGAGAGTCAAAGTGAAGAACTTGTGAGTCCCTGTCAAGTGCAATGAGGATGGTGGTCCACTCTTTGTAGTAGTCTCTAGGCTATTAATGGGTTTTATTATATCTGAATTGTGCTCCTCTTTATTGACCACATCTACTAATATAAATAACAATAGAAATAATATGTATACTATAGGTCATGGTCCTGGTCCAAGCTGAATTAAGCACTTTCCCATGAAATCCTACTGATTTCAATGAAAAATTTAAATATATGCCTTAACTCTTTCCTTCTGTAGCTGTTTATGTAATTGATATTATGAATTACATATACTGTACATATTAAACCGTGGTGGGTTAATGCCTACTGGCATTATTGGTATCAGTGGTGGCTGGCAAGTCCCATGCTAGTGGGATGGTAAATCTGCTCCAGGTTTCAGTCTGAAATTTAAATGAGCTATCCAGGATGCTGAACCTATTTTGGTATCAGATTTCAGTATATTAAATAGCTCTTTAAAGTTTGTATTCCCTTCCCCATCACCTTTCCCTTCTCCTCTTGTGTCGTGTCTTTTAGATTGTAAGCCTGAGGGCAGGGAACCGTCTAATTACAAGTTTATATGTACAGCACTGTGTAAACCTACAGCGCTATATAAATAAAGGTTAATAATAATAATAATATTCATATCTGAAGCAAATCCCCTGCCCCATTGCACTGGAAGCCATCAACTGATACTAAATAGTATTATACAGTTTATTACCTTTCCACCACCAGTACCCCTACTATTGCAGACATTACTATGACTACTGTCACTCATTCTGCTACCCTTAATACTTTTAATAACAATATCCCTATTGCTTAGCTACATTACCTCTGATTACTCTTAATATTCTTAATAACAATGTCCCGAATTATTTCCTACTGTTCCGTATTACTGGTTAAACTGATTTTACTACATACACCTCTGAGACTACATGATGTTAGGCAAGATATAACATTGTTGTTGTTAACTGCCCTTGAGTTGACCTTGACTCATGGCAATCTTGTGGATGGAATATCTCCAAGTCTCCCTGTCCTCATTCTCTCTGCTCAGGTCCTGTAAGCCCAGGCCTGTGGACTACCCAATTGAGTCTAACCATCCTGCATGTGATCTTCCTCTCTTTTTACTGCTTTCCACCTTTCCTAGAATTATTATTTTATCTAATGTTTCATTGGATAAATGTGAATGGGAGGCTGACATGACGGTGCCACCATGCCATGCTAGGGTTAGGGAGCGTGTAGTTGATGCATGCTCCCTAACCCTAGAATCAGCCCCAGGATGTCCCTTAGTGGATGTCTGTATAGGGCCTCTATTAAAGGGTTGCCATAAGTTGGAATAAACTGGAAGGCATATAGAAAAACAAGAGAGGGGAAAAAAATGAGATCCGCCATATATGATTTTAAAAAAGTGAGGAAGGGGAAGAGGGAGTGGAAGAGAAAGAGAAAGAGGAGGAAGAAGAAATGGATCTTAAAGATATCAGTTTATGAAAGAAGGAGGCAAAAATGAAGACAATAAAGGAGGAAGCCCTAACTAGCTGCCTCTTACTCTTACGCCCACTAATGAAACACAATCACATATACAAGCATAATCACATCCAGGTCCTTTTGCTAGTCATTGACCAAATAAATATATATTCTATTCTATTCTATTCTATTCTATTCCATTCCCATCCAAGTCCAACATCATTTTCTCCAAGGATAATTTCCTAAGTTTTAACACACACACACACCTGTACCCTAAAACTAGTGTTGCTAGATTTTCAAAAAAGGAATAATAGAAAGTTGAAACTCATGATATGCCAGATTGCAAGTCAGGATGTTAACAATTTACAAGCTTTTCGCCACCTAAATCCCAGATGAAATTATTGATTCCAGTTAAGTTAGGATGTTATCACACAGGAGGAATTTCTCTCAATGTTGAAAGAAAGAAAAGTGTGGCCAGTTCAGAAATTAACACAATTTTGTGAATTTGCTAGTTCACCAAATTTACATATTGACACTGCATTGCATTCGGAATGAACCGAAATTGCTTCCCATTGCCCGAAATTGCATGTGATAGTTTCTCATGCAGTAATGTGAAACCCTACAATTGCATTCAGAATGACTTCCCATTGCTCTAAAATGTGTGGATTGTCTCTCACGCAATAACATGAAACCCCATGATTGTGTTCAGATTGCCATTGGATTATAATTCCAATTTCCATCATCTGATAAAGTCCTTAGCCTTGTGTTTTACTGTAAAATGAATATATTGTCCATATATTGTCCATATGCACACATTTCTGTCTTTAAGAGAAGGGCCCACACCCCTCAATACAGGATATTTTATTTTTGGTTATCTTGTACAGTCTACATAGAAGAAATAGTTTTTAACTCTCAAATGGGACATCCCATCTGGTTGAGGAGGCCACAAATTATGGTGATAGAAGAGAAATCAGATCAAGGGGAGACCCATTCACCCTAAAAGATGATGACTGGTCCATACTGTTCATATACAGTGTGTGTGAAATTCCAATAAGGAGAGGGTGACTCAACAGCTATGGGTATTGCACCATGTGAGCCAAGTGTGTGACTAGAAAGCTCCCTAGAAGATGCAGACAAGTTTATGCAGTAAAAATTCCCTGATGGTAGAGAACTGATTGATTGTATATTTTTAATATCTACAATACCCATGCCATGCATGTTTCAGTAGTACTGTTGCAAGTGAATTTAGGTAAACTCTATTTCACTGTAGAGCAAAACTATTTCACTGTAGAGCAATATTTTATTTTTTGTTATCTTGTACAGTCTACATAGAAGAAATAGTTTTTAACTCTCAAATGGGACATCCCTTATGTTAAGGGACATCTTCCAGAACATTGAGGGATAAGCCTTCTATCAAAAAAAGAAAAAAAAAAGAAAAAAAAAAGAAAAAGGGTCATCCCTTATACAAGAAACACCTGGCACCCCTGCCTATAGTATACTTAAGGCTTCTCCTCTCATTGCTGCTCACTTACTCTTCAAATAGGCTATCTTTCCCTGGTTTCTGAAGCAAGAAATCTGGCTGGGTACATAAAAGCTTTCAGTTCAAGCTTGCTCGCTAGATCTGAATTATGAACCATAAACTATTATACTAGTAGTTTTCATCTTGGTAAGCAAAGCAGACCCTTGCTACAATAATTCTTTCTAAAAATCAGCAAGACCTTACTGTTTAGAGAATTTAATTGCTCACACTTTATGTCCGTAACACTGCACAAAAAAACCAGTACAACAAAACTATTTTCAGTTATGTAACTTGGTTCTCTAAGGGTGCTTTTTCAGTTGTATGAGGACGCTCTTCAGAAGTGGCAGATTTAAAACATCAGGGGCAGCATCTTTCCTTCTCCTCTAGATAAATTGCACAAATAAGTAGCTGCTGTTGAACTACCATGAAGACAAAAAAGACTGGAAAGAAACCACACATTTCCAAGATAAAATACCATACTTTTCCTCTCTATCTTATTTACTCTGTACCCGGTTAAGAGCAAAAGACTATCTGGAAAATAGTTATTGTTAAAGTCTTCCCAAAGAAGAACATGGTCAACTGGTTGAAGCAATTTGGTACAGCCAAGTAATGCTGAACTGTAAGAGCAAAGAGATTGTTGTGTCTTTGAAGAATACTCACAAAGGGAATGGATGGCACATAAATTCTACAGGGCTTTTCTTGAAAACTCTTCAGTGGTGCAGATGCTCAGAAGATAGGCTCTTCACTGGGACTGGTTGTAGAGTTTCTTTTTAAACAAGAGGTGGGAATCATGTACCTCTCCAGAATTTGTTGGATCGCTACTCCCAGCATTACTCATCATTAGCTATGCTGGCTAGTAAGGCTGCTGGGTATTGCAGTCCAACATCTCAAGTGCAGTATCATTCCTGTCCCTGTATTACATCTATCCCTCCAGATGTGTGCTGATGTCTGGTTTGTGTACAATTGGGAAGATTCTGGTTTTAATTTTTGAAAACATTGTATTTCTTAATAAATACATACACATAACATATACCTACTGCCCCAAATACACAACTGTCAGATTTCCAATCCCACAGTGTTTTACTCCCAAATGTATATTTTGTGTTTTCTTGTTAATTCCTATCAGGTTGACTTTGACTTATGGTGACCCTATCAATGAGAGACCTACAAATTACCCTGTCATCAACAGTACTGCTCAGGTCTTGCAGACTCAGTGCTGTGGCTTCCTCTGTTGAGCCTATCAACTTGTAAGTGCCTGGTTGCATGCTGATGGGACTACCTTCTTTACAAGTCACCTAGCAGAAACCTAAACTATCTGCTTCAAGGAAAATGCTCATTAACATCTGTTGAGCACCATGGCTGCATTGAAAGGATGCTGATGTTCCAGAGGTCTCTCTCCCATTTTCCTCACCACCATGAATACTCAGTAAGAGCACTTTTTTTGAGCAGACACACTGGATTTTCTGGAAGCCAAGAAAGCATACAAGAACTCTGTATCCTCTGGGGTCCATGAAGCTGTCACTGTAAATCACAAAATAACCCAATGGCATAAATCCAGCCATCCCTTAAATAACCTGAAGGCACCAAGTTTCATCTGATCTTGGAAGATAAGCCAAGTCAGCCCTTGAAGGGAGACCACAATTGACTGCCAGGTGCTGTATGTTATATTTCAGAGGAAGGCAATGGCAAACCACTTCTGAGTAGTCCTTGCCCAAGAAAACCTTATGAAATCCACAGAGTCATGATATGTCAGCTGGCAATCCATACACACCAATCCAGAAAGTTTAGTTTTGAGTAGACCCTCTGAAAGCACAGAATGACTTAGTCATAACTATTAATATAGGTCCAATTATTTTTTCCTATCTTCAACTGAGAAAGTTTATTATTCTATCATAAAAAATATAGATGTGATTCCCCCCCCCCCCCCCCCCCCCATATTCACCTTAGAAACTCACTTTTCTTTGGGGAATAACCTTCTATTCTTTCTCATATACTGGAAAGGTTTTTTCCCCTCATTGCTCTTGTGGATAGAAGGGTTGGGTTTTTTTTTAAAGTAACATATGAGTACCTGACAATCTAAATTGGCCATCCTCTTGCTATGGATTAAAGCAGAGTGGCATGAATTGCTTTTCTGTAATCCTGCTATATGCAGAATTTAAAGCCTTCCACAATTCCTGTTTTGGTACAGAAGAAATAATACACACACATATATACCTTAAACCCTAGATTGCTTCTATGCTTCTGTAAAAGCAAAAAGAAAAAAAGAGAAAAAAAGGAGCAGCTGTCATCATCTTGATAATGCTAATGTTGTTTAGCCATCTTCAATATTTTTCTTTAATTGGTGCGTTGTTCTGGGTTACATTTTACTATTGCCTCCCATCTATGCAAAATTTTAAGGGTGCACTTTGTGGAAAAGCAAAAAAGATATATAGTGTTGTGATAGAAGTTATAAATCTACCCACAGATATAGAGAATGAAAAGTGAACATCATTTATAGGCCAGGTCATTTAAAAAATATTACAGAAGAGCTGGTAGGAAAAACTGATACCATTGATAATAATAAATAATAATAAAATATTTTTAATTATATTTGCTGCCTCTCCTTGCGGATCGAGGTGGGATTACAGCATAAAAACCATACACTAAAATTACAATAGTCATAAAATATCAATATACCTTACAATTATCAATTAAAATAACTGGTGTTATCCAGTCTACAGTCATTCAATCATTCATACAGTTGCAATAGAATGGTAAATGATAAAGATGGATGGAAACATTGCTGTTTTTTTCTATGAGGAAATCCCAAGGCTATATTTTGTTGGCTATATCAAAGGTGGTGGTGGTGTTTCCAGTTCTGCCATTTATGATTCCATGCATTCTTCTGTTTCTTACAGTCACAGTCAATCCACAGCCATGGCAAATAAACTCAACTGTCCAATAGCTGGACTTGTTCCACTCTTCTAGACCTATGTTGAATGTCTGATACTTCACTAAAAGATGCCAGGTTGAATAGGTGACAGGACACAAATATCTTTAATAGTGAACAGGTAATGTAGCTGGAAGATGTAAAATTCAACCATATAGAACAGTGTGACATCTCCTCTCTAACCCTCAACTCACATTTGAGCTGCTGCATCATCTAACACAGATATTTACTGAGGGGCAGGAAGGGATGCACCCCTCTGAAGGTCTTCTGAAAAGCCTTGTCCTGTTTTGCCCTTGGGAAGCAAATCAGAAGACTCAGCATCCCAGAGATTTTAAGGAGAGAGCAAGTACCCAAGCTCACCAAATGTCAGCTGAGAAATAGAGGTAGTCCAATTCAGTCCAAGTCATTCATGGGTCAGTCTTCAGTCCAGACAGGTAGTCCCAAGGGTTGTTCAGAAGAGTAGTCAGGCAATGGAACATAGCACCAGCATAGCTTTCTCCCAAGGAAAAGGTTGGTTGGCAGCCACTCTTGTCCAGAGGAGGTGCTAATTTATTTATAGCCCATTACAGGTGATCCCTAATTTTATCATGCTTCTTATATAAATGCTGCAAGCATCTGTATCCTTCTCTGTCCTGACATCTCTCCATGGGGGTAAGTATCAGTAATTCTGACTTTTCCTCTGAGGGTTGTGGCTGCTGGAAACTTCACCTGTGGTTGGTAAAGGCTCCGCTCCTGCAGCTGTGGGCACTTTTCCTCTTGTAACTGCAGACCTGGCATTATTCTGTGCTCTCAGGTTCTATTTCAGAGCCTTCATGCTCAAACTCAGAGTCCATTCCATCCTGGAGGATAATGTCAGGGTTGTGCATCCAGCTCTAACTCTACTGCTACCTGCTCTCCATTTGCCAACCAGTAAATAGTCTTGTTAGGGGAAGGAGCTAAAAGGTGAGTTATGGGTGAGGACAGAACTTTACACAGCAGCCTTGTCCAATGTGGCAACTCTATATATGCCACTGTAGGGAACTTTCTCCTTCCATTGTTCCCAATGGAATAAAGGAGTCATTCCCAATCAACACTGTTATTCTTCAACTTCCACGAGCCCCAGCCAAATGGTCATTGTTCATGGATTCTGGGAAATGTAACATCTAATAATATCTAGGGATCCAGATTCAGGAACCATTGGACAAAACTATGGGCCTGAATCTTATTGGTTAGTCCCAAATAGAGTAGATCCAATCAGTTATTAGATGGTGAGCAAATATGCAAGTAAACCCAGTAATTCAATAAGTCTACTCTAGTTAGAAAAAGGTTAAGGCTAAGATGTTTGTTTACCACATTTTCAAACTATAAGCATTTAAACATCAGAAAAGATACTGAAGACTATTATGACATGAGAAGCCTCAGTGATCCCAAATCTATGCAAATGGGAGCAAATTATCCATAAATATCTGGATTGCTAAACATGATTAAAACATCAGAGCAGGCATGTTTTATATCAGGAACTTAAACAGAAAATACTGATTGAAATGAAACAGTTATCACCCATTTAAAGCTGTACAGATCCCCCCGGGATTTTCTGGGGGGGGGGGGGGATGTACACAGCCCTAATGAGACTAGAGCACATAAGTCTAATTCTGAAGCTGTGTGAGAAGCCAGGTGCATAGTCATAGACCACTGAGACAACAGAAGGAGAGACAAAGGATGAGGAACTTGAGGTACAAGTGGAAAGGATAATTCATTCAGTTCATACTTTGTAAAAGCTTACCAGATTTGCAGTTCTTTAGTTGATATATGTAAACCAGAACATATCCTTTGACGTTTTCCCTTTTCAGAATTTTATGATGCTGTTCGCCAAACAAGAGGAATGCATGCCAAGTGCTCAAAAAGGGGGCAAATATTCATTATGGTGTGTGTGTGTGTGGGGGGGGGGACCTGTAGAAAAATCATTTGCAAAAATGCACCCATTCAGTAACATTGCATACAAAAATTAGGAAACTGCTCATAGAATGCATATCTTTCTTTCTTTAAAAAAAGTTTCAAATTGATGCAGAAATGGGATGGGATGAAGAAAAGATGGAAGAAAGATGAAAAATTATAAGAAAACAAAATGGGCAGATTTACCCATCCTAATATGAAATAAAACTTTTAAGAGGGGAACAACCCTCAAAGACAAGAAGGGAGTTTTCAGATGCATTAAATCTTTTTTATTTTAAGTGCACATACATGCAATTATATAAAGAAGCATCACTGGAGCTGTTGGTCCAGGTGCCAAGCCTCGGGCTCCATCTAAGTATTCAGTACCTTAAGTATATCAGACACAATGTCAACATTCATTGAGTGTTTGCAGGAACTTACATTCTCTCCTGTTACATCCAATTCAGCCCCTCATCTTCTCAGACTGGTTTTATTACAGCAAATCACTCTGAAGATTACACTCCTTTAAAAATCGGCTTGCATAAAGCATGCATTTTTCCTACCTTGCGGGCATCTTTCTAAACATAAAGGGATTAAAGCAAGCAATAAGACAGGTAAATACAAGCAAGATCAGTGGTTTCTCAGCCCATTCCCCTTGCCCAAGCACTTGTCTGATATACTTTACAGCTGTAAAGATAACCAGAGATGGGCTTTGAGACCAGCCTGGGGGCTGGATTAAAAGGCAAAGGTGGTCTTTATCCTCAGTCATAATCTGACCACCATCCAGATCTCCTCCCCCACCTCTTTTGCTGGCATAAATATTGTTAGAGTTCCAGTATTCAAAGTCACTTTCAAGATGTTGATGCTTACTATGAAGTCCCCAATGGCCTGTAATCTTGGTAGGTAAAGAAACACCTTGACAGATCCTACCTCAGGGCTGTATGCATACATCTCTGCAATGTGAAGTTATACATTTATTGTGTTGCAGAGTGTCAGCTCTTGGATTGAATGGAAGCATTCCACAATTGAATGCACTTCCAGATGTGTAAACCAATTCACATAGGCACTGACATGCTTATCAAAGGCAGCCCCCACGTACATGCAGACATGTATACTGCATATGACATGCCCCTATACTGAGGTTAGTTGCCACACCATCAGAAAGTAGTTAGGTGGGACTGAGAATAAGGTCCAAAACACTGTAGAAATCATCCTGTTTGAGACTGCTTTCTAAGAACTGTAGTTTTGTGAGACATTTAGCCTGTCAGAAAGCTCTGGTGCCACATTAAACTACAGTTCCCAGGATTCCCTAGCTCTGAGCCAAGGCAGGTAAAGCGGTTCCACCCCATTTATGGAACCCTCTGCCTAAGTTACTCCTTTGTTACCAAGAAAAGTCTAAGCAGCAAGAATATAGCTAGCTTTAAATATCTGAAGGTATGCCACCTTGAAGATGGAGCAAGCTTGTTTTCTGGAACAAATAGATTCAAATTACAAGAAAATATATTTTACCTAAACATGTGGAAGAACCTCTATACTGTAAGAACTGTTTGACAGTGAAATGGATTGCCTTGGCAAATGGTGGACTCTCCATCTGTGGGGGTCTTTAAACAGAGTTTGGATGGATGGCTTTCAGAGGTGTTTCAGTTATGTATTCCTGCATGAAGGGGTTTGAATTAGATGGCCCTTATTGTCCCTTCCAAATCTTGATTCTATTCTTCTGCTAATATATTTGTACACCAGGTTGAGATGTTTTTATTTAATCAACACTATGATTGATTTTAGTTGAGCTGTGTACTTTGTGGTTTTATTTTTTATTTCTGCTTCATTGCTGTAACTCTTGGGGTTTATGTTTGTTATAATTCGTTTATAGGTGACTTTAAATGAGGTTGGCCATTTGTGCACTTCACCCAGAAAAAGGACAAGAAAGGGCACTCATTTACCCAAAGTTTACAGGTGATAATTTTAATAGACCGATAGCTGGCTAGATGAAAAGTAAGAAACAATGGTATTAATTGAAGTAAGAAATAAATGGACAACAAATGATGTTGGTCCATTGATTAATGGACCTCTGTTGTCTACTATGATATGATGTGTCTGTCTGTGGGTGTGGGGGGGAATGTTCAAGACACAGGTCCAAGACCAGACTTCTTGCCAAATAAAAAGCTACAGGATCTTCTGTTAGTGTTCAAGCACTGTGTGATCTATCCATTCAAAGAATGAAATATACTGTATAAAGGATATGCAATAATCATAGTACAGCCTACCTATGTCTTCTAAGAGTCTGGCTGACAGATAGAGCTGAACGTTTAAGAAGGAGTGAAAGACAGAAAATCTGAGGCACATATACATAAACTCTCCACAACTTCAGGCAGGTTTATGGTAGCACATGGGAACTGTGAGGCTGTACATACGGGCCGGGAAATGCCACCCCTCTTTGCTGTGTATTGTTCCTGGAGCAGCCAAACTGTGTGGGAATGATACACAGCTAGGAAGAAGCTGCCTAGAGCACTGAGAGCCACACATTAATGGTGGGCAAGAAATGCTTCTCCTTTCTCTCTCTTGACCACCCCATTCTTTCTTTCCCTCTCCCATCATCTCTTCTTCTCCATTCAATAAGTTGCAAGAGAAAGGACTGATAATACTTATCAGGAGTCTGAACTGATAATCACAGAGGGCTTTTCAGACTAGGCACATGGTGGTCCACCCTTGTTCTAAAAAGTGAAATAATCCATTCTATACTAAATGAATTGTCAGGAATTTGGCAGATACTGCCATAAAAATGGTTTGTTGTTCTTTGCTATTTTCCCTTTTCTTAGTAATGCTATTGTTGATGCTCATCATGTCTAATAGAATTGCTAGATTTTATTTGGTGGTAACATTCATGGAAAAATATTTTCCTAGCTGGGTAATGGCCAGTCTTGAGGGAAGCCTGAAAGGAAAGTGTGTTAGAGGGGGAGGAGGTAGAGTGTATGCAAAAATGTTTTGGTTAATAAATCAATGAGGAAAAAGCCTGTGTCCCCACAGGGTGAATGCACTGCTTACTATATGCTTAGAACTGGGGATTATGGTAGTTCTGTCTACTGAAGTCATGTGGTCAGCTTATTTAGATACTTTGGAAATACTTCTTTGGAAATAAAGTTCTGCTGTTAAAATATAGAAGATCACTCTGCTGAACAGAAAGAGTGGGCAGATCCTGACAGGAACACAGATTTCACAAGGAAGGGAAAAAAATAACAACAATATTAATATAGTGAAATGGTTATCTTGAGACAGTGCTCCACAGTTCAAGAATCTCAGGGGGCTTCACATATGTGAAACTGTCTCTATTGTCACCATTGGGTGAAATGTCAGACATGCTCATGCTCATTCTTAGGGCCTTTTCACACTATGTACTTACAGCATTATGCCTGTGTCTACACTGCAAAACCCATGCCCATCTTGCACATGCAGTGTATTTTTCTGGTCTGCAGCAATCCCGATAATGCCACACTCACTCAGTGTGGAATAAGTGTAGCAAGATCAGAATAACCCACCATACATTTGCCTCAAGCAAACTCACATTGGTGTATAAGGGCAGTCCTGGATCATCGCTTGCCCAGTTTTCCCAGCCACATGCTGTCCACACATATTCACATTTTTGCAGGATCAAATGGAGTTCTTTTTAAACTGGATTTTCAGAGAAAACCCCCCACATTGCCTGTGAATCATCATGTGTCCAGGTCACAGTGTCTAGAAGGTAAGCATGTTTTCTGGAGTGGCAGGGCAGTGTAGAAATGCACTTTGATTCCACTTTAATTATGATGGGGAACATCTTATAAATCCTGGGGTTTGTAGTTTGGGGAAGCACTAGAGCTCTTAGCCTGGGAATTTTAAATACCATCCCAAACGTCAAATCTCAGATGTCTGCAGGATATTGCCATGACAG
Source organism: Urosaurus nigricauda (assembly GCA_034509955.1). Lineage (NCBI taxonomy): Eukaryota > Metazoa > Chordata > Lepidosauria > Squamata > Phrynosomatidae > Urosaurus > Urosaurus nigricauda. Next base: position 112,382,660 of record JAOEGL010000006.1, read on the forward strand.
TTAAAATGGAATCATAGTGCTATAAATTGTATAGTGTGAAAGGTTCCTAAGTGGTTCTACCAGTACGTTTGAAACAATCTCATAGGATGCATCTACACTGTAGAAATAATGCAGCTTGATATTATTTTATGTGCTGCAGCTCCATCCTATGGAATCCTGGGGTTTGTAGTTTTACAAGGTCTTTAGCCTACTCTGACAAAGAGTGATCCTGCCTCACAAAACTACAAATCCCAGGGTTCTGTAGGATGGAGCCATGGCAGTTAAAGTGGTGTCAAACTGCATTATATATACAGTAGATGCACTCTTAGCAGAGCAGTTGGCTGCCCAAGAAGACTGTGAGAGCATGGAAGCTTGCATACTTTGCTGGCATTTTAATTAGTCCTATTAAAAGTAAGGCTACAGCCATGCTTTTATCTCCCCTCCCCCAATGGACCTATAATCTTTCCTTTATAAAGCTTGAGCCTATTTACTGACAAAAGTTGAGTGTCCAAAGCTGATAGAAAGATGGCAGGCAGATGAGTAACATGCCTCTCTCACACCTTACACAGTTGTTCGGATGCAGGCAGGCAGACAGGGAGGCACAGAGAAGATGTCAGAGTTGAGTCGTAACCTTCTGATCTTTCATTATGGAGCTTGTCAGTGATGAGCTGTGGAGAAATGAGGCCATGCATTTATTATAAATAAAAACGCTTGGAGCCTTGGCAAAATGCTTTCCCTCCATCGAATCTCTTTCATTTAAATAAAACGGGGAGAAAAAAGAGAGGGGGGGGAAATGCTGCTAATGAGGTGCCAAATTATAGTGGCAAGTGATGGTACACATCCTAGGCAGCTGATTATCTTTCATCAAGGTGGCTAAGTAATATAGTCCTCATAATGAACTAATAGATTTGCTGGTCCAGCTAACACCCAAAGTTCAACCTCAAATAAGTTAAAGTTAATCACGTATCAAAAAAGAAGAAGAAGAAAAGATTAAATTACTACATTTGGATTCAGTCGACAGAAGCATTAGACCAATTTTTACTCCCTTCCTCTCTTTCTTCTCCTCATCCTCATACTTCCCCCTGTTGACTCCCTCCTTTTCTTTTGGTGTGGAAAGAATTGTAGTTGAAGTCTGAAACTCTACAGGGACTTGATGCTTCAGTACTTTACCACCCATGCATACAGAGATGCTAATGATAGAAAGCCTACCCATCGGGGGAATGCAATTCCAAGTAGACATTTTCCCCCAAATGGATTATTTCAGCCTGGTTGGTCACAGATTCTGTAGTTTTCCAGCGATTCATCTTACTATTAATAATGTCAGAGAATTTTAGGCCCTTGAATTAAATAATGATAAATAGGAGCCACTGAGCGAACGCGGCTGAGGCAGTGGCTGTTTATTTCGGAGCAAGGCTCTGTCAGGCCTGATAAATCGGATCCCTGAAATAGTTTATAAAGTACCGAATTGATGTGGCAGTCGGTGAGGGAGAGAATTAATGTTACGAAATAGGTCTCTGCAACACAGACCTTTTTCCCCCCTTTTTGATGAAAGCCCAGGAAAGCCTTTTATATAAAATTTGGTGTCTGTGTAGGAAATGGTTGCTGTGAGAAGCCCAAAGAGGCCACGCAGGGATGTAATGTGCTTCTATAATATCGGAGAGCTACGGGTCAGCGACAGAGGAACACCGGTGGTACGGGAGCATAGTAGCTCTGACGTTACCGCTTGGCAGATTGAAGGGGTGGTCACGGACGGCTCATTCATCCTATGGAACGTGGAGGGGCACCTTGCATACAAAAAAAAAATGAAAGTGCCTTTAAAGAGGTGCTAGAGGCTTTCAAGTTCCACATACTGCCTGTACGTCAAAGGGAAAAAGAGCCTGGCTGAAATGTCACACAGAGTACAATCATTGCTTCTGATAGTCTTTCCATATGAATGAAAATCATAACTCTTTAGAGTGTTTTCTAATGTTGGGAAGAAGTCACTGTTTTTCTTTTTTTTTAAAAAAGAGCTTGATTGAAATAACCACAATTGCCTACAAGTTTGTGTTTTGTATTGTGTTGTTTACCTTCAAGTCATTTCAACTTATGGTGTCTCTAAGGTGAACATATCATGGGGTTTTTCTTAGCAGGATTTGTTCAGAGGAAGTTTGCCATTGCTTTCCCCTGAGGCTGAGAGAGTGTGACTCACCTAAGGTCACCCAGTGGGTTTCATGGCCAAGTGGGAAATCAAACCCTAGTCTCCAGAGTTGTAGTTCAGCACTCAAACCACTATGCCACAGTGGCTCTCTACAAGTTAGTATAACTCCTTTGAATACTGGTTTGGCCCACTGGATGAGGAAATCTGAAGGAAGGGGCTGTATTTGCTGGTTGAGTCCAGTCTCTGGTCTCAACTAGCAAGTACAGCCCCTTCCTTAGGAGAGGGAGAGATGGTGCTGGAAAGGAGCTGCCATGGCCAGAGTTAAGGAGTAGTGGTACTTTCAGTTTTGTATTCAGGAGAGAGTTAGTGTGATGTAGTTGTTTTAGCATTGGACTACAACTTTGGAGATCAGAGTCTGAATCCCTCCTTGGCCATGGAAACCTACAGGGCCAGTTTCACTGCAGAGGAAGGTGTGCAACTAGATATTGTATGCAAAGTGTGCTTAACACATGAAAGCACATTATAAATGTCAAGTATGATCAGACAGCAAAGTTAAGTATACCACTATATATATATAATCTCAAATGCTGATGAGAAATATTCACTAATTCACTATACAATGTCCCTGTCACATAACTGATGATAAAACTGATCAGATATTTGGAGAGGGATGGAGCTAGGATTTTTGCCATGGTGCACACACACACAAACACAAGAGTCCAGGCTGCTGTGTATTAGTACACAGTTGGATAGTGGCCTGTGGCTTCCTTTAAAAGTAACCTTTTCTGTAGATTCAGTATGTATGTTTCCTCTCCTGCTTTTTAAAAAAGACAAATGACAATGCCTGTTTCCTCTTGACAAAAAAGCACAGACCATGAAACAGGATGAAATGGAGCAGAAATTAAGCGGCTATTAATGTGAGGCTGGAAACTTGTGGTTTCATATGCAAATTGGTCTTTTGACTATGCAAATCTGTGAAGGCAAACTGTGCAGATCCACCAGGAAAGTGTTAGGTCAGGCGAAAGCCATTTTTGCTGCTGTGAGTGCACATCAAGGTAGATTTGGCACGGGTATCACATAAACAATACCACTTAGATTTTTCATTGGTATTTTGCAATAAGGAAACTATATGGTGTGTTCATATGAATGCAGAAATAGGAAAAACAGCCATGGTTGTATATATACTGAGTCCCTGAAAGGCTGCTCTTAGACGAGTCTGCCCATGTTTTGAGATCTTCTGGAGATGCTCTTTCTCTCTGTCTTGTCACTGCTTACAGAGGTACATCTGGTGGGAACACAGAAGAGGGCCTTCTTGGTGTCTACTCCCAGGAATTCCCTTCCTAGAGAGATTAGACTGGCACTCTCTTTGCTCTCCTTCCATAAGCAAGAGTACGGTAGACCGAGCTGTGTTGTTTCTGTTTGATGTTTTTCTTCTTAATGGTTATACTCTTTAATTTTATTGATAGTTTAGTTATATTTTAGACTTAACTTTAAACACTATAAATATTTTTAACTGTATTAGTCTTAACTTTTGGTGTGTAGAGAGATCTTTTAGCACCTTTGAGACTAACTGAAAGAAAGAAATTGGCAGCATGAGCTTTCGCAGGCTTATGTCTATTTCCTCAAATGCATCTGAAGAAGTTGACTTCTTTTTTTCAGTTAGTCTCGAAGGTGCTATAAGATATCTCTACATACTGATTCTAGTACAGACTAACACAGCTATATCTTTGAGTTTTACCATTTGTCAGCTTCCTTGAGTCTTGGACTAAGAAAAAGATAAGTGAAGGAAGAGGAGGAGGAAGAGGCAGCTGGTGAATCATCCTGTGGAAGTGGCAAAATCTGCTTTGGGATTTACAGATCTTTCTCCCACAGATGCTCCAAATTGTACAAGAGCCCTCCCATGGCAGATCTTATTCACATAACCTACAGCTGTCCTGATTTGGTAGGAACAAGCCTGATTAGTCCCAGATTCTCTTTCCTCCTTGCACTTTACCTTTTTGCCCTCAGTTTACCACTCTTGTTGCAAACTGAGTTGAAATTGCAAAAGTACTGTGCATTTAGTTAACTCAGCAATGGAGAGAGGAGAGGAAGGATTGGAAAATAGCTCTTCCCATAAGGCTTAGGCAAAAGCAAACTGCTGCAGCCTCTACTAGATTGTTTGTTCTTCCTCATTATAGCTTCAATACATAGGGAGTGAACATATGATCTACACTTGTCTGATGCTTGATCTCTTCCAGAAGACCCCAAGATGATGCTCTATTCTTTCCAGGCAGGCTGGAAAGCACTTTTATCTGAAGAAGAGCTAGGATGGTCAAGATGCCATGGCATGTACTCAGACCAGGGATGGGCAACATGAAGCCTTCAGACTATATGACTGGAGGAGGGCAAACGTTGTGCCCATCTTCAAAAAGGGAAAAAAAGAGGATCCCAACAATTATCGTCCAGTTAGTCTGACATCAATACCAGGAAAGATTCTAGAGCAGATAATTAAACAGAGAGTCTGTGAACATTTAGAAGGCAATGCCATAATCACAAAAAGCCAACATGGGTTTCAGAGAAACAAGTTCTACCAGACAAATCTGATCTCTTTTTTTGATAAAATTACCAGCTTGGTAGATGAAGGGAATGCTGTGGATGTAGTATATCTTGATTTCAGCAAGGCCTTTGACAAGGTTCCCCATGACATTCTTGCAAACAAGCTTGTAAAATGTGGGCTAGACAAGGTAACTGTTACATGGATTTGTAACTGGTTGACTGGCCGAACTCAAAGAGTGCTCAACAACGGCTCCTTTTCAACCTGGAAAGAAGTGACCAGTGGGGTCCCACAGGGTTCTGTCCTGGGCCCAGTCCTATTCAATATCTTTATTAATGACTTGGATGACAGAATTGGGGGCATACTTATCAAATTTGCAGATGACACTAAACTAGGAGGAGTAGCCAATACTCCAGAAGACAGGGTCAAAATTCAAAATGACCTGAATAGACTAGAAAGCTGGGCCAATGCTAACAAAATGAAATTCAATTTGGAGAAATGTAAGGTACTGCACTTAGGGTGCAAAAATGAAATGCACAGATATAGGATGGGGGACATCTGGATGAATGAAACTACGTGTGAAAGGGATCTAGGAGTCCAAGTAGACCATAAGTTGAACTTGAGTCAACAGTGCGATGCAGCAGCTAAAAAGGCCAATGCTATTTTAGGCTGCATCAATAGAAGTATAGCATCTAGATCAAGGGAAGTAATAGTGCCACTCTATTCTGCTTTGGTCAGGCCCCACCTGGAATACTGTGTCCAGTTCTGGGCACCACAATTCAAAAAAGATGTAGAGAAACTGGAGCGGGTCCAAAGGAGGGCAACTAAAATGGTGAAGGGTCTAGAAACCATGCCCTATGAGGAACGACTTAGGGAGCTGGGGATGTTTAGCCTGGAGAAGAGAAGGTTAAGAGGTGATATGATAGCCCTGTTCAAATATTTGAAGGGATGTCATATTGAGGAGGGAGCAAGCTTGTTTTCTGCTGCTGCAGAGACTAGAACGCGGAACAATGGATGCAAGCTGCAGGAAAAAAGATTCCACCTCAACATTAGGAGGAACTTCCTGACAGTAAGGGCTGTTCGACAGTGGAACACTCTCCCTCGGAATGTAGTGGAGTCTCCTTCCTTGGAGGTCTTTAAGCAGAGGCTGGATGGCCATCTGTCGGGGATGCTTTGATTTAGAGTTCCTGCATGGCAGGGGGTTGGACTGGATGGCCCTTGTGGTCTCTTCCAACTCTATGATTCTATATGTGGCCCTGCGGAGGTGTGGGTATGAAACGTAGTTCAAAAAGTAAACTTTATTGGCTTTTCCCTGGCACCTCTTTCTTCTCCTCCCCTGCTGCTGACAACACCTGCATTGCTGAAATCATAGCGACTTTTACATTCCCTTCCCTTTCAGAAAGAAAAGAGATTCTCTAAAATGAAGGGCCGTGGTCAAACCTTTTATGTGAACAACTTGGAGACAGATTATTGAAAGACCACCTTTTGCCATATATGCCTGTCTGAAAACTTAAGACTTTCATCAGAGCGGCACCAGGATTGCCAGATCTCAGGGCTTGGGTTATCTTCAGACAGGAGACAAGGGTGCAAATGCTCCAGTTTTGGTGGGTTCAACTCAGGCAAGAGGAAACACTTGTGTGCAGATCTCCAGCTGTAAACTCCCTGGTTAACTTTGGCTTTTCTGAACCTTCCCAGTTTTAATATGGGGATTTTATGGAGATTGGACAAGTTATTTTTAGAGTTACAACCAATATGGCTATTGCAATGGATTCTGAGAATTATAGTCTAGAAAGTAACTTTCCCAGGCTCTGGGACTACTGATCTCTTTCAGGTTATTCAGGCTAACAAATTTGTCTGGAAGGCAATTGAGAAGACTTACATAGTACTGGACTATCAGATAATAAATCTGAAGGTTTCCATCTGGGATTTATTTTAGGAAGCCTTACAAGTGCCCAAATAGGGTTTTATATAAACATGAATATTATTTAATCATCATCATCACAACGTACTCTATGAAGGAGTTGGGCATACATTAAATTTACTGGAAAAGAATAATATGAAAAATACTAATTCCACAACCTCACCAAACATATTGACAGAATCCTGATAGAAATATATTTGTGTGTGTGTGTGTGTGTGTGTGTGTGTAAAACAGAAGCAAAATCTAAAGCAAACTGTGATGAAAGCCTTTTATTGTTATGTTATCTTCTGTTTATGATGATATTTATTCTACCCCATATGAAATGGTAAATTAAAAGGTTACTAAACCAAGTAGACTTCCATAGAGATAAGTAAATAAATAACAAAAAGCTTGCTCTAAAAGAACCTTTGCAGAAAACGCGAAAGGTCAGTACAACCTAGAAAATCAATATTTTTTTAAACTGGAAAGATTCCCTTTTAATATTTTGTTCATACCCTCTTTTTAAAAAGCTGACCAGATTCTATCCTCCTAATCCTTAAATCCTCACTTACTTCCATCACCATAGAAACACCTGCTGGTAAAATCAGTGTTGATCAGAAACAGGCGGTCTGCTTTTGCCAGCAAAAAGAGTTCTAGAACTTATAGGGTTCAGTCGTCTGGCTTGAGAATGAAAAGACAAGCCACAAGCCATTCCTCCACCATTTCCATGAGTCTTAATTCTTCATTAAAAAAGCTTAAATGTGTGCTAACATTCAGACATGATTTTGCTCAACTGCTCTCAAGTCTGATACCTACACACACACTCTCACACACATTTGAGTACATAGCCAGTTCTAAACTATAATTTTTTTAAAACTATAAAACTTTTCTCTCTGACCTGTGCCATTTCATGTTCTAATAATACTTTTGTACAACAAAGGAGCTGATTTTTCTGTGATGTTTCAATCCTTCCCTCATTTTGTGTTTTTACATTGTTGTTTTTAAAATGCTTTAATTAAAAAGGCATTGGTATCATACGGTGATTAAAGTCAAATCCCACTCACCTAAGATAGTGGAAGGATTTAAATTTTGATAAATGGCATCTACTTAATGTATAATGTGCTACACTCTGCCCATCATGGACACACCAACTCACTGATTTTCAGGGATTGAATATAGTAAACCTTTTGCTACTATAAATAAGAATGTCAACAAAACCCCCATCTTTACCACCCCGTGCTGCTGATTTGGGACTGTGATCTTATCTCACCCTTGTCAATGAAGCTAGCTCAAATGGTCAGGAAATAGGAGGAGAAAGCCAAAGGTAATTAAATATTACTTTACTGAGAACAAAGCTGCTGGATTCCATGTTGCAGGGCCAGCTCTGGAAGTCACCCAGTGGTGGCTGGTAGCTTCCATGTTCCTATTTCCAAGTTATATGTTAGACCTGAAGTGCGGCCACTATTTCTGCTTCTCATAGAAATATGGATACTGTCTTACAACCATATTGAGAGGCATCTTTCAGAACCACCAGTTTTAATTAGGAGCAGGTCTTAGAGGTCTTCTTCAAGACCTCCATTCGTAATGAAGCAACTACCATGGAAGAGCCAGTCAATTAGTGGGATTGTCATGTGCTGACTTCTCATTCCATTGAATCAATACGTCTATTCCTATTCGGACTAGAAACTGGAATTATACCAGTATAACTATGCTTTTGTTATAGTTTAAGCATCGCAACATCCATCATAGTTTACCTAGTACTTTGACTCTGATAGTTTTCAGACCTTGGAAAACATTGCCAATATGGATTATACAATCATCTCTCCAGATATGTTGACTTCCAGTTCACAGTCTTGAATATTCATGGGTGGGAAGCCAGGAGGGACAAAATGGTGTGTGCCCCCACAGCACATGCACAGGGCCACACACGGGAGCATGCTGCCATTATTTTTAATGACAACTTGAATAGTTGCAGTTTTCTGATTTGCAGGGTGTGTGTGTCAATTTATTTATTAAGAGTATGTATTATTCCAATATATTTTAGTCATGCAAGCTGCCTTGGTTGCTGCAGCAGAAAGACGGGGTATAAGAATAAAGTTTATTTATTTATTTATTTATTTGGGACAACTGTAATTCTTGTCATCTCCTGCCCAGTATCACCAGTGGCCACACAGACTAGGGGATTTAGTGAACTGTAGCATGGTCTAGTGGTTTGAGTGTTGGCCTACAACTCTGGAGATGAGGGTTTGATTCCCTGCTCAGCCATGGAAAGCCACTGGGTGACCTTGGACAAGTCACACACTCTCAGCCCTAGAAAACACTGTGATAGATTTGCCTTAGCCAGAAATGACATGAAAGCACACAACAACATGAAAGCTGCAGAAAGCTCTGGTGTTTTTACACTTTTTGAAAAACATATAATTGAGATAGTTTCAATTTAATCTATTACAGATGGAGATAGGGAGAGGTATCTCACTTTATGACTAGTATATCAAATATTAGTCAAAGAACTAATAATGTTATTGGAATTGTTACGTACATTTCTTCCTATATCAACTACTAATTTGCCTAACAATTATTTCCTACCCAACCCATTCTGCTGAAGAGGTGCTAATTTTTTTTAACAAGAAAGAAAGAAAAGGCTGCTCTATGAAGCTAAGGCTACAAATTGAATTTCAAGCCTCTAATAAGATGTCGAAAATTACCTCAAGCTTTCAAATGTCACATAATGTAAAAACACAAATGAGTCTCGAACTGCAGCTCCATCCGTAATTAACATTCTGATGTGTTCAAATAATCAAACTTTATCCTCCAAGGAGCTTATTGAAGGAGATTATTATAAGTGATAGTTTGCTAATCACTGGGTGACAACTATTTTTTATGCCATTGATCCAGACTGCCTTGTCTATTTCGTCAGTGTCACTCAGCATCCTTTAAGAGAGAGAGAGAGAGAAGGTGATATTTTCCCCCCACGTGGAGACAGCTCATCCTATAGTTCCCAATTGATGTCAACCTTTGCTCACAGTTATCATCTGCACACAGCCTGGCTTCGTTTTAAATCAGAGAAGCGAGGATAAATAAAACTGGATGGCTTTTGGTTCCAATCACATCCTGGTTTTTCTCCCCTCTCACACTAGCCAATGCCTTATCATGAAATAATGGATTTTATCTATATATGAAAGGACTGGGTTGAAGACTTCACAAATTTTTGAACTAGAAAGGGATTTCTCATAATGTTCAAAACATCATTCAGTTCCTTTGGCCAGGGAAGGATAGACTATTAGAAGATTTCTGTGCCTTTTTCATAAGAGAAAAGAGCAGGACAGGGGATGGGGGAGAGAAAAATCATATGGTCCATGGAGAATGCATCTTTCACTCTATATTTTGTATTGCTGAAGAGTCCAAAATGGGGCTGACCATGGGAATTTAATTTCTCAGCTCCACTCCCTACTTTCATGCTCGGGACAACCCCTCCGATCAATAAAGTTCAACACATGTAAACATTAGGAAGCATGTCTGCTCAATATTTCTTTTTAGAGGAGAAATATTGTCTCTTTGGAGTCAGTTCTGTTCAATATGGCTGCATCCGTAATGCAGAAATAATCCAGTTTGACACCACTCTGGCCTGAAATAGACAGGCTGAAAACATGTTCAACGGCTGTGGCACTAGCCCCATTCCAGGCTGCCACTGCATTTTTGAACTGAGCCGGCAAAAGGAGCAATATTTTACCGCTCCTTTTTTGCCCAATTCTTTGTGAAAGACATGGGTCCAGCATGGTTTCTCTTCGCATTGAGGGCATGCGTCATCTAAACACTACACCCCGAATGTGGCCAGAAACTGTTTTTCAGCCTATCTGTTTTGGCTCTTTAACTGCCATGGTTCCATTCTAGGGAATTCTGGGAAGTGTTGTTTTGTGAGATGTTTAGACTTCTCTGTCAGAGAGTTCTGGTACCACTACAAAATGCAGTCCCTAGAATTCCATAGCACTGAGCCATGACAGTTAAAGTGGTGTTATACTGGTTTATTTCTGCAGTGTGGATGCAGCCTATGAAATCCAAATCCAGGAGAAAAACAACTGCTACACTGATCTAAAAATAATTTAAAACTGGCTTCCATGCATGTAATTTCTGTTTTCTGCAACTGAAAACAAAAAGAAGCAGGAAGTGAAGTCAGAAAAAGGAGGAATTAAGCCTAAAAATACACGGTGTGTACTGCATTTAGATCTAGAAAAATGAACAAGAAATTTTCTAAGTGTACATACAATTTGCCTCCTTTTTTTCTTCACCAAATCTCAACGTAATGTATATGTAATGTAAATAGCAATGTAAAGATTTCCAAGGCCACATATACTTTGTTCCATTGCTGCTCTCAGGAAGTATGAAATGCAAAGTTTCATGTGGAAATATGAAAGAAAAAAACAAAACAAAACATTTTTTCATCCTTAATGATTCATTTTCAAACTGCAGCCAGAATTAAGAACAGGGAAGAAATTTTTCAGTTTATATTTTAATGCAAACGTATCAAATTACACTCTCCAAATTTATTATTGTTGTGGTTGTATGTCCTCAAATCGTTTTTGACTTATGACAAACCTAATGCAAACCTATCACAGGATTTCCTTGTCAAGATTTGTTCAGAGGGGATTTGCATTTGCCTTCTTCTGAGGCTGAGAGTATGTGACTTGCCCAGGTTCACCCAGTGAGTTTCCATGGGCAAGTGGGGTTTTGAACCCTGCTCAAAGCACATTATTCCAAACTTTATACCAAAGTTGAAATATGGTCATGCTTTTAGCTGCTTTAATTTTATTGTTAGTTTAATAAGAGCTTTTGTATGATGTAAATTGTTTATTTGTATCTGTTTTAACCTTTATAAACCACTTTGAGTCCCAGATGTAAGAAAAAGGAAAGATTATTCTTATTCTTCCATTTTTCTGAATTTTGTGATGCTATTAACTGAAAATGTGTCCCCAGGTACACATGTTAGGAAAATGTATGTATAAAAACATATATATTACTGCAAATGATATGTATACACACATTATGTTGGACAAAACAGTGTAGCAAAAATATGTATATGTGAAATAAGCATGAAAATGCATATAAAGTACAAGAACTCTGGAAATCGACAATTATATGCCTCTCTGAAATGATGCAACATATAGCATATTGTGAAGCTTTGTTAATATTGTTAATATCTGTTGGAGAATGTGTGCAGAGAGAACGCTTGTTGCAATAATGATCAATATAGCCAGATTAGAAATATCATCAAAATGGAAAACTTTGGAAGGACTAAGCATTGATAGCTGGTTATCTGGTGTCTGGTAGAAAAAAAAACCTAATATACCCACTAAAAGTTTCAAAAGAAAAGCCAAAAGACAATTTAAAAAAACCATCCATTTATTTTCTTTGTAAATAAGGAAAACTCATTTTCTTTTATATTTGAAAGTGCAAAAAGTTTTTTTTAAAAATAATTATGTGATAGTGCTTCTCTATCGTCTTGTGAGACCACACCTCTGTAACTGTGAAAGTAACAATAACAACAAAGGCTTACATACAAACCAGAAAAGGAGCAACATTATCCCTCATTAAGTTACAACAATAGCAGTCCTTTGGTATTACTTGGGGCTAGTCTACATGTAAATGTTATTATTGGAATTGCTGTGGATTTTTGCACATTGGCATCATTGGTTAATTGTCTTTATTCAAATAGAACAAGGGAGTATTTAAACCATGTAGGCAAGGCCTTAGTTACTGGAGGAAAGAACTAATTACAAGTAATTATTTTTGGTAATTATTTCAAGGGCTGTAATTTAAAAAAAAAAATCATTCTAAAATGGGGGGGGGGAGGGTGTTCTCAAAATGACCAGAAATGCATATTTTGTTCCCTAAAAGTGAAAACAAAAATGTAATGCATAAAAGACACTCATAAGAACATTACTAGTTTATACATGACTTTGGGAAATAAATGATGTTATGTCCTTGCTACGCCCAAAATTAATGTGTTACAGGAACAACCTTATTTAAACCATATTATAACATTACTTCCAGGCTCTGCTCTTTCATCAGACTGCATTTGTTTGACCGTTCACTCCATACTATTAAAAAAATAAAATAAAATAAATCCTTCCTAAATGCAGAAACTCTAATTTTATATACAGGGAATACTAGAACTAAAATATAGAATATGTCTGTTCTGTAATATTTGAAACGAGACACACTGAAAGCTATAAGCAAGAGCTATGCCATCTTCTTTTTGTTTGATCATATAGCTTGGCTCTCAGAGTATTCCCAAAAAGGATATATGAGATTAACAATTGCTCAAAGTTCTACTCACTTAGATCTTTTACCTGTACCATCCAAAGCTGGTAATTTTACCACTGTGCTCACATGATTCTCATTTCTCCTCCTGTTTAAATATCAAGCAGCTGCAGTGTGTGGGTGCCACCTGGAAAATAATTAAATCACCGAATCTGTCACCCATCTGCTGTACATTGTTGTCTGCATTTAGTGGGACTCTGGCTGTAAAGCAGTGATGGACCCTGCATACCTTCCATCCAAAAAGAGACTCTTATTGAGATAGAGGGAAACTAATAAGCTCCATTCCTGAACATGCCAGGGCAGTGATCCAGGCTTTTGCAGGCTGTGTATTAAGGTCTGTTTTACATATTTCAACCCCTAAACCTGTTTCCAGATAGGATAGGACAGTGCAAAGGCTTTTTGTTATTGTGCTTTGTCTAAAAAGCAGCTTTCAGCCTCTCACAAAGCCAGAATGCCTAGATCTCAAAGTGTGCTGTCAGTGGAGACACCAATGTTATTACCTGGTTTTTGCTGCATTTCCCTTCAGTTCCTTTATAGCCAAGAAGGGGCCTTTATCTGCACCAAATGTCCTTCAAAACCACCTTCAACACTGTCTTAAACAACTGTCTCAAACAAGATGTCAACTTGTGACTCTGACACTCTCGGTTTTCTTCTCCTGCATGATTTTTAACAGTTGTGCCTGATGAAGGGCCCAATGATCTTTAGAAGCTTGTGTAATGTATTTTGCACCTTTTGGTTGACCTAATAAGGTTATCACTGACAGATGTCTTTTGGGTTTCATTTTAAGGTCTGTCTAAGGCTTTCTCACCATATTTGATTGAATGCAAGTACAGATCTTCAGTGTTTAGGACTCTGACATTATTGGAATTTTTGATAATGGGCATATTCATACCCTCCAAGTATCCTGATTTGGGAGGGACAGTCCTGATTAATTTACAGTCATCCGACTTGTTCAGCTACTGTTAAAATGTCCAACTTTCTCTCTTCTCCTCCTCCCATTTTCTCTCTTTGTCTTAAGCTTGCTTCAGTTGCTGCAAACTAAGGGCTTTATCACATGAAAAAAGAAAGTTGAAACAGATTAGAAGAGTGACAACTTTCTCCGTGCCTCTCTGTATGTTGTCGAAGCACTTCTGTTCTCTTCCTGCAGAAGATGGTCATAAAAACATGTCTTTTCTCACATTGGAAAAATCCATTTGGCAAAAGGCACATTTTGTAACCATCTCCCTCAGGAAGGAGAACGGAAGTGCTACAACAGCATTCAGAAAGGCAAGGAGAAAGCCACTAGTCTCCCAACATGTTTTGACTTTCTTTTTTATACAGTAATGCTCTGAGTTAAAAGTGCAGATATAGTTTACACTCAGTTAACTGGGGAAAGGAGGAGTAGGTCTTTCAACTGTTGCAGTCTTTCCTAGCTTGTATGTTCTTCCTCATTAATAACTTGTGCCATGTTGACCATATTCTGATACTGCTTGGCCACACATATCCCAGTTTTCACCTGTGAAATGTTGGAGAGTATGCAAGTGGTGAGTAATGCATTCTGGTCTCAAACAAGTACCCCTTTCTTCGAGTTTTATCAACCTAGGCTCTCCCTCCCTTTTCTCCTCAGTCTGTGAAGAAGCCTTGTTAAAGGCAGAATTAAAATGTATCCAGCCATACTGAACACAGAGGCAGTAACAAGGCTCCAGAAAGACAACAGATACCAGTGGCAGAACATTTTCCCTAAAAGCATTAACTATGTCAATGATAGAGCTCTTTCCTTTCTGTTCCCCCGGGATGTTTTGAACTTCAGTTCCAATCAGCCCTACCGAGCAATTACCGTGGTAAGAGGTTATGGGACTTCTAGTCCAAAACACTTGGGACTTCTAGTCCAAAACACTACAGTGACCCCACTGCCTAGATCCATGTGAAGATAACCATGGTACCCATATAGATGGAAGACTTCAGAAACACTTTGAAAGTACATTCATTCTTCCATATTAGCGTATTTCATAGAATCATAGAGTTGGAAGAGACCACAAGAGCCATCCAATCCAACCCACTGCCATGCAGGAACTCCCAATCAAAGCATCCCCGAAAGATGGTCATCCAGCCTCTGTTTAAAGGCCTCTAAGGAAGGAGACTCCACTACACTCCGAGGGAGTGTGTTCCACTGTCAAACAGTTCTTACTGTCAGGAAGTTCCTCCTGTTGAGGTGGAATCTCTTTTGCTGTATTTTTTTAAATATATATTTGTGGATTTGATTATTCACTGATTTGATTAATAAGTTCTCTCTAGGAATATCTAAGTCCTCCACTGCATCTCTATGGTCCACTTTAAAGGTTGCACTGAAAGACCCAGAGATTCCTAGAGAGAATACTCTACTAGGCATTTATAGCTCCTCCAGTGCAGTTCTATGATTAGTGTCTGTTGAACGTTGACCACAGAGTTGCACTGGAGGACCTAGAGATATCCTCTTAGGTAAAAAAACATGGTGGTGGTGTTCTTTGTAATTTTTACATATGCCCTGGGGTCTTGTGCCCCTAACCCTGGTGGATATAGAGGGACAAGTTTACATGACACAGCAACCTTGCAGCTCTGGAACGGGGCTTGGTCTGTGCCTGCTTACAAAACACCACCGGAATTCTAAATAAGCTAACCTAGGCTCTGTGGCAGAAAGGTAGAAAGCTAACAAAAGGAAGTTTTAAAAGGGGAGAAGCAGCAAAGAGTGTACAAAACTGGGCCCTTAAGTAATTTATTGAGGGCTGCATGCTGACAATGACTAGGACCAAAGCTAAAAGTGGACAGAGAGATCCTTTCTCCTCCCCCCTATTTCTGGGTCTTTCTGACCCCCAATTTCCCTCCCAATCTGCCCAGCAGGCTTCTGGAAGAAGACCAAATTGCTACAACCAAAGGTCTGAACGGGTTGCCCACAGAGGGCTTTTGAAATTAGACCATAGCCTTCAGGACACTCAACCCTGACTTATACTGTGGTAGCTGAATTCGTGTAGTTTCTTTCCAAAATCTTCAGATGTTTCTCCTAGGCAAGAATGTTTAAGCAGCCTTTGAGATTTTGCTTTAAGTCGTGGCTCTGAACTTAAATCCATGCTAAGGTTGGAGGTGCTCTAACACTCACATTTAAGGTTTGGATTTAGCTGTGTGCTGACTTTTGCAAAAGAAGTCAGAAAAGTTGCTAACGGCTGTCTGGAGTATGTGTTTTTGTGTGGAAACGCAGCAGCTGCAAATTAAAATGGAGACACTTCGAGTTCTCCTTTTTTTATCCCCTTGCACAGCCACAGTACTTGACCCTAAGTTAGAGCTGCTACTACCCTCAGCTTCAACACCTTGCTGAGTTTGGCTTCAGAAATGGGCTCACAGAACTCCCTGTCTGACAGCCCTGAAGGCTCCTTAGCATTGGTGGAAAGGCACTAATGGATTTTCTTAAAAATAAAAATTGTCTAGGCAAAGGGCCTGACCTTCTTGATTCTTGGTTTAAAGTCCTGTGTTACAGCACTGCGCTCCATTTGTTACCTTCCCTCACATCGCTGGGAAAGGTAATTACAGTTAAAATTAAGCTCCACAGACTGTGTCCTGCTGCCTTTTAATGGCACGACACAACGAAGAGGCAAATTCCTCCGTATTCTCCTCTTGTTTAGAAGATTCATGTTTATCTAATGCGAAGTCAATATTATCACCCTGTAAAGAGTTAGGGCGCCGCTAACAATCCATCAGGGAGTGCTATTTTATCACGCTGAGGCTATGCTCTGCTGGCTCAGAAACCATTTAACACTGCGCTAATACTTGGGCCCTGTCTTTGCCGTGTCAGCATTTAGTCTGCGGTTCCTCTCCTGCCCTGTAGTGCTGAACAATAAAATATTGCAAAGGGTTTCAATGGTGAGGCAATCCAGATATGGAGAACGAAAAATAACAACGATGATGACAAAAACAAGACACACAAGGCAAGCATCCATTGGTACACACAGTAGGGCTTGAGAACAAACTGTGCACACACACGCGCGCACACACACACACACACACACACAAACACAAATGAAACTTCATATTATTATTTCAGTCCCATGACTGCTTCTTTCTATATTCAGAGCTCATGAGAAGGGGATCAACATATGGTGCTCAATGATGCTTCCATAAATGCATATATTTGCCTCATCCTGTGTTAGGTAGTTTTTTCTCAAGGTTCTTTTTGTAGCCTTCATGGCCCCCATGGGGGAAAAAAACCCTTATAAGGCATCTGGGGGAATATATAGCCCCCAAGGCTATTTTGCCATATCCTTTGTCCCTTCTGGACTATACTAGTTCAAGAAATGGCTTTTTCTAAAACAGGAGATAATAATAATAATAATAATAATAATAATAAGAATAAGAAGAAGAAGAAGAAGAAGAAGAAGAAGAAGTTTATTTATATACCGCCCTTCCAATGATCAGGGCGGTGCACAGCATATAGACAAGTTAAAAACATGGCAACAACAAACAGTAAGATAAAACCCGATACAGCAATACAGTAACAATAGTAATACTCCAAACCGGTTCAAAATGGGAGGAGGGTGTCATCAGGGAGGAAGAAGTCAGGGATAAGCTTGCCCAAATAAGTACGTTTTTAACCCTTTTTTAAACTGAGTAAGGGGGGGCATGGCTGGTGACTTCCAGTCACTTCATGCTACTAAGAAATGCTTCATCTGGGCCTAAAATGGCCATCAGGAGCCAAAAACCTGACAGAAAATGCCCCCATAGTCCACAGAGGGCATACGGGGCAAATTGTTTTTAATTTTTTTTCTGAGGATGTGGGGTTGGGATCAAGATGCATTGCAAACTAATAATACGGTCTCCATCTTCCCACAGTTACCCATCCTGATTCACTATATTTCAAGACCTGCTTTAGATCCCATATTGAAAGAAAAGTGAGATATAAACAAACAAACAGTGTAAGTTGTAGCCATTTTCCAGTATCTCTGAAAGCAGCCTTTCCTGGCATCCCACTCTCTTTTCAAGAAATGATCTCTAAGATATGTTAAAGAAAAGGTAAACGTAGTCCCCTGAAATGAATGTCTAGTCCTTAGCAACTGTAGGGGGTGGTGCTTCTAAGTTTCTAAGCTGAAGAGCCAGTGTTGTCTGAGACTCCTGTAGTGGTCATGTGGTCAGTAAGGGATGTTCGACACTGGAACACACTCCCTCAGAGTGTGGTGGAGTCTCCTTCCTTAGAGGTCTTTGAGCAGAGGCTGGATGGCCATTTGTCGGGGATGCTTTGACTGGGAGTTCCTGCATGGCAGGGGGTTGGACTGGATGGCCCTTGTGGTCTCTTCCAACTCTGTGATTCTATGATTCTATGTCTGAACTGAATGCTGTTACCTTCCCACCAAAGTGGTACCTATTTATCTACTTGCATTTGCATGCTTTTGAACTGCTAGGTTCAAGCTGGGACGAATGACAGGAGCAGGCAGGCACTCAGGCCTCAAACTATGAACCTTACAATCTTCCAATAATCAAAACTGGTGTCTTAGCCACTAAGTCAATACAAACCCTAAAATGTGCTAGGGAATAATTAAAAATAAGTTTTAAAAAATTAGAAAAGGCCTTTGATTGTTCACCTTGGAACTGGATGCAGAATATAATTGGAAATCAGGCTTGTGATGCATATTGTAAAAGAAAGAAAAATGTGCTTCACATGGCTTCAAAAGATGCAAATAGTATCATACTGCAAGACATTTATGTGGGTATGTGTATTTATCTGTTGTTGTTGTTGTTGGGGGAGGAAGACGATGGTATTGTTCTCATGTCCTGCTTGCAGGCTTTCCAAGAGACCAAAAACCAGGGAGTAATCATGGAATCATAGAATTGGAAGAGATCACAAGGGCCATCCAGTCCAATCCCCTGCCATGGTGGAAATCACAATCAAAGCATCCTGGTCAGATGGCTATCCAGCCTCTGTTTAAAGGGTTAAGAAAAAGGAAAAAGAGCCATGTCTCAGGATGCTGAAAATATGGTATTTTATTAACTAAAAAACCCAATGTGTTATGCCCAGGTTTTGTAGGGCAGTTCTTTGTTTCCTGAGAGTGTATAAATGTAAATTCCCTCTTTCAGAAGACCTACCCCAAAGCCATGCTGAAACAGACACTTGAGACACCAAATTTGGTTAAAATCACTATGCATGTAACATTTATTTTAGAATCCAGACATACAGTAATCCAAGCATCAAGAGAGCTCTCTCACACACACATACATACCTATACCCATACATACTGTGGCACTTCGCTGACAAGATGGCCAACCTTGTCACGACGCCTGGGTGAACCTGTTGCCTCGGGCAGGAGCACACCTCTGCCAGGAAAAGCCTTGCCTTTTAAGCTTCTTCAGACCACCTTCTTTTGGCTTTAGTCCACACTTGTTCTTTTGACCTTTCTCGGTCTTGTCAACACCTTCCGGTTCTTTACGTATGTACTGTCCTGCCTTATCTGTTCCTGACAAGGCCTTTTGTCCAAGTTCTTGCTAGAATGTTCTGTTCCTTTTCGATAAGCAGACAGCTGTGTCCCGATCTTCGGACACGCCAAGGATCATTGCCTGTGGAATTCTAGCTTCTATCAGATTGCTTTTCTGTTTGCTAGGTTTCCCCCCAATATCATGCATTGCAGTTCTCCATTTTGGTTCAGTCAGCAACTGTCAGAAAGTGCCACTCTTGCTCACATTCACTCATTTTTCTCACAAATGCAATCTGGCTTATGGATATTCTTAAGGCCTTCTTCAGAGGGCTAAGAAATGCAGTAGGCAATTTTCAAATGTAAGAATGATCTTATGCAATATGATGTCATGTTGTCAAATTAACAAATTGTAAGCCGCTCTGATAGCCTTGGCTGAAGAGCGGGGTATAAATAAACATCTTTATTTATTTATTTATTGTCCTTTTGCAATTTTTAAAATATATTCCCCCAGAGAAAAAGGCATTAGGAGTATTTTAACAGTTAAAAAGATCACAATTCCAGTGTAATGGGATGGGCTTCTCAAGAGGTAATCTGGTTAGCCTCAGAGAGAAACAAACAAACGAAACAAACAGCTTCATTTATATACCACGTCATACTGAACTAGCAGTGTTTAAGCGGTTTACAACTGTAAGCTAATTTCCCCCAACAAGCTGGGTACTCATTTTAGTGACCTTGGAAGGATGCAAGCCTGAGTCATGCTTGAGCCCTGTCTAGTATTGAACTTGCAACCTTATGTTTTTGAGTGAGTGGCTGCAGTATAGGAATTTAACCACTGAGCCACCAGGATCACTGAACTAAATATGCCTTTATTCTGATCCAAAAAAGGTTATTATCAAAATGCAATTAAATGATGAATAGAATAAAAAAAAACAAGTATACCTTATGCATAAGAAAGGAACTCTCTCTTATTTGAAATGCTTGGGACCAGAAGTGTTTTGGATTTTGGATTTTTTTTCCAGATTTTGGAATAGCTGCATATTCAAAATGAGGTAATCTGGAGATGAGACCCAAGTCTAAACATGAAATTCATTTATGCTTCATATACACCTTTTACACATAGCAGGAAGGTAATTTTATGCATGATATTTTTGATAATTTGACACATGAAATAAAGTTTATGTACATAAATCATAAGAAAACAAATGTGTCACTAACTCAGTCAGCCAAGTGGATGATTTTGGAATATTTTGGAATTTGGACAAAGGATCCTCAACCTGTGCATGCACACACTTGTCAAGACAGTACTCTTGCCCTGAGATTCCTCTCCCTTGCCCCCAGGACTACAGATTCACGTTGAGGCCTGGACCCTCAGAGCCAGGCCTGGATATCTTACAGCTTGAGAGTAAGGAAGCGTAGTTTCCTTTAAAAAAAGATTGCAGTGCCTCCTACGTTGGCTAGATATCTGTCAAATGGGTATACCTGGGAAGTCTGTATGTGGCCTCCTGACTCTGGTGGCCAGGAGATGAAAAATTATCTCAACTTTAAGGCTAGGAAACTATTTAGCTACAGAAAAATCCACATTTACTTCTAAACTTTGGAAATAAAGGGAATGAGCCTGCTCCCCCCCTCTTTTTTTTTAACTTTCTGCTAATGTATATTGAAATACCTTTTCTTGCTATTTTAAAATTTTTATTGTGACAATGTCACATTCAGCGAGAAGGTCATTTAACCTGTATTTAGTAGGCAAACACATCAACTTCTGAGATAGCACATAATGCAAACTATTTTCAAATTGGGTTCAGGAATTAGAGTGACAGAATGAATGAACTCCACAGTGGAAGAGCAAACATTTAATGTGGCATGTTCAGCTCTGCTCAATTTGATTAGATGAAACGCCATAGGGTTTTTTTTTTCTGTGCAAGGTGTAAATATTGAACTATAGCTCTAGGCTGTTTGGTGGGCTGTTTGGTTGGTTGGTTGATTAAATAAGGGTTAATAAGGATAACCTGTGTGATACTTTCAACAACCAAATTTATCTCTCTGCTTCACCTAACACAAATTAATAACCAAAGCTGGCATTCTTCAGTACAGCATCTGTGGACACAACAGGTATAATGTGCATCTCATTGAAGATAGTATCACCATTTACATTTACTTAATGTATGTGCATTGTGACCTATTCCCCCCTAAGCCAGCAAAAGCAATGCAAACATGGATTATTTTTCTGGATGCAATTTGCAGATGTATGAAGCTAGGGAATGAAGGGTAGGGTTATTTTGCTGGGGGTGGGGGATCTTTATCCAGCCCAGGTATTTTTGGCAGTGCCCATCAAAATGCCTTGTGTGAAAACCATATGGCACTTCTATTACAGACTTTAAACAGTTAACTCCTAGTTGTTCAAAAATACATATAGGAGTGGAGGTAGGATATCTATAGTGACTAGATGTAATGTTGTGGAGTTTCAACACTTACCTTCCAACGGTCCTGATTTGACAGAGCCAGTCCCAATTTGTCCAATAACCCCCCTTTTCAGCTGCTTTTTAAAATGTCACAGTTTCTCTCCTCTCCTCCTACTTCCCCCCTTTACTCTCAGCTTATTTCAGTTGCTGCAAACAGAATTCAAAAGCAACCTGCTGTAGCCTCTAATAGCTTATCTGCTCTTCCTCATTAATAACTCTTGCCAACTTGACCACACTCTGATGTTGCTTGGCCACACATGACGAGATGAAAACCTGGTTTGTATTAACTATGGTTAGTATTTTTGCAAGCTTGACATTAGTTGTGGTTAAAAACAAACCATTGAAAAAGGAGAGGAGATAATATAAGCTTCTATCATGTTTCTGACCCATGACAAATGGAGTGGCTCATTTTCAGATGACAGAAACAGGCTAGAGCATATTTCTTTGGTCAGAGACCAAAATTCCTTTAAATACAACAAAGCCTATATTTAACATGTACTTGATCATTGGCTTCCATGACACTTTTGGACTAGTTTCATGGAATAGGAGGAATGTATCTCCTTCTAAAAGAGGCTTCAGTTGTTATTGGTTCAGAGAGAGAAAAAATATGAAATCATAATCAGAAAGAGGGAGATAAAAGATTTAGATAGCAAACCAAATCCTTGCAGATAATAGTGAGAGGTCATTATTTATTGGAAAAATTTCAAAACATCTTTTTACTGATAACATCAATTCTTGATAACATACAAAATTAAGCACCATCCCATCAACCAGGTTACAGTAATGGCACAGGGAATTTAAAAAAAAAAATCAACATTTTTCAGGAGCCGGATCTGAATCTTAGAAGAATCTACTCTTATCCTAGTTGATACAAAGTCTGAGATTACTTGTAGCAAGCAGGTGAGCTGGATATAGGACAAAAAAAATAGTAGCAGTTTGCCCAAATTGAGGGGATGCAGTATAGGACTGTAGCAGAAAGGACTGTTTCAATCCCATTTTTATTCACTCATTAATTTCTGTGAGTGACAAAAGTTTTTATATGATAGAATCATAGAGTTGGAAGTGACTACAAAGGCCATCTAATACAACCCCTGCCATGCAAGAATGCACAACAAAAAGCATTCCAGAAAGATGCTTATCCAACCTCTGTTTAAACATATTGAATGATGGATTGTCCACTGCCTTCCAAGGCAATCTTTTGCACTGCTGAACAGCTCATACAGTAAAAAGATTCTTCCAAATGTTTAGGTGGGATCTTCTCTTGTAATCTGAATCCATTAGTTTTGTTCTAGTCTCTGGAGCAGCAGAAAACTAGCTTGCTTCATCTTCTACATGACATCCCTTCAGGTATTAATAATGGCTATCATGTTCCTTCTCAGTCTTCTCCTCTTTGAACTAAACCTATCCAGCTCCCTAAATCATATATCATAAGGCTTGGTTTGCAAACCTTTGAACTTCTTGGCTACCCTTCTCTGGTTTTCAATATCCTTCTTGAACTATGATGCTCAGAACTGAACATAGTATTCCACATCTGACGAAAGTAGAATAGAATAGCACAACTATTTCCCTCTTTCTGGATGCTACACTCTTGCTGATACAGCCCAGATTTTGATTTGGGCTGTTTTGTTTGGTTGATTTTGGTTGCTAAATCACACTGTGGACTCGTGTTTAGCTTGTCATTTCCTAAGATCTTCAGATCTTTTTCACTTTTACTGCTTTCAAGCCAGTACATATATATCACCCATCCAATATTTTTGCATTTCATTCTTTCCTGCCTAAAGATAGTACCTTACATGTATCCCTTCAGAAATGCATTTTGTTAGTTAAAGTTATGAAGTTATGAAGACTTGGTACTACCTAGATCCCTACTTAATACCTCAAAAGGCATCTCTGGGACTGTGATGGTTGGAAAAGTCTGAAAGTAATAGTCCAAAAGTAGCTTTTACAAGCTTTGGGATAGGCAGCCATGAAGTAATTTACCATTCAGAAATCACCTAACTAGACCTTTGCACTGCCTTAAAATATAAGGCTGCCTCCATTATATCCCAATGTGACAACTTCATTTTGTTCAATGGTTATAAAGATCCCATTAAAAATAAAACCCCTCAGATATCAGCACATTTGCCAGGGCACTTTTAAAGCAACCAGAGTAATTTATTTCATATCTGCAAGAGATTCCATATGGTATCTGGAAACTGATATCATGAATTAAAATGAAGATCCCCCCACCACACTTAATATTCTCTCCTCCCCCTTCTGTGTGGTTAATATCAAGCTGAGCAAATACGTTATTAGCCTGGTGCAAATTTAAGTGGTTACTTAATAAGGCAGTGTCAGGTCCTCAAAGATCGTGGTTGGCTTACAATTATAATTTAGTTTGAATTCTAAGCCCCCCGTGAATTCCATGTGTGTGTCTGCCTTATCCTTGTTATATAGTGCAGGTGCAATTTCAGCACTCTTATTTAAAAGTGAGGGCACCATTGTAGGTTGCAGAGTTATTGCTCTAATTCTGTGAAGAAGAAAGCTGCCTGGGGCAGGGGAGGCTTTTATTAATTTTATGTATAATGAGATTCAGTTCAGAATATTTATTTATATAAAGGACAACAACAACATACAACAAAATACAACAAAATCTGAAATCCAGTTTCAGAATAATACCTTTATTAGCCAACCGAAATAAACAAAATACATCATACATTCTTTCAAAACTCCACTGGTTTCCTCATCAGGCAAAAGATGTTTTAAAAGCATATAGGAGAAGAAAGGTGACAATGGTAGAGTCATAAGCCTACAATTTTGTATCAAATGTTGTTTCAGTTGTAGTTACTTTTCTGTTGATAATGTTCAGATTTTAATGCTTGGCTTTTATTGTTCTTTGTCCCTGGTCCCCACATAGTTGGGAGGAGGAGTGGCCTTTGACTTTATTGAGATCGCTCCATATTTACATGGGTGATTTACCCTGAGTTCCCCCCGGACTTACTGCATCCTGTTTTCATGACACAGGGCCAAACCCCAATTTGGCTCTGGTCTGTCTTCATGATGCCAGCACCCAATTCAGGGCTTCTTCCACCTAACCCACATTTTGCTGAGGGTTTTCAGTTGGAGGGTTCAATGACAACAGCAGCTGTAAGTGCAAGATGTTCTGACATCTGAATAAGGTGCCCAGCATCAATAGTATAGCTGGGTGTCTCAGTCCGACCTCAGCAGCAGCGCTGAGTGACAAACAGGGACCATGTGTGATGGCAGCTGCCCATCATTGCTGGGGAAAATTCACAAGGTAAGGAGCTAATATGGGGAGAATTTGGGGGCAGAATAGTGCCGCCCTGCCCATGTTGCATGGTCCCAATCCACCACTTGCTCCTCAGTAGAAATGTAAAGACATGGGATCTCTGATAAGGAATTTTCAACATCTTGTTGGGTATGTCTGTTAACCAGTCTGGATCTGCAAGATAATGTGAAGGTGAAGAAAGCACATTGAAAAAAAATTGTTAGTGTATTTAAAAGATACAGCTAGTATGCAGACAAAACAGCCTCCCCTGTTTACTTATCAGTGATGCAAACAAAGCTGGATTTAAAAATGCCCGGAGGTTGTTTCGCTATGCAGCTCTGTGCCTTCACAACAGATAAGGGAAATCAGAGTGTGAAATAAATGAATACTGGAATGTAGGTATCATCAGCAATTAATATTGCAGAGACTAGATCTCAGGATTTAATGACTACTTGAGCATCCCTTCCCCCTTTACTCCATGGATACTTGTCTATAGAGATGTACCATGGATATTGGGATAACATTTGGATAGTATGATGATATCATTTGGTGATGTACCTCCTTCCTTCCTTCCTTCCTTCCTTCCTTCCTTTCTTCCTCCTCCTCCTCCTCCTCCTCCTCCTCAAATGCCAATTCCTGGTTTGGATCAGCTGTACAAATTGCATTATGTACTACATACTGAAAGGCTAACATTTACAAAGGAAAGGCAGCTTTTCCACTTTTTCTTTAATGTTTAGTATTTTTACTGGTATGGAGCCAGAGGATGCAGAAGGCCTCTTGTGATTCTGAAAAGGTTATGATAACAGGCAAAAATGGACACTTGAACCCAGCATTTCTGTCTGTATAACCTACTGGCTGCATCTGCAATGCAGAAATAATCCATTTTGACACCACTTTAACTGCCATGGCTCAGTGCTATCAAATCTGGGAATTATAGTTTGTTGTGGCACCAGAGGTCTCTGACAGAAAAAGCTAAACATTTCATGAAACTAAAGCTCCCAGAATTCCATAGCATTGAGCCATAGAAGTTAAAATGATGTCAAAATGGATCAAATCAAAAATCAAAAAATGGATTATTTCTGCAGTGCAGATGCAGCTACTGAATTTGTAGGGATTTAGGAAAACCCCAGTGACTCATTTTGGTCTCATGGACTCATTCATTTTCTCACCATACATGAGTACAGTAGCAAAAACAGTATTAAGTGGTAGGTTAGGGATAATTGAGATCCTGGGAATGGACTTGTTGCTCTTTATTTATTTATTTGGTTTTATATGATCAAAACTATGAAGACCCTGGGCTCTTTCATACTACGTGTAGCACTATCATTGAATGCCACGGCTGAATTTTTATGGAATTCTGGACTTTGATGTTTGGTGAGGCACAAGAGCTCCTTGGTTGGAGCCCCTCATTTCTGGTTTCATTTTATGTCTTTATAGGTCTCTCCCCCCACTCTCACTGCAGAAATATATTTTCTTCCAACTTCTTCAATGACCAAAGCCCCACTGTTGATTCTCTTTATTTGCTACAGTATTCACATGGCTTGGTGGCTGATGGAGAGTGAAGGGATTGGAGCTATGTTCCTGTAGCCAGATACAAAGTGATTACATCATATGCGGAGACTTTCAGAGAACCCTGCCCAGCAGATCTCATTGCCTGATGTCACTGGTTTGCATCTGGTAGCCAGACGCTTCTTTGCTCTCCTCTCTCCACCAACCACTGAATGGTCATGGAGTGGCTTCAGCAGCTAAATGCAGGAAGATGTGAGAGGGATGATATAGTATAGTTCTGTTTGTGGAACTATTACATTATGCTGTACCAGATGGGATCTTAGCCAATAAAAGTTTATGGATGCATGGCAATGAACCACAACTAACTCAGCTATTGGAAAGACAATCAATGGTGCATTCCTATGAATATATGCTCCTACCTCTGTTCAGGCATTCACCTGAACATGTGGATGGTTAAAACTGGTGAAAGGGAACATGAATGTGCATGATCTTTCATAGACTTAAGTTTGCTTCCTCACCAAATGCCAACCTCTTTCTTTCAGTTAGTCTCAAAGGTGCTACACAATCTCTCTACATACTGATTCTATGGACTGTTACCAGCAGTGGAGCCTTAAAATCCGAATGTGCATGGCTTTCTCTCATGACCCTAACAAATGGCCTGATGGAATAGGTGACCAGAGTTCTCCATTGACGCAAAATGGAGACGTCACGTACGCTAGTGAAACATAGATCAAAGAGGCCCAAATGGAGTTGCCAACAGAAAGTCATTCACATCTTTGGGGCAGATTTATTGCTAGGATGTTTTTGCCAGACCAGAACCATCCTCATACTGGATGACCATTAGCACCTTGGATCAAGATCAAGCAATCTTTAATATGTAGATTTGGTTTTACTTTGAAGTGTGGTAAACAACTTTCTGCCTAAGGCAAGATTTTGCCTATTTAAGATCCCCCAAATTTTTGTCAGTGTTCTATGTTAGAATCCAGGCATACTTCACGTTTGTCTGAGATTCTGATATAGTTCCAATCCCCCCTCCCCCCCCCTTTCCATGTTGCTGAGTCTGGAGCACCGCCAAAACAGGTAAATCTTGCCATTAGAAAGTCTCATGTTATCTATCTAATGCTAACCTACTATATTCTTGAGTTCTTGTGAGATTGTGTGAGTGTTTGCTTGTCTTATGTGTGTATGAACAATAAACATTAGTCAGTTTTCATAAAACTTGTCTTTGTTGACCTATTATTACCTTGGCAACCTTCATATAAACAGGACTAGAGACTGCTACTCTGTTTGAGCTAATGATAAATTCCCCAGACCAAGATCTCCTTATTTCAGGACTAACAAGGCTATATCCATGAATGTGCATGTAAGACCTATACACCCTGAAGTAGATTAGACTTTTTGAGTGTCCAGCTCTATAACCACATTCATCTTCATTCAGCCTTTTACAGTACTGTCCTTTTGCTCCAAGGATGGTTATGATGGACAGTATGAATATGCAGTGGATTGCAGTTTTGGTCAAGAAGCAAATACACCAATGGCTAAAGAAACAAACCAAGGTTTTCTCATAATAACTGAATTAAAGATAGTAAAACTTTCTGAGCTAACATTGAATACTTTTTTACTTTGCTAGTAGATGTGAGAAAATATAAGGGGAGGGGGCTGAGAAGGGGGAAAGAGCTCTAATAGTATCAATTTACACCTCTGCAAGATTATGGTAGGTGTATAAGAGATGAGGAGAGTTTGGGTCACTGAAAAGTACTTCACTCTGTTTCTACTGCTAATATAACAGATTGTGTTTTATAGATTATAGCAAAGCCTATGATTGTCCAGAACATGAAAAAATATGGATTGTTCTTAAAGAAATGGGACATTGTATTGTCCTCATGCATAATCTGTACTCAGGACAAGAGTACAAGTTCAGTCAAAATATAGAGAAACGGAATGATTTCCAATTGGCAAGGAGATCAGGCAAGGCTTGTTTAATTTGTTTGCAAAACATATCATACATAAAGCAGGATTAAACTCATAGGAAGGAGGCAGGAAAATTGGGGGAAGGAACATCAACGATTTCAGATATGGTGATGATACCATACTACTAGCAGAAAATAATAAAGACTTGGAACGGTTATTGAAGAAAGTCAAGGAAAAAGTGAAAAGGCAGGTTTAATGTGGACTGCTAAAAAGACAACTAAATGAGTCTAGAGAAAATCAAGCCTGAACTCTTGCTAGAAACTAAGAAGACTAAACTGAGAATGTTGTACTTTGGCCATATCCTGAGAAGACATGACTTCCTAGAAAAGATATTAATGCTTGGTAATATAGAAGTCAGTAGGAAAGACTACATTGCGGATGGATAGACTCAATAAATGAAGACCTGAGTATGCAAGATCTGTAGATGATAGGGTGACTTATTCGTGGGATCACCATAAGTTGAAATTGACTCATGGCAGTTAACAACAGCATCTTTAAATGTCGGGCATTGTTGCATTTCCAGTAGTTAAACATGGCATTCCTTATCCTTTCTTTCCTCTGAAGATTAAAGCACAACACACCCAACTTTTAACACTATTCTGCCATGTGATTAAACACCAGCCAAAGGCCCACAAAAATATAAAGGTCTTAACCTTCTAGTAAAAAGATGGCAGGGAGGGAACTAACTTAATCTCCTGTGGAAGGGAGTTCCACAGCCTGGGAATAGCCAATGAGAAGACTGTTACCCGTGTGCTTGCCAAATTTTCCTTTGATGGCGATGGGACCAAAAGAAAGCACCCCAGTGAAGGTCTTAAAACCTGGGTTGGTTTGTACAGAGAGATGCAGTCTTTTAGACAATCTGTATTCAAGCCATATGGCACTTTAAAGATCATAACCAGCACAATTTGGTTACTCTTCTATGCCCCTTCCCCATGACCCAATCATTTGGTGGTTTCCAAGCTTTTGTATAGAATCCCCCCCCCCCGCTCTAATATTATGAAATGTTTCTCCTAAGATTACTTTCTATACTGCTGGTGCTTTCTCCTTCTTCTTCCATTCCCCCCTCCCCACATTTGAGATACAGGAACCCCTGAATATTGCTGCTGTTAATCTTTATTACGTCATACCAGCAAAACTGAAGGAAGAGCAATAGCAAACGGTTTACAATGTGTGAGCTGGCTGCCCCCAACAAACTGGGTACTCATTTAGTGACCTCAGAAGGATGCCAGCCTGAGTCAACCCTGAGCCCATGGCTTGTATTGAACTTATAGCCTTGTGGTTTGTTAATGAGTGGCTGCAGTAAAGGCATTTAACCATGGCGCCACCAGGGCCCCATCATGACCTCCTCTGACATGCATCTGATGTAAAATAACAATCTTGTTTCTTTTGTGTTCATCTTGGGCCAATCAGTAGCACTAACAGGGAATATGTTCTTAGGCTTTGCTCTCTACTTGTAATTCAGCCTTGTTGTTGTTGTGAGCCTTCAAGTCATTTCCAACTTATGGCAACCTAAGCAAACCTGTTGTGCAGTTTTCTTGTCAAGATTTGTTGAGACAAGGTTGGTCATTGCCTTCCCCTGAGGCTGAGAGCATGTGATGAGCCCAAGTGAGTTTCAGAGCCAAACTGGGAATCAAATCCTGGTCTACAGAATCCAACACTCAAACCACTAAGCCTTTCCTCCTAGTATATATCATGCTGAATTTCTTTAGTCTAATCATATGACAGATAAGACTGCTATTTCCTTCTGCCTAGGCTTTTGTATGAGGTAAGTTTTCTTATGTCTGAAAATCTCCAGTCTGAAAAGCCATACAAAACTGCATTTTCCCTAATGGGCCATCACTTCTGAACATTTGATGTTCTTTTCTTATTGTCTTCTTTGCTCTATCTCAAACCTTATTCTTTCCCCCTGAAATGAACATTATTGATCTACTTATTAAATACTGTCAGCCTAGTATGAATTTTTCACATAAGCACTGACATTAAAAAAAATAATGACAATGATGATCTATCTGCAGCAGAGGACTCTAAAGACCAGCTTCATCAAGAGGTTTTTGATGGATTTCAGCTAAATAGTTTGGTGTACAAAAGGCTTGTACCTCCTTTGCAAAATGCCAACCATTGATTATATTTCTTAGAAAAATGGTCCAGTCAATAAATGATTATGTTTGCTGAACATTCAGGCCATTGAACTTTTCTTTTGCACTTTCCCTTCACTATCAGCTTAAAAAGGGGGCTCAATTCACTTAGAAAGTCTACACTTAAAAAAAAAAAAGCTGTTTTTAAAGATTCAGAAATTCACCATTTATACTGAGATACATAGTCATATTTATTTATAGCATGTTGTTAAAGCACAGGTGGGTGACTCAGAAACACTGAATAGGGTGAACTCTCCTTAATCTGAAATAAGGTTTAGCTTTTTTAGCATGGGTGAGGCAGGTTAATACATTTCTAGCATTTCTACCTCATAATTAGGGATGAAAGAATCACCCTTTTTTGCTTTATCCCACTTATACGTATTTATTTCATTTTCTGGAATTCAGCTTGTGAAGAAATTTTTGTTTTGTCAGGTTCTTCTCATAGCCAAGCTGAACAAAATTTCTAACCACCAAATCCAATAGGTACAGCTATTCCCAGTATGGAGACAACATTGTTAAACACACTTGAAATACAGCTTTTCAAGATGAGAAGACTAGGGGCAGGGAGTTAGATGTGCACATCTTAAATTAGCATCACAAACATGGTTGAAGAAACAAAGAGTAAAGCCAGGTTTTTAAAACATGAGAAGCAAGGTCAGTCCCTGTTGGTACTTGGATGGGTGACTGCCAATGAATACCAGGTGCTGTAGGCCATGTTTCAGAGGAAGAAATAGGCAAAACTACCTCTAAGAATTCCTTGTCTAAGAAAACCCTATGAAATTCATGGGGTCACCATAAGCCAACAGGTGACTTGAAGGTATGTGTTGTATATATGAATGCCTTTTGACTAACATTTCAATATGAGACCCTGGAATGATAATCACAGGCACCCTTACCTAGGATTAAATTCCACGTGTTTCTGTGACTTCTGTCCAAAGGTTACAATTACAGTAATAGAGATAACATACATTTCATGGTGGTAAGGGACAAATAATTTCCTTTTCCTGTGTGATCTTGCACATACATGAAATAAATCATTAAACTGCAAAGTGGAAAGAGAGAGAGAGAGAGAGAGAGAATAAAGTAACAACCTTAAACATGATCACAGATTTTCCCCCAATAGACAAAGATGTCACTGCATACATAATATGCTATAATTAATCCTTTCATGATTCCCTGTCTACACTGTACAATATAACTATAGGTTGTCTGTCACCTAGTGATTTCTGCAGGTGAGCAATTATCATGATAATTAATAGTTAGAAAAATTGCCAGGACAACCCCATCATGTTCCACATAAGGCACACTTGCTATTTATTGTGTGAGCTTCGGGGTTCTCATGCATTGCCATCAGAAATTCATATTTTCCCCATCTGATTCTCCAAGCCGCATGTGCTGATGACACCACTTTCTCACATTTTATGAAGAGAATGCGCTTTATGCTAATCCTTGTCAAACAAACAAATATTAAATGTAAGCGATATTGGAAATATCACTATGAGCCTCTGATAAGTGTGAAGTGGAACATTTTTAGGGCACAAAAAGACAAATATCTTCTTGGTCTGACAGAGATCATAACAGAACCATACTTCCAAGGCATTAGGGGAATGGACATTTTATTTGCTTGGAACACTGCACGGTGGCTTAATTGTTTAAAATGGGTAAACAGCAGTTTTCACATCAGCATTTTGTTTCAGTAAGAACCATTGCTTAGATGAAATTTAACTACTGCTCAAGTATTTATAAGTATAAGATGAACTTGCTATTTTGAAGTAGCCATTCAACCATTTGCATATATACAGACATGTATGTGTTATCTAAAGCTTTGACACTTCTGCTTCCTTCATACTGCTTCCATGGTGCATTTTCATTTATTATGGGTCACATCTAAACTGGGAATGGAAATCCTGAAGATGACATTAGACTTCCACTCCCAGCATTCTTCACTCTTGGCTGTTTGGACTAGAACTGCTGGGAGCTGCAGTACAGCATCTGGAGGATCTGCAGTACAGCATCGTGATTTACAGCCCTGATCTAAACTCAGTGATCATTAGAGCAGACCTGTTGAAATCAGTTGACCTGCCCTAAATATAACTGTCTGGATAGATGATGCTACCATGATTCTCTTATTACTATTTCAGGGGCAATTGCAGTAGCTCTCTTTGGTGGAGGAGGGTGATTGGAAACCCTTCAATTGAGGTTCTCCAAGACTGAAATAGTATGTTTTGGGGATCACATTTGGTCATTAGCAACCATAACCATGAATTCCCAACATTCATGAGATTGTAAATTCAGCTTATGATTTCATAACCACTTAACAGGATGCCAGAGCTATTGCTTTCAGCACTAAAGATGCTGTTTCCAGTGCTATTTCCTGTGCAGAAAATTCTTCTTTCTGTGCGAAACAATCTTGTAAATTTTGCATAGAATAAGTCCCAACAACAAAGATCCATGCCAGTCTATGATACTTCTCATAAGGATTTCTCAATACTTGAGAAACACATTTTTGACCATGTTTTCAAATAATTTTGAATAGTCTTTTCTTTCTAATCTTTATTGACTGAACCTATTAAAAATGCTGCTTGCTGTTGGCTGACTGTAAAAATGGTGCAGTGGAATAGCGAACATGATGTATTTGTCCTTATGTCTTGCCTTTGACAATAGCTGTAGCATGTTGGCATATGCCAGGACAAAACAGTCTTTGAACAGGTAGTGTTAAATGTAAGAGGAAAAAGAATTTTTTATAACCCTTCTCCTTTATTATTTTTTTGAAGTTCCTTTTCCTACCTTTGAAAAACAAAGTTCAAGATGGACAGTTTTATTAACCTGTATATAGACATCACGTGTTTGGCTGACAGCCTTGAATGACAAGCACTTTATTTCACGTGCCTCTGGCTGTTATGGCAAATTTCACACTTAGGAAAATAGCAGTGCATCAAAGGTCAATGTTGGTAGAGTAGGAACTAAAGCCTAGGATAGCATTGGGCTGCACACTGTAATATAGCAAAAATATAAAAGATTTACTGTACAAGAAGATAAGCACTTCTCCCTTTGGCTTGCAATGTTTTGGGTATCTTAGGAGCCTTGAAGGCTGAGAGGCAAATTCCACCACCATTAATGGAATTTGGGCAAAAAAGAATCACCGGCAGTTGGACAGCCCAAAACGCAGGCCATTAGGCCACAGTAATGGTTCAGGTACAAGGTATTTCAGCCCATGCTAGACCTCATCTGGAATATTTTGTCCAGTTGTGGGCACCACTGTTCAAGAATGATACCAACAACAAGTCCATAGAAGGGCAATCAAGAAAATCAAAGACCTGAAAACAAAACTTGGCTGGCAACCAGAGCTAGCTAAGAACTATGACAGCCATCCTTGCAATCTTCACTTGCACTCATGGGAAAGACAACCAAGATGATCAGAGGTCTGGAAATAAAGCCTCATGGGGAGCAACTTAGAGTGCTGGGTATATTTAAGCTTGGAGAAAGAAGACTGAGAGATGAGATGACAGCTGTCTTTAAATATCTGAATGGATGCCATGTTGGAGAGGGAGCAAGCTTCTTTTCTGGTGCTCCAGAAAAAGAACACAAAGCAATGGGATCAAATTACAAAAATAGATACTCCATATAAACATTATGAATAACTTTTTTAAAAAAAAACAAACCTGTATATGCTGTTTAACAGTGGAATAGACTGCCTCAGAGTTGATGGACTCTTCATCTCTGGGCATCTTTAAACAGAGGTTGGTTGGTAAACTTTCAGGAGTGTATGGCTGGGGTTTGGACTATATTATACACATATAAGGTTACAACACTATAAATACTACAAACATTACAAACAAAACAAAAAGAAAACTTCATCTATTTCTACTTCTATATATACAAAAACTACAAACTACTAGTAGTATACGAATTAATAATGATGGGGTTAAAAAATAGAAGTACTGTATAATGTCTAGATCAAGAGAAGTAATAGTGCCACTCTCTTCTGCTTTGGTCAGGTCTCACCTGGAATACTGTGTCCAGTACTGGACACCACAATTCAAAAAGGATGTTGACAAGCTGGAACGTGTCCAGAGGAGGGAAACCAAAATGGTGAAGAGTCTGGAAAGCATGTTTTATGAGGAGAGGCTTACGAAGTTGGGTATGTTTAGCCTAGACAAGAGAAGGTTAAGAGATGACATGGAAACCCTGTTTAAATATTTGAAGGGGTGACATATTAAGGATGGTGCAAGCTTGTTTTCTGCAGCTCCAGAAAGTAGGATCTGGAGTAATGGATTCATAGGAAAAGGGATTACACCTGGATATTAGGAATTAAGAGCTGTTCGACAGTGGAACATATTCCCTCGGAGTGTGGTAGAGTTTCCTTCTTTGGAGGTTTTTAAACAGGGGCTGGATGGCCATCTCTCGGGAATGCTTTAATTCTCTGTTCCTGCATAGCAGGGAGTTAGACTGGATGGCCCTTGAGGTTTCTTCCAAATCTATGGCTCTATGATTCTATTATTAAATTATTTCCAATTTGCCACTATATAATTTTAAAACAAAATTTCTAATAGTAATATTGATTATTAATAGAGAACATACTACTTTACATTCTGTAAATCCTAAATGTAACAACTCTCCCAATTTCTTCTTCCAGTAGTCAATCACTAATTTCCATTTATCTTTTTTTAAAAAAACCCTCTATAGTTCCTACTCTTATAAGATTAGTCAATTTATCCATTTCTGCAAATTCATTAAGCTTTGTAAGCCATTCGTCTTGGGAGGAAACAACTGAGGCCTTCCAATGTTCCGCATGCAACAAGCTTTTAAATTTTGGGATTTATTTCCTTCTCCCCTCTCAGCACTTTCCAATTTACTGTAAGCTAATTTTTAAAGTATGTTTTCAAGTCTATTTGGAAAGTGTTTCATTCCATGTAACTTTGGGTGATAGATGTTTTGTTAATGGTTCCATAGGTAGCAGTTTCAATGTTCAAAGTTATTTAATTCCACTCACTGACATGTTGCTTGATAAATCATGCAGTTGATAGTTTTATTAAAAGTAGAAAGTTGAATGCACAGTGATTAAAACCCTTTCGATGGCTGAAATGCTGTGCAAAAAGATGTTTCTTCCCAGTCTCCTCTGTTCATCCCTGGTATTATGACAATGACTAGTGTTCTCTTGGTTGCTAGAAACAGGTATCAGACATTTTGGGATGATCGTCTGAATTTACTGTGCTGGGAAAGCAGTTTAAGCCATTTTTTAGGTTTCACCCCAACCCCAACACCATGTTCAGTTTGGGGTCCCTTAGTGTAGCTTCCAAGGGACCCTTTGATACCCTGCTATGTCAACAGAGAAATAAGGGATTATTCAGACAATTAAATTAATCTAGGATGAATCCTGGTTGAATCTCCATTGTTCACATACATACCAAATGCACCTGATTAGGGGCGGAGGGCTGCTAAAAAAATCCCATTAATCCAGGATGATACCAGGTTTTCTCCCAAGTTTTTTTTTAAAAAGATCCACATTGTTGGTAGCGTGAATAACTGATGAGAATAGGCACAAGATAAAACTGTGCACACCTTGAATGTTTTCTGCATGCATTCACATTGTTGACTCCATCTTTATTTGAATGTCTGCATGTTGAGCAACTTGCAGAGATACTAATCGATGCAGTTCTGTAGTGTGAATACCAAACCCACAATGCGCGAGTGAGATAATTTGCATCATTGCACTAAAAGAATGACATCCAAATGACCCCTAAGATTTTTTTGGTCCTATGTGGAACAACCCTTTGTGAAGCACTCCATTTTTTGCTTAATTGATTGACTGATCACATTTATATACTGACGGGCAAAAAATGGCACCCTTGCCCATTCCATGTGCAAAAAGACAACTGGATTGGCAGTTGAAATTTTCTTCAATGCTGGTTATGGGATATTCCCTTACATCACACTGGATGGAAACAGGTTGGTTTAAGGTTTGCAACAAAGCTGTCTTGTTACCTTACCTCGTCTGTTCCTGAGATGACTGCCCCTTGTGCCAGAACTTTGATAGAGAGAATGCTGAACTACTTTGGATTGCAATAGCATTTCAGTAACTATTGAGGCAATGGAGATGACTACATGCCGCTTTTAAGTAGTCAAATAGCACCTTTGGTGATTCTTATCACATAGCGTTGCCTCTGATCCATTACTGCTGTGTGGTTAGGGTATCCTTTTTCACTGACAGGGGGAACCCATCAATAGCTCTCAGTCGTGTGGCAATTCTGAGGACTCCACAAATGCAAAATGTCACTGGTGCAGCAGTTGCAAAATCGCAAGTCACATAGTGTCACAGTCTCCTCCTTTCCTCCTGTCCCCTTTCCTCTTGCTATTCCAAAACAGCCTAACACAGTATTTAAATTTTTTTTATTATTATTTTTTAAAAAAACCTTAAACTGCATTACCACAACTGCAAAATTGCATTAAAAATAAAATAAGACAAAACAAAAGGCACACTGGGTAGGGCATAGAGCAGGGAGGTGGGGTTAGAGGAATGCAGAAGAGAGTGTGATGGTGACAGCAGTCTCAATTGTGTGCTTGTGCAGATGTGAGGTAATGGCAGCTCACAAAAACAATATGTTTGCATTTCCATTCATTTGCATGAAATAATTGAGAATGGGGTTTGTGTGCCCTATAACTTTAACTAACTCATATCATTAAATAGAAACAGGTAAACTTTGCGAGGGGCAAGCTAATCTTTTAAGTACAAGAAAACTGCCCTTATAAACCACCAAACAAAGGCAGATTGACTGTTTTAAACAAGTTTAAAGGGCAAGCAGCTCATGTTCAGAGCAATTCTAACTATTAAAATACAGTTTGCCATTTTTTAAAAAAAAATTATAAGCATTTAATAACCACATATTAAATCTCCTTGCTAATGACTTACCAGTTTTAAATACTTCACAGTAATGATTTATATAATTTGAAGTGGTTATTTTCCATACTTCATTACTTTTCCCCAAATGATCATTGATTTGATAATTAGTTGATCTTTTAAAGCCTGAAGACATGATGTCCTTGAAAATATTTTAAATGTCTTGTTCAGGGCAAAAATAAATTAACAACTTCTGCATGCTATTCACTGGCAATTTTAGGGAATTTTATCTATCGTTGACTATGAGTCTTTTTATCATTTTAATGGAGTTAGACACAACCCTATGAAATCAACACTGCAGCCATATCTATTTTATCTAACCTAATAAAAAGTGTTTCTGTGCTCAGAACGTAGCCATAATACACCTTGGATTGAACCCAATCTTCCCTGTGATATAAAACTCTCCAGATTTTTCTTTTCTCTGCCATATATTTACCTAGTGCATTGGATGAAGAAATAGTGGGCATGCTTATCAAATTTTCAGATGATAACAAATTAGAAGTAACTAGTACCCCAGAAGACAGGATCAAAATTCAAAATGACCTTAATAGATTTGAAAGCTGGGCAAAAACTAACAAAATGAATTTCAGCACAGAGGAACCATGTACAATTGCAGGCAACGCAGTGGTATTTAGGACTTTGGAAGAGACAAAAACTAGAGAGCACCAAATGGAATCCACAGGAAAAATTGGAGACATATCTCAAAATGCTCAGTAGATGGGTGTTTTATTATAGAGAAAAATCAGTGTGGTTTAGCTTATAGGCTGAAAGGTGTCAGGCTTTTTCTATAAAGTAGCCATCTATTGAGCACTTTGAATTTTACCTGTAAGTTATTAGGATTTTTCCTGTTCACTTGGAACACTGTTTCAGGCACTTAGCTGGACAAAGATACAACTGGGCATGTTATGTTGCATGCATACATCGTTCTCCTATTCATATTGCATCTCTGCCTAGATATGTGACTGAACTAAAGCATGGTTTCCACTCTTTAGCAGTGTCGATGGGAAAGGTTTTTCTTTCCATGGGGTAGTCTTTCACTGGCTTTAAATCACATAGCTTTTGATTAAGTTGGAACAAAAAAAATGGTCTTGATTTGACTTTGATAGAGCTATGCTCATTTGCTTCACTGAGTTTACTGAGAGCAAATCACAGCCTGTTTTATGATTTCATGTTGTTATATGACCTCAAGTCATTTTCTAAAAAAAACAACAAAATAACCCAAACCAGTCAAGTTATCTGGCAGGTTTCACCATATGCTTTTCTTTTTTCAAAAAAGGGCATTTGAAATGTCATTTTTACTTGTGTCAGAATAGGCCACATGCCATGATTGCAATAACTCATGCCAGAGCACTTGCTCAAAGAGGGATTGTGTAATTCTTGTTTTCTACCTGCCAGGTCTACCATTTTCATTGTAAAAGGCAGGCCTACTCAATGAAAAGTGAAAGAAACATCTAGTAAAGTACACAAGTCTGAATTTGGCTCTCTTCATTGGAATTCACCTGACCTAGAGCCAAGGACTGGATTGCTAAAATGTACAAAGTGTTGCCCTCTAAATGCCTAATCTTCTTAACAACATTGTATGGGCTATTAGGAAAGAGGTAGAATTGAATGATCTGATCAATTTTTTTTTTAAAAAAAGCTGTCTGTTGGAAACCTTTTAAGAACTTGATTGTAATATCAGAGGCCTCCATAGAAGGATGTGATTGTGCACAATTGTACACATCATATGTTTTGTGCAAAGGAGACCTGAAATAAACCAGTGTAATGTCAGTAGGATTCTGACATTATTTTCTCTGACAATGCATACTTTCTTTCTGAGAATTAATTACTTCATAGCTCATTTCTGAAAATTCGTTATGTAAAGGTTGTAGGAGTATGATGTTGTACCAATCATGGTAGTTATAGTAGAATTTCTCCAAATATATCTTCTCATTCATCAAAATGGTGAATATGTCTTTTACTCCTCACAGGTATTTTAAAGAGAATGGTACCTGTGAAGGATAATAGGCTCTATGTAGCACTTTGCATACATTATTTTGGCATAATCCTTAAAATAACCTTATAAAACAGGTTAATATTATTATTCTCAAACTGCAAGTAACAGCTGAGGTTAAGTACACTTCCCAAAGTCAGTTAATACATTTGTGACAATGGCAAGATCTGCAACAGGGTCTTTCTAATTGTTAGTTTAGTCATTTAGTCATTGTGCTATGTGTAGGATTAATGCATAGACTTCTGGTGTCATAAAATGTAAGCATTACCCCTTAATGTTGGTCTCATGTTCTTCAAAGTAGGCTGAGCTCCTATATCCAGGAGATAGAGCATAATTGTATGCTCAAAGAATTATGCAGCATTTTTGCAACACAACTTTACTGGTGAGTTATGATATTGTGCAATGCAACACCCATCTAAATGTCCATGTGCCTACATGAAAATTTAGGTAAAATGCAAATGCACAGCCACATGTAACAGATATACAACCCTGCTTCTGCAATGTTGAACCATTCTTCATCAATCAAAAATGTCCAGCCATTTCCATGGGAACTTATGTATGCAAACATTACCCACAGGATTCTGACCAAGATCCCTAAGTACTGTCGAAGGCTTTCATGGCCGGCATCCATAGGTTTTGTGGGTTTTTCAGGCTATGAGACAGTATTCTAGAAGAGTTTGTTCCTGATATTTCACCAGCAGCTATGGCTTCCATTTTCAGAGAATGCTGGAATGGAAGGGAGTGGGGTATATATGCTGTTGGTTGAGAGGAGGTGATTTGCATGTTAATTTGTGTATTGTTCTGTTGTTAAATGGCAAGGCTTACAGGGTGTCCATTTACTTTATGATCCATTGTCTGTTCGGAATCCCCTTCACCCTGGGTGGTTTTCATTTGCATTTGCTGGGTCCTGATTTTGTTGTGTTTCAGTACTGGTAGTCGAACTCTGTAAAAAGAGTTTTGTTTTTTTCATGTTGAAATTATCCAGGTGTTTATGTTTATATATAGGGACCACTAAACACAGTGTTTAAACACGAATCAAGGAACACAAGAGACCCTGCTGCCTGGGTCAGCCAGAAAAATCAGCAGTAGCAGAACATGTTATAAACCACCCTGAGCATAAAAATGTTGTTTCAAAACACTGAAATTCTGGACCATGCCAACAACTATCAGATCAGAATGCACAGAGAAGCCATTGAAATCCATAAACACCTGGATAATTCCAACATGAAAGAAGAAACTCTTAAAGGAAACTAGTTTGGCTACCAGTCCTGAAAAACACCAAAATCAGGATCCAGGAAATGCAAATGAAAACCACCCAGGTGAGGGGGATTCCCAGCAGACAAGATCATCGAGTAAATGGACACCTTGTAGGCCTTGCCATTCAACAAGAGAACAATACACAGATTAACATGCAAATTACTTCCTGTCAACCAACAGTATATATAGCCTTCCATGTATATGTGTGGTGTGGTGTGGTGTGTGTGGGTATGTGTGTGTATGCATACACACACACACACACACACTTCCAGGCCAAGAGTATATACACTCTTCCATGCCAACATTCTCTGAAAATGCCAGCCACAGCCGTTGGTGAAATGACAGGAATAAGCTCTTCTAGAACATGGACAAATAGCCCGAAAAAACCACAAAACAAAACAAAACAATAACGAAAACAAAACTATCCCTAAGTACTGTTCAGTGTGTTGTATGGATACTTGATGACATTAACTATGGCATATCACAACACATTTCCCAGTTTATGAAGAATAGAACATGGAGGGAATTCAGTGTCTAGGAATGCCATAATAAAGAGAACACTAAAGGTAGAAGCAAAATAGGATGTGTCACCAAAAGACTGAGTCTCTTATTAAAAGATAAGGATGGGAATAGATGTCAGAGCCCCTGTCATCACTTATTGTAAGTATTGGCACCTTGGGGCACAGGTTAAATTTATCAATGGGATGGGAAAGACCATTGTGTAATAATTTATTGCATGGAGCTGAAAAAGAGGGAAAGAGAGTCAACATGGAAGATATCTCCAAACAAGTTAAATCTTAGCTTTGATCATTATGGCCACAACTGCCTGTGTGCAAGTCTGCAGTTAAGATCAGGCCTGCGTAACTTTGATTTGTCAAACCAAAAATTGATTATCAGGCATATATTAGGATCTATCAGTTCAGGTACTACTTCCTCACTTTTGCATCTGCCAGGAAACTACTCAAAAAGTGTGTCAAACCACCATCCACAGTCAGTAAGCTGTGTTCAGATAGAATAGGGAAACACTAATTGAGAAAACATTATTTCAATTGTCTTTCTTGAACCTGGCACCTTCCAGGTATGCTGGGGTGTGACTCCCATAATTCTCCATTTACCATAGCAAAAAGACACCAGGTTTGCAACAGTAAATGTAGGAGCTAATTGTGGGGAAATCTCTGAAAGCTTTCTTGGTCTTCATTCATATATTGACTTTTTGGTTCACTGTTTTTTGGAGATAATTTTCTTGTTATATACAGTAAACTCTATTTGCTAGGGCCTGTGGAGGTCACCTCACAGTTGGTGATAGTCTCTTGAAACCTTGAAAATCTCTGTGCTTAACCCTGAATTTGGCAGACATTTGAAATGAAAAGACATCAGTCACCTGTGTAGTTGACAAGAATGAAGAATCAAGATCCTTTCTTCCCCACAAAAGATATTATCCTACAACCTAGATGTGACCTACGATCTTCAGACTAATTTATCTCAGACAGGTTTTGATCTAGTGCTCATCTGTAACCATTAGCAACTGAGAGCAAAATAATATACTGCTGAGATGGCTTTTGCAATAAAAGAGGAGAAAAAATAATTTCTAGTCAATTTGGT
This sequence comes from Urosaurus nigricauda, assembly GCA_034509955.1. Classification (NCBI taxonomy): domain Eukaryota; kingdom Metazoa; phylum Chordata; class Lepidosauria; order Squamata; family Phrynosomatidae; genus Urosaurus; species Urosaurus nigricauda. Next base: position 112,425,029 of record JAOEGL010000006.1, read on the forward strand.
TTTATTTTGTATTCTTGGTAATAAACGTTAAGCATGGCATCTCTTCTCACTGTGGCCCACTCATCCATGGAAGCTGTAGTATCAGTCAGTCTGACCTCAGGAACAGCAATGCCACAAAAACATTTTGACAGCAGTTACTACAATGGTGTGTATTGCTAGAGTTATATTGTCTGCAGCTGTTGCCACACTGCAAAATTAATGCAGTTTAACACCACTTTAACGTTCATGGCTCCATTCTGTGGAGTCTATCCCATACACAATCTTTTTGACAGATAAAGAAAGACCTTTCTTTTCTGCTAGGCACTTGATGAGTGATTATATAAGATCCATCTTGCACAATGTGCTGTATATTGCTAACTGTTGTACTGGTGTGTGTGTGTACTAACAATATCTGTTTTAACCTGGCTTTAATTTTTCCCCTGATTTAATTGTGTTATTTTTGTATTTTTTTGGACTTTTAATGTTTTTTTAATAATTATTGTATGCTGTTTTGAGTCCCAACCTGGGAAAAAGACGGGATAGAGATGATGATGACGACGACGACGACAATGATGATGATGATGAATAAATAATGCCACCCTGGCAACTACAGCTCCTTTCCAGCTCCCAGAATACACTTCTTTCTGAATTCAGATACCAAATCCAGCCCCTTCCTTAGGATTTCCCCGCCAACTGGACCAAAATAATACTCATAAATATTTATCTTTTAGTTTTGCTTTCTTTTCCATCTAGTTTTTATTGCTCTCAATCCACCCCAAAAAAGAAGAAACGTATGCAATTTGGTATTTCTTCCCCCTAACAGCAAAAAAATTTGTCCCTATCCAAGCAAGGCAAAATCAGTAGATAAGCACATTCCCAGAATTGACAGAGAACCATGTACTTACTATATGAATATTAGAACTGAGTCATTTCCTTAAAAAACAAAAGAAAAACTAAACTCTTAATTTAACACTAACATTGTAGAAAACATGGGGATTCCAACACAAATTTGGAGTTATGAACTGAAAACAAAAGGGTTGGATGTTTTAATTTTTCTCTTTTACTTTCTTCCACATTCTTATTTTATTAAAAAAATCTCTTGAAACAGGATATAAAGAAATTTGAAATATTCATGAAGTCTTCTAAAAATAAACTGAAACAAAATTCTTAGCCCATCCTTATACTCAAAAAGCCCATCCCAGTTTTTACATAACATATGAGCATATCATTTTATTGGCTAAAACAAGCAAGAACATGAGAATGATACTATTAGCATACTCAGCATACTCTGCACTGTGTAGAAGCTTCCATATTTTCATACCTTGAACCAGGCATATCCTAACGTCCTGTTAGAACATCAGGACACTTTTCCATGGGAAAGACACATAGATCAAAAAACAATAGATCAAGGGGGAAAGTGTCAAGGTAGGATTAATCTTGAACATCAAGAAAACAAAAGTAATGGCCATGGAAGATCAATAGAATTCATCCTAGATAACAAGAAAATTGAAATAGTCAAATAGTTCCCATACCTTGGATCAAATAATGATCAGAACAGAGATGGCAGTCAAGAAATTAGAAGACCAAGATTGGAAAGGGCAGCAATGAAAGAATTAGAGAAGATGTCAGTCTGAATATGAAACTGAGAATGATCCAAGCCATTATATTCCCCATCACATGTATGGATGTAAGAGATGGACAGTGAAGAAAGCTGATAGAAAGAAAATAAACTAATTTTAGAGGTGGTGCTGGAGTAGAGTACTGAAAATACTGTGGATGGCCAAGAAGAAAAATAAATAGGTTCTAGAAGAGATCAAGCCTAAACTCCCCCTCAAAACCAGGATGAATAAACTGAGGCTGTTGTACTTTGGAAAAGACGCTGGCCCATTTTAGATTGGCAAAAAGAGGTGTGTTGATGGCTGCATGAAAGCCCAGCCTTTAGATGAGAAAAAGGGAAAGTGTGCCATGAAAACACTATTTTGGAGTTTTAAGGGAGAAGAAGCGCCTTTAAAAAGTAGCTTGATTTCCCCACTACTTTTTTAAAAAGGGCTCAACATTGCTATTGCATCTAAAGGCTAAGGTGTAGTTGCACGGTTAAATGGGGCTCTGTCTCTTTAAAGCACCCATTTAAAGGCAGCGATACAGGTGCGGATCATAATGGATCGTGGGTTGGGAGCATGCATGGTGTGGACTTCACTTCTAATTAAAACGCTCAATGCTCTGCAGGTGTAAAAGCTGGGGTTTAACCGCGAAGATTTTTAAAGCTCCCAAACCCTAGCTCCAGCCCTAATCGGAACCCTAGACATGCGCAGTAGGGACTCTGGGATGCCAAACTGCGCAATTGAGCAGTTTGCAGCCGGCAATGATAATTTGACTGTATGGTGTAACTGTGTTTGCGCAGTTCGCAAACCTGCGCAGTTTCACAGGACAAATGTATACTTATGAGGATCCGTCAAATTATCGTTGCGTTTCCTCCGCCTTCTTAAACTGTGCCTTTGCACTGGTGTATCATGAATGAACCCCTTTATTTTGTGAATGAATTGACATGTTATCCACAGTAGAATAATAGTAACAGCATCCCAGAGCCCCTACTGTGCATGTCTAGGGTTCGGATTAGGAGTGCAGCTAGGGTTTGGGAGCTTTAAAAAACTTCGCGGTTAAACCCCAGCTTTTACACCTGCAGGGCATTGAGGAATTGCGCAGTTCGCAGCTGGCAAGGAAAAAAAATTTAAAGGTTCACCGCGGCTAAAAGCCGCGTTCCTTGCCACCCATGTACCTGTTCCGCCTGTGTTTGTAGCGTTCTGACTGCTTCCCATGTAGCTGCTGAGCCACAGAAAAGAATTCAGATGTCGTTCCCACACCCCTCAGTCTAGCTGCCCTGTACCTTTTAAATGCACACCTGGGGCTTGCAGTCTAGCTGCTGAGCATTAAGGTAAAGGCAACTTCATGTCACACTTTCCTGCCAATCTAAAAAGCCCCAGTGATTCTGGGAAAGGTGTGTAGTAGGTGAATTTGATAATCCATATTTAGTTAATACTATACTTATGCAGAGTGAACTAAAATGGCTGCCGAACCAAAGTTTAGAACACTGATTTCTGGGAAAATAGAAAGTTAATATAAATTGAGGCTAAGTGAAGGTCTTTCAAGAAATGCTGAACAAACAGGAGAAAACAAGAAAATGTTTAGGTACAAGGTGCCCTCTCTTTCCCAAGCAGAGGCCCCACAGTAACAAGTCAAAACATAAACATTAGATAGTAGAGTTGCAGCTATGTAACTGCTTGCAGAGGCTACAGGGAAAAGTAACTTTTGTTAAGTGGGTTTTAATTATTCATGTATTCATGGCCTGATTGCTTGAGATTCATTTGTTTAGAGTTAAAATTAGCCAATAGAAGGCATTTTTGGAGATTCTTTGTGTAAAAACTATAAATCCCATCATTTTGTGGAATTCTTGGCCTCAGTCTCAGGAAACTGAATTTTCCACTGGGGACATTTTATTCTATGCCGGCTGAATAAATCTGGAACTTTTAACCGACTCTGGGTCCTCTTGCCTTTACTTCACTCTGTCATGCTGAGGACTGTGTAAGCAGTCCTAGCTGAACCCATTTTTCCGCTATAGGTGGAGGACAGTAGAAAGAGAGGAAGACCAGATCCAAGGTGGATAGACTCAATCAAAGAGGCCACAGGCCTGAGCCTGCAGGACCTGAGCAGAGCAATGGAGGACAGCATTTTTTGGAGATGACTCATTCATAGGTTCATCATGAGTTGGAGTCAACCTGAGGGCAGTTAACAACAAGTTTGACTGCACTCTTACATATTTATTAATAAAAATCTTTATTCACCAAACATGGGAGTCCTCTAGCAGTTAGTATGGTACAAATCAGTGAAAATGATTCTCAAGTTACCCAGCCTTTCACAAGCCTCCTTGAGCTTAAGTAATTCCCCCCACATTTAAAGGAGACTCTGACACAGTTGGTGGGGATCCCTACAGTCCCCCCGTCTCACCTTTTTGGATAACAATACTTTTCTGTTATTCTCACTTCTCCAATATATTTCATAAATATTTCCAAGTGCTCCCTTTCTTTCAATGCCTTGGCCATTATTTTTACCCTGATTGATCGTCAGAAAAATTAGCTACTGTGAAGCTACATTGCTAAAATATTTCATTACAGAAGAAATGCTATATAACCTTACTCAGTGCATTTTCGACTCCTTCAACGGCTTTGCAGATTTTTTTAAAATGGAAAAATCAATTTCAATTGTATTTTATGATACAGTATTAGATTGTAAGCAATGCACTAAAAATGTAGCTGTAAGCTTAAACAGTACAATGAACCAAAGGGAAAAAAATCCACTCTAATAAATCAGTACTACTTCTAGCTTTACCGAACTAGCTTGAATGTTTGTAATGTTGCTTTAGCACTGTTCATTCTGGTGGTAAGAAAAGTTGTTTGAATCAGCAGTTCGACGCTTATCTCTTGCATTTGGAAAATGAAAGTGCCCTCAATTCAGTTTCAGGGGTTGGTGAAGACTGGATGCTGTCCTGTGTTGCACAATTCTTTGCTGTGCTTAATTTTCTGGAGATGCTGTCTCTGCAATCAGTGGTGCCATCAAGGCACAACTTTTGGGGCAATCTGGGAGCCTGCTGTGCAGAATGAGCAGGTGAGACCCTAAATGCAGGAGGGCTAGTTTATCACAGTTTGACAAAAATTTGATGTAAGTGAAATAATGCACATTACCATCAAAAAAAGTTGTGTGGGCTACAAGTCTCATGAGATTTGGGTTGCATCTGCACTGCAGAAATAATACAGTTTGACACTGCTTTAACTGCCATGGCTCCATGCTTCTGAATTCTGTAATTTTTCATTTTGCAAGGTATTTAGCCTTCTCTGTCAGAGACTCTGGTTCCATAACTATAGATTCCAGGATTCCATAGCATAGAGCCATGGCAGTTAATGCAGTGTCGAACTGAGAATTCTAACTACACGACAAGACTGCAGATACCAGATCTCCATAGCACAGAGTCACAATTGTTATCTTAGTATCATACTGCTAAAAGTGGAATCCCACTGTTATAGGAACATGGCCAGAAATTCCTGTGATTCTCCCTGCTCCCTTTTGGGCGTGAAATGGCTATGGTGGGAGGATCATCCAAGTCTCTGGTGAGTCTGAGGGTGGTAAACTGCTCAGCCTAGCATAGTTGTTGTTGTGTGCCTCCATTTTCTATTCATGGCACCCCTAAGGTGAACATATCACAGGGTTTCCTTGGCAAGTTTCTTCAGCAGGGGTTTGCCATTGCCATCCTCTCAGGCTGAGAGACAGTGACTTCCCCAAACATCACCCAGTGGATTTTCATGGCTATGTGGAGATTCAAACCCTGCTCTCCAGAGTCATAGGGGTGGAAAAGACTGGCAAAATAAAGTGGGTTCCAGGAGCTTTCAAGGTGGGGTGTTTATACCACGCACATCTCCAGAGCAGGTAAAAACTGAAATGAAGTTGTGCTCTGGGGCTAAAAGCCAGTGCAAATATAAGCTGGGGTACCCCATTTTAGTTGGAAAATGCACATCTTTGTGCCTGCATATAAGCAGCCTAATGCCAGTGCAGGACTGCGGCAAAGAAGAAAAATGAAAGTGTGACAACTGCAATGGATGTAATTACCAGACAGTCCAACGGGGGGGGGGGCATGGGGCGAAGGGGGCATGTATTGTGCTTTGCCACTGTATCACTCGCACACAAATGCACTGAGGCCCTGTACTGGTGGAGTATCACATGTGTGACCATGTGGCCGGTCAAAGGTGTAGCCATACAATGGGATGACATCTGAATTGATGTGGGAGGTACTTGGAGGTCACAGACAGTGTGCTTGTGCAACACTGTGCACACATGATGGAGAGTCAACAAAAAGAAAATTACCCAACAGTGTGTTTGACACTGTCCTGTGTGGCCTTCCCTTGGGTATTTGGTCTGCCTTGGGAGTTGTCTGTTTGGACAGTGGAGGTTTGACCTGCTTTTGGAAAAAGCAGGATCAATCTGCTTTTTCCTGCCTATCTGCTTTGGCCCATAGTCCAACACTCAAACTACACCACACTGGCTCAAAACTATTTCAAAACTACAAAACTATTATGCTATGCTGAGCCATGCAGGATTACAGCTATTGTTTGTTTTTGGATGAACCATCAAACTTTACCCTCTTTTTATCTATGGAAATATCTCTTTATTTTTCCTCCATCTCTCCCGCAGTTTCTTCCCTTGAAATTCTGGAAAATTGACAAGAGGACACTGAAACTTTAGCAGCCACCATTTTATGGGTGATTATAACTCTCTCTTAAAACTAAAGCTAAGGAGTCGGCTTAAATTCTTAACATCCAAGTGGTGTCAAGTGCCCAGTAAATGACTGTGTTTTATCACCACCCTCCATTATATACATGGGAGCTGCTGTTTTGTGCTGAAATCATAAATAAAAAAAGGTGGGGGAACCACTTCACAAGTACTTATATTTTATGACTCTGTTGAAGGCTGCTGATGGCCCAAAACTTGCCTGCTTTGCCCAGTTCCAAGGCTTTCTTCTCCGAGTCTCAGTAATGAAATTAAAATGGGCAGCAATGAATCTGCACAGTGTCCATCAGAGTTTGAGTACCCAAACTGCTGTCGCTTATATGAAGTGGGATGCTGTGAGATACCCTCTGTTTGTAATAACCAGCGTTCTTATTAAAGGGTTATGAAGATAGCCCGAAGCTACAATGAAATGGGTTTGTTGGGGTTGGTGGGGGAGAGAGCCTGTCTAGTCAAGGTGAATCATTTAACTACATTTAGATACTCCTGGTATTGAAATAGTAGCACAAAATCTTTGTGACACCAAAGCATTGTGTGGAGGGAACAAACAGTTCAAATGGGATACTTGTGCTTCTGTAATACAACCTGTGGTGGATAGTGTGGCTTCCACATCAGTGGAATGATGGACTCTTTTGGGCTTCAGTTTGAACTTTTAATACACCATTTAAGGTGCTAAATCAGTTTGGAGGATGAGTTTCAGCACATTGGATAGCTCTCGAAAAGTCTGAACCCAAACCAGGGCTGCATCTACACTGCAGAATTAATTCATTTCGACACTGCTTTAACTGCCATGGCTCAATACTGTGGAATTCTGAGATTTTTAGTTTTGTGAGATATTTAGCCTTCCTGTCAGAGAGCTCTGGTGCCACAAGAAACTACAAATCCCAGGATTCCATAGGATGGAGCCATCTCAGTTAAAATGGTGTCAAGCTAGATTATTTCTATAGTATGGTAGCAGCCCAGGAGTGGCTTCAGTGAAGGTATCAGCAGCCATAGGATACACCATTAAACACCACAATATGGCATACACTTTTGTACCTGAGATATCTTGAGGCTGCATTTGCACTGCAGAAATATTACATCTTGACACCACTTTAACTGCCCTGGACATACACAATTTGCAGAAGTTCTGGATTTTTGCAGGTAGCCCTCCCAGAAAAATTGCTTAAGCTCCATAGAAAAAGGTTTTGCAGGTTTTACTTGACTATTTGCTAAGATTTGCAGAAATGTGCAGTATTGCATGTGTGACCATCCTGCATTTGGATGGCTGTGCATTTTTGGCAGAGGAGAGTGAATAGGTGTGAACAGATGCCAATTTGTACAGGAAAGTGAAGACAATTACTGTCAGTGCAAATGTGCAAAAATATGCACCAATTCACGTAATAAATTTATGTGTAGACTAGCCCTGTGTGACAGAGATGAGGTTCAAACCAGGGAATATTTTGTATGTCTCACCCATGGAAAAGATATAACACATCAATTTATGGCTCTTTCCAGATACCTCTGGCATTTTCTTTAAACAAAAGCTCCTGCATGGAATATATAACCTCAGCTGGGAAATGACAACCAGGGAGTTAATTGTTTCATTATTGCAACTGTGAAATTCTTCAAATCAGTCCTCAGTCACACATAAAATGTTAATAATGCCAATGTTTGTGCTAAAGATACAATGAAGAAAGGGTAGGTGGGGGAAAGTGATGTGTTGGCACTACTGATTTGGGCCTTGATTACTGAGACAGAAAATGCTTTGGGGTGTAGTCATTTGTTCATTTGAGAATGTGCAAATGTTGCTAGAAGGTACATATTTTGCTGAGAAAAGAGGCATATGCTTTCCAATATGCTGAAATCAGCAAACATTTAACAGTTCTAATAATTTTGCAAGCATGATCACGAGAAATTCATTCCCGGCTAAAAATTAATGGGCTGTACTAAAACGGAGGCTGTATTCTTCTGAACATTTGAAAGGGATTGTAAAATGGTAAAACATAAATAGAATCACTGTAACAGGACAATGCTATGAACAGAATCTGTGTTTAACATGGTCTATCTGCAAATACGTGACACCAGTTTCTCTAGTTTACTTTGATATTGGAAAGGAGTTTCTTGCCATTCTATCACCATTATAATGGGTCTTGCATAGGAGAGGTGGGATATAAAATAAATAAGTAAATAAATGCATGAATAACTAGTTTTTCTCACAAATGGAAAAAGATGTTTTGTGTCACTCAATGAAGAGATGGAGGGAAATAAACAGAGAGAGAAGAGAAGGATCAATTGATTAATTGATGATTGATTGATTTCTGGTAAATTTCTGTCAGTTGTACTGCAGTGAGAAGGAAAATTATTTGTATAGAGGTGTACTGGATACTTCCTAATGCAAACATATAAAAAGCATCTAGAGATACAGTGGTATAAGATCCCTACAGACTTCTTGTCCATGAATATATTTAAGATTTTTTAATGCCATTTTTTTTTAAAAAAAAATCTCAAAGCAGTTCATAATAAAAAAAGAGATATAATTAAATAAATCTAAAAAATAATAAATATAATGATTAAGGATCAAAAACATATTTCAAAAAACACCTGAACAATCAAAAACCTGAATAAATGGCCATGTTAACAGTCATGTAAATACCTGGGCAGACAGCCCTTTATTGATAGTCCTTAGGTGACAGTGGAACCACCTTCTTGGAAGCCTATACATTCATTTTAAACAAATCTTCTTTCAAAGCCTAAGGCAGCTGAACCTTTTTCAATGCTGAAGACTTAAAAAATTACAAATCATTTCTTGAAAGACAATTGGCTATCTTGCAACCGTTCCCTAAAATATATACACAATAATAGCTGATGCTTACAGTGATAGGTTGCAATGAAGAAACCATTTTTAGTATCAGTCTTGTAATGTTGGCATCACTATTCTCCCCCTTCTTTACCTGAAATAAGGCTCTCACACAGTGAAAATATCATGTGAATTTTACTTTAAATTCTTTATTTCTCTCAGTCTTTTTCTTCCTCTGCCCCATGTGTGTATGCATGTAATGTGTATGCATGTTTAATTTCCACCAAACCTTGGCTTGGCCAGTATAGCTAATAGTGAAGAATTATGAAAGCTAAGCAAGGTTTGTTAGAATGAAAACTTGAGATAGCTCCTGGACTTTTAATGTGTAGGAGGAGGATTTCAGCAGGTGTTGTTTCTTTTATTGGTTACATTACAAGCAACACCTGCTGAAATTTCTTTTTCTACCTGATCCTGAAAGGTACAGGAACCATCTCCACTTTTCAATCTGGCAGTTCTAAAACTAACAACCTGTAGTTAACTCATATCAAAAGGTTATTACCACTCCAAAGGACAACATGTTTTTATTGTTGTTGTTGTGATTTCCTCACCCTTGACACATGGATCTCAGGTGAGTAGCATTCCTGCCTGATGGGTGAGTGAAAGAGCAGAAGATGGCAGCAAGGAAGCAATGCCTGCCTTTTGTTGTTGTGTGTCTTCAAGTTGTTTCTCACTTACTGCAACCCTAAGGCAACCCAATCATAGGGTTTTCTCTGCAAGATTTGTTCAAAGGAATGCCTACCGATCTGGGGTGAATTCTACATATTGATGTGGCTCCCTGTATCTCTGAGGGTCACATTTTTAAGGGTATCAGATCCTGGAAGTTATTCTTTTGGACTGTAATTCCCAGTATCCTGGAATTTGACATCCCAAATTAACTCATCCAAACATTGAAATTGTGGAGATGCACCCATAAAATAGTTTTATCCTCTGTGCTTGGTATAATACGTAGTATGGGTCACCACTTGATGTATCTGTCAGGAATGTGACCTCACTATCTGAGGAAGCTGCCGTTGCTGTGGAAACATTTTTTTAAAAAAGCGTACTGCCACATTGGCAATTCCAGCTTCTAGCAAAGTATGTGCATTGGTACTTTAATAGCCACACATAATTGTGCTAATTGGAAAGACTAAGATTTTATCTGCAGTTTTATCACCATTTTAAAGGTTCGATCATTTAGCTTCATTGTTCTGCTTTGCAGGTCTGTAAATAAAACACAGAGCCACATTTTACTCTGTCAGTAGTGCTAGATTTTCTCTCTGCCCTGGACGTTGCCTGAATTAGCTAAGCATTAACACCATTTGAACTCATGACGAATAGGTCTGGCTGATATAACATAGGGACCTGAGGCCAGTTATACTTCACCAGAGAAAGAGGACATGCATCACCAAAGAAGAGGACAAAAGAAGAAACCAATATCAGAGAACTGAACACCTTGAATTATATGAAAACAAACTTAGAAATAGTGCTTTTAAAAGACAAGCAAAATTATAGTAGATGTCACACAAGTAGGCAAGTCTGTGACCAGGTGAGCTGCATGTTTGTTCAATCCACTCTCCAGATACTAAATGTGGATGGGAAATTTCATGGTCCTTCATCACAATCTTTGTGGCTATACTTTTAAATCACACTTGTAATGGACAGTCTTTCAAACAGACTCTACATTCCGTGCCCCAATATACCCAATTGGGGATATGGGAGAGAATTTTGGCATACTTTGGGGATCCCTTGGAATAAACTGCAAGTGAACATTTCTCCCCTATCACCCAATTGGAAGTGACTCAAAAGTTGACTTCTATCTGGCAAGCACAGTGTTCAAAGTTGGAGCTTATGTGCACACACATGTGCTCTTACACAAATGCCTGAGTATTTGAATGCCTAAATCTGTGCAGGAGTTACATAACAGAAAGTATGGAGGTGTCCCACTCCTTCCATCTTCCATCCTTTCTCTATTGGTCAGGAACACCTGAAGAGAGACTGTAACCTGGTTGACATGAACAATGCAGAATCCATTCTTCAACTGGGAATTCTGATTGGACAGAACTCCTCTTTACATGGCGAACTGACAATTAACTCAAATACAGGGCTCCTTCAGACAGAGCAGTGTTGAAAAGATGCTGGAGGTTATGATCATTCTCTTTTACTGCCAAGTTTTATTTCACACACATGCACACGCACACACACACGCACACACACACGCACACACATTTTCTGCCCTGTCCCCAGTTTGGGACTTAGGTTGGCTAACAATAGACAAAATAAACATTGTTAAAAATTTGGAGCATAAAAAAGTTGAAAGGCAATTCACAGAATCATAGGGTTGGAAGATACCACAAGGGCCATCCAGTCCAAACCCCCTGCCATGCAGAAACTCCCAATCAAAGCATCCCCAACAGATGGCCATCCAGTTTCTGTTTAAAGACCTCCAAGGAAGGAGACTCCACCACTATCCGTGGGAGTGTGTTCCACTGTCGAACAGCCCTTACTCTAAGGAAGTTCCTCTTAATGTTGAGGTGGAATCTCTTTTCCTGTAGCTTGCACCCATTGTTCCAGGACCTTTTCTGTGGAGCAGCAGAAAACAAGCGTGCTCTGTCCTCAATATGACATCCCTTCAGATATTTAAACAGGGCTATCATATCACTGCTTAACCTTCTCTTTGCCAGGCTAAACATCCCTAGCTCCCTTAGTCATTCCTCATAGGGCATGGTTTCCAGACCCTTCATCATTTTAGTCGCCCTCCTTTAGACACACTTTAATTTTTCAACATCTTTTTTGAATTGTGGTGCCCAGAACTGTAAACAATATTCCAGGTGGGGTCTGACCAAAGCAGAATAGTGTGGTACTATTACTTCCCTTGATCTAGACACTATACTTTTATTGATACAATTAAAGCATTATAATATTAAAACATTTAAAATACACACATCATTTAAAAAAAAAAACAATTGGAAGAGAAACAGCAGAGTTGGAATATCTCCAGAAACTCCAGTCCTTTGGCAGTGGCAATGGTTTCCTGGCACACTACACACATTATAATGCTAGATAGGCCTCCTCATGAGGGCTTTCTTGGCCAGTTTAATCACATGTCCTTTCTTGTTCCCAGCCACTATGACAATATATTCCAGTAATCCCCACCACCATTCATATGGTAACCTTGGCTATTTACCATGGTTTTAGGCAATATCCTTCCTCCTGCTTTTGCCTTCCAACAGAAACTGAACTTGACATTTCATCACCATACTGATACAGTTCTATAGCTATTCACACACAGAGGGCCAAAACAGACAGCCTTAAAGGGACAGTATAATTGCTGTGTTGGGGCTGCAGCAACCGCACGCCATACCCCAACTTGGCATTTTCCCACCCCAAAAAGGAGTGGCAGAAAGCTGCTCCTTTTTGAGGTGGGAAAAAGCTGGCTTTGCCATTGTGGTGGCAGTTTTTCAGCATTTCTGCCACGCAGTGCGTGTAAATGCCACACTATCGAAATGCAGTGAAGCTGCTACACATGTGGTCAGCTGTGTGGCTTCCCAGCAGCCTGAGTGCATGCGTTGTCTCAACACCACACCCCCACACCCCCAGGAAGGCAGCTGTTACTGCTGTTCTGTTTTGCCCCATAGTCTACTTAATAAAAGTCTGTTCATATGAACTTTACTCCATGCATCTCAGGATGTAGGCTTAAGTCAATGAAAGTTTATGTTACCAATGTTTTTCTTCTAGTTTAGTCTCAAAGGTGCTGCAAGATCCCTTTGCATACTGATTCAGACTAATATGGCTATGTCTTTGAAGTAAAAGTGTATTGCATTATACAAGATATTTTTTCCTTGAAAAACCAAAGGTTTAGTATGTCTTTTCCAATGTGATAAAAATGGTACTACTAAAGTGGCTGGTGGAGAATCAGAACAGCTACTTTGCACCTTTACCCTGGAGACAGGAACATTCTGATTAAAAATGCACTGACATGTGCAAACAACATCCCTTTACTTTGTTATTCATGTTCAGGCACTTCTGGTCATCTTTTGTCTCCTTTTCATCCCGTGTTCTCATTTTTCTGCTATTCAAAGTGTTGAGAAGAGATGCACCTTGTGAACTTCCTGGTGACATCTGATAGTTTCTTTGGAAAAAACTGTGCTGGAAAAGATGAACCTTTGGTCTGTTTCACAAGCTATTTCTTGCATAAAATATTCTGTCAGCCTGTTTGCATAGCTATTTTATGTAAGTTCATGCATACATTCCTTGTGGTGCTATGTAACCTTTTAGGATCCATCTTCCTTTTTAAACTTTCATATTATTGCTATTGATTTTGAGAGGTTTTTTAATGTACATCACTTAAATTACTTTTTTCAAAAGGTGGTCTATTAATGCCAGAAACACACAGAGAGAATCCTAATTCAAGCCACTATGATCTCTAAACAGCTTAGATTATGTGCACCAAATGACAGAGAGGGGAGGCTAGACTGTTGAATTGGTCATAGCCAGCATTGGCTATGTGGGCTATGGCTTATGGAAGCTGCCCTGTGGCAACATCACTTGTATTCAAACACCTGGTGGGCTACAAGTTTCCCATGTCTGCCTTTGAGAATTTCACATAGATACACTTGGGTCTTCTGGTTATTGGGGAGGGAGATGGGTATGTTTGGAGGATTTTAACTGTATATGTTTTTAATATGTTGTACCCCACCCCGATTGCTCGCTCAGAGGGGTGGGTAAGAAATATAATGGACTGTGACTCTGTAAACCAGGATCTAAATCTCCACTCAGCCATGAAAACTCACTAGTGAACTAGGACAAGTCATACTCTCTCAGCCTCAGAGAGTGGTAAAGGCAAATTCTGTCTGAACAAATCTTGCCATGAAACCACCATGATAGGTTTGTCTTAGGGTTGCCATAAATTGGAAACAGCTGGAAGGCATACAACAATAACACTTCTGTAAGAAAATGGATAATCCACATAATCCAAGAGACCCTGCTCATTGCAAGCACTTGCAAATTACTTTTTGAATTCCTTTTGTCAACAGTTAAGTTCCATTTAAGGTATAGTAATGAAGAAGGATAAGTTCATGTATGTTCCAGTGCAAGGTTCTATTTACTTCTATTTCTATAGGAACATATCCTTTCTACTTTGGTATGTTTTCTACAAGACAATGGTTTGTAGGCAATGAATACAAACTCCTGGTCAGTCAAAAGACAGATCTGGGAATAGAGATTCAGCTACATTCCCCCTGAAGACACATTTGTAGTTTTACCCCTGGATTCAATCCTCTTAACTCCAGTCTATGCACATAAATAGCTTTCCCTGCCAATGTGGAACAACATAGTAGCTCAACTTTAATGTTGTATTATCCAAACCCAAGATCTCAGCATAATTCATGTTAAATGACCAAGGATGGCATCTCCCCTCTGAATGACTGTCTGAAGTCAGTAATGGATTGGATGAGGGAAAATAGCCTTAAACTGAATCTAAATAAAACAGAGGTACTCGCTATAGGTAATCCTATTCCGGGTGCGACATAAGTCCTCCAGTCCTGGATAGAGTCACACTTCCCCTAAAGGACTGTGTTTGTAGCCTGGGGGTACTCTTGGATTCAATGTTTTGCCTGTCATCTCAGGTTGATGCGACAGCCAGGGGTGCCTGCTATCAGCTTCAGCTGATGCTCCAGCTGCGACCCTTCCTGGAACGAGAGAACCTAGAAATGGTTATACATTCACTAGTTATCTCTTCTTTTTCTGCAATGCGCTCTACATGGGGGCAACCCTCATGCCATGTTCGGAAGCTGCAATCGGTTCAAAACATGGCAGCCAGATTATTTACAGGGAGTTCTAAATTTGATTCTATTACACCTATTTTAGAATCCCTACATTGGCTGCCTATTAGCTTCCGGGCACAGTATAAGGTGTTGGTCATTACCTATAAAGCCGTACATGGCTTGGGTCCAGCATACTTGAGGGAATGCCACCTCCCATACAATCCTTCCCACACACTCAGGTCCTTTGGGAGGAACCTACTGCAGCCAAAGAAAACCAGGCTAGTGGCAACCTCCCAGAGGACCTTTTCAGCTGCTGCTCCAAAAATATGGAATGACCTGCCGGAGGAGATCCACCATATAACATCATTGGAGGCTTTCAAGAAAGCAATAAAGATGGGTCTCTTCCAGCAGGCCTTCCCTAACTGACCTCCTCTGATTTTTTTAACAGTCCATCTGTCTCACTGCTCCCATCGGATGTTTTCCAAACTTATTTTGAATTGTTTTTGTTTTGTTTTTGTTTTTTGTTTTTAAATGTTCCCCACTTTCTGTTACCTGCCTCAATCCAACACAGGGAGAGGCGGGATACAAATAAATTGATGATGATGATGATGATGATGATGATGATGTATATAGTCTGTGCTGTATCATTAATGTGCATGGAAGCCACACATTAATGCATTTGTGTGAAAATGCATCCCATTGCCCTCTTCAGCATGACCTAGAAATGCATCCCTGCTTACACAATGACATTTCTGCTGGTGCACCTTTCATTAGCAAAGGTGTATGCAATTGTATAGAAAATATTAATTTGTCACCAATCGTGATGGACAAATATATGTTTTGAATGATTCACTGGTCTTTTTTCAAAAGATGCTTATTTCCCACAATTGCTGAATATTAAATTAAGCAGGCCTTATTATTCCCATTTGAGATTCAGTACAGTGTAGTGGTTTAAGTGTTAGACTGGGGAGGTCATATTCTCCTCAACCTCAAAGGAAGGCAAAGACAAACTCCTCTGTGAACAAATCTTGCCAAGAAAATCCCAACCTTACAGTCAGTAATGAACTGAAAGCACAGAACAATTAATTCTGTTAGTATTAGTGAGATTAACAAATAATGCCTATACCAATAAAATTAAAATAGTCTACATGGATTATAACACTGGAGAACAGGGTTCAAATCTCAGCTCACTATTAAACCCACTAGGTGACCCTAGGCAAATCACATTCTCTAAGCCTCAGATGATGGCAATGTCAAACCCTCTCTAAAGAAACTTGACAAGGAAAACCCGATGACAGGTTCACTTTAGGGGTGTCATAAATCAGAAATGATTTCAAGGCACACAACAGCAACAACAACAATTGTACTTTAACTATCATGGCACCATCTTATGGAATCCTGGGAAATTGTAGTTCAGGACCTCCTGGTAGTTCAAGGAACAGGATACGATTGGTGAAAAATAACCATTTGACAAATGATTTAGCAGTTCTAAGTACACACTCTCCCTTGTAAAATCTGATTTAAATTTATATATAGTAATGACTTATCATTAGGTGGAAGTGACAGTCACTTTTATGAATGAAATCTTGCAGTTGAGTGAGTGAAATGACACTGAGCTTAGAATTTTTCAGCCAAAAGCATCCTCTAGTGTCTCAAAAATATTATAAAACCCAGGAATCCTGGTCAAAGGTTCTTGTCTTCCAGGGTCCTAGTCCCACACTCAAACCACTACACCATGCTGGCTCCCTTCTTTTTCCTGTATTGGGATTTAAAGAGGCTCTAAACACACCAGATCCTACCTGATCTTGGAAGCTAAGCTGGGTCAGCCCTAGTTAGTATTTAGATGAGAGACTGTAAGCGAGTAATAGGTGTTGGTAGGCTATATTTCAGAAGATGGAACTGGCAAAAACCATCTCTTGACTATTTCTCATTTAAAGAAATCTAATAAAATTCATGGGGTTGCCACGAGTCAGCAGGCAACTTGAAGGCACGTATAGATACATATACCCTATGCTTGTGATCCCATTGATCAATGTGGACAATAGGGCAGCCACGCATGGTAGTACCTACCTGGTGATGGGAGTCGGGAAGCTGAATTTCTCCTGGCGGAGATCTAGATCTCCCCCTCCCCTAAAAAAATTATTTATGCATGTTTCAGGCAATGGACAAGCACAACTTTTGTCTGAAATGATATAAATGCTCTAATTCATTTCCTATGGAGGGAAGACGACATCAGAAAAGGTTCCTGTTTGTGTGTTGTACTGTTATTTTATGAGCCCTTTTGTGAAGAAGAGGAGGATTAAATAAATGAATGGATAAATGTCTGATTGGTTGCTATGATGCAGATGTTATTGCAAACAAAGAAGATGGTTATTATCTTTTAGGTTTGGAGCAGGTTCTTAAATTTTGGCAAGATTTTGTACATTCACTTGAAAGCAAGAACTATGGAGATGAAACAGACTTACCACAGATAAATATGCACAAGGTTGCGTCCATAACTAGTGAATCTACCCTCCTAACCAAGCCCCTAACTAACCTGAAGGTAGATATGTTTCTCATCAGAGAAGCTGTTAGTTACAGCCACATCTGTCCCACTTCATCCCACAAAGACACACAACTTAATTCACATTAGACATATCTTAGGATACAAAGCCCAAAATAATGAAGTGAAAAGGGGACAAGATAGGGTTGGCGAAAAATAACAATTTGACAAATGCTTCAGCACTTCAAATTACACACTCTCCCTTGTAAAATCTGATTTAAATTTATATATTGTAATGACTTATCATTAGGTGGAAGTTACATTCACTTTTATGAATGAAATCTGGCAGTTGAGTGAGTGAAGCGATCTTGAGCTTGGAGCTGTCCGTGGTTTCATGACTGATCTTCAATCAGAATAAAAATAAACTTCTAGTGGGTGTGCACTGTCTATTGCTCAGCACAGAGTTAATTTAATTGGTCTGGAAAACTGTGAATCATCAACCCCAAGTCCTTTGCTTAACAGAAAAACTGAAATATTTCTTGCATCTTTTCCCCAGACCCCAGAGTATTCTTAGTTGATGAGGAATGAGCATGGAAAAGTTATTTTTAAAAGGCAAACACTTATAGTTATAGGTCCTGAACTGGATTAGTTACTGATATATTTTTAAAAGGAAACTTTTTGCTCTCATGTCATTCAAAAGCAACTCCAACTGTTATTTTGAGTTAAGCTGGAGGGGAGGTATCTGAATGCTGCAAACTGTTGGTTTGTGGTTTAAACATCACTTTCCTCCTCTCCTTCATTGTAATCCCAACCAAACACAAGAGGCAACATGAACCAGCCCTTGAACTATCAGCCATCATCATCATCATCATCATCATCATCATCATCATCATCATCATCTCCTCTCACCTTTTCCTAGCCTGGGACTCCCGGCAAGGTACCAAGGTTAAAACAAATGCATCTTTAAAATGTATATTGTATAAAAAAAATAAAAGAAAATTAAACCAACATTAAAATCAGTTTGTTACTATTGTGTGGCTTCAAGTCATTTCCAACCTATGGCAACTCTAAGGTGATTTATCATGGAGTTTTCTGGTGCTGAGAGTGTGTGACTTGCCTCAAGTCACCTAGTGAGTTTTGCACCCTTGCAATCATGCTTCCTTCTCACTGTTGAGAAGCCATTAATGGGACTTCCCGTGCAAAAGTTAATTATTAAAAAAAAACAAGTAAAAGGCATAATCCTTGCATAATTGCATAATCATGCTGAAGATTTTCAGATGATGTCACACTCATCCAGGACTTCTGCCATAAAGAACCCAAAATGCTCCTGTGAATGGTTTGTTGCAGGAGCATTCTTGGTTCTTCACAGCAGTCCTAGATGAGTGCGATATTGTCTGAAATTTTTTAGCATGATCATGCAATTACTATGCCTTTTACTTGTTTTTTCCCCGTCTGAAAATCTCCTGTGTCTTTGAATACTTGATTCAAGGGAGGAGGGGGGGACATTGAGAAAGGGCTTTTGCCTAAAAATCCTGTTTAAATGCTTCCTGTAGGTATCTCCCATATGGATTGCATT
The DNA here is from genome assembly GCA_034509955.1 of Urosaurus nigricauda. Classification (NCBI taxonomy): domain Eukaryota; kingdom Metazoa; phylum Chordata; class Lepidosauria; order Squamata; family Phrynosomatidae; genus Urosaurus; species Urosaurus nigricauda. Next base: position 112,443,976 of record JAOEGL010000006.1, read on the forward strand.
TGTTTTCTGTTGGGCCAGAGAGAAAGGGGCTGTACAGACAGCCCTGAAAGAGCAGTCTGCAGCCGCCTGTTTTGCCCCACACGGAGGCCGCACCAACCAAACGCCACAGCCTCAGGAAGGCATTAAAAAAACCCACTTCCAGCAGGTTCTTTCTGGGATGTGCTCCATGTGCCATTGGCACCCTTGTGTGCTTTGATGATATCCGCACAGTGCACCGCCGTTTGCACACTATGTCATCATGGCAGCTCCCATGTGGACAAAGGCAAGCCATGATGGTGGCGCCAACATGCGGGCGGGCTCAGGAGTGTGAGGATGCTCTGGTATACTGAGTCCTAGAATTGGCCCAAGGACATGCTTTTTCCCCATCTGTATTGGGTCCAAAATTCAAGCTAATGGATCAAACTGCAAAAAATAAAATAAAATTCCAGCTAAACATTATGAAGAATTTCCTGATGGTAAGGAGTGTCTGGTAATGTAAAATAAGGTGGTGGACTCTTCTTCATAGAAGAGTTTAAAAGAGAAGTTAGGGGTACTCTAGCAACCATTTCCTGCTTTGGCAATGGTTTAAATAAGTTGACCCTTGAACTCTTTTCCAACTCTGGTTCTATAAGCTGTCTGCTTACTATGAAAAGAATACTGATCTGGATGGATCTTCAGTCTGATCCAGCAGAATTTTCTTTAGGGCATGCCTGCACAACATTTGGCCCAGGGACCACATGCAACACATCAAAGGATTTTGGGTGGCCTGCAAGGATGTGGATTGACTTCAAGGCTCCTCCACTGCTTGACCTCTTTCTGAGGAGAGGGTCATACAGAGGAGGAGGAGAAAGGATGAACCCTCATAGTGCAGGGCCTGAAGACATTTAGCCTATTCTAATTTTGGCCCCTACCTACTGCCAAGTTGTGCAGGCCTGTCTCAGGGGGACTGGAGGTAGCTGAGCAATTAATGTAGTGTCATTTGGCCTTAGCTTCCTATTTGCTGTGTGGAGATAGTCATGTTGGTCTCCTTTTGAAAGAAAATGCTTGCAAAAAGTCTTGAGCATTTTAAATGTACTATGTAAAAATGCTAAGACTTATTTTGGATTGTTCCTGTGAACATAGCTTTGGACTGCTCCTTATAGATGAACTAGAAATCATGGCTTTCTTTAGATGTCCTGGAGGTCCACTTGCAAGACCCTTTGTGACAAAACATATCATGCTAGTTAGCTTCAGCTTTCAAGGTTGTCCTTCACAGATGTACATTCTTTTTTCCATGCATACTTATTTCCTTTGGGTGATGACCTCGCTTTCCATTTAATGCATGTTCCCCCTCAAAGTGCCCGGAGCGCTTATGTCACTTTTCTCCCCACCACGCTCTCGCAACATTCACTTTAGTTCACACAATTTGCTGTCGGTATGTAGGGAATTAGATGCTTTCCTTTTCAGTATGACAGTTTGTCCTTTTACACTTTGCTGTTTGTTTTGACAAGAGAGACACATGCAGTCCCTGTTAGGAAACTCTCTTCCAGGAACAAACTTTGAGGCAATGTCACTATCTGTATTCAGCATTACAGGGGAAATCTTTGACTCACCAATCCAAATACTGGGTTCTTAATTCCCTTTGACAAGGAAGGTTCTAGCTATTTTCAAAAGTGACAACTACACTCATATTCTGGGAGGACAAAATCTGGAAGGGTTAAATGAATGGGACCATTTTAAAATTGTCCTATGCATTGCTATGTTTCAAATGTCGCTTTACCAACTTGAGAATATCTAGTTGACACTGTCTGCTAAACAGGCTGTCAAAGAGGTGGAAAGGCAGGGACACAGTTCCGTGGTAGCAACCATGTTTTGCAAGTGAAAGCTTTCAGGTCAGTTTCTGGCATTTCCAATTAATGAAACTGCTGCTTGTGGTGTTGTTGTTGTATGACTTCATTTCTTGATGGAGATCCTAAAGTGAATCTAACATGGTTTTCATTTCAAGATTTGTTCAGAGGAGACTTGCCACTGCCATCCTCTAAGGCTGAGAGAGTGTTACTTGCCTGGTGAATTTCCAGGAATGAAAATGGTCATCTAGTCCAACACTCAAACCACTACATCATGCTGGCTATCAAAAGATGGATTCTTTGATGAAAAAGAGCTTTGCCTGGGACCCTGTTAGGCTGTACCTGTCCAAGTACACAAAACTGAGCTAGATGGATAAATAATCTGATTAAATATAAGACAACATCATACGTTTTAAAGAGCTGGTTTGCACGACCAATCTGCCTCAATATCTAGTAATGAATAGAGTATGCAGTGTGCAATATTCTACATGAGGGAGGGAAGAGAAGAAATGGTCATTTTATCAACCTCTGTTTTCTCTTTCTTTCTTTCTAAAACTGAAAGCTATGTTTCTGAGGATGGTGTGGGCTGATTTATACAGTCATATACATCCTTTGATACTTCCTCCCTCTGTAGTTTATCATCTGATGACTCACCGTATCAAATGTTTTTGTTAAAAAGAACCATATTTGAAGTTGTGATGAAGCAACTCAACCCATCTCTGGGAGGGGATGTAGTGCACTCTCCAGCTTGGCCTGAAATTGAGAACCAAAGAAAAGAAGCAGAAGCAACAGGAAAGGTTAAGGAAAGTTAGAGAAACTCCTGTCTGAATGCATTCTAATGGGAACAGCCTAATGCTAAAGGAGGACTCAGAGAGTAGTTGAGGTGAAGCTAGAGGGAGGGACCTATTTAAGAACCTTATGCAGGCCACAGTCATGGACAAGAGAAATATTTGTCATCCCTGGCCCCCAGTGGTTCTGATACCAGTCAACTTTCAATTTATCAATGTGGTTTTCCTGATCTGCACAAAGAGTGCACTAGATGGGGGCTCACCCCTCCCCATGCAAATGTCTTGTTTGGTTCCAGATAGTTACATTTAATTCTTTCCCAAGAAACAGATGCCCTTTGCCCTCGGTCCAACTACAAGACCCAACAGATTATATCTTGGGACTTTTCATGCTCTCCAGACTGCATTGGTGTCTTCTGGCTGGCTATGTGCTTGGGCTCAGAGAGTGGTGAAAGAAAATAAATAATCTCTCAATGTCTTTTGGAAGACCCTTTCAAGTGGTCTCTTGAATGTTCAAAATATTTTTGTTTGCTTATGCTCAGTTTATGGGTATTTCATTTCACACGTGAACATTTTTAGTTTTGGATAAAAATATGTTGATATATTCTTTTTTGTGATACAAGAGCCTGCCCCTATTCTTTCCATGTAATTTCTGCCTTTGGTACCAATTTTGTTGTTAAAGAAAGGACATAACTGCTTGGTTATCTGAAGTAAACCTGTAATCCCAAATAAATAAATTTCTGCTTCACTTATGGCTGTCAGGGGTTATGGGGAGACAACCTTGCATGAAATTCATGTCCACTAAGGCTAGCTGAAGAGCCACATGTGAGGCCTTGAAGAACTTTGCAGGGATATTGTAGATGATTTATTTTAGAGCCAAGCATCCTGTCCTCATTACAGCTGATCTGCACTTGAAAAATACATTCAGCGCATATTGAGAAGTGGATGCTGCTGCATCCACATTTTATGGAAGTGACATGCAATTGGAAAGGGTTGTCATTTATAGGGTAGCATTTTTGTAATTTGTAACTCACTGTCTTATCTTCAAGGAATTGGCGACAATGCTACAAGACCCTCCAGCGTGTTGCTTTGAAACTCTATGAATGTGAGCCATATTTGCAAGTGACCAAAAAAAAAAAAAAAAAAAAAAAAAAAAAGAGCGGAGAGGAGAGCTTTGTATTTTAATGGCATCTTTTCATCAACAGGGGTTAACCTTGTTGGATAACTGATCAGGCGCAGCAAAGGCCTTGTTAAGTTTCCGTTCCTTTTCTCTGCACATTGTCAATTATGGCCCTGCTACTGAAAACTTCTTTCCTGAGCAAAGCTTTGGATAATGAGATGCTGATTGGGGATTCTAGAATACACTTGCTGATGATTATGTGTTATTTTAACAGGAGCATGACAATAATTTCCTGTAATGCCACTTGTTAAGGTAATTATTATGCTGTAATTGCCTTATCAAGGTGTCATACAAGAGAGGAGAGGAACTCAAAGATTTCACAGCTGCTGTCATACTCCTGTTAAGTGTTATCTTAGGAATGGATTATCAGGCTTCAAGATGAATTTCTATCAGGGTTGCAAAGCAAAGCTAACCTTTCATGGGTGTGGCAGAAGGTAGGAGTGGGCAGGGAATAGTCACAGGTTATGATCAGCCTCTATATCTGGTAGTTTGGGAAGAAGCCTACCTGGCCAGGAACATCTCAGGTCCCGAGAGGTCAGGGCCCAAACCTGAGATGCAGAGATATCCCTGGTGATGTCATTAAGCATGTTCCACTAACCATGTGCATATTAGACAAAGAAAGCAGTGTCTGTGTGCCTGTGTGTGTATGTGTGTGTGCGTTTGCATCTTCATGTTGTCTCTTGATCTATGGCAACCCTGTGAATTCCATAGGGTTTTATTGAACAAGAGATGTTTTACCAATTCCTTTCTCAGAAATATAGCTTACAGCACCTGGTATTCATTGGTAGTGTCCCATCCAAGTACTAACCAGATGTGTAGTATCCCACCCAAGTACTATCCCTGCTTAGCTTACAGGATCAGACAGAATCTGGTGCCTTTAGGGTATTTAGGAGAGTATGTTGTTGTTGTTGTTGTTTTTGTGTGCCTTCAAGTCATTTCCGACATATGGTGACCCTAAGGCTAACCTATGAGCAAATTTTCTTGGCAATTTTTGTTCAGAGGGAGTTTGCCCTTGCCCTCTGAGGGTAAGACAGTGAAGCTTTGCCTAAGGTCACCAACAGGATTTCTATGGCCAAGCGGGGATTTGAACCCTGTTTTCCAGAGTTGTAGTCCAATTCTCAAACCACTTTAGCTGTAATCATTAAAGGAGGCAGTAAGCAAAGTGGAAATAGAACTGGTGCGAGTTAGCAATAAGATAGGACAAAACAATTGCTCTACAGCACTATATGCAGTGACTCTCGAGGAAGCAAATACTGAAGCAGTATTTCCATGCACTGCTCACGCTTTCTCGGGGCATCCTGGTACTGACTGCAATCAGAGAAACTTGAAATGGAGAGAATGTGGTTTAGCAGATCTCCTGGAGACATAGGACCTTATCAGCTGGGAGGAATTTCTCTTTATTGCGAATGGAGCCAATTCAAATTCACATGAATTTGCTAGTTTAGCGAATTCACCTGAATTCCTATTGCTTTCGGAATGCATTCATAATGACTTCCCATTACCCGAAAATGAACCCCCCCCCATTGCCCAAAATTGTGTAAGATGCTTTAATTCACAATAAGGTAAAACCCATGATTGCGTTTGGAATGACTTCACTTTTGCCCGAAATTGCGTGAGATACTTTAATTCGCAATAACATGAAACCCCATGATTGCGTTTGTATTGCCATTGGATTATACTTCCAATTTCTGATGTCTGATAAGGTCCATAGCAATGTCTGCTCTGAAGCAGCCCACAGCAGTGTGGATCAGCAGTACACAGGCAAAAATAAATAAATAAATAAAGGCAGCAGTCTCAAACCTGAGATTTCTGCCCTTATCATAAGGACTAGAAAAAAAGGCTCCATGCCCTAAGATTCAGGGCTAGGCCTTGAGATCTGGGAATCCATTATTATAATTGTCCTTTGAGAGAACCATATTGCTGCTGGGAGCGAACAAGTCCAGATGCTACTGGACTGCAGTACCCATCAGTCCTAGTCAGGGATGGCAAGGGATGACAAGTGTTGTAGTCCCTCTGCTGGGCGACTGCCTTCATGCCTTGTTTGTGGGCTTGTTGGAAACATCTTAGGCTTTGCAGGAAACTGGATGCTGGACTAAACAGACTTTTGGTATGATCCAGCAGGGTGGCCAGATATCCTTCTTTTCTAGGACATGTTCTACATTTCAGCCTTCTCTCCAGGAATAATGCCAAAATGTCCTCCATTTTGATCATGAGTAAGAAGCATGAATTTGTATTTATATTAGGTTTTTGTTTTGTTTTTTGGTTTTTGAGATGTCCTATATTTTTCTCAAATGTCCTACATTTTGTGGTGCCTTGTCCTCCTTTGTGGTTATGACATCTGGTCACCCAGTCCAACAATGTTCTTCTTAGGTTTTCTTGTACTTGTTTGCACCCACAACTTTATTAAAATTGATTTAAAGTGATATAAAGATATTCTGAATGCCCTGTCCTATTTTGTTAAAGATGAAAAGCTGACACACATTGCACATTGTTTTAAAATGCATCTCGCTGCTGCTGTGTCAGTTATCTACCAAATATGATACTTCCAAAAATATAAAGGTTTAAAGAAGCGGAAATAAATTGGGTGAGTTTTAAATAGACAATGGTGTTGATTTTGTAACAGAAGGCAGAAGATCAATAGTTGAAGTTAAAAGTCCCAAATTCGGAATCCACCCCACATGTGTGTGTGTGTGTGTGCATGTTTGTTTATGTGTGTACCCCCCTCCCTGGCTGGATATATGTTATGTTCCATTACAATAAAGCTAAAAATACCTGGTATGCTACAGAAGACAACTAACAAAAACTGACAATTTGAGGGCTTGTCAGAAATACAGAGAGAAAGAGAGATTGAGAGGGAGAGAGATTCATTATTTCCACAGGAAGCTTTTCTCTGCGATTTAATATTTCCTGAACAGTAACAAGCTTTTACATCTCTTACTTGTGTGGAGAAAATGTTTAGAAAAAGAGCAAATCTCCTTTTCCTTCTGAGCTAGTGTCAAGAGGTAAAATGGATGCGCTTAAAGCTCACGGTGACTTGGGAAGACTCGAGGCAGGAGCTGGCTGAGGTCAGAAGAGAAGATGAGGCTGATGCACAGAAGTGAATCTTGAACTTTCAGTAAACTAAATCCTTATATGTAATTAGGAAAAGAAATGTGTGTGTGATGTTTACCAGGGATAAGCACTATGTGGCTCTATGGAGATGACTGAACTGCAACTCCCATTATTCCTCACCATTGCCTATGCTGGCTAGGACTGATGGCGGGGGGGGGGTTATATTAAAAACATCTAGAGGGCAATACATTCCCTTTTTCTTTAACTGATTTAATCTGAGATACACGCATACAAACACACACACACAATTAATTTATATTGTGACTTTATAAGAGATCCAACATGGTGTAGAGGTTTGACTGTTGGACTATAACTCTGGAGACCGGAAATTGAATCCCCACCTAGCCATGGAAACTCACTGGGTGACCCATGGTCAAATCACACACTAAGCCTCAGAGAAAGGCAAAAGCAAATCCCCATTGGAAGGGTGTTACTAGAGTGGTGCAGGGGATGTGGACTGCACCAGGTGACACTCTCAGAGGGGTGACACCACTGCTACCCAACCATCTGCCTTTTGAGCAGAAATGGGCTGTGGCATAAATCTGCATCCCTTGAAAATGCTGAAGAGATGGTGTGAGTGGGGTGAGGCTCAGTGGGAGGAGAATTTTATATATATATATATATATATATATATATATAAATTTATTATTTAAAAAAATTAAAACATCACAATTTACCAATTGTTCATGACCACATGAAACTGTGTATACATAAAAGCATCTAGGCTATGTGTATGATATTGTAATCTGAAGGTATAATTTTAATTTTGCTAGTTGTTTCTGTCACAACTATTACCATTATATTCAGTGCCATATGGGAATTACAAAATTACAAAATTACAAAATTACAAAAAAAATTACTAAAGATCCTACACAGTGTGAGGAGGAGGTCATTGCAGGGGTGACACCATGACGTACTGCACTTGGTGATGCCAACCTTAGTGATGTCACTGCCCCTTGGAACAACCTTGCCAAGAAAAACCTAGGATGAATTCACCTTAAGGATGCCATAAATTGAAAAAAAACAAACAAACAAACCTGAAGGCACACAGCAACAACAATGAAAATCAAGCAGACTGTCTATTTTTCTCCAAGCTCTGCTTGTCAGGAAGCCCCTTTGTGTGGCAATATTGGAAGCTGGTTGATGCCAAGTCAGACTTTTAATCCATTTCTGTTTGTCTATACCAATTAACAGTGGTGTTCTTCTGTGTATTAGACAGGGAGTCTTTCAGAGCCTTATGATGAAGAGTGAATTCAAGACCTTGTCTGTAGCCCTGACTGTGTGTGTATGTGTGCGTGCGCACCTTCAAGTTGCCTGATGACTTATGGTGAATACAAGAATTTCATAGAGGTTTGTTTGACAAGGAATATTCAGAAGTGTTTTGCCATTGCCTTCGTCTGAAATACAGGGCTGATGCAGATCAGCACAATATGCTTGCTTCCTGGGGCATGGCAGATGCACAATCCACATCCCAATGCCATCCTGAAGCTGGCATTATGCTGCTCTGCTGCCCACATGAGGGCAGCTTTTTGATGCTCCAGCAGTGCAGCGTTTAGACACCACATCTACAGGAGTGCTGAGAAACCATGGCAGTGGTGGAAAAGTTGGCGTTTTTCTGGTGCAAAAAGGAGTATCACTTTGCCAGATCGGGGCTGCAGCATGTGTTTGCCATGGCTCTGATCTGATGATTAAAAAGGGCAGCATCAAACTGCCCCTTTAGGGCTGTCTGTTTCGGCCCATAGTCTATATAACACCTAGTATTTCTCAGCAGTCTACCATACAAATGTGAACCAGGGCTGACTCTATTTAGATTCTTTAGATCTGATGTCTTCAGGATATTTAGGTGCTGTAATAGTCCTAACCAGCAGCTTTCTTTCCCTTAGCTGCTCTGATTGGCTACTGGATATATGGACTTACTGCACCTGAGGCAACACGAAAACATTGTTAAAAGTCTGTTTCATAGAAGCAGTTGATAAACCTGTGGCTACATGTTTAGGTCTCATAGTCAGAGGTGTGGAAGAGGGGGAATCGGACTACAACTCCCAGAATTCTTCAGTCTGCATGACCAGTGGCTAGAGGATTGTCAGAGTTGTACGCCAAAAGGTAATGTATCCAAACTTATGGTTATGGGTATAGTGGCATTTGGTCTTATAGAATCTGGACTTCAATTCCCATATTCCTTACATGGACCACAATTACATAATACCCTAATTGCATTAGCCAGGTGAGGCTGATGAAGTTAATATATGGAAAGCTACTGTTACCTAAAGCCAAAGACTTCCACAGCAATCCCTCCACCCAATTCTTTTGCTATGGTCACTAGTAAGTCTTTCACCATCTAGCACAGACATAGGGAAAAAAATCAGCCCATAGGTTGCTCAAAGCCATGGAATCGATACATCCCCATTTTTTAACTGTAAAACAAATGCAGAGGTGGTCTCACTGCCTCTGAAGCTGGCCTTGGTCACACCATCTGGGAGAAATCACTCAAGGAATTTCCCAGAGTCTCTCCTGACTTCAGCTCAAAAGAAGAGTTTGCACATATGCATGAAAGGGTCCCTGGTTTTGGAACAAAACCAGGCTGGGAGCAATTGCATCTTGTCTTACGTGTGGCTTTCCTCATTTCCCCACTGCAGTTAGAATAAGCAATGTCAAGCATTTGGTGAGAAAGTAGAGCCCTCAGGCCAAGAAGTCTAAACACCCCTCCCTTAACGGCATATCACAGGATTCCATAGGATAGTGCCAATTAAAGTGGAATCATAGTGCTATAATTGTGCACTATGAAAGGACCCTGAGACATTCCCCCTCCCCAATTTCTTTTCTTTTCCTTTTTTAATCTTTTTACTCACTGTATTGCCTTGATAGTGCAATTGCATGAAAAATAAAAATAAATAATAATAAATACAGACCAAAAGGCATGCCAGGAAGGGTTTAGGTTATGGAGTTGGGGCAATGGAAGCCAGCATGAGGAAGGCAGAGGCTGGGACAGAAGCAGCACCATAACATTTTTGGAAGACCTGTGTGACAATACGCTGTCCCCACTGCAATATGAAGATTTTCATACCTGGCTGAAAGGTGCCTGAAACAACCTTAAAAGGTTCAGGCAGGGGGAGTGTGTGAACCTCCGGAGCACTTCTCCCAATCGTTGTAATATCGTCATGGAAATGGAAGATGCCTCTTTGCGAGGCTGAATCGTTTGAAGGGAGCTGATTCCCTGTAGACGCAAAGGAAGTGTCAAGAAGGAATCAGCTCCCTTGGAGCAATTCAGCCTTGCAAAGAGGTATCTTCTGTTTCCATGACGATATTACAGAGATTGGGAGAAGTGCTGCAGAGGTTCACACACTCCCCCTGCCTGAACCTTTTAAGGTAGTTTCAGGTATCTTTCAGGAACCTTTCAGCCAGGTATGAAAATCTTCTATGTTTGTGTTTCCTAGGGACATATCACATTACAAAATAAAACAAACAGGCAGTGACAGAGAAGTGTCTTTCATCTTGCTTCTCTGCATGATATCTGCTCTCTTCCAGTCATAAAAGCATGGGAGACTGTCAAAAAAGAATCCCTTTTGTTATGCTGGAAAAAATCAGGTTGGCAAAAGAGATGTTTTTACAGCCCTCTCCCATGTTTTTATGATCAGAAGAGAATAGAAATGCTTCAATGTCATGTGGAGTAGAAAGCTGAAATACACTTTTCTATCACTGCTTGTCCAGTTTGTTTTGTAATGCAATAAGGCTCCTAGACTAATGTGACTGTGGCATCTTATAAGCCTGGTGTGATACAGTCCAAAGAGTGCACAGTTGAATGAAGTGTGGAAGAAAAAATTTATAGAGAAAGAAAAAGAGGTAAAACCAAAGTAGGCACAAAATGGGAGGAGTCAGAGGCTGAATCTAGAGGGGAATGTTGAAGATTGTTGGAGAGAAACCAGAAGGAATCTTGTCCAGTGCATCTTTCCCTTAATAATGCTACTGCCTTTGTAAGCATTAACCAATATTTGAACTTCCTAAGTGGCTGGTTGTTAAACAAAGTGCGAGTGGGGAGCTATTTTGGTATTAGAACTGCAGATACTGCATTCATAATAGTCTAAAGTGAATACCTGCAGGAGATTGTAGACGTACTAAAATTAGCATCTCTGAAATGCTGCCAGGTTAAATAGTTTTCTATTTTGCTTGAAAATTTAAGTCTAGTTTTTAATTACATTTGTTGCTAGTTCTGAGCAAAGTATACAGGCTCCTTGTGAGGCAGACAACAGAAATAAGGTAGTCTACAATCTGATGGTTATTGTTTCTCTTAGGGTTGCCACACTGAAAATTGGAGTGGGGCTCCTGTACCTTTAATAGATATATAGAAGGAATTTCAGCAGGTGTTGCTTGTCATTGACTGGGGTAACAAATAACACCTGATGAGATTCCCTGGAGCCCTCTCCAGTTTTCACTCTAGCAAGTCTACTTTCTATATACATTTAACTTCCTTCAAGTGTCTACAAAAATGTCTCAGTTGGCACAGAATATGTGATTCTTGAAAGTTTCTTTGTATTTTGCTAGCCACTGCAGTCTGACCTCTCCAAGAATGACTTTAGCAAACACAGAAGCATGAAGGCAAGTTGAGCACATCTGTTAAATGAAATAACAATGCAAATACAAAGGAAGAATGAGTATGTAAGTACCCATTTAGTGCCTTAGGCTCAGTTCTTGGCTAAGACAAGATTTGCTCTCCCATTGTTTAGATATTTCCCACTTCACCCCAGCCGCAAATGAAGGCAGTAGCTTCAAGGGATGTTCTTTCTCAGCTAGTTTGTGAAATTGCTTAAATCTATGTGCTGCAATTTTATTTAGAAATGCAGAGCTGAAGGAACATCTGTCTGAGATCATTCCAAGATGGAGAACTGCAGGAGTTATTAGCAATTGTCTGACCGGGGGGGGGGGGGGGGCTGCAAACAAGTCAGCCCCAGTTTCAATTGCTTTTACTGCTTAGTGATAGGAAAGCTTTTAAAAATGTAAACATTGATGGTTCTTGGGTGGTCACTTTTCAAAAAGTACATATTTTATTACGGAAATTGCCTGAGTTACAGAACAGACAATGTCCTAGTAACCTCAGCCTCTTCCACACAACCTGGTTCTCAAAGCCCAGAGCTGGAAAATGTAGGAGCCTTTTCACACTATGGACACTGTCACACAAGCTTCATTCTCACTGCAATGGCATTAGTAAAAGGATTATTATTATTATTATTATTTATATTTCATCTTTTCCATACGGAATCAAAGTGGATTTTCAAGTAAAGGCAAAAAGGAAAATGCAAAATACATAATATCATAAGGGATTATGAGGCACTGGGAAGGAAGCTGAAAGAGATGGATACACAGGTTGTCATCTCATCTCTTCTCCCAGTAGAAGGGCATGGTCCAGGAAGGGAGAGGAAAATAGCAGAGGTGAATAACTGGCTCCGTAGATGGTGCTGCCAAGAACGATTTGGATTCTTGGATCATAGGTTGCTGTTCCATGAGGAGGGTCTTCTGGCAAGGGATGGGCTGCATTCCACGCCAGTTGGCAAAAACGTTTTTGCCAACAGTCTGAAGAATCTGATCAGGAGGGCTTTAAACTGAGTTATGTGGGGAAGGGAGACAGCATTTTGGAAGGCAAAAGGGCTGGAATAAATGTGAAACTGACATAGAGGGAACAAGGCAAACAGTGCAAGGACCCAACAATAGGAGGCAAAAAAATGTGCAAAAGCAGCAAGTAAAGAGGACATATGGTCTTAGATGTCTCTACACTAATGCACAGAGTAAGGGAAATAAGCAGGATGAACTTGAACTCCTAGCACAACAAGGGAAATATGATATAATAGGCATCACTGAAACCTGGTGGGATGAGCCTCACAATTGGAATGTAGAAATAGAGGGATATAACCTTTTTAAGAAAAACAGGCCAAACAAGAAAGGAGGAGGAATAGCATTATATGTAAGGGATATTTACACCAGTGAAGAGATCGAAGACATTACTGGAAGCCGGGTGGAGAGTGTCTGCATTAAAATTAAAGGAGGGGGAAGCAACCGGGATGTTATTGTGGGAGTCTACTACAGACCCCCAACTCGAGCAGAAGAATTGGATGATGCTTTTCTAGAACAGATGACCACACACTCAGATAGGAAAAACATAGTAGTGATGGGTGATTTCAACTATCCGGATATTTGCTGGAAGTCAAACTCAGCCAAATCCTCAATGTCTAGCAAATTCCTCACTTGCCTGGAAGACAATTTCATTGTCCAAAAGGTGGAAGAGGCAACAAGGGAGTCAGCTATTTTGGATCTGATCCTAACCAACAGGGATGACCTAGTTAATGGGGTGCAAGTGGTTGGATCCTTAGGTGGGAGTCACCATGTTCTCCTGGAGTTTCCTCTCTCTTCCTGGACCATGCCCTTCAACTGGCAGAAGAGACAAGATGACAATCTGTGCATCCATTTCTTTCAGCTTCTTACCCATTGCCTCGTAATCCCTTCTGATATTTTGAAGGCTGTGTCCTGTTGTGTCATTTGTTCCCATGTGGACCAAAAGGAAGGGGTATTTGTCAGTAGGTTTGACCAGTCTTGTCAGCCTCTCCGTCACATCACGGATCTTTGCCCCAGGGAGACAACACACCTCTCTAGACATCTTGTCAGGCCCACAAATCACTCCTTCTGTACCCCTCAGCAAGGAGTCCCCCACCACAGCCACACGCCTCCTCCGAGGCTTAGCAGCAACTGTTCCCTGTGATGGAACTCTTAGGCTCCCTTGCTCTGTCCCTGAAGTCTGTCCATGCTGCTCTTCCTCATCCTCCTTGATAAGGGACAGAGCTTCAAATTGATTCTGTAACTGCAGGCTATAAGAATGATCGCTGGTTTCCCTTCGTCTGTGTGTGACATTCCTCCAGCTCTCTTCTTCCTGTGTACATGAAGTGACAGTCTCCTCCGTAGCAAATTCCTCTGTGTGGTCCCCATACAAGACCGTTTGTTCCGTTCTGTCCAGGAAAACCTCTTGCTCCCTGATATGTTGAAGTGAAGCTACGCGGGCCTTTAGCTGCTGCACTTTCTCCCCCAACAGGGCTACCAACTTGCATTTGGTGAATTTTCCCATATTGGGAGGCAAAAAGACAAACATCCCACAAGTGTTGCAGGTGACTGCAGCAGTCCCCTCAGTGTTCATACTGAGAAGTCTTAGTTAGTCCCTGAAATAGGATTATGGGCTTCTCCCTCAGAAAAAAAAAATCCCATGATAAAACGCTAGGTTAAAGGCCCCTGGTGATCTGGGCTTTTTCCCAATCACTGCTAGTGATAAAAATGGCAACCCAGGAACTGCTCTCCTTCTCCTTCTCTCCAGCAGGAACTGTTGTAGAGACAGTTCTCCGTCTCTCCAGCAGGAACTGGTGTAGACATAGCATAGATAATAATCTAAACAACAATCCCCAATTCTCCCCTAGCAACACAATAACAAACAGTCATCAAATATCAATTACATATCTGAAATGATACTCTGGGCTGATATAGCCAGGTGTTGCAGGGGGAAGTGGAGCTGGCATTAAAGTCCTCTGCCGCTCTCCTCTGCATCCTCCTCAGGGCTGGCACAACCAGATGTTCCGGGGCATTGGAGCCAGTGTTTAAATACTCCACTGCTCTCCTCCACTCCCTCGTGTGGGCCAGTGCTGCCAGGTGTTCCGGGGCAAGTGGAGCCAGCATTAAAGTCCTCTGCCATTCTCCTCCGCATCCTCGTCTGGGCTGGCACTGACAGGTGTTCTGGGGGCAAGTGGAGCCAGAGAAGCTTTTATTCAGATATATACTACTGCTTTGAAATTTAATTCAGAAATATTGTTCAAGTTCATTGATAGCAAGTCCCATTGACTTCAGCTGAACAAGGGCGTGACTAAAGTTATCTGATTTGCAGCTTCCTGACTAGTCTTCAAGCAAGAGATAGTATGCACCACACCACTTAATGGAGGCTCCATACCATTTGGTGCAAGAAATGGCTACAAATTCCCAGATCCTCTGCCTTGTAGGTGCCTCAAAGGACATGTTGATTTGGAGCATTTATGAATGTCTCTTTGAAGGATCATGGAAAAATGAAAAGTGGAGCTACACTGTAGAAATAATGCAGTTTGACACAACTTTAAGTGCTTAGCTCCATCCTATGGAATTCCTGGGATCTGTAGTTTTACAAGGTCTTTACCCTTCTCTGCCAAAGAGTGCTGGTGTCCCACAAAACTACAAACCCCAGGGGTCTGTAAGATGGAACTATGGCAGTTAAAGTGGTGTCAAAATACATCATTTCTAAAGTTTGGATGCATCAGGCTATGGACAAAAGGTAAATTAATATCATAAGTATCCATTAATTAAAAGGAATTTTGAGTTATCCCAAACTCCAATGATAATAGAACAATGAACAATAATTACATCACCATATAAGCAGCAAAATGGAAGATAAACCAAAAAGCTTTTGTAATAAATTCATGCCAATTTCATATCCTCCCCTGCACAAGAAGGGCCTTCCAGAAAATACACATAAACACACATCGCCATTGCCAGCAAATTGAGCTGTAGCTCAGCTAACCTGTTTTTATTAAAGCCACCTTTGCATAGGTAGTTATATTCGCACACATCTCTGAGGAAAACAATAAGAACAGGCAATATCATCTCCCACATAGCTTTTGACCTTTGCACCTTACACAGATTGAAGAACCTGACTGATATTTAAACTAATGTCTTGACATAACCCGCATCATTATTTCCATCCAGTTAAGTTCGAAATACCAATGCTGAGAGTTTCTCAACACCCACCTCACCCCCCTCCCCCATTCAGTCAATCATTTGAATCTCAGCTGGTTAGCAGTGACCTCTGCAGCTCAATGTGCTCATCAGCCGGATTGCTGCAAATAAAAAACCTTCTGATTAGCTCAATTTAAAATTCCTGTCTTCCAAATTAGCACCTGAGCAAAAAATCCTCTCAGATCTGCGGGGAACTCTGTGCCAATAACTAAGGTGGTTTTGGCCCACTTTCCAAAGGCTCATTAAGCAATTATGTTACTAGCTTGTTATCTACCCAGAGTGGGTTATTTTCTAAGCAAAAGAATCATGTTTTTGAGTTTCCCAACAAAGGTGAAACACACAAGTGATAGTTATACTAGATATGGCATTATAAAATGTGTAAAACAACATTTGTCTGGAAAGCACTTTTTTTTTATGTAAAGTGGGCTCCCTTCCATTTTCAGTTGCACATTTGGTGTTGTTTTTGTTCTCAAAATGTTATGTACATCAATCCCATCATCATTTCTGAAAATGCCCTTAGTGTTGGGGACGAGAGAAGCAATATGTTTTCAGTCTGCCTGTCTTTTGCAAATGAAATCCATTCTGTCCCATTTCTCCATTAACCTGTGGTTTCTTTTCTTTTTTTCTTTTTTTTAAAAAAACCAGTCTGTATTCAAAAGCAGATTTAAATATGTGTTTATAAATATCCAACACTACCAAAATTGTAATATACATATATATATATATTTTAAAAAATGCTATTTCTTTCAAAATATACATCATTAAATATATTTTCTCCAAAATAGACACTTGCAGAACCTTTTTTACATGGAACTTTTTCCCTTCCTTCCTTCCTTCCTTCCTTCCTTCCTTCCTTTTATCTGGATTCAAGAAATGCACCTGAACATTTAGAAGTTGCTGGATAACTAGGTCTCAATCCACTCACTAGACTAGAAGGTTCAAATCAGGCAAGATCACATCAGAATGTAGAAAAATCAAGTTTTCTCAATCACCCCATGCTAAAGTCAAAGCTTTTGAAATGACATTTTGGACTAGAACTACCAGAATTCCTAGGAAGCACAGGAAATCCCCAAGATCCCCAATTAGTACCTTGATAACGTTCATAGTTTTAATGTGTGTATCGACTAGACAGTGTGAACCAATCTAAGGAAGGGGGATAAAGGAAGGTGGCTGTGCTCAAGGAAACGGCTTAGAATTTGAAGAGTTTCTTTGATTCTTGCACCTGTGCAAAGCAAGACAATTTCTTCCTCCATACACAATTTGTTAAAAGCTCTTTAACCACACTGTTGGATGTTGAACTCTTGACCTCCCATCTTTTTCAATACTGGATTAGGTGAAGAAGTTCAGTTCCATGATGCAATTCATGCCAGATATGTCCCAGAGGATTGCCATGGTAACACAATAATAATGTATGGGAGAAATGTGTGCATTAAACAGAGACAAATTCAGCAGGCCTGTTTAGAAGGCAACCGGCTGATGCTTAGCTTCCAGGATTCAAGGGAAGGGATGTCATGTTCTTTCTTCCCATATAATGTGATGCAGATGGCCTCCCCTGTTTTCTGGTGAGGTGACCTCCTGGTTCATAATATTCATGTAATGAGTTGTCACTTAGATGACCCTCATTAAAAGTAACCCCTCATCTAACTAGCTAACCCTGATTGCCACATTGCGGTTTTGTTGCTACCAGAGATGGGATAACCAGTCTGTTTTGCTTTCTCCTGCATCTGAATTTTTTAAACCTCATGGCCAGAGTATGAAGAAGTTTCAAAATATGGGTGAATACTTTAGAAAAGAACTCTATCTAAATCCTGTCCCATTTATACTAGATTACATTCACAGATATACTTATTCCCAACCTGGAGAAGACGTGTTGTACGTGGAGGGAAAAATCAGCACTAAGATGATGTAGGGATTCAAAGCAAGACTTTTAAGTTGGACACTTAAAAAGACCTCTGCTAGATAGATACCTCTGTTGTCTTGGGTTTCTCCATCCATCGACTTTGAGAAAATGGTACCCAGCCGAGGGGGGGGGGGATTCCATAGAGAATTAGGAATGAGGAACTGGAACATCATTTTAGTAGAAAAACTCAAATCCATTGTTTGCCATGACAGAAACAAACAAACTGGAATGGACTTTCATATGTCATGATTTTCATGTATTGACTTTGTAAATAATAACCTGAACTTTTAGCCGCCTCCTTTTTCACCTTTAGATCTCTGGGAAAATACTCTGAATAGATAAAGTTTTTTGTCACACAATACTCCTTCTTAAACAGGTTGTGGTTGATCTTCCAACCTCATGGCGATCAGTACAGATGATGTTGGAGCCAATTCCCAATTCTGGTGTGAACTGTCCAGACAAGATATGGCCAGTTCAGCACTGAACCCATGGTATACTACCCTTACAACACCTTTTGCTTTAGATTTTCTCTGAAAATCTGGAGCCCTCTGGATTGACACTGGGCAGTTTTTCCATACAGTTTTTCCCACTGTGCCACCAGATGCTGCTGTTGCTGGCACAAGTAGCTCCCTCTGAGGTCAGAATAAGGTGCCCAGTCTTATGACCAATGTCTGGTTTTGACCTCAGAGGTCAAATGGCACAGAGGGATGTGTGTGTGTGACTAGCATCTCAGCATTGTTCAAGAGTACCCAAGTAACGGGGGAATTCAGGGCAGCTTTGGGGCTAGAACAATTTGGGCTGCTCCCAGAGTATTCTGGCCCATGAGGACATGGCCTGCATTACAAATGAAAGCAAGATGTGAGATCATTGTAACACTTTTTATACCTTTCTCTCTTGATCTGTTATATGCTGGCTTATATTATATGTTGGATTATATTTCTATCAACATGAAATTGAATGAATAGGTTTATATTAGGGAAAAAAAACCCACCTCAAGTTCCTTTCATTCCACATGCAGAAAAATTTGTGACTTTGAGTAAATCCTTCTTCAAACCAGTCTGAATCAAATTTCTCATAGTATGACAGTCCATGTTGTCACTGTGACAGCTTAGCCATGCAAGAAACTGCTGCGCTGTGAGCCAAACAATGCTCTGGATTGCTCCTCCTGCATCATGTTGTGATGTATTTAAAGGTTGGACAGAATGACCTGAAGTAGCTGAGTCTATTGTCCTCATTTCTTGTTCATGTTGTCTGCAAAGTTCCCCCCCCCCCAAAAAAACCCCTACAACATTTAACAAAGAAACATGTTAAAAAGGAAAGGCAAGTTGTTTAAGTCAAAAGGAGCGTGGGGGGGGGGGGTTGAGAGGAAAATAGGTTGAGTAACTTCCATTCTATCCTTTAAATATTGTAAATAGCTTTATTTCCTGTTAATGGGGTAATTTATACAGTACCTACTATCTCCATTGACAGGACTTTTTATCCACCAGCAAATGGGCAGCATTTACCGAATCAATTACTTGAGTTATGAAGAGGAGCACAAAGCCACGGTGCCACTCCATTCTTCTCAATAACAAAGGAGAAAACACATTAAAAACTAGCATTGATGGGTTGTTGTGAGATCCAGTCAATGAGCACTCCCAGAGTTGAAATTAAAAGGCAGTTAAGAGAAAATTGTTTTCTCTGGTCATCAGTCACCATGTGAAAGGGGCTTTTTTTGCAATGATTAATTAAAAGCTGAAGATGGGTGGGAGGAAGATTTTGGATGAGGAGGAGAGAATGGCACTTCAATAAAGTATCGGTATGGGAGTAGGTCAGGAGCATCATGAGTTAATGGACAGTGCCTTGCCTTGACTAAGTGTTATGGCTCCAGTCCATAATTTCATCTTGAAAATGGGCAAGGGAGTGAATCTTCCTCTTAGTAATTGAGTATTGATTTGAAAATAAATGGCACTGAAACACCCACTGAACTGTCAGGATATATTCCGGACAGCAGTGACAATAAATGGTTTCTGGTTGGTGTGAAAGTTATGTATCAGCTCGATACTTAAACACATAGAGCTCATCTGCAATCTGTCTTCCGATTTATCAAGCTTCAGAGAGGTCAATACATGATGACACTGCATAGGAAATAACATCTGTGTGATTGAAGCTGAGATGGTCTGAACGGTACAGACCAGGGCCCTTTTCTGTGCTTCCTTTTACTTGCAGATTTATTTAGAAAAGCACAATCATGATAAAATGAATCTTCCCATGCCCTTCACTTATATATATATATATATAACATTGCAAGTTAAGAATGGCTTTTCACATTAGGAAAATCAAAGCTCAGAAAGATACATTTGAAAAGAATTTAATGAAGAAGAATGTCTTGTTGAAAAAATGTAATTTGTTTCTGATATTGACTATAGTGTCAAAAAGGTAATTCATTTTTGATGGCCATTTCGGTGTTTAAAAAGTAACTTATTGCATTACTCATTTCATTGTTTGTTACTTTTGGTCTCCTTTCCTTACTGGGGAAAAAAGCCCTCAGAATGGATAAAAAGTCAAAATGCTTTTATAATACCTTCAAATTCTTAAAAAGTAAATTTAAATTTAAATAAACGAGACATTTTTTACTCATAAATTTAATAGGTTAGCTGAATTCCTGCTCATTAAATTCCTTTTGAAAAGTAACTTTGTTCTGCCCTTACTACCAGAAAAAGGATAATAACATGTGATTCCATTACTTGTGGCTCATTAGCTCCAAGAATAGAGTAACAGAATAAAAATAAGAATAGAGGAAGCTGCTTTACACTGAGGTCAGACTATTTGTCTCTCTCAATATTTTCTGTTCTGACTGGTAGCAGCACATCTAGTTCTCTGGCAGAGGTTTTTCCCATCACTTGCTATCTGTAATCCTTTTTAAATTCCAGGGACTTGAACCTGAGACCTTCTGCTCTGCTACTGAGTTACAGTATGTTCCCTACCACAGATCTCATAGGTTCTCTGGACCATGTCACAACTTCACACATACATGGACATTCCTTCATCGATTTCTCATCCTTTGGTTATCTTATATTCCAATCCTTGAAACTGCAGGTATGAAATGGCTCAGGTAAGAAGTGTCTAAGGTGAAGTGAGGAGATACTATCTCAGGTGAAGATCTGCACAGTCATCAAGCAATACAAATAGAACGATTGGGTCTCAGATGTGGAAAATCAAGTTACAAAAACTAGAGAGGGTTTTTCAAGGAGGTACTAGATACCTCCTTATGCAATCTCCTCCAAAGTACTTATACTATCAAAACTGGGAGCTATGTCAGCTATGTCATCATCAGGTTTTGGGCCCATATATCCAACTTTCTCATTTACTGTTGAGTCTATCATATATCTTTGTGTATATATCCATCTGTCCCTCTTATGGCCTTTTGAGTTGTCCTATCAAAGTATAGTTTTTACTCTAAGTTTTCCAAATATTTAAATATTGCTCTCTAGAAATCAAATTCTATGTATATTTACAGAAATGTAAGTTCTATCGGGGTTTCCTCCCAAAAAGATCCTGTTGGCCCTCCATATCCATGGATTCTTTATCCGTGGATTCAATCCTCTATGGCTTGAAAATATTTTAAAAAAATATAAATTCCAAAAAGCAAACCCTGATTTTGAATTTTGTATAAGTGACACAATTTGATTTACATTGTATATAATGGCAGGACTTGAGTATCCACAGACTTTAGTATTCATGTGGAGTCCTGGAATCAAACCTCAGTGGATACTAAGGGCCCACTGTATCTATAATACCACATCTAAAGCCACATTGAAACCCCACCAACCGCACCACTGGCTCACAAGGCAGCTGGAGTGCTCATGTCAAGACCACATGACATGGCTTCCAGCCAAGAAGAAGAGGGAAAAGGCTGCTTCTTTTTGAAACGACATAAGGTGCCTAGAGAGCACTTTCCTGCTGGCTTCAAGGCATGTGTCATCTAAATGCTATGCCTTCAAGTCAGCCTGAAAGCACTTCTTTCTGCCTGTCGGTTTAGCCCCATAGGTCCGATCTAGATGGGCCTGAAGAGGTGACTGGGTGGTGCCATTAGGGTTTGTGAGCATGCAGTGTTCGCACGCTCATAAACCCTAACATGTAATGGCGCTGCCACCATTCCTGAACGCCGTTTAGATGGCATTCGTAATGGCGGCGGCGCAGCTGCGGAGCTGCTAGATGCAACTCTGCAGTTGCACCGGCGGAAAGGCACCCAATGGCACCTTTTCTTTAAATCGTGCTGCAGCTGCAGCACAAAAAAGGAGTGTGGTTTGCCCACTCTTTTTTTTTGCTACGGAGCTTCACCACGGTGTCTAGCTGCTGCGGTGAAGCTCCACAGGAAAAAAAAAAAGTGGCACCAGACCACCCCTTTTGGGCCATCTGTATCGCCCCAAAGTGTCTGACTGCTTTCTTGTTGATGCTGAGAAAGACCCCAAGTATTTTTTACATGCCTACATGGGAGATAAATAAGCTTTATAAGTATATAGTTTATCATGTATTCTAAAGCTTACAGTGAGTAACTTTTCTTTAAGGTTAATGCAGAAGAGATTTAGTGCAATTTTAACATTTAAAGAAAGAAAGTAAGGCATTTTGGTAAAGGCAGAAAAGATTTCTTCTTTTCAGTATAATAATAAGATGCTTGGTTCATATGTTTAAATTTCTATTTACATATTTTGTATCAATTGATAATACTTTGCACACATATATAGTCAGTTTACTCCCATGAAAGAGAGAAAATGCAGATGCTCAGATGGGTTCCTACGGAGTATCTGGGTGAGTCTCTGGATGAGTCTCATATGAGGAGCACCAGCACTTCAAAATGTGGAGCTTATTGCTTGGCTTACTAAACTGACTTACCTGTATCTGTCTTAAAGCTTAATTCAGGTGGCATCCTGATGTTATCAGAAGGTTTTTACCATCGAATTTCCTGCCCAAATACAGCCCAGATGCATCCCTTCTTCCAGGAGCACTCCTCACCGCTCTTTTTGGGTCTGGGAGTTTTCTGGCTTAAGAAAATGGCTGCTGGAGCTCTCCTGAAAGTGGGGATGCACCTGATCTGTATTCAGGAGGCAAATTTGGCAGCAAAAACCTTCTGATAAGATCAGGATGCAGACTGAATTGAAATTTAAACTGGGAGAGGTAAGCCGAATTAATAAAACAAATGGTAATCTCCTGTATTGTGTGTACAAAAACCTACAAGTAACTTAACCAGAACTGTATAAGGAGTGTCCTGTAACTATTTCTTCTGGAACTCTTACATACCTGCATAGGGAGTTGCATAAACAACCCTTAATAACCAACTTGAATATGTTAAACTAGAGAAAAATATATTTTGGGTTATATGCTATCTGTTTATATGCTTGGTGAGAAAGACAGAATTTCAGGGATGTTGTTTGGAAGTCAAAGTGCTTCTCAAAATCTTCACCTTGCTCTTCTTCCTGTTCATTACCAACCTGCCTACAGCCTGAGAATGTTTTATTAACACTTGGAGCAGGCTCACTGAAAAACAAACACCTATTAAAATGCAAGCTGCAAAACTACTTAGAAGCTGAAAAGTTGGACAGCAGAACAGTCTTTATATCAAAAACAAACTTGTACTGGACAGAAGTTCAGAGGACACTGTGAAATAGAGGGCCAAGTGTTGTCCCTGTATATTGGGCATCCATGTCTGCAATACGATATCTTCCTGGTGTAGCATAAATATCCACATGCAGAGAAACACTATCTCTATGCAGTGACAGCAATGTTGTGAAGTACATATCAATGACTGTGTGCCATTGTACAATACACAACTATAATAATGTGCAATCTGTAACCACAATTGCACACTGAACAACATTGTACAACAACATTGTATAACAACAGTGTACAACATTGCTCTCTGTGTAACTCTGCTTCCACTGCTCTCAGAAGAGTCTGTAGTTCTCTGCTTGCACAGGGCATGTGTCACTTACAGGATGCCAGACCAAACAGATGCTGGTAGAATGGGGTGTTTTGTTGGGCTGAAACGATTTATTTAAAATAAATTGATACAGCCCAGGTGGGAACCAGGTGGATTCGAATCAGAATCGAATTTGCCCTGGTTCCCACTGGCAGCCCAGGAAGGGGGGGGGGCAGCTGGCATGGCCCAGCCTTTCCTGGAGCCAAAATCCCTAGCCCAGCCTGCTTACTGGCTTTGGCCACTGACCAGCTTCGCTGCAGCTTTTTAAAAATTTCCTGTGGTCAGGGATGCCAGAAGGAGGTTGCAGAGAAGCTGGAAGCCTTGCAGCCTCTTTCCTGGCTTTCCCCCCGCTTCTCTGCGACCTCCTTCCAGCCTCCTTGGCCATGAGAAATTTTTAAAAAGGCTGCAGGGAAGCCAGTCAGTGGCCAAAGAAGCTGGTAAAGAGGCTGGGCCAGGGATTTTGAGGCCAGGAGAGGCCCGAGATGGGCTGGGCCATCAAGCTACTTGCCGATTCCTGACCCAAATCCTGAAACTGGTGCAAACATAGTAGGAATTACATTTTTTCAGAACTGGTTTCAGGAATCGGTTCAGGAACTGGATTTTCCAGTAAGTTAGAATGGGCTGAAAATGTTATTTCTTGGATCTGTGGTTAGTTTTGCACCCGGAGTTCATTTGCATCATAGAAATCATGCAGCTCGACAGGACGTTTAAGTCCTGTAGCTACATCCTATGTAGTTTTACAAAGTCTTTAGCCTTTTCTGTCACAGAGTGCTGGTGCCTCTCAAAAGTACAAATCCCAGGATTGTGCAGAATGGAGTCATGGCAGATAAAGTAGTATCAAACAGCATTATTTGTAAAGTGTAGTTGCACCCCAATTTGGAGAAGTTCTTTATTGAACTAGTGCACCTTTCTAGAGTTCAGGTGGGACTAATGGCAGCATTTTTAGACACATAATCCTCCATGTGCAATATAAAGTGGTATGATACTAGGCTATACCATGTGAGATCCCAGCATGTGAATAACAGATCTCATGTTCTAAATGAAAGCTCCTGGGTGCTCCATTAGGAGCCACGATTTCCTTTTTCACAGGCCAATGCTTCTTCCCCTTCTTCTCCTTCTTCTATATTTTATGCCTGCAGTTCTAAAGGAAGTCAACATCTCAAATTCTTCTTATATTCCTTGCTTCTGTGACTTGAAAAAAATATGGGGTCACTTGATTCCCAAGCACCCTCAGGCACCTTACCACACTGCATCCCTTACACAGTTCTAATAAGTGAAAGCTTTCTCAGCAGCTCAGGGTATACTTTACTGTAAATATAACTTTGGCTGGACAGCTTTCATCTCAGAGGAGCTGCAGCAGTGAAGTCAACAAATTGAGATGTACTTTTTAATATTTTTGACAAGCATTTGGATAATTGCTTTTGCCACCAATTGACGCCTGAAAGAAAACTCTGCCTTCTGTAGATTCTGCATCGCAAAATGAGAAAAGCAAAAGAGGACTCTTTAGCTTTGCTGACGAGTTTAATTAGACCCCTTTGTAGTGGTGGAGAAATGGCTAAGAAATAGGTTAACAGGCACAACAGAACCTCCCCAGTAACTATTCTTAAGGTTGTTGGTATGGGGCTGACCCATACATGCATTATAACCAATGGTGGCCACAAGATTCCATGTCTGTGGGACAGTGAATCCAAGATCATCTGGATATTATTCCAGACATTAAAGCAATTATCAAGGAAGCTGAATATATTTTGGGGATAGAGTTGAGACCTGGAATACATTCTTTAAAGGGTGGACAAAATGTAGCTTGTAGACCAGATGTGATTCATGGGATCCCTAGGTGAAGCTGTCCCAAACCCTCAGTCTCTCTTCTGCCAATTGGGGGAGGATTTTCAGGGGAAGCTTCCCCCTCCAAACATTTGTTATTTGTTATTCTTTTTAATGGTTTCTTTTAAACTGCTTTTAAATTTGTTGATAGTTCAATTATAGTTTTATGTTTTGTAGAATGAAAATTGTTCAGCTGTATCTGGTACACAGGGCAATTGTATAATTCATGCCAACATAGTGTTTATTGGTTGGAGCCAATGGAAAGAGAAGTATGTGATATAGAATGGGGTACACAGAGAGGTCACCTCACATCATGCATCCATGCTACTGGTAAACTGTCTTGTGTTCTGTGACCAGTGTAAAAATGCTCACAAACATGATGCTCCCACAAATGCTACTGATTACCCTTCAGATAAGAAGCAGGTATATGATGACACACCCTGAATAAGCTATTACAGTCTTTTAGACTGTAAGCCTGAGGGCAGGGATCCATCTAATTTAAAATTGTATGTACAGCACTGTGTAAATCTACAGCGCTATATAAATAAAGGTTAATAATAATAATAATAAAGTTATCAATGGAAACTTGTTCAGCATGAACTCCTTTGAAACACAACCTGGCATGATGGCCATATCAACTGGGTAAAAATTGAGAACCATGGATTTAGGTCATCTCCCAAGAATGCATATCTGTTAAACTGTGGCCCAGGCATAGTATAATATGATCAGTAGTGGGAATGGGAACATACCACCATGCAGATGAGATAATAATAATAATAATAATAATAATAATGGGATTATGTCTATTCCACCTTTACCGGTGGGGAGTCAAAGCGGATTACAGCAGTCAAGCAAACCGCTTCACTTATATACCACTTCATACCGCCTAAGTAGTGTCTAAGTGGTTTACAACTGTAAGCTACTTGCCCCCAACAATATGGGTACTCATTTTAGCGACCTCGGAAGGATGCAAGCCTGAGTCAAGCTTGAGTCCTTTTGCTGGTCTTGAACTCACAACCTTATGGTTTTGAGTGAGTGACTGCAGTACAGGCATTTAACTACTGCGCCACCAGGGCAGTTCTAGAATCCTTATCATTGATGTATGTTAAAAGCTTCCTAATGCTTTGGGAAAGGATTATTTTGTGTCTAGTAGGCTTTGTTAGCTAATTCATGCTTTATCATGGTACTTCAGGGCTAGAAAAAGATTGGTGGCCAGGAACTAACCAGGACAGCAAACTTCCCTGTTAGTGATTTCCTTGTACTGTTATCATAACTATTAGGATGGGAGATGGATCATGTGTGCACATGCCAATTTCTTTTGTTTGGTTCTGCCCTATATAGCCTTTATGATCCATCTTCCATTTGCCTTGCTGAGGGCAGAGGTCCCCAACCAGGTCACCCATTATTCACCCTCAGGGATTAGGATTATTTATGGTAGATTTCATTATTTAGAGCTCCAGTTTGAATACTTGATGTGACAAGACACTGAAACCCATTGGCTAACAGATGAGAATGCTTTCCTGTGATGTCCATCCAGGACTACTTGAATCTCCCCCTGCATTTTCCTTTATATTGGTTCAGCCCATAGAATGTTAGTATAGGAATGGTTCATTGTATTAGTTGTGGGAGGAGCTGTAGAAACCCCTTACCTTTTCCCAGGGTTTGGTTTGCCTCGGCTGAGCAAGCTCTGGTGGCTACAGGTTGCAGTTTCAGGCAGATTTTGCAAAGAGCTTGCTGAGAGCAGTCATTTGGTGGCAAAACAGACCCAGACAGTTGGAAAGGAAATTTCTTACACCTCAGCCAAATTAGTTACCATCTCAGCCGAATTAGTTACCATCTCAACCAAATTAGTTATCACCGACAAACAGGAATCAGAAGCTGAATGACCCTGCACCAGCTTCATTGAGAGAGGAAATCAAGCAAGATCGAGTCCAGAGAGATGACACCTTGAAGATTGCTGAAACTCAAAGTGTAAAGTGCCCTTTTGCAAGTTATTTAGAGCTGGGGAGGAGAAAACCTTTTACTTTTGTTCTTTAAATTAAACTTCCCCCTTAGTTAAGTCTATATTCAGCATCAAAGCATTTTTTGGGTACAAGAGTTTGATTTCACCAGGGTATCGGTGTTGCACAACCAAACCTGCCACCATCTTAGTTGGGTGTGTCTTCACAGCCATGAAAGATTACTGTCAGGGTGAGAAAGAAAGGAAGTGTCCAAGTATGTCCAGCTGCAGATCATAGAATGCAAGAATTGGTAGGCAGTGCAAAAGCCATCTAGGTGAAATGCCAACCATGCAGAAATACCGACAACAGCACTCTGAAAGATGCCCACCCAACCTCTGTTTAAAGACCTTTAAAGGAGGATGCCCCTCCATCCTCGAAAGCATTCTGTTCCACAGTTCAACAGTTTTTAGAGTCAAGAAGATATTCCTAATATTTAGGTGGAATCTTTATTCTTCTCTGGTTTGTGTTCTAATCTCTGGGGCAGCAAAACAAAAAACCAAAACCAAAACAAACAAAAAACCAAAACAAAAACAAGTTTGTTTCATCTTTGTCATGACATCCCTTCAGATATTTAAAGATGGCCAACTTTAAGCTGCTTAAGAACAAAAACAGCTTCATTTATATATCGCTTCATACTGCCTAAGGAGTGTCTAAGCAGTTTACAACTGTAAGCTACTTGCCCCCAACAATCTGGGTATTCATTTTAGTGACCTCCATTTTAGTCGAGCTTGGGCCCTTTTGCTGGTATTGAACTCGCCACCTTATGGTTTTGAGTGAGTGGCTGCAGTACAGGCATTTAATCACTGTGCCACCAGGGCTCCTTTAGGTCTCCTAAGAACCATCTTAGGCTGCAGAAATTGTGAAGTTTGACACCACTTTAATAGTCATGGCTCAATGATGTAGAATTCTAGGATTTGTAATTTGGTGGGGCACCAGAGCTCTCTGGCATTTAAGGCTAAACATCTCACAAAGCTACAAATCCCACAATTCCATAGCATTGAGCCATGGCAGTTAAAGCGGTGTCACACTGTATTATTTTTGCAGTGTGGATGCAGCCCCTGTCTTCTCTTCTCCAGGCTAAATATGCCCAACTTATTAAATCATACCTCATAAAGTTGGTTTCCAGACCTTTACAGATAAATAGAAATGTAGACATGTTTCTAGATGTCCACAGAATTATTGGAACTCTAGGAGAGAGATCTCATTCCACTTCTGGTTGTAGAACTGCAGTCAGTTTTGGCTCTGCGTGGTTGGCTCCCACCTTCCTCCTTCCAGTCATTAAACATCCATGGCAGGCCTTGAGGATAGGCATTTTGGGATGTTGTGTGAGAAGCTGAATAACTGTTTTCATGATGTCTAGTAAAAGGCATATGCAGGTAACAAACCTATGTGCAAATATGATACCAGTAGGATTTCAGCCATTGCCTTCTGCTTTATCATCCAGGTCATAAAGAGATTTTATTTACTGTTGAAAGCCTGTATTCCATTTTTAATGCTTACAAAATGCTTCTTTTTAATGAGAGGAAGGATGTTTGGCCCTTGTATGTACACTAGGGCTGGTGAGAATAGTATTCTAAAAACATCCAGATGGTCATATATTTTCCATCTTTGCTTCAGATTTATATCCCAACCTTAGAAAATTCTAACCCAGGGAAACAAAAGCATTCAGATTTTTACAAAACAAGATCAAAATTATTCATATTAATATATTATTGTGCTACATGAGTATATTTCATATTTTCCCCGGCCTCTGAATGCCAGGCTAAACAGATCTTGTAGAGTCAACACCTCCATATCCATGGATTCTGCTTCCAATGCCTGGAAAATATATATATTTTTTAAAAGCCCAAAAGCAAACCTTGAATTTACCTTTTTACTATTACATTGTATATAATGGGATTTGAACGTCCATTGATTTTGGTATTCATAAAGGGTTCTGGAACCTAACCTCAAATAGAATAGCCTTCCCCGCATGCTACACCATCTTACCCAGGTGGGAGTGAAAGGACAGGCCAAATTCCATCGGGCCTGTCCTAGATTATAAAGCAGAGCCCTCCCTCCAGTCCATCTGCCTTGGTCCAGGCATCAGAGGGAGAGAAGAACTTTTGGATCTGATCCCCTTCCCCACCACCATTCCCTTCTCCTTTTGTACCGTGTCTTCTTAGATTGTAAGCCTGAGGGCAGGGAACCGTCTCATTAAAATAATAATTGTAAGCCACTCTAATAGCCTTAGGGCTGAAGAGCAGGGTATTATTATTATTATTATTATTATTATTATTATTAATCAGCAGATACCAAAGGCCCTCTGTAAAGATTTTGGTTTCTTTTCTTCTGTGAGAGAATAAGGCGATAGAGGCGCTTTTAAATTTACAAATGGACCCTATTGCATTTAGCCATGGCTGGGCAAATGCAGCCCATATACAGCACAGATACCAGCCAGGCTTATTCTGCGACTTTTCAAAAACAGGATTTTCCCGTTCTTGAAAAGTCGCAGAATAAGCCTTGGTTATATCTGGGCTGTATATGGGCTGCATTTGCTCAGTCCCAGTGAATGTGATAAGATCCATATGTAAATTTAAATGTGCCTCTATCCCGTCAGGGATAAGGTGCTTTGTAATCTACTAAAAGAAAGGTCTTTTTAGGTCTGTTTTTAGGCCCCATTGTTGTAGAATGTAAGTAAGCTTTATGAGGTTTTGGAAAAGCTTGCAAGACATAGAGATATGCTAGTTAAAATCAGTTCTAAAAGGATAGTTTTGTTAGGCTGCAGTCCTGTGTTCTTACCTAAAAGTATATGTCCCTAAACTTATTGCATCATATTTCCAAACAGTCATGCATAAGATTGAGATGTTCATCCGATACTATAGCCTCCCAAATGACAAGTTTGTGGCACTTTTAGAATAACTGATTAATTTTGGAATATGATTTCATGGGCCACAGCTCCCTTCATCATAACATTTGATACATCTGATGACTGGCTCTAATTCACAAAGCATTATGACAGAATGAAGCCATTAGTCTTTTAAAGATTTGATGATTTGATATCACCTTAATTCGATTAGCTGCGTTTCAGTGTGCTGCAGTGGAGTGCTCATTCTTGTATTTTGAACTGTAAGGCAGATACTTGGTACCTGGAAGTTTTATTTCTGAAAAGATGGTCTGAATATTTTCAATAAATATTTGAAAGGATCCAGCTTCCTAGCCAAAGTTCTTTCTTAAGCAGAATGGAGAATTTACAGCCCTCAAAATGTTATCTACTTCAGATTCCCAGAAGCACCAGCCAGAATGACCAATGGTAAGGGATTATGGAAGCTATAGTCTAAAATATGTGAAATGAGGGAGAAGTTCCTCATGCCTCTTCAAGGGTATCTTAATGCCTTCTGGCCATCCTTCTTAGGAATTCCTCTTATGGTTACTGAGTCCTTCTAGAAATGCATCTGAGGAACTAGACTGTAGTCTATGAAAGCTCATGCTGCCAACTGCTTTCAGTTAGACTCAAAGGTGCTACAAGATCTCTCTATATACTTCTAGAATCACTTTTAGTGGAAACCTTGGTATGCTTGCCTAGAAGTAAATGTTTACTCATTGCATGTAAGCTTTGCTTATTCCATTTAATGAACCATTCTCCCCATAGAGTATTTAGACTTGGAATCATTCTCTTATGTGCATTTATGTAGCATTGGAACAATAGTCACCTACCTGCTTCTTGGAAATTAATTATTGGCCAGTGAAGTTGGACTTTCCAGTCTCTTTTGGACACTAAAACGCCAAAGACTTTATCATACCAGGCTTGAAAAGTAGAATTAGAGCAGGATAGCAACATGTGCTGTTCCTTATTACAGTACACTATGAGATTTTCTGCATTTTACCTTTATGGTGTATTGATTCCCTGCAGAGATTCACGGGATGGAAATGAATTTTAGTGCACTTTGCTTCATTTCCACAGTAATCTCACAATTAAAACACTCCACACAAGGATTTCTCTTCTGCAGTACAGCCACAGTAAAGTGTCACAGCTTCCACCCTATCCTGCCCCTTAGCTTCGTGATTGGTCTTTTCTTTCCTCCCCCCCTGCCTTTCTTGCCATCATGCCAGCATACATAGCACAACATGAGATGTTTCATTGCAAGAAATTGAATAGGAAAAGAAGGTGGCCATGCTGCCCCCACCATTTCTTTATTTCAAGTGTGGATGAAACAACTGTGCTCACCTTTCCATTTGAATGCCTCTGTAAACTCGTTAAAAAAAACTAAAGTGTTTAAATATTTAAGGGTCTACTTAGCTGTTGTGATGTTATAGTGTTATAGTGTTTCACCATTGTGAGGGATTAAACATAATGACATGGTCCTCCTGCAACAATCGCCAGAAGTAGTCTGTGTGTCGCCTGCTCAAATCTCCTGGGGAATTTTGAGGGAGGTACTAGCTGGTCACATCCCCAACCTGCCCGAATCCCACCCAGTTATGGGATTCCCATGGAAGAAAGTGGGATCAGAGTTCCACACACACACACACACAAATTACTATTTAGAAGTGTGAGAAGTAGGCATTAATTTATTATTTTCAACAGGCAAAAATGCTGATTTCCCATGATGGTATGATGGTATGGTTCCAGACCACATACAGTGTCATGAAGTATAGCAGGCTTACTACAGGTGCTGTTGCACTGATATGCCATTGTACTGTTGTAATGTGATAAAGCTCAGTGTCTGTCCTGTAAACTGGTCTGTGGTCCATCCATTGCTGGAGCACTCCTTCTCATTGACAGGCAAAACCCATCAATGCCTCCCAATTGTGCTGATTTTGCACTGTTGATTCATGTGTGATACATTCTTCCTGAAGCAGTTCTGCTATGCAAGCAGTCACATGGTGTGAATGGTCAGGATTATACTCATCTCACTCCTCTCATTATTCTCAAGCATGCTTTGTTTTTTTTCTCAGTTTCTTTTCTTTTTAACCAAATGGATAATCATGATCATGCAATTGCACTAAAAATAAATAAAAATAGAAATAAAGGCAGACCAAAAGACATAGTGGGAAGGGTTTTGAGCAGGGAGGCATGGCTATGGATGCCCAGGGTGAAGAAAGTGGAGACCAGGATAGAAGCACTTTTGAATAGCTGTTATGATAATGTTTGTATTTGATAAGGCTAATGGTATCATGGTGCCTTACGAGGCTGGTGTGATAAGGTCCTTATACAGCAACATGAAAAACACAAAGTACCACTCCCCCTTGTTCAGTTGATTGAAGACCTTGCAATCTTTTCAACATTTGAGCATAAGATATACTGAATTAGCAATGTAAATCTTTGCCTATTTCATCCTTGCATGCCAGAATGAATAATTTCCATAGTTTTCTCCTCACTGTAGATGAAATGAACACTTTCACATAGTTTTCCTGCATCTTAAAGTATTTCAGGAATTATTCTGCTTCACATGGGGCATTTTGCACAAAAATCAACAAGTAAGGTTGCTTTATCAGATTTTCAGAGACTTGCTGGAAATCTGGGACAGGAAGAGAGATATCAGGAAAAACATCCTGGCCTTAAGAGCTGCTCAATGGTAGAATATGCTGCCTCAAAGGGTAGTGGAGTCTCTTCTTTGGAAGTTTTCAAAAAGAGGCTGGATGGCCATCTGTTTGAAGGGGGTTTTTATTGTGTGTTTTGCATGGCAGGGGGTTGGACTGGAGGGCTCTTGTGGTCTCTACCAACTCTGTAATTCCATGATTTCATGATCTCACTCCTCTTCTATCAGCTGTATAACTGCAGCCAGTGTTGGCTCTGCCTCCTTTCCTCCCACACCCCTCCCTCCAACCAGTAAACTTTCATGGAAGTGCCCTTATTGTGTTGAAGATGGATGTTTTAGATTTTGTCCAAGGAACTACTGAAAAATTCCTTGCACAAAGCCCAGTAAAAGACATATGCATGTAGCTCTGTTACATGCACGTGCACACACACACACACACACACACACTATTGTTTGCGGAAGTGTTTTGTATTTTTTACCCATTTTGTGTGGGTTTTATTCTCACTAAAATCATCATCTTTTGTAAGAATATATTTTTGTGTTTAAAAAAAAAGGTTCCAGAATCTAATGTGGTATCTTTGGGCCAAAACTGGTTATATTTAAACAAAAGCATAATGTTTGCAACAAATAATAATAATAATAATAATAATTGTGTGTTTCTCAAAAAGTGGGAGCCCTGGTGGCACAGTGGTTAAATGTACATACTGCAGCCACAAGGTTGTGGGTTCGATCCCAGGGCTCCAAGGTTGACTCAGCTGTCCATCCTGTTGTAGATCAGTAAAATGAGTAATAATAATAATAATAATAATAATAATAATAATTTATTTCTAGCCCGCCCCTCTGAACAGGCAATCGGGGCGGGTTACAACAAAAAGATTAAAACAATATCAGTTAAAATATTCCATCCCTTCCCTCACAGCCCCCCCCCCTTAAAATGAGAATTAAACCACTATATAATTAAAAACATAAAATAAAACAAATTGCTCCCAACAAACTGGTTTTTACTGTTGTAATTAGTGTACAGATTTGTAAACCGCTTAGAGAGTGCTGAGTTCATTGATAAGCAGTATAGAAATGTACATGCTATTGGTAAATGGGATTTTTTAACATATAAATTGTGGGTTTTGTGTCAAAACCCATTTTAAATGCAAAAAAAGACTGGTTGATATTTTAGTTCAGCTATGAAAATTTTAACATTTACCTGAATCACTGGTATATCATTCCCCAAACGTCCTCCAAAGGTGGCTAAAAGAGCAGAAAAGCCTCTGTGTATGAAGCCTGGAAGTGCTCCTTAATCGTCATGGAAACGGATCTGCAGTGTTTGTTAAACGTTCAAAGAAAAGCAGGGAAGGAGGCAGATTGTGTTTAACAAGTGTGATTGTGAGGAGAATGGGGCTTGTGTGATAATGTCCCGAGACACTCTGGATCCCAAGAGGAGTCTTTTTACTATGGATAATGGAGTTTAAATTTTACAGGTTTCTGTCTCAGTCCTCATGCCACCAGGGTGACCAGATGTCCTCCTTTTCCAGGACATGCCCTCCATTTCAGCCTTCTCTCCAGGAGGAATTCCAAAATGTCTTCCATTTTGAGCATGACTAAGAAATATGAATCGGTGTTTTTAGCTTTTATTTTGTAATGTCCTAGATTTTCCTTAAATGTCCAATATTTTGTGGTGCCTTGGCCTCCTTTTATGGTTATGGCATCTGGTCACCCTTCACACGATGGAGAGGGGAATGGCCTCTGCCGAATTGAGATTCCTCCACACCAACTGAACTATACAGCAGAGATAACATCTGATGTTTGTAACATTGTCACTTTTCCTCTCTCCTCTATGATTTTTTAAAAACATCCTTTGCCTGATGAAGAAGACACTGGAGCTTCAAAAGACTGAATTGTGTGTTTTGTGCATTTTTGCTGGCCAATAAAGTATCACTCTCTCTTCCTCATTTTCCTTTTTTTCTTTTATATGATCTTTGCAAAAGGAAAATTACATTTTAAGAAGGGATTGTGAACCTGATTTTCAGAGCAATATTTCAGTGCAAGCATGATAAAATTCATTGAGACTTGGACCAGAACAGAACCAGGCTGTCATTTGTTACAGATCAAACAGAAAAACAGAATAAAAGGAAAATACACTGGCATGACTCTGGAATATTTGCAGCACAATACAGATTGAGATCACTGTTGAAGATCCATTGCAGAGGAAACAAGAACTGATCCAGGTCAAAGCAGTTAACACATTCTATTAATAATTTTGGTTCGAGGCAGTTTGTATTTATATGTATATTCCGTTAACTTTCCCTACAGAGACAGAATGACAGCTTGTGGTGGCCTTGTGGAACAAGGAGAACCATCAAGAAGGATGTGTCAGCACAAAATGTATTTTCTACAAGGTTAAATGGGAACAGAAAGAAGGGGCCCAGTTCATTTTTTTCCTGGCAGTCCGCATCTGATTTGCTCTCAGGTAGAATTTATGGAGTCTTGTTTGGAAAGAGGAAAAGGGAATTGTAGATTTATAAGGGACTCTCAGAATCATCTATTCCAACCCCCTGTTGGAAAATCCTCAAATGAAAAATCATGTTAACTCAAAACCTTCAGCAAAAGAAGGTCCATAACCTTCTGGTGTAATCTACACCACGACTGAACTGGCCTTACTATCATGAAGATCTTCCCAATATTTAGTCCAAAACTCTTTTCTTTTAATTTGAATTAATTGGTTGGGGCTCTTCAAACCACAAGGCCACCAGAAGCTGTCATTCTACCTTGTAAAGCAGAAGAAAACAATCTAATTCCAGCTTCTACACTCCTTCACATATTTGAAGATGGCTATATCATTTTTTTTTTCTTCAGGTTAAATTTAGCCAATCTCCTCAACTGTTCCTCCTGGAGCTTGGTTTCAACTTCAGACCCTTTACCACCTTGATCCCCCACCCACAAGCAAGTTATGGTTTGTTACTATCTTTCTTATAGTATGATGTCCAGGGGATCATCTACACAAGGAGAGAAAAAACAAAATCCCTTCTGAATCCTGAATCTTTGCTGATCAGGACACACAGTGTATGCATTTCCCCCAAATCTTGCACAATCAAGAGTGATGACACAGGGCCCAATCAACAGCAAATTCAGAGTAAAATACCTCGATGCAGAGTTTAAGTGGAGTTTCCAGAAAACTCTGGCATTTCCTACAGGTATCCCATTGATTCATGCTGGATTAGGGGGCAGGGGAGAGGAGGCAGGTCTTATCACCTCGCACCACCATTTTAAGTCAGCTCCCACCACCATTGTCAGCTCCCAGAGAAAGAAGACAGCACTGCCTGGCAGGGGATGCCATTTATATTCCCCATCATTTAAATAAGGATGTTTTCCTGCTTGTGAGGCACCTGACACCAGGAGCAGTGCCAGGGAGCAAACAACATCATTCTGGGTGGGGAACTGGGTTTTCCCCTCCTTGGAGCCACTCCTGGCAGTGGATTCTGGGGTCTCAATGAGGTGCCAGATGCCTCACAAGCAGGAAAAGTGTTTATTAAATGGACCAGATGGTTCTTGTGGTCCCTTTCAACTCTAGGATTCTATACAATTACTGGCTTTTGGCTGGGGGTGGGGGGTGAGGGGTCATATCCTGTTGCATTTTTATACTTTATTGATAATTTCATCTTGATTTTATCATCATTTATCTCTATAGTCACATTTTGACTGTTGCACTCCATTGCAAGGCAACTGAAGCTGGCTCTGTTCCTTTTGAGCTTCCAGTGGGCAATTAAGCCCCATTTTATTTAATTTTTAAAGAACTGTTGCCTATTTTCAAAGAGTGCTTTTACTTGTTTAATCTGTTTTCATTTGCTATACATTGCCTCATGAATTATGGCAGACAGAGACAAATAAATGCACCAGTCAGTTAGTCAGTCAGTCAGTCAGTCAGTCAGTCAAAGTTCAGTAATTATTTTATTATTTGTAACATGTACATGCACATATGTGTATGTGTGTGTACTCTGTTATCCACCGTCTAGGAAACTGATTATCAGGTGCAATCTATAATGAACAAACATACCCAGACCATTTTGCTTTTCTTCTCACCCAGTTGAATTGCTATTTCTATCCTTGGATACACTGTATACTATTCTAAAGCTGAAAGAGGCCAACATTGTTTAAGAATTGCCTTGCAGATGGAAACCAAGATCCATCTATGAAATCATTCTAGCTGCTGCCACACTGCTGAAATAAAGCAGTTTGACACTACTTCAACGTCTATGGCTCAATGCTACAGAATGCTGGGATTAGCAGTTTTGTGACATATTTAGTCTTCACTGTCAGAAAGAGCTCTGGTGCACCACCAAATTACTAATCCTATATTTGCATAGCATTGAGCCATGAAAGTTAAAGTGGTATAAAACTGCTCTATTTCTGCAGTGTGGCAGCAGCCTGTCCTCCTAAGTGGATGGTCAGATGTCAGTTGGGAGTTTGCCAGTCGGACATGAATGACAACCATTTTGTATTCTTTGTCTACACATCTTGGTCATCAGAGGTACATCACACCTGACAACAGCATTTCCATCTAGCTGCCATAATTAAAAGCCACTGATAGCTATTAGTTTTCTGAAATATCTTCTGACAGTTGTCTAAGATGGGCTGGTTTCTTCCAAAAAGTGTCTTTGCTTTCCTTTACTAATCTAATGGAACTAGTTCTGTGCAAGCCAGTTCATGTTTTCCTTTATCCTTTCCTTTCCTTTTTCGTGATATCCTGGCTGAGAAGGATTTAAAACAGTACAAAAAACCAATAACATACACATGAAAGAATGACTTTGCTTTTATTTCAGTGATAATTTTTAGCACTCTCAGTGTTGTCCTCTCCCTCTCCCCAGTTGCCTGACACTTTTAATGGCCAGAGATTGAAAACTCTGATAAAAGCTTCTGTAAGGATTAAGGGCAGCCTGCATCTTACTGTCCATCATGTGCAATGTTATCATTTACCATCACAAAATGGAGGCCAAGAAAAAGTCAGCAAGGGTGGGGATTATAAAATAGGAGGAAAATTGGCTGAGGCTTTATGAATGACTAGAAATAATCAGACCATTTTATTCTTAAAAGATTTGGACATTTTATGCCAGGAAAAAGGAAGAGAAAGATCATTCCATTAACTACCGTCTCTGGCTAACATTTATTAACTAACCAGTTCATAAATACAGCTGATGTATCTGCTTTTAAGGAAATAACAAGAGCAAAGCCTAGAAGCCATTATGAAAAGACAAGAGTAGGGGTAGGGTGGATCAAGACCACACCACTCATGTGATTTTCAGGCATAGGTGACAATGCGAGAGCTTTGAGGAGAGGCTGATGATGCAAGTTCAAATTCCATAAAATAGTAAGCAAGGCTGCTGCCACACTGCAGAAATAAAGCTGTTTAACAGCACTTTGATTCCCATTGCTCTCTGCTATCAAATTCTGGGAGTTGTAGTTTTTCAAGCTATTTAGCCTTCCCTGTCAGAGAGCTCTGGTGCCCCATCAAACTACAAATCCCAGAGTTCCATAGCATTGCATCACAGAAATTAAAGTGGTATCTAATTGCTTTATTTCTGCAGTGTAGCAGCAGCCTTAACTTATGTTACAGTTGCAAGAAATAGTTTTTAGCTAACCCTCTTTTTCCAATGAAAGAAGACCTTCAACAGAGCATTTCTTTAATGGGGTGCCACAGATTTCTTTAGGCAGCGTTCAGGACTTACATACCTAGGTCCCATTCACACCACACTATTGCTGTATATACTCATGTAAGTCTAGAAATTTAGGTCAAAATTGACTCAAAATACCTGCATCGACCTATCCATAGATTAATGTAGGTATTGTATTTTAACTCTCATTTTAAAAAGGAACTATCCCCTTATGAAAGGCAAGAGTGTCATCTGCCCTAGAAGCACTGAACCCCTTCATTTTTCTCATCCATCGATGCTTTAGTATGAACTCAAAAAGTTATGCCTGCTGGAATTTTGGAAGTTCTTTGGCATTGTTTTCCTTTTCTTTGTCCTTTACATCCTTTGTTAGATACCCCTAGATTTTGCCCTTAACTTATCCATGGGTCATATCAAAATCCATAATTTTGTTCCCAAAACCTGCCCTCGACTAATACATGAGATTGACTTATAGTTGAGTATGTGCAGTAAACCACTAACTGCCATGGTAAAATTCCATGGAAACCTGGGATTTTCACTTTATGGAAGGGCATTTTGAATTCTCAGAGAACTCTCATGCCTCATCAAACTACAAACCCTAGCATTACATAGGATGCTACCATGGCAATTAAAGTGAAATATAGCACTACAATTAGGTAGTGTGGATCTTCCAAAAGTGATATCTGTTTTCCACTCTGTTTTATTTACTGATGTGTACTGAATGTGAACCAACCCCCCCCCCCAAAAAAACCCACTTCTTTTTAAAGAAATGGGTGTTACAGCTTTGATCTTCTGACATTCTGTTAATATTTTTGGAGTGACACAGGACACTTTGTGAATACACCATCTGCAGAAGTGAAAATGTTTTGCCCTGATGCTGGTACATGGGTGACTTTGCTTCATTCAGAATATCATTGACAGGATATGCTAGCAAACCCTCATGAAATCATTGTGTCCTTACAATGAAACACAATGAAATGGTGCCTTTCTGTGATAGATTTTAGCACCAATGCACCAAATGATGCTCTGATGAGGGTAGAAAAGCAGGTAAGCCCTGAGTTTTGATCAGGGTGCAAATTGTGTGGCCTATTGGCTGCCTTCTAGTGTGGCCTCTGGAACCAATATACACACTGAGTACTGAAAAAAATTAGCCTCAAAGTGGACAATTGAACCCACAAGCCTCCCAAAAGCAGGATTGTCCATTGACCACATCTCCTTGGGAAAAGGGCAAATAGCCTCCACGCTCAGAAATAACCTCATAGGGTCAAAAATATGGGTGGATGTGATTCTATGGCTGCCCATTCCATATCTAGATCTACAACAACCTTCAGTATACTGAATGCCCTGGGTATGCGAATATGGATAGCTGAGGATCACCCCATTCCACTAAAGTATTCGAAATAGGTAGTTTGAATGGCTAGTGATAAACCTACTGTCCTTTGAGAGGAGTGGAAGAAAAACAATAAACTGACCACATTGCCTTCCCATCTTCTGCTGCTTCACCATGCTAGGATTGAACCTCTTAATTTCTCAGACACATCATTCTAACCAATTCTCCTATGAAGGAGTAGGAGCAGTGAAGTGTCTTGGTCATCTGCATATAAAACAGTCGGTTTTATTCTGCTCTTATTTGCCACAGGTGAAGTATTCTCTAATTCAAAGATATAGCTGTGTTAGTCTGGAAAATCAGTATGCAAATGGACCTTGTAGCACCTTTGAGACTAATGAAAAGAAAGAAGTTGGTAGCATGAGCTTTTGTAGACTTAAGCCTACTTCCTCAGATGCATATGTGGAGTGGAGAATTCAGAGACAGACAAGTCATTCATGTGGGAGAAAGTCAATTCAAATTCAAATTGCTACCAACTTCTTTCTTTCAGTTAGTCACAAAAGTGCTATAAGATCCCATCATATGCTGGAATACTTGTGAGAAATACAGTTTAGGCATCCAAAGGGGGGAAAAAAAGACTTTTAGCCTGGAACCAAAATGTAAACGTGTCAAATTATTTGCAGCTATACAATCACATTTCTGAGAACAGGAGGATGCAGATCATTTTTATCATTATTATTGCTGTTTTTCAGCACTGCCACCAGTGAAGATGAATCAGATAATGCCTAGAATTGTTGTTCACCTATGGGACACTTTTTTATTTTTTGCGCCAAGGGAGCCCAGCAGAATTTTAAAAGTTAAGCAGCTATAGTCCTAAACCTGGATGAACAAACCTATTTGCTATGTATTACCCTATTTTTAATTTTTTTTTTTTTAAAAAAATCAAGTTATTTCTTCTCAACCTCTACCCCCTGAATAAGAAGAATTTGCCAAACCTGGCAACATCTTATGAAACATAAAAAGAACAGAATTTTTTAGCTCTAATATGTGTGTGGGCTGGCCATCATATAGAGTAAGGGTGGGCACCTTTGGCAGATCCAGGGGCTAGTTTTCTGCCCTGATGAAATTTTGGAGTCCCCAAAGAAAGAAAGAAAAAGAAAGCCAACCAAGCAGCTTTGGGAAGGGCAAGACTCCCCACCCTCCTCTCCCCTCAGTGTAAGCTATTTTTGAACTCACTTTGCAGCAACTGAAATAAGCTGAAGACAAAGGGGGAAAGTGGGTGGAGGAGATGGAAACTGGGCCATTCTAAAAGAAGCTGAAAAAGTAGGATGGTTGAGGATTAATCTGCATTGTCCCCAACAAATCATGAAAGTCAGAGTTTATGGGAAGATGGAACAAGCTTGTTTTTGGCTTCTCCAGAGGGTAGAAGATGAAACGATAGATTCAAGCTACAAAAGAGGAGATTATGGCTGCTGCCACACTGCTTTCATGGCTCCATTTCATGGAATTCTGGGGTTTGTCTTTGTTGTGGCACCAAAGCTCTCTGAGAGAGAATACTAAATATCTCACAAAACTAAAAATCCTAGAATTCCATAGGATGGAGCCATGGCAGTTAAAGTGGTGTCAACCTACATTAATTCAGTGTAGATTGTAGCCTGCAACTAAACTTTAGGAAGAGCAATTTGACAGTGGGATATATCAGAAAAGGGTTTTTGCAGCTCCAATCCAGAGTGTGGATTGTGGATCACTGTACATCCATCCAAGTGAATTCACATGAATGCGCATTGAGTTATCACACATGAATGCTGTTACTATGAAGCCAATCCAAAACCAATCCAAAGTCAATCCAAAGCCCCCCCCCCCCGAATTCAGTGAATACGTTGAATTATCACACGTGAATGCTGTTACTATGAAGCAAATCCAAAGCCAATCCAAAGTCACCCCAGAATTCAGTGAATTCAGTAACAACCGAATTCACAGAAATCAGTTCCAAGGTCACTTCAGATTCAATCGGAAATGGTCTGGTGTGATAAGGTCCATTTTGTAATAGAAGTTAGGTGGTCTCCTTCGCAAGTGCTTTCGCAGTAAATTGACAGAGGGCTGGAATAGATGGCCATTGGGTTAGCTCCAACTCTATGGCTCTATGATTCTATATATGCCACATACTCATTTGAGAAGGAATGGAATATACATATGATTAGGACTTAGTCTAACAGCTATTGCATTCCCATCTGCCATGCTTGGCTACCTTTTATTATAACTCAGATGAAGGTAATTAAGGCATATACGTACCTTTGCTATTTCAACCAATCCTAATGTGAGGCATGTGTTTGAGGAGTACAGCTATTCTGTGCTTACGTAAGGGGAGGGGAGCCAGAAGCTAATCTTCTGGTGACCTTTGCAAAACATTCCACATCTGCAATAATAAAAATAACCACTGTGAAGCATTTTTCGATAACTTGCAAAATTTCTGCCTTCGTGCTCAGCGGAGGTGCAGACAGAGAAATCACCAGCGTGCCAGCCAACAGCCTCGTGCTGTGAGTGCTCACAATATATGCCAACTGCTAAGGGAATTGACAAGTGGAGGAGGGGTGTTGCATTGCGTAAAGCATCTTGCTGTTTGAAATTCACAAAAGCCAGGCCTGCCTTTACAAATCAAGGCCACGGAGAGGTCAGCTAAGT
Organism: Urosaurus nigricauda; assembly: GCA_034509955.1. Classification (NCBI taxonomy): domain Eukaryota; kingdom Metazoa; phylum Chordata; class Lepidosauria; order Squamata; family Phrynosomatidae; genus Urosaurus; species Urosaurus nigricauda. Next base: position 112,486,515 of record JAOEGL010000006.1, read on the forward strand.
TATATGGGCTGCCTCTTGATTTGTTTTAACACCTTCTCCTCCTGCTGTGGCGCTTTGAGGCACTGTGGGTATGAATCAAAAGTTAGTTGTCTAGTTCAATCAGATTTCATATAGCGTAGATTGGAGTTACTGGGAGGCAATTTACCTTGCAAAATGGAGACATGCTAGGCATAATTTGATCACGATAAATGGGAAAACAGTAATTACGAAGGCCAAATTAAATTGCCTTGTAAATAATGCATGGATCAGGAGGACTATGAGTGAAGTATATGAGCCAGGGTTGCTACAGTCCAGGTTAAATTTTCTGGGAGTGAAAGATATCCCGAGTGTGGTTTTCAGAAGAAGTGCCTAGATTTAGTGCCATTAAATATATACAGTCTATGGCTAAGGTCAGGGCAATGTCCAATGCACCTCTCCCAATGTTGTTGAAAACCCATATTTCCTATCCTTGGCCTAAGGCAGGGGTTGGGAACTGTGGGAGGCTAGGAGGCCACATTAGGTTTCCATGAGATCTTGGAGGGCCACATCCCCCAAATGCCCCCTAATGTTCTTGAGGAAATGCAGGTGGCATTTTTGCCAAATTTTAAAGTCCATTGGTGCCATTTTAGGCCCAAGAGAGACCTTTTTAAAAAAAAAAAATTACCACTTCCATGTTATGTCCAGTTTCAAAAAGTCTTCCCAGGGCTTAAAATGCCCATGGAGCCTCAAAACATGGCAAAAATCCCCCTAGGCCCTTCTAGAGGGCATTTTGGGGCAAAAAAAGTGGACCCTGGTGGAAGTCACAAAAATAGCCCAGGGAGTCCCCGTGTGGGCATGGCATTACTAGAGGGGACAGAGGGAGAGCATGGATTGTACCCATTCTGGTTTCCTGAGAAAACAAGCAGAGGTGGCAGCAAGAACATAGTGGATTCTGGCCACCATACACACCTCACCACCACTGCTTATCTCTTTGGGGACCTCCACCCCTCTGAGGAAATTAGCAGTGCCACTAGCAGAAACATGGAGGACTGAATTCGACACACATACACACACGCCACTCACACAGTTCCATATCCCACCTGAGATGAGTGATGGTGACAGCAGGGACAGATTAATAATTTTAACACCACCACCACCACCACCACCACCACCATGGTTTTGTTGGGAGCGTATTTAAAAATAATTTATTTATTTATTTATTTTAATTTCTATCCCACCTTTCTTCCAAAGCAGCATGAACTTCAGACTTCAGCTCCCAGAAGGTCAACAGCTGGAAATTATATAGCAGCTCAGAGAGGCAGGTTCTTTCTGAGATTAGGCTGACAATACTAAGCTGCATCATCCTGTGACAGTTCCGTGATTCTGCAACCATGTGGTGTCAGTGTCTCTGTCTCTCCCACGTTCCCCTCCCCTTCACTATTCCGGAATAGCCAGGGGTTCTTCTACTTTCTTTTATTATTATTTTTGTTCTATTTTTAAAAACTGCATCTGCATAACTTTGGAATTGTATTTAAAAATCAGACACACACATAGACATATGCAAGGCATTATGATTAGGGTATAGGGCAGGTAGGGTTAAGGACAAGGGCAGAAGAAAGTGCATAGGTGCAGCAACAGCCCATTTGTGCTATAGTAGAGCCATGTGGTAGGGAGCGTCCCCAAACTGGTTTATATGCACTCCCCTTCATTAGTGTGATCATGGAGAGAATGGAGGTTGGTGTGATAAACTCAGTAGACTGTATTTACACTTCACTGATGTAGGTAACCAGTTGCCACACCTAGGTAATATCAACAGAACAGTGGTGGCAACTGTTTGTAGATTGAAAACTCTTTGTAGATCGAAAACTGGAACAGAAGAAATCAATGTAAAATATTTAAATGATAGAGATGCACAAAATAATTCTTTAGTCAGCACAAATGATCAGTGGGTGGGTTCTTAGCTGCTCTGAGTTAAGACATACAGAATTTGAACAAAGGAAGTTTGACCAATGTCCTAAAAGCACAGTGTATTTGCCAACAAAGAAAGGCCTCAATTCAAAATCAGTAACTTTTTGAAACTACTATTCTTTAACTCAGCCAGAATTATGGCTGCCATGTCATGAGGGGCCGAGGGAGGTAGGGAGCCAAAGCAAACTCTACAGCCTGTCATATAGCAGAAATCATTCTGGATTACCATAATTGTTTCTGGTGGCCTTCAAACTGATGATCAATCAACTCCAATCTAAATCTTCAGCTTTTAGACAGCTGTGTAAATATTTATGGAAGCCAGAACCAAAGTTTTTTAACAAAAAAAAAATCTATTAAGTTGCAATGCAACTTTTGGCAATAAATTGTTCCCTCCTCAGATGTGTGACCTATATTGATTCCCCTCCTTTTTTTTTCAATAGATGTTGAGGAGGAGATGGAATGGGTCATTCATTGAAAGCACTGGGTTCTTGAAATATACAGATACTATCTGAAGTAATTGGATTAAAAGACCATTGACTAGATTGGTTGGAAAAAGATAATAAAATATGTTCACTTACCATTTATTTTCAAGAACCTTGAGATTTTCTGCAAAATATTAGAATTTTATAATATTGCTCTCTGCCCTCTTAAAAATCAATAGATGTCATCATTTACTAAATGTCTGAGCTTTATCCTAGCATATATAATTTGTTCTGTAAAACAATTATCTGATATGTTCATTGGTCACTTTTCCTATTAGTCTCCTAAATTAGTGTTCGTCAAACTCAAGGTCTTCGCTGAAAGTCAGGGTTCAGGGGCCATGAAGCCCGAAACACCTGGAAGACCAACATTTGAGAACTACTGTCCTAAATCAGGGCTTCAGGCTGTTTGGCTCTCTAGATATTGTTGGACTAAAACTCTCAGCAGCCCTAGGTAGTAAAGCCAATGGTGAGGAATGCCGGAAGCTAGTCATCATCAAGATGTAGAGGCATCATAATTCCTGCCCCAGGCTACATCCAATGTTAGTACTAACTAGAGTAAACTGATTGAAATGAATGGGACACATATTGCATGTAGCTCTAAGTTCACATGATACACATGTTCCCATTCAGTCTGAGGCTGCAGAAGCAGGACTGTGTATGTGATACCACTGTGTATGCAGATACACACTGGACATTCCTGCACATTGTATGTTTTGGCTGTACATCCAGTTACACATTTGATGCACTGATCAGCTTACACAACATTGTCATTCAAACAAAACACAACACAATTATGTGTAGGACATTTATATTATGCAACTCCAACATAGAATCTTGATTGATATGTATCCCTTCTTATCCCTGCTTTCATTAACATATTTCTCTTTCCTTCCTGACAACCAACCTCTGTCTCAGTTCCCAGTGGATTAAAGAAAAACTCTGTACTATAGCAATGGAAACACAGAACTGTATAATGAAAGTCTGTGATCTTGATAGTTTTTTTTAAGAACCCTTAACAATTGTGTCTGTAGTGGGACTAGGGGTGGGGGTGGTGAATCAGAAACTATGAATAGCCTGCCATGATGAAAACCTTTGTAGCTTTTTCAAATAATCTTCTCCACTTCTCATTAACCCTGGCTACAACTGAGTGGGAGTAAATGTAACAGAGGACAATTGAAATGGATGAGATTAAGTCTGGCTAAACAGGTCAAATGAATGTAACCATTAGTGACTGTGAATTCAATTGGCATGAATTATCCTGACAATCTGTGCTGATGATCATGGGCTTAATTTTAATGTACAAACAACATATTGAAATAGAGAGACAAACTGATGGTGAGATGTAATGGCACATACTCAATCTGCCCCATAGCCCAAATTTTAGATGTGTGAGGAAATCAATGTAAACTGTGGGAGAGGCACTTTTGGCCGATAGGCTTAATTCAATACTTCAAGGCTCCCCATCCATCCTAAGGAGGCTTCTAGCAAACCACAAGCTTTGACATCCTACCCTGTAATGTATTTATTACGTGAATGGAGAATTAGAGGGTGTACAGACTGGCAGTTTATGCTGGCCTGCGTGCACAGTAGGGCTGAGCTAGGGTTGAGCGTCCACATGCTCCAAGCCCTAGTTTTGCTACCCGGATGCCATCATGGCGCACACCCATCCACACGGTGCATGCCATGATGACAGCAGTGCAGCACAGTGCCCAAATGGCGCTCCGTGGAAGGGGCATCATCATGGCAGCTGTGGCAGCCCTTCCAGGAAGCTGCCTAGAGCTTCTTTTTGCTCCCAATAAGGAGTGGATCAGTGCTGCTCCGTGCTGCCATGGCATCAATCCAGAGAAGAAAGGAGTGGCATCCAGACTCCTGTTTGTATTTCCCCTTAGTCTTTCATATGGGCTTAGAAGAGTGAGTGGCAGATTGTCATCCAAACTGCTGTATTTGCCTGGAGTACAGGAGGCTCTGGACAATAGCAGAGGCCTCCCTGCCTCTGCCAGCATGTGGACCTTGTCAGGTGCCCTGAAATTCCTACCTTTGGCCTACAAAGGAAACAGGCAGGGGCAGCAGGTAGCTCTGTTGTCAGTGGGGCTGTTGAATCCCCTCCAGGTTTTAGAATTATCATTAAATGAATTCCCAAAGTGCTATAGATTTCAGAACCTTGGATATATCCTTTAAAAGTTCAACTATAACCCAGAGGAGATTCAGTGCTCCACTGACACTGGATCCCTAAGCTGCCATTGGAAAGGAGGATATACTGTAGCACATACACACAGACACACACGCATGCACACAAGCATTCAATCAGCCCTCTGTATCCACAGATTCATTATCTGTGGATTCAACCATCCACAGTTAGAAATTTTTCATATCTGTATCTATATATAGATATATAGATATATGTTCAAAAAAGCAAACCTGATTTTGTCATTTAATATAAGGGACACCATTTTACCCTATCACTGTATTTAATGGGCTTTGAGCATCCATGGATTTTGGTATCTATGGGAGGTCCTGGAACCAAACCCCAGTGGATACCAAGGGCCTACTGGATACATATAGAGGTAGGCTGCCTTCTGTTCAGTATTTACAATTTGATAAGCCTACATGATAACTATTGGGATTCACATTTAGTCAATGCATCATTGCAGTGATAGAAGCCACCTCTCTGCCCTATGCCCTACCCAACATGCCTTTCATTTGTATGTGTGTCTATGTTTGTTTGTTTTTATTTGCAGTTCTGGAATAAATAAATAATTAAATAATAAAATAAAATAAATAATTAAAAGAAATTTGGGGGGGGGGGGAAGATGTTCTGGAATAGTGAAGAGTAAAGGGGATGAAGAAGAGGAGAGGATATTAACATCATGTGACTGCACAGTCCTGGAACTGCCACAGTATAATTTATACTGAGGACTAGCACTATTGGGAACTTACTGATGAGTTTTTTGGTCAATGGCATCTTGTGATAGGTATCACCAAAGGTGCTATCATCAAACTTTTATGGTGGTTTAAAAGCTGTGTGTGACAAAGTCCATAGGTTACAATGATGGAGCTCAGTCATCACAGCTATGTCTCCTGATGCAGTCTTGGTCATATATATATATAACTGCAGTGGACATCTCTTGCTGTTAAATAGTAGCTCTTTTACTGGCAGCAATACACCAGTCCAATCTCCATGGCAATTACCCTTAGGGATTTGTGACCCTAGCACCAGTCATGGAGTGTGGTCAATCACAGACATAGACACTCTACTGTGCCTTTTAGGGTAGCAAGATTTTCTAATTGCTTCTTAGAAGGAATGTTGCAATGTATATAATCTCTGCTGCCTTCAGTGATCTGAAAGGGGTGGGAAAAAAAAGCTTTTCCTGCAGTTGCTTGAAATGAAGATTATAGTCAAAGTAAAGGACATTGCTGTGCAATATAATTCATTAGTTACATACCCTTAGCAGTAAATTAAACATGTAATACCTCTCCAAGTTTCTAGCTTTTTAGTCATTAGTCTATTATTGGAAACATTACAAGGTTAAAAATGTGCTTGCAGGCAGATCTAGTTTCTAATGGCTTGCCTCATATACTGAAGAGGAGAGTTTTTATGGTATGTTTTTGTTTTCATTTTTAACCACTGAAATCTATCTAGGACCTGATCATGATTAGTAAACTAAATGAAAATATAGAAAATGGATAGCAGATTTGAGGGGTTTAAAGGGGAAGATCTTTGCCTGCCCAAAGAGTAGACCACAGAAAGTGGGAAGTGGCTCAGACTGGCATCTGAGAGCAACACAGAACACATATGGAACACAGCCTGGGACAACTGTATGTGTACAGTGTGCACAGAGGCTAGGTTTTGGGGACCAGTAGTTATACCTGAAAACTAGTCTGTGGGGATGTATCTTTCTAGGAATGTGCTTCTTGCTCCATATGCAAACACCTAGGTATGCAAATACCAAATACGTGCAAATACATTTCACGATTCTGCTCTCAACTTACGATTTTTTCCATTTGCCCCTGAGGACCACAGAAAAGGGACCAGACCTTGAATTCTGGGAAGACTAGTGGGCAGATAGGGTGGATGGGGGGGGGGGGGCGCTATCTTCCATTCTGCAAAGCTAGCTACAAATCATAATCAAATCAAAAATTGTCTCTCATTATGACTTTCATGTTTGGCAACATCTGCAGGGCTTTGGGAGACTGATGAGGTGGAGGACAGGGATTTGTAGTTTGTTGTGGCACCAGAGCACTCTGACAGACAAGGCTAAATATTTCACAAAACTACAAATCCCTGAATTACATAGAATGGAGCCATGATATATAAGCAGTGTCAAACTGCTTTAATTCTGAATTACAGATGCAGCTTAGGAGAGGAATGTGTAAGCTTATACTGAGCACCTTTATATTTACACTGGCCACATTGATTCACATTTGATTCACAGGGAGTTATTTATAGTGGATCAAAAGTGTAGCTGCTGGTGCTATGCATTGAGTGTAACGCAAGGGTGGGGGCATTTTCTTCCCCAGCTCATGAGCCACCCCTCTACTCCCAGAGCAATTGGAAGTGACACAACTTCATTTTTGATTCTGGGAACCAGGTGAAATACAGCCAATTTCCATTTGATTTTTTAAATTTAGGTGGTGGTGGAGGTATTGGAGGTCCAGGGGATGTTGGATTCTGGATGTTGGATTCTGGGAGTTGTAGTTTGACCTATTCCAGGCTCTGCTATTAAAAAGAAAAAAGAAAAAAAAATTCTTGCTAGGATGAGAGCTATGTTGCCTTTGTCCAGCCATACTGTTCTTTTGGTTAAACCACACTATACAGTCAAGTTATCCGAAAGCACAGACTATTTTTCACCATTCATCATTGCCCAGCAGTCATGCATACTTATGCCTTATCATATCAGGAAACTGCCATATGAATCTCCCCCCCCCCCCTTCCTCAACTGTGCAGCTACAGATTGATTCCTAGTTATACTGGAAAGAAGATCAAGAATTCTTGATTTGACAAGCTCGAGGTCAAAGCACATCACAAGAGAGGTTTGCCTTGCCGAATGCTTCCCCTGGTGGGGAAACATCATTCAGTCACCTCTGTGGCAGGCACATCATATTGCTGCATATTTTAGTTCAGTCTAGCAAGAGGCTACCTTGCTAGAAATATATTCCTTACTGTCACTCTGTTCATAGAATTTACAGGAAGTACTTAGTATATTTATAATAACCTATATTTATAGCCTAAAGAAGGAATGAGAGCCTGGATATTGAAGGGTGTTTATGGACAGGCCTTTCCTTGAAAGCCAACATCATTTTTGTGACAGGGACAAGAATAGAGATTATCCCAACAATTAAATTGTTATCATTCTTGTTGTTGTGTATCTTCAAGTCATTTCTGACATATGACAACTCTAAAGTGAACCTATCACAGGATTTTCTTGGCAAGATCTGTTCAGAGTAGGTTTGCCATTGCCTTCCCCTGAGGCTGAGAGCATGTGACTTCCCCAAGATCACCCAGTGGGTTTCATGGTCAAGCAGGTGATCAAACCCTGGTCTCCAGAGTTGTGGGCCAGCACTCAAACTGCTACGTCATGCTGGCTCTCAGCCTTTCTCTAAATTTATATTGGTGTTGGAGGAGATACTCTCTCTCCCTACCTCTCAGAATATATCTCATTCCTGCCATCCCATGGTCACTTAGTGCCAAGGAGGGTATGTAGCAGCAAAAAAGTATCTGGTTATATTTTGACATCCAGATATACAAAGATGGTGCCATTCCCCTGGACCACCCAGAGAATGTCTTCTTCATTGTGTATTGAGTTCTAGGTATGTAGGAGGACACTGCCTAGTCACATCCCGCCATATGGAGTTGGGCATCAGGACAAAGGTAGGTTCATGGGCAAGGGGTCATTGTACAAAAGAGGTAATGCCTCTTCAGCAATACTTCCTCCGGCAATACCAATGGATATACATAGATATAGGTCTAATCTGTCTGTAGACTTAATTGTTGTTTGACATCGCTTTATGGCTCCATCCTATGGAATCCTGGGATGTGTAGTTAGTCATGGCACCAGAGCTCTCTGACAGAGAAGGATAAATGTCATCAAATTAGGCTATGTGATGAGAAAGGTAAGACTAAATGAATTATACTAATATAAGGAAATGGACCATTCAAATGTGTGATCCCAGCCAAGAATCATTTTGTGAAAAGGATGGTGTTACATGTCAGTAATTGTACAAGGGATGATAGTAATTGTAAAAGGGATAACCACAATTTCTTTACAAAGAAACTACTGTGGGCTAATGTGGAGTCCTTGGCTTCAGATGAATACTTTCTGTCACTTATCCACAGAACTCTACTGAAGATTAATTTATGTTGGTCTCCATTTGGCATTTTTATGTGAGCCTGACATTTGTATTTTCATTTGTCTCTAGCAGAAAAAATTATCTGGTTAATGTGGACCTAAAAGTGTTAACAAATTAGATGACTATTGATAAAAATAATATGGCTCTTCATCGCATCAGAAATGGCTCCGCTCATTTATGTCTCATCAGCTTTAAGAGATGTGCACAGTTTAAAATGTTATGAGAGGTTTTCCTGTTTGGGTTTTATGATGGACACTGAATGAGGATTTCTCCTCTGACAAAAATCTATATGCTTCAGGCCTCCATTTTACTTTTTAGTGGAATTTGTAATGATCCACAATTCACTCCTGTCTTCAAAAATAAATCCATCATTTTGAAAGAGTTAACAATACTGTTACCTCCAAGAATGAAATTAGTCCTTCAGAAAGTGCTCCAGATCCTCACTACAGCCTTAGGATTGATCCATATATGCAGCCACTCTCATTTATTGCCTCTTGTTGCATGAAGATCCACCAATACTGTGCCTTTGGTTTTGTTAGATGAACGAATGGTCTGAGAAACAAATATAGTGGCTTTTGGCCTCTGTTTTGATCCTGGAACTGGCTGCAGTTCCAAGTCTCTGTGAGACTTAATCTGGAACCAAAAACTAGCATACATCCCTCCTATATTGGTGGCCAATGATGCAACAGGTGGTCTTCAAAAGAGGAAATGTGAAGACACACCCAACAGGTGGCAGGTTTGGGTGTGCAACGCCAGTACCCTGGTGAAATCAAATTCTTGTACCCAAAAAATGCTTTGATGCTGAATATAGACTTAACTAAGGGGGAAATTTAATTTAAAGAACAAAAGTAAAAGGTTTTCTCCTCCACAGCTCTAAATAGCAAAAGGGTACTTTACACTTTGGATTTCAGCAATCTTCAGGATGCCATCTCTCTGGACTCAATCTTGTTTGATTTCCTCTCTCAATGAACCTGGTGCAAGGTCTTTCAGCTTCTGATTCCTGTTTGTCGGTGGTAACTAATTTGGCTGAGATGGTAACTAATTTGGCTGAGGTGTAAGAAATTCCCTTTCCAACTGTCTGGGTCTGTTTTGCCACCAAATGACTGCTCTCAGCAAGGTCTCTGCAAAATCTGCCTGAAACTGCAACCTCTAGCCACCAGAGCTTTCTCAGCCGAGGCAAACCAAACCCTGGGAAAAAGCAAAGGGTTCCTACAGCTCCTCCCACAACTAATACAATGAACCATTCCTATACTAACATTCTATGGGCTGAACCAATATAAAGGAAAATGCAGGGGGAAATTCAAGCAGTCCTGGCTGGACATCACAATGGTGGTGTCCCTATGTTCAACAACTACCATACTGGAGTGGACTGGAAAGGAGCTACACATATGGAGCATTACACTCTGGACACTTCATTGCAGGATTAATGCCATAACGCACCAAATTCACATTCATCTTCCTCCTCTCGTGTGCTCCATTGCGTTTACTGTCCAAGGGCACCAAAAACTGTCTGGATGCAATTCTGAGTATCACAGATCTTTGGGATGGGAATGCTTTTTCTGATTTAAAGCCTTTTGACTTTTAAGTTAGCAAGTTAGTTTGTTTTTCTTACCCAAACCCTTACACACTGAGAATTCTTTTTCGTGAGTACTAAATCCTCAGTCACAGCTTTGAGGGTGACATTTTTGGTGAAGTCTGTAATTTCCCTTGGTACCATCCTCATTTCCTCAAAATGTTCCATCCATCCAATGATGTCTGTGCTTTCTCTTCTCCCATTAGAATTGTGATGTCCTCTGACCTTGAAATGGCAAAGTAAAAAGTCTTGCCTAGTTGTCTAAAGTGAGGCTTCCATACTGTACTTTGCTTCCTTCTGAGTACATGGCCATCTCTCACAGGAAAAGATGTATAAATAGAAGACTAAACCTGCATAATTTTGAGATGACTGATCTTTAATATTTGTTTGTTTTCTTCAATTTATATCCTAGCTGTTATGCAAGGGATGGGACTCAGGGTGAAAGAACATTCAATTCAATTCAATTCAAAGATAAAATAAAGGCATACAGTCAGCTGATTCATTATTCAAGGATTCAAGTATCCATGGCTTGAAAATATTCAAATATACACACACACACACACACACATTCCAAAAAGCAAACCTTGACTTTGCCATTTTATATAACACTCACTGTTTTACTATTCATTGTATTTTTAATGGGACTTAAACATCTACAGATTTTGGTATCCACAGAAGGTCCTTGAACCAAATCTCAGAAGATACCAAGGGCCCACTGTAGAAAGTTTAAAACACTTTTAAAGCAATTTAAAAACACACTATAAAAGAAAATCCTGTGGGGGAAAAAAAAACCAAACAGGGTCAACTGCCACCTGAATGAATGGCATTTACCTCTCAGACAAAGAGATTGAGAACCAGCCTAGCTACTTGTAATGGATCAGGGCCTGATTGGGGCCACTATACTAAAACAGACTCAGGAAAGACCTTTATTCATTCATTCATTAAAATATTAATATCACCTCTGTATCCAAGGGTGATATACAATAACATCAATTCAGACAATTTAAAATAATTTAAATTTTAAAGCTGTAAAAATTCTAGACTGGGAGGAAGTTACCAATTTGATTTTGTAGAGGAAGATGATATGTATGAAATATGATTTTATATATATATATATATATATATATATATATGACTGTTATGCAAACTTATAAAGAATAGAGTATATATTATTTTTATATTGTTTTATGCTGTTTGTTTTTAATAGAAATACAAAACAAAACAAATTAGATAACGGACACCAGAGTTTAGATGATGCCTAGTAAATTCTGGATGCTTTCCAGAGTTCCTGGACTCTGGATGTCCTATTGACACCAGAAGCCCTAAAACACACTTCTCTGTCAAAAGGCACCCTTCTCAATTGCTGAGTTGCTAGACAGTGAAGGATCACTATGGGATGGTAATATGGGACCTGTTTTGTACATATGCTCATGAAATGTGACCTCAATGAGCTCATATTTTTATGGATACCACCTTGTTCTTCAGTTGATTGCCTGTTGCCTTGAATTCTGCCTAGACTCTATTCTTTTGGATTATCCTTTGGACTGCATTCCTGGATTGAATACTGTCTCATGAATGACCTGGACAGGACTAGACTACCTCTGCTTTTCTTCTGACACATGAGTGAGCTTGGACTCTCTTTTCATCTGTCTCTGCTTAATGCCTTAGCAAGACACTGAGGCTTTGTGTTGGGAGTCTGGTAAGCTTCCCAAAGGCAAAACAGGGCAATGTTAGAGAGAGAACCAATGTAGTGTAGTGGTTAATGTGCTGCTGCACACTGCTGCAACCAATCCCAGTTAATGTGTTCTTCCTTATTAATAGCTTTTGCCACCTTGACCACACTCTGATGTTGCTTCTCTCTGCATGTGTCCCAGCTTCCTTCTGTGAAGTCATACAGGGTGTGTGATGCTGAAAAGGATTCTAGAGGCCATCTGCCTGGTGAGAGGGCCATATCCAACACAGTTGAAAAACCAGACTGCACAATAGAACATCTACCCACCATAGATGAAGATCTCACTTATGAAGATCTTAGCCTCAAAAATATAGTTTATCCCATGATCGGCAGATTGTTTTATTTGTGAATGTCTCCAGACAGATTTAATTTGGGGTAGATTTCTTAACTAGCAGGAACACAATTTTCATTACTGCCAGAAAGCTAGTGAGCATGCTCAAACGTTAGATCTTACATCTTAATTACCTTAGACTAAGCATGAAAGCTTATCATTAAAAATGGAATTTTTGTTACCATATTAAATTCAGCTATAGCCTATGATTGCCTCTCCACCAAGGAAACATAGCCATTAATTTTGAGATAAGTAATTTCTTTGGGAATAAGATTCTGAAAGGGTATTTAGACTTATCAGTCATATAAAGGCTTTCATATATTTCAGTGGGATTTTAATATTCACAGTGTGTAGAATTTAACAGTCTCCTTCTGTTCCTCTTCATTTCAGCTGAGATGACATACAATAATGTAGTTTGTTGTTTTTCTGGAAATTAAGCAAAAATATTATCAAAACACAATATGTCGAGCTTCAGTTTAGATTGCAGTGATGTTATAATGTTCGACATAATTAAAGCAACAGACAGCAATGGCAGCTGATCACTTCCATGTCAGTGGGGTGGTGGATCCATTTCAGGGTTTAATGCAAATTTTAAAGGAACTTCCCATGATGCTGAACCTATAACTTTGAACCAAAACAAAAGCACATTCAATTGTTGTTGTCGTCATTTATTTATATAGTACCATCAATGTACATGGTGTTTTACAGATACAAGAACAAAAAAAGTGGGTCCTGTCAGACATTCTGAAGTGTGAGCATACACATACAGTATGTGTAGGTGCATGTAAGACACCAGCCACCAGGTGCCATCAGTGGACTTAGGTTCTCACAACTGAAGTACAGCACTTTAGGCCTATGATTCAGAGTTGAGGTCCAATATGCCAAGCAGAAATCAGATGGGATCAATGTTAGTGTAGAATTGTAGATAGTTCTTCTTGAAGTACAAAATTTTTAAGTGATGAGAATTTGCAATAAAATCAGCTTGGCAGTAAAGGCTTCAGACAGAACCGAAAGTGTAGAAGACAAAAAGTAGTGGCTGAAAGTGGCCAATTCCTGACACTGTTTTTCCTCCCACTTTGGGAATTCTCTAAGGATAAGCTTCACACTGAACTGATTAAGTGTCACAGAACTTGAGAACAGGAGGACAAAGTGTCTTTGGGAGCCATATCCCAACACTGAGATTTAGCACTAAAGACAAGCCAGCTCAAGTTTTAAAATCTTGTGGAGAGGGTTTTCTCTCAGTCCTACCACTATGACAAACATGTTTGGTGAGGAAATAGCCTTCTCAGTGGTTTTTCCCAGGCATTGGGACTCTTCTGCCCAGAGACAAAAGTCTTATATTTAGGCAAGCCATTGATTCTTAATTCATGTGGCAGATAGCTGTTTTTCTGTGATATCTTGTCCTTTTATCTTTTAATTTCTTTTAAATAGTGATAATACTAAATTCAGCCCTCCATATTCTTTATCTGTGGATTCAGCCATCCACAGTGGGAAAATATTTTTAAAATATATAAATCCCAGAGGCAAACCTTGATTTTGCCATTTTATGTAAGGGACATCATTTTATTGTGCCATTGTATTTAATGAGACTTGAGCATTTTGGTAGCCATTGTACCCCAGGAAGCAAACTGTAGGGGATGCCAAGGGCCCAATGTATGCTTTTAAAAGAATTGTTTATTTAATTGTTTTTAACTTTTGCTCAATATGATTTTAGCTGTTTTTTTTTTTTAAATAATAATTGTGGTACATCAGGTAGGGGACCCAGGCTGGAAGAAAGGCAGGATAAAAATTAAAACAAAAATACAATCTGCAGGCCAAATTAGGTCTGTAAGCCAGAGTCCCTCCCTCCCTGGTTTTATTTTAAGACAACAAAATTATAACATTTCAGGCTAAGATCTGTAAAAGTGTATGCATTCATGGCACATTAATTGTTTGCAGTATTTATTCTACCTGCTGAGTGGATAATTGAGGAGAAGAGAAATGGGAGACAGCAGACAGAAATGGAAGAATTCTGAATTTGCTCATTTTTAACAGCAGTATCTTGTGGGTAGATTTTTTTTTAAAAAAATGCCTAAACATAACATTCTCTATTTGTAATAAATTGGTACCTCATGACTATACTACACCTTTGTTACTGTTGTGCATTTTCTTTCTCAGTTTTTTTTTTTAATGGGGAGACTAAAAATGGAAGCCAACCACCTACAGACTGAAACTGCCCCAAACAAAATTCTACTTCGGCCTTCAATATTAACTTGTACAGTCACCATCTCTCAGCAATCCTCCAAGACTATAATCTCTCCAGTACTGTTTAATATGTGGCCTGACTCTTGCAATGTGCCAATAAAACATCTTTTAAACTGACTGTTTAGCAGACTAATAACATCAGTGCTTATCGCTTATATACATTCATGCTGCTGTACAAACATTAACTAATCACCAAAAGCGAGAGCAATCAAAATGTCAGCTGCTCTCTGGCTCATGTCCTGCCTCACACATTCATAATAGCAAGGATAGGGATGCTATACCTCTGGGCTGAGGAAGAAGCAGGAAAAACTTCACCTTAACCAGCACACATTTCTATGAATTGTCATTAACTCTTAGGAACAGACTTATGGAAGAGAGGGGAAGTTATCCACCTGCTGATAGAATTCAGGAAGGACAAGGTTACTGACATGGATCAATTGCAGGAGCTAAAAAAATATGAAAGCCCAAATATGTAGGGTAGGATCACACATCGGCACTGCAAAGCATCAGAAATATCCATATCATTAGGGAAGTGTTCCCAGGATTGTGCCATTGCCCCAGGATGCCTCCTCTTAACTATGTATTAAGAACCCAAGCCCTCCCTCCAGTCCATCTGCCTTGGTCCAGGCCCCAGAGGGAGAGAGGAACCACTGGACCTCATCCCCTTCCTACCACCTTCCCCTTTTCCTTTTGTGTTGTCTTTTAGACTATAAGCCTGAGGGCAGGGATCCGTCTAACTATAAGATTGTATGTACAGCACTGTGTAAACTTACAGCATAATAATAATAATAATAATAATAATAATATCATACCCTCCAATATTTCACAGATTAAAACAGGGACAAATGCGGCCAAGCAACATCAGGTTGTGCTCAAGATGGTAAAGTTATTAATAAGGATGATCAGAGAAGATAGAAGAGGCTGTACCAGGTTGCTTTAGCCTGGGCCTACTGGGAAGAGCAAGATTTTGCCCCCTCCTCTCCTCCCTGATGTGTTGAGCACAAACTATGACTGTTATCAGCTTATACTTAATCAAGTACTTAATTAGGTAACTTCTCCCAACAGAGCCTCTCCCCCAGACATGCTGTGATCGTTGATAGAAGGGCTCTTCTCATGTAATTGATGCCCGGTAAAGTGGGCTTTGGGGGTTGTTACAATCATGAAAATAGTGTCAAAATCATGATCAAGACCTTGTCTTCATTATCCAGATGGCTGTGCCCCCACCTCCACCCCTGTTCTGGTGTCATTCTCTTTGGACGATGCATGTCCCAAACCCTAGTTCTGGTGCAAGCAATCCTGACAACATCTGAAACATCCTGGACCAGAAAAAGGGCATAACAATATTAAAACAAATTAAAATACTTCAGCTGTAGCTTGGAATCTTTTGGGAAGATGTGGAGCCATGTAGAAGTGGTTGTCTACATGGGTGTCCTTTTGTGCTGACTGATTTGTCCACTGCCACCACAGGTTGCTTGTTCTGAGGTCAGAACAAGGCCCCCAGCATGTGACTATTGCTGGGCACTTTATTCTGATCTCAGAAGTGAGTGATTCACAATGTCAGCTGATGTGCCAGGTGGCCTAGCAGGATGCCCATGCAAACAGCTACCATTGCAGTGGAATGGGGGCGAAGGTAACGGGATCGTGTTGGGGCAGCTGAAGTGCCAGGAAATTCTGGGCTTTGTTCAGAGGGGCTTTGCCTTTGCCTTCCTCTAAATCTGAGAGTGTGTGACTTGCCCAAGGTCACTCAGTGGGTTTCCATGTCTGAGTGAGGTTTTGAACCTAGTCTTCAGAGCTGTAGTCCAGTGCTCAAACCACTACATCATGTTGGCTGTCAACTACCTTGTTGTAATTCATGTAGTGAGCCACCTTGGCTCCCATTCAGGATAAAGACAAGATAGATAGATAGATAGATAGATAGATAGCCAGTGTTGTATAGTGGTTTGAGCATTTAATTGCAACTTTAGAGACCAGGGTTTGAATCCCCTACCTGGATTCAATGGGTGACCTTGGGTAAAACACTCACTCTCAGCCATAGAGCAAGGCAAATACAAAATCCTCCCTGTGCAAATCTTACCAGGAAAACTCTGTGATAGGCTCACTTTAGCATGGCATAAGTCAGAACTGAGATGGAGACATGTAACAATAAAGACAGATTACAGATAGATAATTGATTACCATTACCTTCTCTATGCCAGAAGAGTAACAAAACATTATGTCAATGGGCTTTCTCCTGAGTTTTACTTCCTCTCCCTCTTTTTAGATCTTGCAGACAAATATTCTGGCTAAGGCTGGCTTCTAGCCATTCTGGCCTTTCAGTCTGCAGCCTTGCTACATCAACATCAGCTAATCTCCTGGCTCCTTCACCAGCCTCCGGGCTGTGACTTAGCCATCCTGGCTTCCAATTTCTTACAGCCTGCCCTTGGTCTGCACAGCTTACTGCTGCTATGATTAATGATCACTCATTGATTTCACGATGATGACAACTACTCCTTGCTCTTTGAATTAATATCAGTGGAATGGAACTTCCATCCCAAATATCATGCTTGGCGTGGACTTCTTTGAGCTGGCCAACTAGCAGGGCTGCTGAGATTTAAAAGATTGAAAGGAGCTTTTTATTTATTATTCCTGTCTCTGGATCAGAGTTTCATATGGAAACAAATACAATGTTTAGTTTTTTGTTGATTTTTCAGGTTATGTGGCCATGTTCTAGAAGAGTTTGTTCTTGATGTTTTCCCAGCATCTGTGGCTAGAAGATGCCAGCCACAGATGCTGGTGAAAAGTCAGGTACAAACTCTTCTAGATCATGGCCACATAACCCAAAAAACCCCAGAAAAGACTATGCATGCTGGCCATGAAAGCCTTCGATTTCATAAATACAATGTTTTCTCCTGACATTGCTTATTGCATGTATTATTAAATCAGCTTACCTCTATCTGGTTTAAGAATTAATTCTCATGGCACCCTGATCTTATCACATACTTTTTACCACCAAAATTGCCATTCTAATACATACCAGGGCCATCTCCACTTGCAGAGCCACTCCTCATGGCTCTTTTCAAATCTGGGAATTTTCCGATTTAAGAAAATGGCTGCTGGAGCAGCTCTGCAAGTGGGGATGGACCCAGGCTGTATTAGGGTGGCACTTTTGGTGGTAAAAAGCATGTGATAAGATCAGGGTGCCATCCAAATTAACCCTTAAACTGGATAGACATCAGCCGGTTTAATAATACTTGTTTGCTTATAATACTTCATTGCTTGTTTAATCTAATTTTAAGGGGTGGGAGGTTGGGTAATTGGTTATTGAATTGTTTTATCCTGTGGGGTTTTTTTTTTTTAACTTTGTTGTACCCTGCTCCGATTGCCTGGACAGAGAAGTGGGCTATAAATAAAATTATTATTATTATTATTATTATTATTATTAATTCACTGAATAATCTCCATTGTAATATGATCATAACAATTGCCACAGTAAATGGAGGGAAAGTTTATACATATATCAGTAAGTGACCTGGAATGCAGTCTTATCCATATGTACCTGGAATGAAGCCCCACTAAACACAGTGGCCAGAATTTCACTGTGGTTTTAGACTAATGTTGCTAGGGTTATACCAACAGACCTACTTCTTCCAATGTTGTGTAAGGAAATACCCAGTAACTCCGTACACAACAGCTGAGCTTGGCAGCACAATGCTTTCTAGAGAATACAATACAGTGGTCCCAGTGGCCACTGATTGACTGTGAGTGTGTGCTGTGTTCTCCCTGTCTGGCAACAACAACAACAACAATGACAATTTTATTTTTTCTCCTCCTCTCCCCAAAGCTCCAGTGGGGTACAACATGGATTAAAACATACAATCATTTAAATGGTGTAAAACACTGTTAAAACATTGTTAAAACACATAAACCTAGGCCAAATTAAATAAGCAGCATATATCCTTATGCAATATCAGGAAAAATAAACCCAAATCTTGACAAGAAAGCCCCATGATAGCTTCACTTTAGAGTTTCCATTAGTTGGAAACAACTTGAAGGCACACAATAACTAATATTTCATTCTATTATTATTATCTCTCCCCCTTTTAATTGTAAGATAATTTGAGGACTCATTGCTTCAAGCTGACATTTTATATTTTCTTCCTGAACTTTTTTTTTTTTTAAAGATTGCAAGCATTGGGAGAAATGGAAACAAAACAGTGATTATAAAATAAACATAATCTTCATACTTTTCACTGGTTCTAAGCATTCATTTGAAAAAGGTTTCATGGATGTCAATGCAGTTTAGGATCTTGACAGTCTAACTCTCCCATTAATCCTTTTGTTTTGAATTAATCTCCCAATAACAAGGAAAAAGGGGAACAAGCAGGTAAATGGGAAGGAGGGCTGTTAATTCCTATAAGACAGCAAATTAGTTACAGAAAGTCAGGTTGGTAGAAGAAAAGCATTGCCTCACACGATGTCTAATTAAATATCTTGTTTCCTTGAATAAAGCAGCTGTAATGCTAACAAAGGAGAAACATGAATTGTTTCAATATTAAATACGCCCAATGAAATGGAGACTGCTTTGATGTGACAGAAAGGAGATTTCAGAAATCATATTATCTTCATCCGAAAAAAAGGAGGAAGCCTCTTTCCTATCTCATTGAAATGTAAGAAATTGCAAGGAAGGATAACAAAAAGGAAGAGAGAGAGAAAGAGGGAAATAAAAAGAGAGAATAAGACTACAGTGAAACTATAGTAAGGTATATCTCTGGATATAACTGTGAAGGATTATAATATAAAGAGACAGTTTGGAGCTGCAGATCGGAAAATGTCTTAGAATGAAAGCTTCTGCCGGCCCCTACTGTTCCTGCTTTGCTGGTGATTAAAGCTCATGAAAGTAATATAAACAGGAATGGATAAGAATAAAGAATGGAAAGAAATAGCTGCAATGGGTGGGGAATTCAGCTGCAAAAAAGGACGGAGAACTGAATGCAAGCATAGGTTACTTTAACATTGATTTGATTTGGATAAAAACTAATCCTGGCATTTTGAACCCTAACTATTGTTCACTGGTATGGCAGCACTCAAGGATTGTTGTATCTGTGTGTGTTTAAGGATATATGGTGTAATAAATATATCTGGTTTTTATAAAATTGATTGTTTAATCTTATTGTAATTTTTGTATCTTGTGGATTTTTAATGGTATACCTTTAATTTGTTGTAAACAGCTTTGAGTCCCAAAATGGGAAAAAGGCAAGACGAGGAGGAGGAGGAGGAGGAGGAGGAGGAGGAGGAGGAGGAGGAGGAGGAGGAGGAAGAAGAAGAAGAAGAAGAAGAAGAAGAAGAAGAAGAAGAAGCAGCAGCAGCAGCAGCAGCAGCAGCAGCAGCAGCAGCAGCAACTGGTCTGGAAAGGAATCAATTACTTGGCATAGAAAAATGCAATTCTACTCCCTCATATCAAATGTAAACTGCCTTGGAAAGATTTCAGCTCTGATAAACAATGAAAGATTATAATCAATCAATCAATCAATCAATTACAATCTCAGAGGCTCAATTACTTGGCATAGGAAAAAAAAAAACAATTCCACTCCCCCATATCAAATATAAACTGCCTTGGAAAGATTGTACCCTTGATAAAAAAAAATGAGAGAATATAATCAATCAATCAGTTAAAAATCTCGGAGTCTCCATTACTTCTGCAGATGATGATCACTTACAGAGTTCTAAAAATTCTTAGCCCTGTCTCTCTGTCTCTCCCTCTTTGTTTGTTTTGAATACCTCCACACTGAAACACTGAACTAGATGACATATTTTTATGCACAGATCTAAATGACATCATCTCTAGCTGCCAGGGCTCCCAGATTCATCATAAGGACTTAGTAGCCTTGCCAAGCTACAATTTTGTTGCAGTTGCTTGTTGGCAAGAGCATAAAAATCATTTTGAAAGAGAACAACCAAAGGGCTGTATCATGACCACAGAATAAAATACAGTGCTGGTTATTTTGGTGTCAATAGGATTCTACATTTGGGATACACAGTGGGAGATTTAGTTTAGCCTACAAAGAGAGTTCGAATGACACAAATTGGATTTAGCTACCAGTTTCCTAGGAATTTATGAGAACAATAAAGCAGGTGGAGTCCTCCTTGATAGTTTTAGAGAATAGAAACAAGGGAGTTTCAAGGCAAAAGCCATATAAAACATACACTGAGAAGCACCAAGTTCACCAAAAAAATAATGAAAATATGTGCACATCCTGCAGGAAATGGCAGGGACTGTGGGGAGACATTTTTCTTGAAGACATTTATAGAATATTGTGCAATTGCTGGCCATTCTGGGGGCTGCTTTACATAAGCAAATTATCTCCTAAACTCTGTCTCCTTGTCTCTACTTCTCTAAGTCTAGTTTTAACAGCCACTTTTCATGTATTTGAACACGTCATTTTATGATGTGAGATAAAATGGATTTGCCATGGATGGATGTTACTAAGCTACATTATTTCAGACACTTTGCATAGTTATAAAAGAGTGATGGGGAACATTATCCCTTGGCCTGGGGGTGAAGAACATCCGTAGAGCCTACATCTTGCAGGGTATTTCAACTGCAAGCATGCATGTCTGCATGCTAAAGAACAGGGGTGTTTGCAATCCTAGAAAAGTTAAAATTCCTATCCCCTTGTGATGTATTTTACACCCATCCAGAAATAAAGACAGACACAAATGGGGGGGGGGGGTAACTTGAGCCACACTTTGATCTACTAAGTCCAGTCCCTTCTATGGAAACAGGGCCTCCTTCATGTGGAATATGGTTGACGCAGGAGTTCCTTCCTGAGTTGACTGATCAAGCCACCTTGCACCCACTGCTATGCTTTTCTTTCCCAGCCTATTGGGGTATGGCTCTGCAGTGCGATACATACAGCGTGCAGAGTGATGAAGTAGCAGCTGCGTGGCAGCCAAACAGAGCTGCGCAGCTGCAATGTTATAGGGGCATCCTATGGCGCTTTTTGCTTTTTTGTGTGTGTTGCAAGGGCGACGCAAAAAGGAGCCACTTTTTCGGGCTCCTTTTTCTGCCACACCTTCACCGCTTCATCTGGTTTCTGCGGCAAAGGTGCACTGGAAAAGGAGGCAGCTTCAGACTGTAAAGCCCCTATGTAACCAATTTTGTCAGTGTGCTTGTGCATTGTCCTATTGTGGAATAAGGAATTTTACAGGGATTGTTTCTGTAATCCCGGTGAATCAAGTAGTACACTGAAGTTATACTGACAAGAATGTACACCTGCAAAGTTAGAATCCTGTTGGTTAGTCCTGAGCAGAATAGAACCATTGAACCAGTTTTTGAATGGTGAGACAACACATAGGTAAATCTCATTCAACGGATCTATTCTAGTCAGGACTAAATACAGGATTTAGGGTCATGTGAAATGGATATATGTACAGGACTTTGTTTATGTCAACCTGAACTAATTATATCCATCGCATAACAGCCAAAACAAGTACAGCTGCTTGTATAAGGTGTAAAGGGAATACATGAATTCCAGTTATTATTTTAGTTGGACAATGGACCCTATCACATGGGGTTAAAAGAGCTGCTAACCTTCCCCAAATTCAGTACTAATTAAGGAGGCAAACAATTCCTAACACACATATATAGAACCAAATAGCTGCAAAGGTCCATCCTGGATGCAGCCCGGGTGTCTAAACCATTTCAGCAGCTGTTTTTAGAAGTTGGAAGCTTCCGTTTTAGGAAAGGGGCCGTGAAGTGGCTTACATGATCCGGGCTGTATCCATGATGGACGTGGGTGGCAATTCGGTGGTGATTTATGTGTGATAGGAATTGGCTGCTTCCTGAATTAGCACTGAATTCAGGAAAGGTAAGCTGCTCTTTTAAACCCATGTGATAGGGTCCTAAATGAACCCCCCATCTCACTCAAAGGAGTTTGTCTTCTCTTCATATGGTATGGATCAGTTCCTGTGCTTTGAGGGGCCAATTCTTTATCCCTGAAAGAGGACACAGGTTTTCACCACATCTGCACACATTTATTTACACATATAATTGCAAATTAGGAATTATTGCTATAATTTTTGTAAATGCAATACCATTAATCTCACCATACTGACAGTGATTAGTGATGTATGGGTTTGCTCAATCCCCTGTCCAAGGACCAAACATTGATGGGCAATTACAAAATGCCAGCGATTCTTCCTCTGTATGAATCTTGCCTTATGAACTGGACTGGAAAGATCCTCAAACCAAGAATGACTTCAGAGAGTACTCAGACAGCCTTTCAAAGAGAAAGCTATCCTCTGTTCATTAAGGCACCTTGGTCTAACTTCCCTGTGTTAGGCTGCAGACAACCTGTGGCCCTCCAGAAGTTGTCAGACTGCAAATCCCATTTTCTGTTGCATTTGGTTATACTGGCTAGGACTGACTAGAAAGCCAGTCTAACAACTTCTGGAGGGCTAGCAGTTGCCCACTCTTGAATCAGGTATTTTTTATCTGCCTAATAGAACATGAAATAACTTCTCCATTTTGCAGGAGCTGGAGTTGATGTGAGCTGTTTTCTTGCTAGTTAGCTATGATTTATCTGAACTTCCTGCACCTTACCTCTAAGCCATTCCAGACTCCACTCTTATGAAACACGTCTCAGAAACGGCTTCCTTCTAACAAGGCCAATGTCATTCCCCACCTCCTCTTCCCTAAAGCCTTCTTTTGCAAATGCTGCAGACTGGGATTTCTATTTTTGCAGCAAAGTAACCTCGAGCAAGCCAAGTATGAAGTCAGTCAAACTAAGCCATGAAAGCTCAGGCTACCAGGATTTTTTTTTCCTTTATCAGGATTTGTATGTCATAAGATTCTGTGCTTCCAAGATTTGTTACAGTCCTGCAGAGTGCATGGAAAAGGGCTCTCATTCAAACAATGTAGATACTTTTCCATATACAGTAGATAGCTACATTTAAAAAAAAACCCTCATGCTACTTTTTTTTCTTTTGAAACTTTTTAAAGACACAAGTTACAGATTTGTCAGCCTCAGTGTGTTATTAATAAAGTCATGGGAAACTGATTTGTCATTGAAGTTTAGTTAAGAAACTCCTGGTTTAAATTTTGCCTCTGAAATACATTTGTTAGATGAACCTAAACCAAAATTCTGCTCCTGGTTTACTCCTGGTTACACCAGTGTAAACCTTTGCTTTAGACACTGTGGAAGGAGGCATCCAGAATCGTCTTGTGTGACACCTTCATTTCAGGTACACAAAGACATCTGGGTGAGGCTCAGTCTGTCTGTTTGTACTATTCTGGAACTAGCTAGCTGGAGGACTACCTATTGTTTCTTGTTCCTAAGTTCAACAAAGATCAAGTGAGGGAAAGAGGAATGTTTGTTTATTGTTAATTGCCTCTGAGTTGACCTCAACTCATGGTGATTCAATGAATGAGACATTTCCAAGACAGCCTTTCAGCTGCTCTGCGCAGGTCCTACAGGCTCAGGTCTCTGGCCTTCTTGACTGTGTCTAACAATCTGGTATGTGATTTTCCTCTTTCTATTGCCCTCCACCTTTCCCACTATTATTGTCTTTTCTAATGTCATGTCTTCCCATTATGTTGCCAAGGTAAAACAGCCTCAATTTAATAATCTTGGCTTCCAGTGAAAACTCTGGCTTGATCTGTTCTAGAACTCATTTGCCTTTTGGGCCATCCACAATATCCTTAGTATTATTCTGTAGCACCACATCTCAAATGAGTTGGTTTTCTTTTTATCTACTTTCAACACTGTACAGTTCTCACATCTGTGCATAGTTATGGGAATACAATGGCTTGAATGATCCTAATTTTAGTGTTCAGTTTTATATCTTTGCACTTTAGGATATTGTTTAGGTCTTTCATAGATGGCTTTCCCAGTCCTCTTAGTCTTTGGGTTTCCTGACTGCAATCACCATTATTATCAATGATTGATCTAAGGTATAGGAAATCTTTAACCATTTCAGTTTCTTCATCATCTAGATGGAATTTATGTAAATTTTCCATGGTCATTATTTTTGTAACTAAACAAAATGATCCTAAAGTTTAACGACTGTAATATTGCTAAGGCACTTTAGCACAATAGTTATAACTCCTGGATTATAACTATTATATAAAGAAGGCTCAGTGGATATGAATGAAATTCTGAAATGTTTCATGAGTCTAGATGTGATCAGTGGGAGGGGAAGGGGGAATGATATAAGGGAGGAGAGAGTGAGGAAAACTTGGGACATTTCAAAAAAGAGTTTGAATGCAAACTTTGTAATAAGCAAGTAAAATCAGTACAAAAGAACTGGAAACTCTCGACACTGCAAAACATAACAATAAGGATAGGAAAACAGGGAAGTACTTTTAAAGTTAGGTAATTTCAAATTCTGGGCATACTTTTCCTCTGTGGGAGATGTGCCTCACATCCTTCAAAATGAAGTTAACTAGCCCCAGTGTGTGTATGTGTTTGCTTGGGATAAATCTACATGGTAGTAATAACACAGTTTGACACTCCTTTAAGTGTTGAACCTCCATCTTATGGAATCCTGGGATTTTCAGTTTCCCAAATCCTTTAGCCTTCTCTGCCAAGGAATGCTGGTGCCTCACAAAACTAAAATCCCAGTATTCTGCAGGATGGAGCCGTGGTGGTGTCAAACTGCTTTTTTTCTACAGTGTAGATGCAGCATGAGACTATTGTCCCAAAGTTCTGCCCCAGAATCACCTCTACAGCAAGGAAAGGAAAGATGTATGTAAGCAAATGCAACTAAACAAATCCTAGTAGGGCTGCAATTCATCCCCCCCCCCCAGTACAGTTTGCATGAAAATGCATTGGTGAGACTAGTGAACAACCTCTGCTTCTCCTTCCTGCATGTGCAACCACATGAATGCTTAGGAAGAATGAGGGAAAATCGGCAGGCATGGTGGCGCCTCAATGAGCCAATTAGAGCAAAATCTGGAATATCTAGGATTTCATGATGGAAGTTTTGAAACATTCACAGCCACTGGCATTCAGGGAAGGATAGGGTCCTTTTATAATTTACAGCACTTGGGAGTCTGACCTCCAATTTTCACTCTCATAACTCTAGTAAATGTTATTAGTGCATTTTAAAGTCTAGTCAGTTGATGATACATGCTCTTCCAGCATGAGCAGTAAATAAAAATCCTAAGAATGCAAGAACTGAATGTTATTTATATCTATCCAAGTTTACCAATTAATTTTACATTCAGCATAAATATCGTGCAGGGGATGGGGGTAGGAGCCTTAGTGGTGCAGTCAAGTTAGCTCCCAGAAATGATTTATGAACCCTGGGAAGCCTTTATGAAATCTATACAGTTTTCTGTTTATTTTATTAATAATGAAGTGACAAATAATTCTTTTAGTTTGGTGTTCATCTTTGCTTATTAATTGCCTCTTGAAGTGATGTTTAACTAGCAAACAAACTGCAAATCAGACAGTTTGTCTGAAGCCATAAATTCTCCAGATGAGGATGGGTAGAAGAGAATATGAAGATGGAAATGAAAATCTTTCTGTGCAGACAAAGCAGTACTTATAGCATGTTAACTTCTGGTACACTGTCAGAACCAGTCCTTTGGCAATCATAGGCTATTTAATCTGTATATTATTGTTACTGGTAGTAGGCTTGCATGAAGATGCTAAACTATCTAGTCCATGAGCTGCTTTTCGCTGACGACGCTGCCCTTGTTGCCCTTACAGAAGCAGCTCTGCAGCACCTAAAATCCTCTTTTGCAACAGCTGCAGAGCTGTTTGGGCTGGAAGTCAGCCTGAAGAAAACAGAAGTTCTTTACCAGCCTGCATCACAGGAAGAGCATTATCACCCCCACATCACCATAGTCAAATCTGTGCTTAAGTCTGTCCAGCAGTTCACCTACCTGGGAAGCATCATCTCTTCAGATGCCAAGTTTGATAAAGAGATCGATCACAGATTATCAAAGGCATATAGTGCATTCAGAAGGCTTCACAAAAGAGTCTGGAGTAACAAACATCTGAGGCGAAGCACAAAAATCCGTGTATACAGAGCCATTGTACTGTCCATTCTCCTCTATGGGTCTGAAACACGGGTCACCTATTGCCAACATCTATGACTCCTCGAACACTTTCACCAGCGCTGTCTTCGCACAATCCTAAATATATACTGGACTGACTATGTGATGAATGTTGCTGTTCTGGAGCAAGCAGAGATCACCAGCATTGAGGCCATGCTATTGAAAATGCAGCTGCACTGGGCAGGGCACGTTTCTAGGATGGAGGACCACCGCCTCCCTAAAATAGTACTCTACGGTGAACTCGCCACGGGTCAGTGTAAGAGGGGCACCCCAAAGAAGAGATACAAGGACTCCCTGAAACAACATCTCAAGCTTGGCCAAATTGATCACCAACAATGATCTGCCCTGGCCTCACATCGGGAGGCATGGAGACACACTATCCACAATGCTGCAGCCTCGTTCGAGAACTCACACCGAACGAGTCTTGAAGAGAAACGACAACGCAGAAAGAACCACAACTTGGAAACATCACCCAAAGATACTTTCTGTTGTGCTTTCTGTAACCAGACTTGTTTATCTCGGATCGGCCTTTTTAGTCATCAACGCACTTGTAGAAAGCGTGGGATGAGTCCTTCCTGAATCTTCATTAGCGAAGAAAAGCCAGAGAGAGAGGGGTAGTAGAAGTAGAAGTAGTAATAGCAGCATCTTCATTTATATTGCTCTTTCTCCATCAGAAATGGGAGTCAAGATGTCTTAAAAATTAAACCAGAAACAGTATGTATAGAAATATGTGAAAATCTGGTTAAACTATCACTAACATTAAACATAATGTATAACTTATATTAAAAAATAAAGGTGTTGCCAAGCAGTGCAGCATCCTATTAGTACTTCTTCTTTACAGTCAACTCTTCAACACTAACAACAACAACAACAACAGGCCTGCTGAAGGAAGAACAAATAAGCAAGGAATAAGCCATGCTGGTCTTTGCAGGAAAGGAGTTCCATAATGTAGGAACAGCCACCTAGAAGGCTCTGTCTCATGTTCCCACCAGGCATACCTATGAGGAAGTTGGGACCAAGAGAAGGGTTGCTCCCAAAGAATCCAGAGAGTTTTATGTGGAACAATATAGCCCTTCTTTTCACTGTATTGTGATTATATCTTCTTTGTGTAGTCCATCATAAAAAAGAAAAAGTTCATATCCTTCAGAGAGAAAAAATAGTTCATAAAATATTGAGGATGTTGCCATGACAAGACAGGGCCAGCCCTGCCATTAGAAAGAGTGAGGCAGCTGCCTCTGTCAGCAGATTTAGGGTGTCATGTAAATAAAGTGTACTACACATTGTTTAATTTGTTGTATTTTTTTTCTTCCTACCGATGGACAGAAGGATATTTTTATGCTGTTTCAGATAGCAAAATATCTTGGGTTAGCTTAATGAGACAACACTTCTCCATTGGTGTGAAATAGTATGACGTGAGAGTTCCAAAGCTGAGATGGAAGACATAAGGAACCACTCTGACATGGTCTGCACAGAGAGGAAGGCTAACTTTCCATTCCACAAAGCTAGTTTTGCTACAATAGAAGCATAATGTTGCAACTGCATTCATGCAAACGTATTCTGAAGTCCCATTGAAAGCAGCAAGGATTACATTTGAGTAACCATTCTTAAACTCGTGCAGTTTCTTTTTTTCTGTCCTTCCAAGGCAGTGCACATTTGCCTGTCGGGATGCTATTCTTTCCATGTCTCCAGTGACAGCAGTGCTGACTCTGCTAAATTCCCAAAAGGTATCAAGTGTAAGCATTTTTCTTTCTGTCTGCCTCCCTTTCTTCCAGGTCCAGACTTTCTAATCAAGCTATAGGGCACTTTTTGTCACTCACAAATTGCAACCAAAAGTCCACTTTCTCTTTATTTGAATGTTCAAGGTTAAATAGCAAATGGAATATACTTCTACCCTCTTGCCCATGCACATTCTACTATTGTTTTGATTCTCAGAGTGTGGGGTAGTAGAGATGTTAATCCTTGATTATTTCATTCCTTCATACATGGATGAATAATGACTGTATTTTTCTCCCCTCTGTGTGATAAAAACAGTTCCCCCCCCCATTTATTTGAGCATCTCAATGTGTTCCAGTTGATTTTTTTACATAGAAAAACACCATTTGAGGCAGGAGTTCAAACAGAAACACATTATCATTGAGGAAAAACATGTTTCCTCCACGTTTTGTTTTCTGCACAAAATAAATAAATAATCCCCCAGAACATTTTGGGAAATTCAAATAGTGGAGAAAACTGTGAAGGTGTCATTGCTCTATTGTTCTTCCCAATGTGGTCTCAAGTGTTGGGACACCCTTTTTTTTTTCTGTGCATGCCACATAAGGTGTCACAGAATTGCTATGCTTTCCCAGGTCTCCAGGAAGAAAGACAAATCTTAGGGCAACTCACATTGAAGAAAGAGAATGTTTGTCTTTTGCACGTGAGCTGCCTTTAAAGACTGGGGCATCAGAGCTATCTCCATATGTTTCAAACTCTGCAGCTAGCACAAGCAGGGCTATAAGGTGAGCAAGGGAAAATTAATTTTAAAAAAATCAGTTTCATTTATATACCACTTCATACCACCTAAACAGTGTCTAAGCAGTTTACAACTGTAAGCTACTTGCCCCCAACAATCTGGGTACTCATTTTAGCAATCTCAGAAGGATGCAAGCTTGAGCCCTTTTGCTGGTCTTGAACTCGCAACCTTATGGTTTTGAGTGAGTGGCTGCAGTACAGGCATTTAACCACTGCACCACCAGGGCTCCATGTGTGCCAAGGGTTTGAGGCTGGTCAGCCCCATAATTCTCCATTATACAAAACCTGAGTAAAGGAAATGGCAAAACAATTTTTTTATGAACAGAATACCTTAAAAGGAACCCAAATGAGATTTGTTTGCCCAGATTAACAGGCATTACTCACAAGAAAGCTGGAAGCAATTCTTCCCTTGAAAGGCTCTACCGGTGTCATAGATACAGTTAATGTTGCAAATTAAGATTCAACGTTCAGACAGAGGGGGACATGAAGGATTTATTACTGAGTGACAAATGAGAATGTCTGCTGGGCTCCCTTAGAAAAGAAAGTGTCCCATAGGTGAAGAACAATTCTAGGCATTATCTGATTCATCTTCACCTGTGGCAGCACTGAATAACAGCAATAATAAAAAAAGAAATGATCTGCATCCTCTTTTTCTCAGAAATGTGCTCCTCTAGCTGCAAATAATTTGGTATGTTTACATTTTGGTTCCAGGCTAAAAGTAGATGATATTGGTTGCTTGTCTTAGTCCAGGAGTAATAATTCAGCTCGACTTTCTCCCTCTTTCTTCAAATGTCCACCCAGGCCCACCACTGCAAAAAGTGAATCAGCCCTCTTTGGTGGTAGATCCAAGTGCTCCTGACCATTCCTTGTTTAAAGGCCCTATCACACTACACTATATAGTTATAGTGCTATGATTTCACTTTAATTTCCATGGTTCCATTGTATGGAATACTTGGAATTGCACTTTAGGTAGAGTTATTTTGAAGTCTCAGTCAGAGAGCTCTGGTGTTTCATCAAACTACAATGTCCAGCATTCCACAGAATGCAGGTGTAGCAGTTAAGATGGAGTGTGGTGTAGTGGTTTGAGACTATAACTCTGGAGACCAGAGTTCAAATCCCCACTGAGTCACTGGGTGATCTTGGGCAAGTCATACTCTCTCATTCTCAGAGGAAGGCAATGGCAAACCCCCTCTGGAGAAACTTGCCAAGGAAATCCCATGACAAATTCACTTTGGGGACACCATAAGTCTAGAAGGCACACAACAACAACAGTGCTATAATCATGTAGTGTGAAAGGGCTGTTAGAAGGAGACCATCTAAACATGGTCCCCTTGTGTATGTCAAAGAAAGATGAAGTAAAGATATGCCTGGCAGTCCAGTAGCACAGTCTACAATAAAAGAAGGGAGTACAGGAGTGAAGCAAATGGCTGCATTGCCCCTCAAATAATAATTCTGTCTGCGAATGAAATTTTCCTTCCAAAATTTCTAGCATTGAGTTTGATGTTGAAGACTGTTCACATCTAGAACACTAATATTTTCAGTTATATTTTGCATTCCCTTGGTAACTTTGCCCTTTTGATATGAATGCCTAAATTGTATTTCTAAATGTAGTTTTAACATTCTCCAATACTAGAAGTTTAGAGACTGAAGGAAATTTTGTGGGGGGTCAAAGTTATTATTAGAGGGGTACTGTCCTTATTTTGCTTTCCGAATAGTTATATCCCTGAAGGGACACCTGTTTCCTTTCTGCCTGAGGCAGCACAATGCTTTGGTCCAGTCCTACCAAATGCTACTGCTGCTCATTATTCTTGGGCCAAATTAATGCATTTAACCCCCTTTTAATCTATGATTACCCTACACATCCTTGCAATGAGAAGAAATCCAGAGGCCTGTGTAAAAGTACTGCTGTTTAATCATTTATTTACTTATTCAAAGTACAAATCATGCTGTCTTGTTTCCCAGGTGTTTGGGGTGATTAAAAAGACAAGTAACGCAAGAAATATAGGCACAACCCATACAAAACAATTTGAGAGTGGCATTAAAAATAAATTAAAGAGTGGCAGAATATTATACAGTGTTAGAAGGCCCATAATACAGAATAAGCTTTTCTTCCCGCTTATGCAAAATAAGGAAGGAGATAATCTCATTTTTTTTTTTTAGAAAGGAGTTCTACCAATGGTGTGCTAGTGCTACTACTGAACAGGGTCTATCTCAAATATCTACCAACATAGTTTCTGGATCATGTTACTGGACAGGGATTGATGTCTGCATGGACAATTTTTGATAGGGTCTGTAAGGACCTTTACTTTCCTTATATGTTAAGATACTTCTTTGGGATAAACTACCATTAAAATTACATCTGTCAAAAAAACAAACAAACAACAACAACAAAACAAGATGCCAGAGCATTCTCAAAGGAAAATTGCCATAGGTATGTGCTGTTAATCCTTCCTAGTAATGTGATTGCCTTAGAATAATCAGGTGAAAGCAATATACACAGGGGATCTTCAATGTATATTCCAAACTATGAGCCTCACATCCCATTCTGGGATCGAGGGTAGGGAGGTGTAATAAAGGAGTCAAATTCTAACAGGAAGCACTAATAAACTGGGAACAAACTTTCATAACCTAGAATTCTCTCAGGATTTTCCCTTGATAATATACACTTGTCTTGGGGAAATAAACCAGAGCGTATGCTCTCTTTCAGCCTAGTCTTCTATTTCAGAAGTGTATTACTATAGTCATTTCTGTTTTTTTCTCCATTCCTCTGATCACCTGAACCCCATGAGACTTCCATGCTTAGAGGTTATTCATTCAAGTCACATAGAGCAGGGGAAACAATAAGACCAGACTGTCGGAGACGGTCATAACAACATCATCTCTCTTGTGTGGGAACTCAGAAATTGGTGGCATGACTAAAGATGATCTAGCAATCCCCCTGTGGACAGGAACTGATCCTAATCCCTCCAGCCATGAAGTTGTGATTGCTGTTACTACACTGATCACAGAAAATATAAAATTCCATAAATAACAGGATTTCTTCAGGTATGTGAGCACATCTGTCATTGTTGTTTTTTTCCTTGTAAGCTTTTGAAAGCTTTGCAAAAGTAGGTCCTGGAAAGTATGTCACTAGCCTGGATAACTAGTTTTTTCATAGAAGGTAGCATATTTTCTCCATATGTGCATCACCTGGGAGATTCAGTACAGATTCAGTACAGACAAAATCTAATTCTTTTATATAGAATTTGTCACCAGAAATGGTCATGAGCACCAACTTAGACTGTTCTAAAAGGAAATAAGCAAATCTATATTGGATAGTTCATACAAGACATGTGTCACCTTCAGTATCAGAGACAACAGGTCTATGAATACCAGTTTCTGAGGGAAAACAATAGAAGGTTATTACTCCCAGGTCCTGCTTGTGAGTTTTCCAGAGGGAATTGGTTGATCACTATGAATAATAAGATGCTGGAATAGATAGACCCAGCATGGTTCTTCTTATTTTCTTATCTCCCTGCTTCATGGTAAATGAAGCTGGGAAAGGATTATACATCAGTATGAGAACTCAAAGGTTCATTTCTGAATACCTTCAGTTAAAGAGTCAAGTAATGTAATGAAATAGTTCCATTGGTGAGGAAAGTGAGGGAATGTGGATTGGTATGGGATATTTTCACTAAGATAATTGCAGAGTGCGTTATTTGGGAATTTAAATTTTAAAAAGAAAAATTATGGTACTAATAGTGAGACACAACAGTAAAAGTAGTCAGTGGTTACAATGAAGATTCTGACCAAATAATGCCAATAAGGCTGCATGGAAAACTTATTACTATAACCATCGTCCAAGTCTATACTTCAACTACAGAGGAAGAAGAGGAAGAAATGGATCTGAGAACAAACTGAGTATGAGCGAACTCATGGCATCCATATATATCTGTTCCACCACTGACAGTACTGTCCAGAAAATGTAAGTAGGAACATTAATGTTGTCCTTAAGATGTAAGAAGACAGATAGATTAGACCAAACTCATCTAAATAGTATTCTGTTTCTGTAAAATCCAACCAGATGCTTATAGGAAGCCCATAGGCAATACATAACAATAATCATCTTCCCCAACAACAAGTATTCAGAGGCACAGTATTTCTGATATTGGAGGCAATACATAGCCATCATTCTTAGTTGCCACTGATAGCCTTATCTTCTATGAATTTGTCTAGCTGCCTTTAGTCATCTAGCTTGGAGGCCATCACCTACAATTATGTCCTAAATGGCTTTCTATCAAGCAGTTTTTAGTTGTGGATTTTCTGTGTTGGCATAAAGACGGATTAGGTTACCTTTCAGATGCCTTTGACCTCTATGATCCTATGGATTTCCCAGAATTTAGCTTCAATAGAAAATTGTGGCTTTTCATATTACTAAAATAAGATATTTTGGTAAGATACCATATTAGTAGTAGTAATAGTAGTAGATGGATATGATATTATATTCTTCAGATCTCTTAGTTGTCTTGACTGTTTAGGAGTAGATTCAAGACTAGCATGTTGGGAAAGGCTGCCCTTAGTCCCAATCTTGGGAGAAGGGTGGGAAAATTAATTAATTAATTAATTAATTAATTGCAACAAATAACTGATAGATATGGAATAATATCAAAGCTGTATGTTCTACAGAATGAGCTCCAGTTTAATATTGCATCTCTGTTCTTAGAAGAATTGACATTTCCAAGCACTGTTTAGGTTTTTGTTTGGTGCCTTCATGTCATTTCCAATTTATAGTGACCCTAAAGCAAAACTATCATGGGGTTTTCTTGGCAAGAATTGTTCAGGAGTATTTGCCATTGACTTGCTCTTAAACTGAGAGAGTATGAGGTGCCTTAGGTCACCTGGTGACATAATTCCTTGGCTGGGCAGGGATATGAACCCAGGTTTCCCAGAGTCCAAACCCAACACTCCACTCCACTGTACTATCTCATGTCACTATAATTGGAATCTTCCTAGAACAGTACTGGGAATTAGTAAGTCCTCTAAGATATTGTTGGAGTGCAATTCCCAAACCCCTTACTATTGGCTGTGCTGACTAGGTCTGGTTGTAGTAGCAATCTGACATCTTGAGGGCCTCATGATTCCCATCCCTATCCTAAATCTTGAAGGTCTGTGATCAGTTGAGTTCAAGTGATGGTTGGGATGACAAGTGTGTGCATATATACATTGGTTCAGATTATATAGCTGTACAAATCCCAGTATATAATGTATATGATGGAATTTGTGCAGATACAAAATCTGAAACTTTACAGTCATTTCCAAATCCAAATTATACACCTGGCAGATTTGCCATCATTTCCAGCTGAAGCAAATCATCCATTTCTGCTTTACCATAATGGTTTGTGATTTTGATTCACCTGAATTTTCCCCGCTGAAATTTTTCTGGGTAAGTTTAATGAAATAGATGGCTATTGCTGGTGTTGCCAATTTTTTGTTTTTTAACATAAAGGATTCAGCTGTATCAGACATTGTGAAAAATGTGCTGTTTTCCTAATCTGTTTTCTCCCTGTTTTTATGAAACCCTAAATCTATGTGCAAGAAGTGCAATTTATTAAATGTCATGGATGGGTCATCTGACCAGTAGTTTGAGCAAGAAATTCATATCCCATGATTCTGAAGGCTGAAAGGTTAATACATAACAGATGCTGCTGTGGAGGAAACCATTACAGGCAATGCTTTTCAATCAATGAGATGCTATTATGAGCAATAGAGCCAATTTCTTTTAATCAATGAACCTTTATTACTACATTTACAAAGAAAGAGGCCATATGCAGTTCTTATAAAACAGTTCGTCATTCTCTGCCAGTGCTCCCCTCCCCAGTGAAAGCTCTAGTCTTTTTCATAAACTCTGAGATCCCTGCTACATGGCCTCTGCATTAACTCAGCAAGTAAGGCTGTATATTCCTGTAATTTAATCTCTGTTTTAATTTTTAAATTGGTATTTCAGAATTGAGAAATGAGAAAATCATAGTCAACATTGCCCTATTTGACTATCTTCTCTTTCTTTCTAAAACAGAACAAGTGTGAGTGTATCCTACAGTTGTCTAATGAGAGCAGGAGACTACCTCACTTCACAATTATACCAACCATTGTAGAGGCTGGTATTCTTTTCCTCCCTATGCAATATTCAAAGTCCCCACCACACCACAATCTCAGCCATTCTGTTTCCGGTAAGAGTCGAGGGGATCTGAATAGTATGTGGCTGTGTCCCCATAACCAGACACAGAATGGCGACATCATCTGCTCTGATCTCCAGTGAATCTTGATGCAACATGTCCACAGCCACATGCATCTCTAATGTCCTCTGCTTTACACCAGCAATGGATTGGTTGTATGTGTGTGTGTGGGGGGGTGGTGGTGGTGGTGGTGGTGGTGGGTATCACTGTGCTATGGTAGTTCCTGGTGATGGTGACAGGGAAGCAGTAGCAGGTGCAAGATCTCAGCTATCATTCCACTTTAACTACCATGGCTTCATCTTTTTGGAATCTTGGGGTTTGTAGTTTAGTGAAGCCCAAGAGTTCTGCCATGGTTCTATCTGATAGAATCTTGGGATTTACAGTTTTAAGAGGGAGCCTGCAGAATTCTCAACCAAAGAGGCTGAGAATTCTGCAGACCCCTTCCTAAAACTGTAAATCCCAAGATTCTATCAGATAGAACCATGGCAATTAAAGTAGAATCCTAGTACAATAATTGTGGAGTGTGAAAAGTAAGGAGAACATTGATTTGTTGTTGTGTGCCTTCAAGACATTTCTGACTTATGGAGACCCTAAGGCAAACTGATCGTAGGGTTTTCTTGGCAAAATTTGGTCAGAGGGGGTTTGCCATTGCCCTCCTCTAAGGCTATGAGAGTGTGACGTACCCAAAATCATCTAGTGGGTTTCATGGCCAAGCGACGATTCAGATCATATCAGGATCATCTCTGACCCAGGAAGATACAGGATGAAACAGAACAAATACTTTGCAGCTGGAAGATATAGGATGAATACCCTTCAGCCAAAGACCTTTTCACATACTACACAATGATAGAATTATGGTTCCTCTTTAACTACCATGGTGACCTTCTACCAGTTGGGTGAGGCACCAGAGTTCTTTGGCTGAGAATTTTTAATACCCTTTCCAAAACCACAAGTCCCAGGATTCCATACTGAAAAACTATGGTAATTAAAATGGGGTCAGAATGCTATAATTGTGTTGTATGAAGGGAACAATTGCAGCAGGTTTCGGGGCCATTTTTCTTCCTTGCAAAGCTAATAGGGACAACAGAAATTGCCAACATTACCCAGAAGTGACTGGAAGTTTATTTCTAGTTTTGGAAAATTAATGCTTTAAATGTTTCAAAAGTGGAGATCAGTTTAAAAGGTGAATTGTTATTCCTGCAGGTTTCCAAGAAAACCTATTAATGCCCCTCCCCATTTTTTTGGTAAAATATGTCAGTCTATAAAGGTGACGGATAACAAAAACAATTTTGTGGGCCACAATCAGATTTAGGGCTATTCTTGGCCCACTGTCTAAAGTAAAAAGTAGCTCTTCTCCAAATTGTGATGGCTCCTTTCAAAACAGGAATGGAAGGGGTTTTCAGTTGATGTGACATAGTGGAAAGGGTAGAAATGAAGCCAAAGATGGCAGAACTTACATTTTTAGTGTCTGTTCAGAAGAAGAAAAAACTAGACATTGCTTATAACACAAGATCAAATTAGATATTAAGGGAAACAAATATTTTCTGGGATGAAACTCATTACCCCTCTCATAATCAGGTTTCCAAAGTGAACTTTTATTTACCTTCCCAAAGCCACACACAAAAGAAAGCACACCCAGTGCCAAGTAAGTAAATCCTGTGGGATGAGAAACAGACATCTTTTACCACTTGAGAGAGCAGCTCTAATAGAAATACATGAAACATACACTCAAGTTTGGGCCATAGTTCTGACACTGGTAAACTAATTAACAGATAAAGTACAATATATATAATTTCTTATCTGCTTTTCATGACAAAACAAGAATGCAATCAAATATAGGACAGAATACTTTACAAATATACAGACTTGACAAAGCTCTTTGAAACACACAAACCAATTCTAAATTCAATCCAAGTCCATTTTGATATAAATATATTCTTTATTGCTTGCCATAAATGCTTGCAGAGAAAGGGTTACAAGCACCATAAGGAATGACTTACAAGGGTGTTGGGGCCATGTTTAAAAAGGCCCTGTTATTAAAGGCAGGTAATGAAAATGGACCTTTGATCTACATCTTAGTGTTCAGACAAGATTATGTGGATCAATGTAGTCTGTCACTTAGTCTGCCCTTAAGATCTTCAGGCTTTAAAAATAAAGATCTGCATTCTCAATGAGGATCGGAAACTTACTGGCAACCAGTATTGCAGAATGAAATTTATGTTTTCTGACTTGCTGGCCTCTGCAGGCATTTGAACAACCATGTATTGTACCAGTCAACGCTCCCAAACTATCTTTTTGAGAACAGATTCTCATAATGAATTGCAATTCACTAGTTCTATGTTGTCATCTATTTTGGAGATTCTTCAAAAACACCCACTTTAAGGTAAGCTGCAGATTGTCCTTGGAAACTGAAATGTCCCATTCCCACCTTGGATTGTTGCCCTTTCTAATACCACTGTGTTTAACAGGACCTGCTCTCTAGTATAGGTATACCTCAGTTAATGAAGTTAAGATGTTTTCCTGGATTTTATTTCTTTAACAGACAATTTGGTATCAGAAGTAGAAATAACATGGAAAGAATAGGGACTGATTCCTATACTTTTGGATTTTTTGATTTATGCTTGTTTAAACATGATGGAGGGAGCTGGTGAGGCTGGCTTATCTTCTCTGTGGTTTCCCTCTGTGTTGCTGTTCATGCATGCTCAGAAAGGGATTTGAAGGCACCTGATCTCACTTTCTCTGTTGTAGTTAGGAACAGATGGTTACTGTAGGATTGTCTAGAGTACAAATCTGCTCTTTCCCAGGTAACACTTTATTGCATTTTTTTAAAACTGAAGGCACATCACTGTACAAACACTCTTATAATCTTGTCTAGTGGAGAGAAAATTTTGGATTTTTTAAAATTCTAGTATGTAAGCCTGAAAGAAATGAAATTTACATCCCTATATAGTGCAATTCTATACATTGCTTACTTAGAAGAAACCCTGATGGAATTCATTGAGGTTTACTCCCTGGTGAATATGCATAGAAACACAACAGAAAATAGTTGTTTTACTGCTATCGTGATGTTTTTCATATGCCATGGTCAGTTTTCACAAAACAATCTCTCTGTTTTGTTTGCGGATGCAGTGGTTCATCCAGACTTTATTGCTGTCGCAAAAGCTTTGTTTCTCAAACTGCACAAGGATTAGGGGCTTGGACTCTATGCCCCCATCCATCCATGTTTAATATTTCACCATGAGTCTTTGTACTCAAACCTGATTTCCCCTCCTGTCATATCTGTAGAATTTTCTTTTCCTGTTTTTTTTTTAAAACTAGTTCTTCTTTAGTCCTCTTTGTTTCAAATTTTATTGTTCAGAGCCTCACTGTTTTTCTCTTTGTTGTGGTAAAGCTAGATTTAAAAAGAAGAAAGAGAAAGAGGAACAAGAAAATGATGATTAGGTAGTTTTAGCCATTTTTAAGGACTGTTAGTGATTGATCTGCTGCATTCTTAGCAATTAAAGATTAAAAAATGGAAGGTCATCCATATCTTATTCTTAAAAATGGTCTTTTAGTAGTTTCCATAAGAAAATAATGACCAGCAAATTGCATCATAAACATTTTATATGGTAAGATAAAAGAAACTCACACGTGAAAAGTTTCATGTTTGGATTATTTTATCATACTTTATTTTTTAAAAAAATAGCGTGCATTTGCTGGCCTTTATCTTCTTATTGCTTAGAACACTGTAGATAGGAGCATTATATAGCCCTGTTGGGGCATCTCTTTATGGAGAATTTTGGTAAGTCAAACCTTAGATGAATATTTCACCCCTGTGCTGCCCATCCCTGCCTGTATGTTATCTGATGCCAGGAGGGTCCCAGGGGGGTGAGGCTTCGAGGGTGGCATGTCCAGCCCACTCCCCTAGTGTCTCCATATACTCTTACTCATGAGTAGGGTGACACAGCAGCAGGGGGCTTGTCTCTCTTTTGTGGGTGTACCAAAATTCATGCCCAAAGGGAATTTATTATATAAATTAAAGGTTCAGATTAGCTGCCATTTTCTTCTAAATGCTTTCTTTAAACGTTCCTAAGTAAAATAACATTTTCTCCAGAATTTTCACATTTTCTCCAGAATTTTCACAAATTCTGATGTGATGGCCTCTTTGATATCATCTACATTTCACCAACTGCACCATTGTGCAACACTGTACTTTCAGTACATCAGAACAAACTCTATTTTTTCTGCTTTAGTGAAATTCTAAGCCACAGTAAATCAATCTGAAACAATAATTACAATTATTAATAAAAATCTGATAAATTATCTATTGACATGACTTTTGACACACCCTGTATATTATGCAGTGGAGAAGGAGGAGAGAGTTGCATGGTGTAGTGGTTTGTGTGTTGAACTAGGGCTCTAAGGAGACAAGGGTTTAAATCCCTGCTCAGTTATGGAAATCCAGTGACCTGGGTCCCATTCTCTCTCAGCCTTATTGGAAGGTAATGGTAAACTTCCTCTGAATAACTCTTGCTAAGCAAACCCTGTAAGAGTGCTGTTAGTCCGAGTCAACTTGCAGGCACATAACAACAACAGATACATAAAAATAGTTGAAAGAACGTAACTGAACAGAGCTGTTTTCTGATAGAATCTTGATCCCAGAAGGATGCTGTAAAAATGAAGTAGATGTAATAAAATGAATGAAAACAGGTGTTCATAAAAAGCATCAGACACTTCAGCTTCTGCCTTCCTTGGTTATCTCCACAAGAAGAGGAGTGATAAATAGCATCCCGAGCAGTTATAGAATTCCCAAAGCTTAAGCATGGAATTCATAGAATGGTGATGGAAACTAGAGGGATATTGTCCCCTAAATTAAGGCCATAACATATCAAGGCATCAAGTTCATAGACCATATAATAAATATATGTATGT
This sequence comes from Urosaurus nigricauda, assembly GCA_034509955.1. Lineage (NCBI taxonomy): Eukaryota > Metazoa > Chordata > Lepidosauria > Squamata > Phrynosomatidae > Urosaurus > Urosaurus nigricauda. The sequence continues at coordinate 112,526,825 of JAOEGL010000006.1, forward strand.
ATGATGTGTGAGAGAGTATGAATATGGAGGGGAGGGGTGAATGAACAGTGAATTTCTCATTCTCTCTCTCTCTGTGTGCATGTGTGTGTGTGAAATATTGCAATTACTTATTGGAAATTAATTATTGGAGAGGGAAAACTTGTTACTTTTCCCAGAATCCCCCAAGACACATAGGCCCCCCCAAAAATGGTTGGGGAATTCTAGGACTCCTAGCACCCAAAGTAAAATTTCGAAGCTTTGGATTGACATGTAGTAGAGTCATGCTCAAAGGCAATTTATTATATAAATTAACGAGTTTAATTCTCATCTACTTTACACCTTTTTGTGATGTCCTTCCCCCATGCTTCCTCAATTTTTTTCCATTATTTCCCCAATGCATTCCTTTGAAAGAGTGAGACAATCACCTCTAGCCATCCCACCCATGCTACCAACCTGAACAGCACTGCTAGCCTGCAGATTAATTTTGGATTCCCAATTTTTATTTGTTTATTTTTACTTAAAAAATTTTTTACTTAAAATTTTTTCTTTACTCAGCATGGAAATTCTTGTGGCAATTTCTGACTTGTTTTGATTCTGTACGTAGGGTACGGATGTAAAAAGGGTGATGTGCCAAAGCCCAAAGTGCTTTAATGCAGAAATAATACTAAAAACAGCTTGTTGTTTCTATGACTTTAAATTGCATGTTGAGAAAGCAGATGGCCAGTTCCTGGGCGGTAATTTCAGTACTGGTAATCTTGTGGAGGGCAGGTGGGAGGAGGGAATAAGTTTCTAATGATATCTGCTTCTGAGGAAGTACATTTTAAGTCTACAAAAGCTTATGCTGCCAACGTTTTTCTTTCTCTCAGTCTCAAAGGTGCTACAAGATCTCTTTGCATACTAATAATATACTTCTAAATGTTTTATATGTTGAGAGTTTTAGAAATGAACAAATGCATACTGTCCCTATATATATATGAACATATACATATATATATTCCAAGTTGATAATCCAACATTCATTTCCATATCCCTAATGATAGTGGATTGCAAAACTAGTGTAACAAGCATGAATGTCATAAATTTGTTCACATACTGAGTAACATTTTCCACTTATTTATTAAAAGTAACTTTAAAGACCTTTTTAGAGGGATAATCATATACTTATTTTCCAAGATTTATATTCATCTTAAAGTTGTTTTCCTCTCCAAGTATTGAAAAGAAATGTGTAATTCATCCAGTAATGGAAAGGGTCACTTTTTGGACAATGGCATGAGTTACAGCATTGAATTGCTTCTCCTAAGACACTATATTGGTTAACAGGAAAAAAATATCTTTCAAAAAGTCACGTTGGCTGCATACGCACCATAGAAATAATCCAGTTTGAGACCACTTTAACTCTTATGACTCAATGCTATGGAATTTTGACAATTGTTTTGTGAGACATTTAGTCTTCTCTGTCAGAGACCTCTTAACAGTTCTTAAGAACTGTTGTGGCACATAAGCATTCTGGCAAAGTTCTCAGAGAGAGTTCCAAAAATGCCATAACATTAAGCCATGGCAATTAAAGTGGTGTCAAACTGGATTATTTCTACAGTGTTGAAGCACTCTAAGTTAAGAATACCTCAATATAACAATTTCATTTTGGATGGAATCCTGTTGTTTTCATTCACCTGTATAAACTCCATTATCTGGTTTTGGTTTTTTGGCCACTGGGGAATGGATATATTCAGTATAGGGTTAAATAAGTGACTTTAGAAGTATAACCATTTCACATGGGCACAAATCCCATTGCTAGTTCACATTAGAGAGGAACCATTGCTGGGATTACAGAAGCAGCCAATGTGTATTCCCTGTTGCACAAGGAAGCAGGAAACAGGCAAATACACAGTCAGTGGTACTATGTCTATATTCAGCAGAAGGATGGATAGTGCAACCATTATGAAACTATGGGTAGATTTACCCTACACAAGAATGCTTGATTCCAGAATGGATTTGGTGGTATGAACATCTGGAAAATGACAGATGACCTTTGTTAATGGCAGATCACCCTATCCTCAGTTTAGTAAGCCCACTCTGATTCTGTCATTCAGCATGGAATATAACACAAGGGAGAACAGATGAGCCACAAACCTCAGATGACACATTCTTGCTGGGATATTTAAGATAACAGATGCAGTAAGCTGTGTTGCAATGAAGGATGGGTTTTAAAGGAAGTTCTTTCTTTAAAAAATGTTTTAATGGAGGCTAAATTCAAATCCAATAGCAACATAAGACCCCGGTGAAATAAAGGAAAGGCACATGAGAACACAAATCTTAAAGCCTATATTTCTCTGCTGTTGGAAAATGTATTTTTACATTTAGGTTCTGCAGATCTTTGTATTTTAAAGTGTTCGATTAATCTCACTTCCCAGAGATACTGTTTTCAATCAGATCATTAGACCAGATACCAAAGAAAGAAAACCTGGCCTTTTATCAGACTGATGTGGCAGTTACGCTTCAGCATTACAGATATATTCTCAATATATTTTCTCTAGAACAGCTAGTACTTAGGCAGAGTCTGAATCTTGTTTTCTGATCGCATTTAGGACTAAAGCCATGTGTGTGATGATCTATCAGTGAAGAATCACCTGGCCCTCTTTACTTACATTTGAAAAATGAGAGCCATGTTTCTAAATTTGCCAGTTTGCCTGCAGTCCTCTAAACAATCCTTCTTTCATTCAGTGCCTTCCCATGTATTATTAATGCAATGGCTGGCCCTGAGAAATGGACACAGTTGGACTTGATGATGCACTCAAAAAATCATGGAATTGGAGGCATTGGGAGTGTTTGCAGGCTGTCTAGTTTGATCCTTTGCTCAGTACCTTAAGTGCTATCCTTGGTTTATGATTTTCAGTGAGAGAAAGCCAATATACCCTCAGTGGCTACTAACCTTTGGCCCTCCAGATGTTTAGGACTTCAGCTCTGATAATTCCTGACTGTTGGCCATGTTTGCTGGAGCTTCTAGTACTTGATGTCCAAAACAAATGGTAGAACAATGCTTGGAACCACTGTACTGTATAAGTTTCTCCTAATGTTCAAGCAAAATCTACACACACATAATATAGCTTCACTAACAGCTCATGGCCTGCTCCCTTATTGTGTTACAATGGCCTATGGTTCCTTGCATTCATTTATACCATTGTCCAACAGTGCTACATTTCTGTGTTTTTCCACATTTCTTTCTGTGTCCTTCATTGTTGCAGTTTGTATGTGTTCAAATTCCAGTCCATGGCAAAAAACCCTATCCAATACCAAGAGCATAACATTCTGTTCATGTACTTAATATGAAAGATTTGGAAGGGGGACAATGATAATATTACAGTGACCATTCTGGTTGCTGTTCTGGATCAGCAGGGATGGATCTGCACCCACAATTGTGATGCTGGGTGAAGAGCAACTGCTTGCACAAAGAGGTACTGAATAGTTCTTCAGTAATAACCAAAATCCACAAAACAGCAATATCGATATTGGCCAACCAAAATGCACAAAGCATATGATGCAAGCTTTTGAATCTCCACTGGCTTCTCCATCAGACAAAGGAGTTAAAAATCATACAGGGGAAAGAAAAATGTAATGATATTAGAGTCACCGAGATGTTGTTGTTCTCAGTTAAGATGATATGAATTGAAATGATAGTTAAGATGATATCCATGTAGGCAGAGGTTATTACTTTTGCCTGTGTGGGCTCTGAAAGACTGAAGTCCAAGAAATAAAATGTAAGCTCCAATAACAGCACAAAAAAAATCTATTAGTAACACAACAAGATTCTTTGAGATCCAGGCTGCTGCTTTCTTTTGCAAAACTACCCACCCCCTTATTAGGCACAGAACAAGTCCCACAAAGGACAATGTCTCAAGTGGATTCTGAACAGGAACAGCCATTTTCCCACAGATAATAATATATCTTGTATCTTTCACCAGCACCTGGAGGCCAGAAGAAAAATAGGAGCTACAGCAATGGAATTCCATGCAGTGTAGGGATGGAAAAATATATAAGAATAATCCTAGACTGACAAAAATATTTTTGCAATTTGTGACTTATTCTGTGCAAAATTCACTTATGTTTGATTTGCATGGCAAACAGCATTCTCCATGCAGAAAAAAAAATATTTTCAAGCAGAAATGTTACTTTCTGCACAGAAAAAAAAATCTGTTTCCTGCACAGAAAATGCTGCTTTCTGCAGAATAGCTCCCAAATTTTGAATTGGCTTTCAGAGTCCAATTATAAATGTAGTATTCAAAGTCTTTATTGTAACAGGAAGAAAATTGCTAAATGACTCATAGCTTCCTTTGAGGAGAAAATTAGTGATGAATTACATCCCTAATGTTGTGGTTTCCTCAATATTCTCAATAAGGCAAATAAGAAAGATTTATCCCTGATGGAGGATAGAGAAGGATGTAGATTGAAAATTAGTTCAGATAAAATGGCAATGGGGTGTATGTGTTTGATGTAAATAAAGTAGCAAGGCCTGCATCACACCTAAATAAAAATATAATTAAAACATAGGCCTTGTCTGCATCAGCCTGGGTACTCTTGGCCCTAGAGCTGCCCTGGGCTATCCCATTGCCTGACCCTGTATTGTTAGGTTTGGTGGCTATTTGAAACATATCCTGCTGACCCTTTTTGCACATCCACCGCTGCCATGGGTCACTTCACTCTGAGCTCAGAACAAGGTGCCCAGTGATGAATCACATGTCTGGGCACCTCATTCTGACCTCAGAGTGAGTGACCTGCAGCAATCAGTCAGGAAAGAAGTTATCATTTGTTGAGTTATAGTAATGATGTAATAAGAGCACAATTTTAACTGTCCAAGATGGCTGAGAGGTAGCTGAGCAGACACTAGGGCTGCATCTGCACTGCAGAAATATCTAATTACTTTTACAAATAACATCAACAATTTCCACTCCATCTCATTACTCCAAATGCCCAGTGTACATCTGGATTAACTACAGAAAAATAAAGTGGTCAATAGACAGTCATTTTATTAAACAGATGCCAAGGCTGCTATGTATTTTAAAGAGATCAAGTGCAACTGAAGAGGTGCATAAGGAAGGATGGGCGGGTGTGTGGATAAGTTTTGCAAACCCTCCACACACACGCTTGACCTCCCTTTTTTCCTTTGAAGCTCCGCACATGACAACTTTTAGTTCACCTAGAAAGGTGTGATTTGCCCAAGAATGCTACACTTTGTTCACTGAGCAGGATTTGATCCAGGGTCTCCCACTGCCAAACCTGCCCTTTTCCCCAATGTACCATATTTATTCTGTGTTAGTACTTCTTGATGATCTTTGGCCTGATCAAAATGCTAAAACTGCAATTCTGAAATAACTTACTTCTGAACAACCCTATTGTTAGGGAAAATGGTTGATATGAAGTAAGTGATTTTGAAGATGGCATCCTTAGCATTTTGATCAGATAAAAGTAAATATCAAGAATACAGTATTGCAAATACTGAAATGAAAAGAAGCTCATGGTACTATCTTCATCTGAATAGATAGACTTCACTATTACAAGATAGGAAAAACACATCAAGAATGCATTATGGATGACTTTTTTTCTATTGAAAGTATAGATTACTCTTGAACATCTTTAGCTTTTGGTGCAACCCACATTTGTATCCTGCATTTGAGTTATATTGAAATCTCCCATGGCTCTACTGGATAACAGGGAATATATGAAATCATCAGTCATGCTTAAGACAGGAATGACAGGCCAAGAGAGAAATTGTCAGAAAAATAATCTGTGCTTCAGAGGCAATGGGAAACTTCTCTAGAGTTCATCTTTTCAAAAAAGATGATTAATGCAACTCGCTCTTTGCAAAGTAATTTATCTGTATAAAACTTATTAGTATAATGAATTACTTCCTGAAAGAAACACTGCTGTTGGATCTAAAACCTGTACTACTGACTAATGGGAGTTTTTGGCATTTGTTATAACTGAAAACCTGGGGATTCCTTGGGACTGTGAAATGAGAGCAGCATTTGGCAGTTCTCATGGAAGTCCTTGTAGTGCCAGCTGCTGGGTGACCATGGTTGGCATATTACAACCCAGATATTCTCTCTCTAGCACTGTCTAGTAGCTCTGATGCCCATGAGGCAGTAAATCCATTCCAGGTTTTAGTATGAACTTGAAAAGAACCCACAAATAGATTCAGCATCTTGGCTAGCTCTTTTCAAGTTCACACTAAATCCCAGACTGGATTCATCATCCCGCTGACTTGGGAGCCGCCAATTACCCCTGCCCACCATTCCTTCCCCACTCCTCCAGAGAGGCGGCCAGCCCAGAGAGAGCAAACACAAGCAGTAAAGAAAAGGAGTTTTATGTGGGGGAGAATAAGAAAAGGTGGATTTGGAACTTTTGACCAAGGATGCTTGGAGTTTTTAAACTCTTTTGAGCTCTGGTTTGCTCACTGTTTATTCTGGCACATGGTTTCTTGTGGAAGGGACTTTGGTTGCTTTACATGAGTGGCTCAGCTGTGGGCAGGGACACCAGCAAAATGGTTCACATGTAGCCTGCAATCCCAGAGAGCTCTCCACCCTGAGTGAGTGAAGAAAAGTAGCAAACAGGTAGCTTTTCATGACAGTTCAATGGTGGAGGTTTAGGGGGAGTCCAGGAAATGGGACAAGCTTCATGGAGGATCGCCCAATTGTCCTACTACAAGCAAGATTTGTCCTGACCATGCAGGTCAGCCTACTGAGAAGATGGAGCAAACTCTGTGACAGCACAGAAGTCTAGGGCAGTCTATTCTTCCCTTTTATCCAAGAATAAAAACAACATAACTGGGGGAAATATCTTTACAAAGTAATTAGAACAGCCTACCATAAGTCTTATTGGTAGGTCCAAGCACAGTCCCACTGAATCAGTTATTGAGCATCATCTCAGCCCATTGAATCAGTTCTTGAACAGTGACTAGCCAATACATCCCATTGATCCAATTGTTTTACTCTATTTGGGATTACCAGTTGCATTCAGGTCTTCCAGTACTTGGGGTATCCAAAATTTACTTGCCCCCCACATGATCAGAATTCCATTCACTCTGAAATAAATCCACTTTCCACCAGGAGAACAAGAAGGTCAATAGCTTTTTTTAGAAAGCTGAAGCACTAAAGTTAGACACGGTTTCAGTTAATGTGAGGTGAGAAAATGTTATTTATTTAATTTTTGTAATTGTTGTTGGTGTCTGGTGTTTTTTTTTTAATTCTGAATAATTCTACTAAAGTCTTCCCTTGTTTCTGTTTCAATCATGTTTCATATTTAGATGTTGTGGAGGTGAGGGGGATGTTAGGAAAAGTGGCATAAATGGCCTGAATGAAACTGAGCCATAGGTCAGCCATAAAACAGTAGATATACAACACAGCTGTCTGTGATTTGAAAATTAAAGATTTTTTTTTGGTGTGGGGAAATAACATGGTCTCAGCACCTTGCATATAACACAAAGATGAGACATTTGGTTATACAATTCACATTCAAGGATATTTAGGTGTATCATTCATATTCATTCTGGTCTGCATGTCCTGGTCTGCATGTCCCTTTAAATATGGAAACTTCAAAATATATTTTTCTTTCATGTTATTATGAGTTATGCTCAATAAATATGAATATTAGACTTTGATGCATAACACAGGAAAACTGTCTGTCACAAGACTCTGCACATTTGTTAAGAAAGCATACTGGACCTGCTAGGACTGATGTGACCTGGATCTGTCCATCTAAAAAAGTCAAGTGTTTTTCAAAACTGCAAATTGGAAGTTGTACTCCAAACTCCCCCCTCTTGCTGAAAGGGAAATGGTTGCATTGATAAAGGCAATAAGGGCTTAACTGTCTTGTTTACCTCCATGGAATGGAGACCTACTGAACTGGCTCAGACTGGTACATCCCCCACCCGCCTCATTGTGAGATATCCTAAAGCTTGCAGAGAGGTTGAGCAAACCTATCTAGATTTGAAAGAGGGCCGATATGTATATTGATTGGCTTTGTCCTGTGTATGCAACCCCATTGTTCAATACCAGACAGACCATTTAAGACTCATTGTGAGAACCTAATTTCTGCCCTTTTGGAAGCACATGTTTTGGTTGAGGTGTTCTCTTCAAAAGTAAGGAAGACTTTTAAATACAGACACAAAATTGCTTCCCTTTTTTAGACCTGTTTCCTTGATCCAGTTTCTAGTAATCTTCTTCACATAGCCAGGTGAGAAAATCCATGTGTGTGTTTTAACCTGTACTCTACTAAGACCCGATACAGACAGGCAAAAAATGCAGTCCTGAAGCCAAATCAAGGGCTCACTGGGGCTGGCTGTCCATATGTGCCCAGCCCTACTAGCGGTGCCTGTGAGCCGTTTTTTGTGGCCCTGCCCACATGGGGTGCACGACGATGACATGTGGCTGTCCATGTGCCCAAACAACGCTCACTGGAATCAGCGGCATCAGGGTGCAAGAACGGCATTATAGTGCTCCTAAAAAGAAGCTGCTCTAGGCAGCTTCTTTTTAGGGAGTGTGTTGGGGCTGCACAGTGTGGTTGGCATAGTGCTGACAAAGAGTAAAGACAGGTAGCATGGAGCCACCTGTCTGTATCCCCCCTAAATTTAGCTCTAGCTCTTTTTAGATTAGTCAGAAGTTTTAGCTCAATATAGTGTAGTGTGCCAGAATGTGTAGAATTAAGTTTTAGCTCAATATAGTGTAGTGTGCCCAATCTAGATGGACACTAAAGAGCACCTTTAGGGCTCTTTAGTGCACATGTAGGGTTAGGGAGGGCACAGCATTTTAAAATGGCAGCGTCCATATGGCACATGCAGCATTTAGATATGCTGCATGTGCCATGATGCAATGGAGCCACAGGAGGGTGCCAAGTGAGCCCTTTCCGCAGCGCAAAAAAGGAGCTCCAAAACAGAACTCCTTTTTTGCTTCCGGGTGTTTGGCATGGCCTTCAAATGGCCGTGCCAAAAACCTTGGGAGAAAAGGGCCGTGGCAGTGGCCCCTTTCTCCCCTTGGCACCACCGAGGGAAGCGGGGTGCAGCGGGCGCCCAGGGATCCTGCTGCACCCTGCTTTGAGGCCGCGGGGAAGTGGCAGTTTGTTGCTTCCCCGTGGCGTCCGGAAGCGGCGAAATGGGGCCTCTGGGGCTGCCGGTGTGACCGCCTTGGCCTCATCTTGCTGCTTTTTAGGGTGAGAACAGACCGCCCCTTTTGGGCAATTTGTATCGCCCCATTGTCTCTGTTCATCTGCTGTTCATGGATTGGAGTTTGTGAATGTATCGCAATTTTCCTAGAAGCCAAAATGATTAAAGTATTTGAGCATATCATGAGAGCACATTACAGGTAGATTAATTCAGTCAATGAAGTCATAGCCTGAGTTTGCAAATTCTGAGAAAGGCTGTTGATGACCAGAGCTCTTGGAGGACGTATGGTCACTATAAGTCAAAACTGATTTGACAGCAACTAACAATAACAACATAAGCTCTCCTTCTTGCCCTACCGTAACTGTGGTGGTGTGTGCATGGACAGGAAAACCTGGCTTACCATTGGGTCTTCTGGAACCACAAGGAAGATGAGATGTGTGCACAACCTGCACCCATAATAGGCTGATACTGGCAGCACTGTCCATGCACATCTCAGGAAATCCATCTCTTTTTTCCCATGGCTTTTTAAGGCCACAACCATCCTGCTCAGCACTGGTGCAGTATTCTGATGGTACTGTAATAATGTGCATTTTTTAAAAAATCAGCGTGCATGTCTGCAAAAGGAATGGCACCAGAGGAGCCATGAGAACTTGAAGGTGAAAGTGTTGTGTTGCTGAGCTGGAAGCTTCTGGTGGGCAGAGGTCTGCAGTTGGCCTACCCACTGATGCTCCTTCCTGCATCCATACACCAAAATGCAGTCCAAATGCTGAAGGAATTCTTCAAAGTTTCCACCTACTTCAGAGCAAACAGGCACTCTTATTACACCAGAGATTTGCCCTCGAGTTCAGATTGGGCACTGTTTCACCCATTTTTGCCTTGTGCATCATCTAAACAGGTCAGTGTGTAAACAGGTGAGAATATTTCTTTTCTCCCATGCAGGTATGGCCAGAATTACCTGAATTTAATACTTCCCCTCTCTAGTTCAGCACCAGGAATGCCCAGCTGGGACAATAAAAATGTAAAGGCAAACCCCAAAATGATCAAAAGTATCATACTTAGATAAAAGAAGGAAGACTTTGTAAAGTTTAAATTTTGTTCTGAGTCATGGTAGAGGGAAAGCAAAAATAACTTATTAATGCAAATTGTTAAGAATATTTTTAAAAAATGGTGGTGGGTTGAGGGAATCCTTCAAGCTTTTATCCTTTTTCTGCATCTGCACTTAAAGAGGAAAAAAGAGAGAATATAATTGCTTTGGAGGGGTGCAGCTAAATTAATACCAGTTGTGAGGAAGATTAAAGAAGCGAAGCTTTTTGGCTCATTTGCAAAGTGGAAACTTCACAGTGATATTGATGAAGTTTCTTCCAAACTGGAGGGAAATGACTTTCATAGAATATATATATATATATGAGAGAGTTTACTGGTATCAAGGCAGTCAATACTGGAAGAGGAATTGCAATAAGCAATGCAAATGAAATGCCTCAGTCCCATGCTTAGAGAGGACCCTTGTTTGCATACTAAAAGCAATTGTAATAGCATTTACATTTTTATACCACTTATCAATGAACTCAGCACTCTCTAAGCAGTTTATAATCTGTAAGCCAATTGCCACCAACAAGATGAGTACTCATTTTATGACCTACGAAAGGATGGAAGGCTGAGTCAACCTTGGAGGTCTGGGATCGAACTGACAACCTTGTGGCTGCAGTAATGGAATTTAACCACTGCACCACCAGGTCTCTATACTAAGGAGTTCTGCAGAGAAGAAGCTAGGAAGCACTGACACAGTGGAAGCCACTTTGGTTGGCAGGGAAGGCCACATCAGCGAGTCAGTGTTTTTGGCTGCCTGAGGAGGAAGAGCTCTAGTCCACCTGTTTATTATATTGATGGCTGGATACTGGCACTGATTCTCAGTACTAAGACAGTCTTCCCTACCCATTCTTCCTCTTTTCTTTTCCAGCTTGTGTTTTGCTTTAGATTGCATTCATTTACTGGTTAACAGAGAAAGGTAAGAATTTTATAAAATCATAGGGACCACAATTCATTTAATCCAACTCATATTGGAATACACAATGAAAGCACTTTTCAAAGATGACCATCAAATCTGTGTTTAAAGAACTGCCCCCCCACACACACACACAATAAAGGAGAGTACACTACCCTACAAGGCAGTCTGTTCAGTGGGACACACACTTCCAGCATGCCTAAATGCCTCTGTTTTCTTCTGAAGTTCCCCTCAAAATAATGACAGAAGTGACATTTCCTGTCACCATTTTGAGAGGAGTGTCTGAGAAAAAGAAGTATTTAAGGGTAGTAAAGAATTCTGGGGTGGGTTATTTTACTGTTTTTTCACTTTTGGAAGTCGTTTCTGCATGATTTAGGCGCAAAAAATGTCTGAAAATCATGCTAATTTTTTAAAAAATGGGGGAGGGCGGGTGATTAAACAGCTTCAGGGATCATAAAGGAGAGTCCAGAGAATGCATGCACTATGACCTTACATGGAATTACCTATATCTTCACTCTGGGTATTTATTTTAAACAAACAGCACATCAAGGCTGCCATTAGGATTGGGAAATGGGTATCTTGTGCTCAATCTTTTCCCCGTCCCTTTCTCTCTCTCCAAATCATCCCTTCAGTTGCCCCCCCCTTTCTGTCTCACACAGAGAGGTGTTTGTAGTTTTCCTCCTGCAGATGAGAAAAGCAACCAGAGTTGTGAGTTTGAGAAGAAAACAGCTGTCAGGAAATGGGTCAATCACTCCCTCTCCCTCTGTCATTTCTCAGCTCTCAATTGCAGCAACCTTCAAGAAGCAACCTTCTTTTAAAAAAAGAAAAATAAGGGAGAAGACAAAATGGAGAGTGGATGGGACTGTGAATAAAGTGCAATTTAACATTCAGATCTTCAAATATTTTATTCTTTTGACAAGTTTGCATGCCGTAGTTTGCCAAAGGGCTATTGACAAACAAAAAGGACAGATGTTCACATGGATGTCTTTTGTCATCAAGGTTAAACTCACTAGTGGTTTACTCACTGTTCTGTTTTAAAACAGCCAAGAGTGTATAGCCCAATCTCAAAGGCACTGACCTGGGGAAAACCAGCCCAGTTGCAAGGTGACACAAGTATCTGTAGAAGCAGAAGCATAATCCAAACAATTCCAACTCAAATGAACCAAGCCAAGTCTGAAAATGAGAAGGCAGTTGGCAAAGAGATTAGAACAAATTCAAGATCAGAGATACAGGAAGCTGAGGAAATCGCAAAAGGTCACCAGGAACTATTGAACTTACTGTCCACAGCACCAGAATGGCCTTGGCTTAGCCAGCACAGCTGGCCTCACTAACAAAACATAGGCCCTGTCTGCATAGGCCAAATAAAATGTCCCCCTTCCCAATGGCAACCAGTCCTGACAACACAGGGCCCAATCATCAGTTCTGGTGTGAACTGTCCAGATGATATCCAGCTAAACCAGCATGGAATCAGGCATATACAACCCTTATGGTTTAAAATAATCCAGCTTTTACTAACTATTTACTAGCTATTTACAATGTCCAGCTAGTTCAATACTGAACTTGCCATATACAACCCTAATGGTTTAAAATAACTTGCCTTTTTCTAACTAGCTATTTATAGTGTGTTCCACTGAACCAGCTGTTGCCACCACTGCTGATGTAAGCTGCTCACTCTGGGGTCCAGAATGAAGCACCCAGCCATGTGATTGACATTGGGTACCTCATTCTGATCTCAGAGCAAGCTGTCATAACACACCCTCTGGATGAATCCAAAAAAGAGCAGGAAGATGTCATAACTCATCCCCTGGACAACACAGCTGAGAAGGAAGATTTTCACACTTACCTGAATAATTTTTAAATCATCCTCCAAACGTCTGCAAAGGTGGCTGAACGAGAAAAAAAAGCCCCTGTGTCTGAAAGCCAGGAAGTGTTCATGAATCGTCATGGAAACAGATTTAGCAGAAGGGTTTGTAAATCGTCAGAGAAAAAGCAGGCAAAGAGGCAGACTTTTATAAACGCTGACTCATTGTCAAGAGGAAAAGGGGGACGGAGCCTCTTTGCCTGCTTTTTCTTGGACTGAATGAGTTTGGTCTACTCTGTTTACTCCTTGCTGGCTTGTGTACTTGGATTTCTGGACTGGCTAATGATAACTTTTGGCTAATGACAATCCTTGAATCCTGCTCAGATAGCCCATGGCTATATTTTTGTGGAGGGATGTGGTAGCTCAGTGGGCAAGATGCCAACTCTGACAAATGCTCAATTGCAGTTCAAGACACAAATGCCGTATGACGGATTAAACTCCTGTCACTAGTCCCAGCTTCAACCAACTTAGCAGTTTGAAAGCATGTAAAAGTGCATGTAGATAAATGGGTACAACTTCTGTGGTAAAGTAACAGCATTCCATATATTCATGCTGACCACAGAAGTCATCTTTGACAACACTGAATCCCTTGGCTTAATAATGGAGATGAGCATCACCCCCTACCGGCAGTCATGACTTGACAACCTTGTCAAAGTGGAAACCTTTACCTTTACCTAGGTCTGAATGGGGAAAGAATATTCCAGGAGGAGCCTTGAATATTCAGGCCCTAGAGCTGCCCTGACTTTTCAAAATCACCTGCTTGATTCCTTGGGCACTTACTGACTTGTGGTCAGGACACAAACACCAGGCACTAGTGGTGGCAGTGCCAGGCAGTACAGTGTGATGTGTGTAAGAACAGCAGCCTGACATTGCAATGAAGTGCCCAGGTAAGAGGAAGGCAGCTCTTGGGCCTGAATACTCCAGGCTGCTCCTGGAGTATTCTTGCCCATGCAGACCTAGCCACAGTTTACTTAAGGCTGAAGTGTATGTTTATGACATTTATGGTCTTGGCATTTGAACTCTCAGCATATATGACAGGGTGCAAAGATTCATTTCTTCCTCCTAGTCTTCAGGTGTTTCCTGGGATGAGCTAGGCTCTGTTTCTGTCACAACAAGGCTGCCAGCCTCCTCTGGATCCAGATAACACTCATCCTTTTCACCTTCTTCATCCAAAAGAGGCCTCTTCCAGGTAAGGTATGACACCTATTTGCACAAGGAGGCCTTTGTGGCCCTTTTATGCTAGCATTCTCCTGGTTGGTGCTACAGTCCATGGCATTTCCAGAATGATGTGTGGGCACAATTCTGTGTACCCCCATGCACCAGTCTGAACATCTCAATCTTCTCCATAATCCTGAACAGATATATTGGTAAAGTATTACAACTATACTAGCTTTCAATAAGATCTTAGTCTACAGTTTTTTGTCATTAGCAGACAAATTATCCTCCAAAGACAGTTTGGTGTAGTGTTGCTTAAAAAAATGCATCTGTCTTTTGTGACAGTTTCTCCTTCTTTCTGTCCTTCTCTGACTCTGTGTAAAGGGGTGGGGGAAATCAACATGAAGCATGTCCGTTTAGAAAAAAGAAAACTAAAATGAATTCGTGACAGATACTAAATGGGTGCTTATGAAATTGATGCCTGAAAATAAGGTGCCTGATGACTGGAGGGGGAAAAAAGAGAGAGAGAGAGGCTATGGAACTGCAGTGGATTATGAATGAGGCATTCAGCATCATGGAGAGAATATGATTACAAAAATCAAGAAAGAAGCATACAGAAAAAACTCTGAATGAGCTGAATGTGGCAGGATCTTTGATTGGGCAATGGAACTGATGAAGCGAGGCGGGTGGAGATTCATCAGGAGAAAATAAAATAGCAGGAATTAGAATAGCAGAGTCTAGGAAGGTATATATATATAGTTTTGGTTGGTGTCAAAAACAACGTGCTAAGTCACTCTGTCTCCTTCCAGTGTCATCAAGGCAGCAGGTGGCAAAGAGTTAATGATGCTGGGAAACATTGCAAACTGCTTCACAGAGCACCTTATAAAAGGACATGAAGTAGGAAAAAATAGTCTAGAAAAGCTAAAGACACCTAAATATTCTAAAGGCACTAGATCCTGTATGATCTTGGAAGCTAAGCAGGGTCAGCTTGCTAGTACTTGGGTGGAAGACCACCAATGAATATCAGGTCCTGTAGGCTATGTTTCAGAGGTAAAAACACAGCTGAATATTCTTTGCCTAAGAAAACCTTATGAAATTTATGGGGTCACCTGTCTAGGTTTTTTGTTTTTTTTTTTTTAGCTCTCCCTTACCATCTTCCCGGTGCTGATGCTTCTAAAAATGTCAATCTAGATAGAGGATAAGAAGAAAAGAGGGAGCTGGGCAGATGCAAGAAAAAGTTTGTAAATAGGAGTTTCTTTGTGAGATGCTTTATTACCTGAGACATCCCTATACAAGTCTCACACTTTTCCTGTTGCTTTCTCAGGTTTTAGGGACACAGTTCTTTGCAGAAACCTACTGGTGCCCCCTCCCCCACCAGTGGATCACAACCCATTTCTTTGCTTCTGATTTCTTTCTTGGGTTCCTTTTTGTTGATTTACTTGTTTCACTGCTCTGCTTTTTATTTTTGTCAACAGACTTGATCACACCAGAATGTTCTGTTGCTAAGATTGTGTTCTTTTTCAAAAAGCGCTATGCAATTGAGACTGATCTCTTCTTCATCACACCTTCACAATCTTCATTATATTTCTAGCCTTCGTTCATGACAATACCTCATCACATGCAGCATTTGGTGCTGCCAACCTTGTACTTCGCTATGACAGACACTGTGGCTTGATCTAGACGTGCACAAAGAGGCACAATTAGGGCTAGAAGGGACGTTTTAGGATTAGGGAGGGAGCAGCATTCAGTCCCTCCCTACCCCTAAGCCATATGGATATTGCCATTTTAAAATGGTGGCATCCATACAGGTGCACCATGGTAGTGTCATGGCGTGTGAAGCATTTAGATATGACGCAATGGTGCCGTGGGAGCCTTTTGGGCAGTCTGGAAAGCCCCAGTGAGACACCCCTAAAGAAATATAAATGAAAATTCATCTTATCTTTAAAAAGGCTTTTTTTTTTCCTGGTGAGAGGAAGATTAATCAATAGACTCTGTGATCAATCTGCCAGAGATTATGGTTGTTTTCCTAACTCAGACCAAGGGTGAGCAATACCTAAAGCCAACCCACAGACCAAAATTGGGTTTAAAGTAGAAATGAATTGTCGCAGTTCAAATGCTAGCACCACAGAAGCAGGAAAACAGGTAATTCAGGGAGGTTTTGCAAACATTGTCCCACCAAGATAATAACAGAAAGGAAGCAATGTGTGATAACACCCAGCAAAAGACACTATTAACCAGGTGTTGTTGTGCTTTATTGCCTGGTGTGATAAAGTCATTCACATCTCTTTCAAATTCACATGTGATTCCAGCTTTCAGTTCAGCTTTTAAATCCAGCTTTCTTCCACAAACTGTGCAGTTAAGGAAAAATTTGCAGTTGAAGACCTGATAATATCCATTTGGAAAAAATGGAAAGGAATCTGGAAACATTAAGCTCATTAAATATCTGTGAAGTGCTCAAACACCATCAGAAGTATGCACACAAATTAGCATACACTTTAAAAACAAACTGTACAAACCAGATTGAAACACCACCTTCTTTTTAGCAAGAACCTTAGTCTATTGACTACATTATTGACTGAAGGGTTAAATGTACTAGTTTTAAGCTGTCAACTGAGTTGTGCTTATCAGACAATATTGGTGAAAAAGAGAGAAGCATGGATTTGGAGGGGTACCACTTCTGGATTACAGATTTAATGAGGTGGCAGAAATCACTTCAGGTGGCTTAGGTATCCCTGCATTTGGACTTAGAGGGATGCATGAGAGACTGGACTGCCCGCTTAGTGAATGAACTAAGAAAAATTCATAAATGAATTGTTGTGTAGTAGATAGGAGGAGCTAGTGTGGTGTAATGGATTGAGTGTTGGACTAGGGCTGTGGGGCTGATGCCACACTGCAGAATTAATGCAGTTTGACATTGCTTTAATTGTCATGGCTCCATCCAGTGGAATCCTGGGATTTGTAGTTTTGACAGCCTTTTTGTTTTGGCAGATAGAGAAAGCTAAATATCTTACAAAACTACAAATCCCAAAAGTCCATATCATTGAGCCATGGCAGTTAAGTGGTGTCAAACTGTATTAATTCTGCAGTGTTGAGGCAGACTGGGAAACCAGGGCTCACATTCCCACTTAGCCATGGAAATCCTTGGAGTGACCTTGGGTAACTCACACATTTTCAGCCTAAGAGAAAAACAATAGCAAACTTCCTGTGAATAAAATCTTGCCAAAAAAAACATATGATAGGCTTACCATAAGGAAGTGTCTACTTGTAGGCACATATAACCAACACACAATAGATAGGGGCTACTCAGTCCTCTGGAAAAATGGCCAATGATGGTGTGAGTTGTTGCATCTTGCTGGCCATCAAGACAACAGCATTGTTCTGTTAATGGGAAGCAGAAAACTGAAACAATGTTCCATTCGTGGAAAGAAATGACACAAAGAATTATTACTTCTCTGATATCTTTGCTGGGATATCAGAGGGATTTGTAAACATTTGATATGCATACCAATCCACAAGAAAGGAGGTACAAAAGACTGCAGCAACTATAGGACAATAGCACTAATCTCACATGCAAGCAAAATAATGCTCAAAATTCTGCAGCGTAAACTCCAAACATACATGAAGAGAGAAATTCCAGAAAGCATAATTCAGAAAAGGAAGGTGCACTAAGGACCACATTGCAAATATGTGATGGCTAAGGAGCACATCAGAGAATTCCAAAAAAGAATCAGCATGTGTTTCACAGACTACAGCAAAACATTTGTTTGTATAGATCACAAAAAGGTATGGAATGTGCTCAAAGACATGAGCATGCCACTACATCTGATAGTCCTGATGAGGAATCTGTACCAAGGACTACCACCAGACCAGACTTGGGGTTAACAGAGTGGTTCCCAATAGGAAAATGGGTCAGGCAAGGCTGCATTCTATCACCTTACATGTTTAATTTATATGATGAAAACATCATAAGAAAAGCAGAAATAGAATCAGAAAAAGGAGGAATGAAGATAGGAGGAAACAACATTAACAACCTAACATATGTGGACAACACCATATTATTAGCAGAAAACATTCAGGAAATGTTACAGTTAATAAGGAAGGTCAAAGATGAAAGTGCAAAGGAAGGTCTGATGCTGAACCTAAAGGGGCAATCTAGACCGCCCAAAAGGGGCAGTCCATGACCACCCCAGGAAGCAGTGGGATAGGGCCAAGGCTGCCATACTGGCAGCCTCCACGGCCCCATCCCGCCACTTCCAGAGGCCACTGGGAAGTGGCAAACTGCTGGTTCCCTGTGGCCTCTAAGTGGGGCTGAAGGGAGGAAGGGGCCGCCACTGCGGCCCCTTTCTCCCAAGGTCTTTGCCGCTGCTGTCTAAAAGCTACAGCAAAGACCCGATGCCAAAAAGGAGCTCTGTTTGGAGCTCCTTTTTGGTGCCGTGGAAAGGGCACGATTTGCACCCTCCCGTGGCGCAAAAGCATCATCATGTGCACAGAGCGTCTAGCAGCTGCGCACGTGATGACGCTTTCAAAGTGCGTCCGTATGGACGCTGCCATTTTAAAATGGGGGCATCCATACACTTTAGGGTTAGGGAGGGAGTAGAAGCTATGCCCTCCCTAACCCTAAAGGCACTCTATAGAGCCCTAATCTCGCCGCAAAGTGCCCGTCTAGAACAGGCCAAAGAAAACAAAAATAATGATCACAGAGGAAATACACAAATTCAATCTAGACAACAAGGAAATTGTAACAGGTAAATAATTCCCATATCTAGGAGCAAACATTGACCAGAATGGAGACTGCAGTCGAGAAATAAGAAGACTAGGAATGGGAAGGGCAGCCATGAAAGAACTGGATAAGATACTGAAGAGCATAGACATACAACTGAGCACTAAAGTCAGACTCGTCCAGGCCATACTATTCTCAATTACCATGTATGGATGTGAGAGCTGGACAGTGAAGGAAGCAGACAGAAAGAAAATCAACTCATTTGAAATGTGGTGCTGGAGAAGAGTACTCAGGATACCATGGACAGTCAAGAAGCCAAACAAATGGGTTCTTGAACAGATCAGACCAGGGCTCTCCTTAAAAGCTAAGATGATCAAGTTGAAACTAAGGCATGGATCACTAGAAAAAACAATAATGCTTGGAAAGGTAGAAGGTAGAAGAAAGAGAGGAAGACCACAAACCAGATGGATAGATTCAATCAAGGGGGTTATGGACAGAGACTTGCAGGATCTGGGCAAGGCAGAGGAGGATAAGGATTTTTGGAGATGTCTCATCCACAGGGTCACTATGAGTCGGAACTGACTAGAGGGCAGCTAACAACAACAAAACCATAGGCAGACAAAACCTGAATTTGTACATTCTACTTCTTTTAAATGAAAGCAAGGTTCATTATACCTGTTTCAGAACAGACATGGTGTATGTATAATTACTATATCACATTACAAAACTTCTAGTGATAATCTTGGTGACATGATCCACTTTTTTGCCATTCTAATAAGAAAAGTCCCCCACATGCACAGACATACTTTAATGTTTAGCTTTAAGTTACCTTTCTGCACATTAAACCTATACACATTAAGCCCATTAACTGATATCTCTGCCTCAGCTTTCTACATATTTGAAACTGCTATTTCTGTCCTTTCTTCAGGCTAAAAGTTGCCACATTATTATTTCCTCATTGATTTTTGCCTTTGAAATCCTCTCTAATCTAAGTTGATCTTCCCTAGACCATCCAGTTTATCTGCATTTGGTTTATCTACCTGAATTTAATCTTGACACCCAGAAAACATTTTTTGAAAATGTGAACAGATGAATTAAGAAAAAAAAATCCTTAAAACTTAAGTTGACCAAATTGGAATAGTAAAATCCCTTTGGTCAAGAGCCATTCTGTATTGCCAACAATATTTGCAAAAACCTCCTGTGTGTGAATTTATTTCTCATTCTGTTTCTTGAATTCCAAGCAACAGATGCAACAGATATCCATGAGTAATGCAGCTCTGTTTCTGAATTTCATCTGACTCTTGTTCTCTCTTCCTTTAATGCTGTCAGTTCTTTGCTTTGATCTCTTTCTACATATCAATTTTGCTTATTTGCACAATACATCATGGCATTTGTAGTCTTAGTTCCATAAAGTTGTTTGGACTGTAGTCCTGTGCAATGTACACTTAAAATGAAGTAAATCTCATTGAAGCCAGTGAAATCTACAATTGAATAATATTTGCACAATTATACTTTCTGTCTCATTATTTCATGGGTAGTCTGAAATCTGCACACAAAATCTGCTGTTCTTTCTCATACCCGTTTGCCATACTTGACAATGCAAGACTTAATGGGATGGAAAGAAATAGGTTAGTGTTACATAAATATAAGAGAGTGAGAATGAAGCTGACTTGGTACAAAAATAATGGAATATCACCAGACTGCAAATATCAAAAGCATAAAAATGGTGACCCATTTTGAATGGGTTAGTTCTCTCTGATCTGTCCCTTATGCCATTTGGTTCCTTGCAGCAAACAAGGCCATATAAGTTGTCTGGTTTTCAAAGTAGTTTTCATATTTCAATCTTAAGAATTTTTAAGAAACCTCTTTCACCTTTTCTTTTTAGTTCACAAACCAAGACCGAACAGACCATTTATCAAAGGAAAATGATATTAATGGCAAATTGGGCTGATTTTGCTTAATGTGCAGAATTTCACCCAACTGTTCTGAAACATACAGCACTCAGAAGACCTTCTTCATCATCTTGTTCTAAATTCCTGCAACCTTTCAGATCACTTCCGACCTTCTTCGTTTAATTTAGTGCATGTCTGAAGTTACAAGTTATGTTTTACCAGCCTTTTGGCATTTCCATCCCCTAGAAGTGGACCCTGAAGATTTAATGGCTGGGCAGGTGTACGCAAGAGCAACAGCTTTCTCTCCTGAGCCACTATTGTTTCTGCTTTAGCTAATCACTAAGATTTCTGGCTTTGGGATTTCATCAGCCTCCATAGCGAGTCAGCAATTTTCCTGGAGAGCTAATATTGTGGGAGGCATTTCATTTTTATATAAAAGCCTCTTGAAACATCTTTCTGAGCAGAGATCAAAGGCATCCTTTGCTTGTTGTGGCAGCATGCTACAAAACAGATCCTCCTATTTTTTTGATACCAGGGGCACAGGGTTTGTGATCTCCCCACCCATGGGTTATAACAGGAAGTACATTTCATTAGACACTTAGAAAGATATATATGCATTTTTGTCAAGCAGCCATGAGTCAGTTTCTCCCTTTGTCTCTCCCCACTGTCTTTGAGGCAGTCCTCCACATTGATCAGCTGAATTGCAAGAAACCCTTACGTCATCCCAAACCTGAGCAAGAATTAATTTCATCTGATGTTTGACTGGCCAGTTAACTGGCATTACACTGGTCAAGTCACCAATTTCTTCATGTGTGTAACCGAAAGAACATGGGCTGTCATTCTGTATTATAGTTATGGATTTGAAAGCTAGAGTCACATTTCTATAACTGCTCTATATTCACTGACATGACACAGTCACTGTTGCCATGATTGTCAATGCCTCCACAAATCTATTTTATCAGGCAATAGCCACACTGAAAGATGAAGGTCTATTCAGTTGGTGATTGGGGCATGGGAGGATGAAATTTCCACTATCCATTCACCAATGAGTGAGGGTACAACAAGGAATTGTAACAGGGTCCTGCTTTTAAGTAACATAGAAGTTTATTGCACTCACTTTTTCCTATGTTATGGGGATGGGAACGCAACTCTCAGGAGCATGCCTGAACAAATTTTATCGCACAGCCAAGCGACCCCAAACAGGTCCCATTCTGTCACCTGTCCCCGTTCAGTGCTGGAAAGCGTCATTTTTGAAAAACGGAAAACTTCCGTCAGACAAAAATGATGCTTCCCAGCACTGAACAGGGACGAGTGATGGAATGGGACCTGTTTGTGGACGCTTGGCAGTGTGATAAAGTCCATTCAGGCGTGCTCTTGAGAGTCCCGTTCCCGTCTCTGGAAGATAAGATGACCAAACTGAGGCTTTTGTACTTCAGACACATCTTGACAAGGGAGGACTCATTGGAAAAGACAATAATGTTGGGAAAGCTGGAGGGAGGTAGGAAGAGAGGAATACCACATGCTAGATGGATGAACTCTATTAAGGAGGTCAAAGATATGGCTTTGCAGGAATTAAGCAGAGCAGTGGAGGATAGGGGGTCTTGGAGATTTCTCATCCATAGTGTCGCCATGGGTCATGATCAACTCAAAAGCAGCTAACAACAAAAGAAATGTAGAATGTGGGCCGTGAATTTTTAAAAAGAAAAAAAAATATTAATGCAGAAGAGAAACTGACAAATTTGGCCATCCAGTAAAACAGTTTGCAATTTTTATTTTTAAAAATCTAGTTTTGTTTCTCTGTGCTTTCAGTGACAATTGATGAAGTAGAGCTGGCCCCTCCCCACCCCCTTAGAAACTCCTCATCTTTAACAGCTAAATGGCACTTGTCCCATGCCTTTATCAGAGAGGGATTTTGGTCAAAGTAACAGGAGAAGAAACATTTTCTTATTATCTGCAGTCCTAATGTTTAATTGCATACCACTGAGTGACATTTCATTTTTCAGACCTCTGTGCCTTAAATACAAAGACACTTGATGTTTTATGTTTGGCCCCCATCCTAAAAGCCCAAATTTAGAAGGGCCAATAAAGGGCAAAGGACAAGAAGATGCCTCTTACCAATATTCCTCTTACTAATATTCAGAAAAAGGGAGAGTGATGAGCATGATGATGAGGATGATGAGGATGAAGGCTGTGTTCGGTATTGCATTTACGGATTTGTAACCTAGTGTTATGAATCTGCATTTGCTCCATATTCAGTAAGTTTATATATTCCCAATTGTAGCACAATTGCCACAGTAATAACAACTGTCTCTCAAAACCTAGATTAACAGCCAGCAGTTTTGTGAGGCATCAGCAATCTTTGGCAGAGAAGGCTACATATCTTGTAAAACTGCAAATACCAGGATTCCATAGGATGGAGGTACAGTGCTAGAGTGGAGTTACAGTGGTAACAGACTCCATTATTTCTACAGTGTAGATGCACCTTTAGTTATGCATTCTTGGCTAAGTAGGAGCCCATGTGGTGAAGCAGTTTGAGCATTGGACTATGATTCTGAAGACCAGGGTTCAAATCCCTGCTCAGCTATGGACTCACTGAGTAATCTTGGGCAAGTCACACTCTCTCAGCCTTAGAGGGAGGCATGGGCATAAAACCCTCTGAACAAATCATGCCAAGAAAATGTTATGGTAGGCTTGCCTTTGGGTCATCAATTGGGAACAACTTGAAGGCACACAATAACAAGGAGATGTAGGACACCAACAGATGATGATGATGATGATGATGATTTTTTACCTTAAATGAAAAACTCAAAGAACATAGGATTTCCTTATAATGGAGTAGCTGTAACCCAGTGATCATTTTGGTTTGACCCTTTCTGCAATTTTAATAGCTTTTGTGTCTTTGACTCCATGTCTTCCAGCAGTCATTCTGACATGACCAACTCATCTGGCTCTTCTTGCTTTCCTGATGTCATCTCTATGTAGAGTGTAAACATTTTGGAAAGAAAGAAAGAAAAAAACATTGTAAATATCCACATACACTGACAAGGGTAATAATCCCTGCCATTTACTTTAAAGGGGTGGGGATCTAAACATCATTGTCCATGAGCAAAAACATTATTACCTGGACACAAAAGTTGCAGGCAAATGGTTTTCATTCAGCAGTCAAAAGAGAAAAAGGTGGATTAAAAGCTCAGGTCAATCAGCTGCATTACTGGAAGAGATTTACTTCAGACTATAATTTACTCATTCTTTTCCTCCTGCTTCCACAAACCCTCCCTCTATACACACCAAAGTTTTGATTGGTAGTTTCATTTGTAACCAGAAATAATGTTCCTTTGTAATCTTAAAATCCCCCCTTTTTTATTTCCTCTGGGTGCCTTTGATAAGCACAGTTGAGGTTAGGACAATTTTATATGGTGGTTCTCAATGTAAAAGTCAATTTGAGCACACTGGATGGGAAAATGCAGGAAGAAATGAGCGAAGCAGCTACAGAGAGTGAATTAAAATCTAGAGATTTTCCCTCTGCATTCCTGTCCTGTAGGGGGGAAAAAGGGGGGGGGACGCATTTCATCCTCCCCCATGACAAAAAATAAAATAAAAAAAATTGCCAATGACTATCTCAATACAAAAGCCTAGAGAGTCAAATATGTTGTCTTGTCTTATCACTTCTGAACAGGCTCTGGAGTTTGAAAGGAGTTCAGAAATTTGCTTAACTTGCCATTTGGTGACATAATGAGAGAATCAGTGTGTCTTGCTTTTAGGAAGGCTGGTGGCTTCAGAGCAATTCGAGAGTCTGCCAGGATAAGCAGAAACTAGATTGCAAAAACTTGCTCCTTGCCTGGCTATCTGAGATGAATTCCTGATTTTATTTATTTATTTATTTATTTATTTTTAAAGACCACACACATACACACATGTTTTAATGCAGTATTCTGGAGAAGTCCTACAGATATCGGGAGACATACTTGTAACCTCAGCACATTTAAAATAAAGTCTACCCAGGAAAATGACAGGACAACATGATTCAGCACAAGCAGACTTCAATATTATTTACTCAGAGGCTTAACAAGGAAGCAGGAAAATAGCAAGAAGAGTCTAGATAGTTATTTCTGATCTCCAGTTACTTTTTTATGACTACTGGTTGGTTAAGAAGCATTGGTGCAATTTTTTTTTTTAATGAAGGGCACTCATGAAGACAGTCCTCAAGAACAATTTATTTATTTATGGAATTTATATCCTGTCATTCGCTGCAAATAGGAATCAAGGTGGCTTGCAATAATTTAAAAAGATAGAACTAAAACATTTAATTACAAAAGATAATAATAATAATAATAATAATAATAATAATAATTTGTATCCTGCTTTTTTGAGATCAATTGGGGCGGCTAACATCAATAAAACGTACAATACAATACATCAAAATACTTCCCCCCATTAAATTAAATAAATAAATTTAATTTAATTTAATAGCACTAATATTAAAATATAAATTAAAATTATATGTATATGAAAAGAATAATTAGTTAATTACACTTTGTAATAAAATTCCTCCCTCCAAAACAATTTTTTTCCTCCAAAAATTGAGGCAACTGTGTGGATTGATATCTGTGTGTTGTTGTGTATACACCCCACACAAGTCAGCTGTACATAAAATAATAACCATCTGATTAGGATTGGCTGGTAATCATAGAATGGTGAGATGGCAAATGGCAATATAATGGATAACACTAGGCTTGTAAACTGCCCAAATAATGCTTGTGTAGGAAATGCAAACATACTGGGTTGAGGATACTCATTGTTGCACATCTCTTCAAAACTGTAATAGTGTGACCTGCGTTCTGGCCTCTGCCTTTAGCACACTGGCTAAACCCCTTCCCAGCATGCTTTTTGGGCTGTATTTATTTTTATTTTATTTTTAACACACTTGCACAATCATGGCAATCCATCAAGTAAAAAATAAAGAAAAAAGAAAAAGAAAAAACATCCTGCTTTGGAACAGGGAAGGAGAGGAGAACAGGAACATAATCCCACCCACTTGCAGCATGTAACTACCTGTATATTGGAAATGCAGCAGGGTGAACTTATCAGACCAGTTTCCTTGCTGCTATTTCTAAGCAAGATGATCAAGAGAGCAGTCACCTCACAACTCCAAGCTGTCTTGGATGAAACGGACTTTCTTGATCCATTTCAAACCAGCTTCCAAGCAGGATATGGAGTTGAGACAGCCACGGTTCTTCTGACAGATGACCTCCACTTGAGTATCGACAGGGTAGTGTGACCCTGCTGGTGCTCTTGGATCTCTCAGTGGCCTTTGATACTATAGATCATGCCAACCTTTTGGACCAGTTGAGGGAGATGGGTATCAGAGGCACTGCTTTGAGGTGGTTCCATTCCTTTCTTTCTGACAGGTCCCAAAGTGTGAGGCTTGGGGACAGTTGCTTCTCTAAAATCGAGCTAAATTGTGGCATCCCTCAGGGCGCCATCCTGTCCCTGATGCTATTTAATATTTATATGAAGCCGCTGGGTGAGATCATCTGGAGGCATGGAGCTCAGTGTCAACAGTATGCTGATGACACTCAGATATACTTCTCCATGGCCAGATCATCTGCCCAGACCTCAGATGGCGTCTCTCCTCTCAATGACTGTCTCACAGCAGTAATGGATTGGATGAGGGAAAATAGATTGAGGCTAAATCCTGACAAAACGGAGGTACTGACAGTCACCAGCCCGAAACCAGGTCTGGGAATACATCTTCCAGTCCTGGATGGCGTCACACTCTCTTCACTTGACTCTATTCGCAGTCTGGGGGTACTTTTAGACTCATCGCTTCACATGACGTGTCAGGTGAATGCGATGGTCAGAAGTGCCTGTTATCAACTTCGGCTGATCTGCCAGCTGCGCCCTTTCCTGGAGATGAAGGACCTGGAGGCTGTGGTACATGCACTGGTCACCTCATGTTTGGATTACTGTAACACACTCTACATGGGGATACCTTTGTGCCTAACCCGGAAATTTCAACTGGTTCGAAACATGGCAGCCAGGAAAGTCACTGTAACATCTAGGAAAGAACATATAACACCAGTGCTTAAATCTCTCCACTTGCTGCTGATCAGTTTCTGGGAACAGTACAAGATGCTGACTTTGACTTTTAAAACCCTACATGGCTTGGGTCCAACTTATCTTAGAGACCACCTCCTCCCATATCAGCCCCCATGTACACTTCAGTCCTCTGGGAGGAATCTGCTTCAACCTATAAAAACTAAGTTGTCCCAGACCTCTCAGAGGGCCTTTTCTGCTGTGGAACGACCTGCCGAATGAGATGCATCTTATTACAACCTTGGAAGGCTTTTAAAAAGCGACCAAGACGCATCTCTTCCAGCAGGCCTTCCCAGATAGTAATTAATTTCCCACCATCTGATGACCCCTCCCCCCCTTGTCCCCTATCTGGGCGCCTATATGGGAATTTGAAAGTTCATGTGTTTTAGATCTTGATTGTTTTAACTATGATTAGTTTAATATTGTTTTAAGGGGAGAGAGGTTGGGTATGTTGGAGGATTTTAACTGCATATGTTTTTTAACATGTTGTAACACGCCCTGATTGCTCACTCCAGGGAGACAGAACACCCAACAACAGATGGACTACAAACCAGATACTGGAGAGATACAGTATCATGCGCTAAGGGAAGACCACAGATGCTGCTATCCTGCTCTAATGCCACTTTTCAACCTTGAGTGATAAAGAACCATGTTGCACCCAGCTGAGATACGAGACAGCATGAGAAATGGAAAGAATGGGACATATACTTTTTTTTTTCTTTTTCAAAAAAAAAAAAAAAAACCAAAAAAAAAACAAAACCCAAACATACCCTAGGAGTTCTTTCTCTTGACTCCAAGCCCTAGGGAGAAAGACTTGTTCTCAAAGTCAACAGAACAGTCCTAGTACTTTTCATCTCTACCAGGAGGTCTTTTCTAAGCCTGTTGGAGACCAAGGTGGGTATTAAAGCAAGGACAGCTCAGAACAATATAATGTGAGACAATATTTATTGTGACAATTTGTCGTGCTCACTTCACCCTATTTATTTATTTTATTCAATTTGTATCCAGCCTTTCTCCTTGTACAGGACCCAAGGTAGATGACTCAAGTATCCAGCCACTGTAAAGCTTGAAGCTCAGTTCAGAGCAAACAGGAGAGAGATGTTGGGTGATGGCAGGCATGATGTACTCATCCCTGCTAGTCAGATCCTAGTGCTGTGACCCTCTTCCACAGTACTACTGCTAAGAATGCTATACAATCATAGCATCGGAGAGGTGGAAAAAACCCAGGGATCCACTTTGCCCAACCTCCTGCTTAAACAGAAACCTAGCTCTAAAGCAATCTTAGAGGAAGTAATCTAATCGCTATTTTAGAACCTTCAAGGAAAGAGACAATCACTTTCTGAGACAGGCTATTCCACTGTTAAACTGCTCTTATTACCAGGAAGTTCTTCCTAATGATTAGACAGAATCTCCTTTCTTGTAATTTGAAGCCATTGATTTGGGTATGATCTTTTGAAGCAGCACTACATTTTCTAGATGACAGCCCTTCAGATATATAAACATGTCCATAATATTCAATTTACAATTCACAGTTTTCTCCAGGTAAAACACATCTAACTCTCTCAATCTTTCCTCATAGCACTTACTTTCCAAACTCCTTACTTTCATGGTGACTCCCCTCTAGATGTGTTATAGCTTATCACTAAGCTACTTAAATTATGGTACTCAGAATTAGACACAGTATTCCAGGTGAAGTTTGACCAAAACAGCATGGAGTAAAACTATTATTTTTCTCGATATAGATATTATTTTGGGTGATGTAGCCTAGATTTGCATCAGCATTTTTCCCCACTTCATCACACGGTTGGCCCATATGAAGCTGTGATATAATCAAGAGCTCTAGATCCTTTTGACACTCACACAGGGATTAGAGCTGTCAAGCAAGGTGTTGGTCATATTATATTTGTGCATCTTATTTTTCCTGCTCAAATGTAGCACCTAATACTTATCCCTGTTCATATTCATTTCATTAGTTTTGGCCAAACTCTCCAATCATGTAAGGTCATCTTGAATCATGATTCTGTCATCTGAGGTATTAGATACCAGTCCCAGTTTAGTGCCATCTGCAGATTTGATGAGCATGTCCTCTATTCCATCATCCATGTCATTTGTAAAGATATTGAACAAAACTGGGCCTAGGACAGAACCCTGAAGCTAATCCCCTATAAAAAGGGATTAGAAAGGTTCATGAAGGACAGGTTTATCAACAGCTATTTTTAGGCTGGATAAATGGAACCTCCAGGTTGAGCACATCCTGGCAATATTATTCTATGAAAACAACTCCCAGAAGCTTCCATCCAGCATGACCAGCATTTATGGTGGTAGTAATAACCTGGGAACTGTGTCTAAAACTGGAACTTTTCAAGAAAGACCATATAAGAATCACTTTACGGTTAACAAAGGAGGTATTAAACCCAATTTGTCACAAGACTTGTCTTTTTCAACTGTAACAAATCCAACAGATTGTTCAAAATCAAACCCCATCAAAATACTTTTTATTTTTTCTGAAAACAGGATGCCACCACTTCTTTGTAAGCAAGAGTTACCTGAAAAAGCCTGCCTGGTGCACCATTACTTCTGCTAAGTTCAGAATGGGACATGCCTGTGATCAACAAGGAATGGTTGTAGGGCAATTTCATCCTTGTTGACCACATGACAGGATGCACTGTTATGGCCTCAGCAGAAGGATGATGCACCAGGCAGACTCTCATGAGGAGCTTGGATACTTGTATTTTAAGAAGTCTTCCATTGGCAGATGCTCAGTGTTCTTTCCTACACACAAGGACCATCCAATTGATAACAGGGGACCAGTCTGAGATGCAGTGGTCAAGATCCTGAATCACGTTGGCATATTGCAAGGTACTCTCCTGCTTCCCTCCCTTCGGCTCAGCCTACCTATATACTTCTGGGTTGCTTTCTGATGGCAATTTAGTGACTGGGGGGAAGGCAAGGGGATGGCAAAGCAGTCATCCATAGGAAGATGACTTCTTCATCCAGGTTCTTCAGAAGATCCTCAGAAGGTCCAGTTGGATGCCCCTTTCTTTTTATGGTTGTCTTGAGGGGGAAAAGTTGGATGCATATTCTCCCATGTCTTCCTTGGGCCATTGAATAGGTTTGAGGGTTCATCCCAGTGATAGATAGGTTGAGTGTGGAAGAAGTTGCTGCTGATGGCGGTGCTGGATATCTCTGTCTGAAATGACCATAAAAAGCCATACACTGGTGTAATGTAACATTATCCCTCTATACTTCACCAACAGGATTCTAGACCTCAGTGTTAACATTACGCTGTCTCGTCCCCCACCACTGACGTATATGAGTTTTGCAAAGATAAATGGATGGATGGACAGACAGATACTCAAGAAGCCCTGGATAATAACAGTATCATTATAGCTATAAAGTCTACAACAGAACCTGAATGTAACAAAAAGGCTGTGGTATTTAAAGGGATGACAAAAGCAGCCCATAAACCAAGTTAGCAGCAGCTTGTAAACTGAGATATCATTGCAAAACATTGCTCTTTTGTGACAGCAGCCATTTTGTATCCTTTTGAAAGCACTTGAATACACAACAAGGAGAGTAACATGGCAGCCACTAGAGGGAGGTCTTGTGCTAAACTAATAAAGGGTTTATTTATTTAATGGTACTTATCTGTTGTTGAATAGATTTTTTTAAAAAGGACTCAAAAAAACAAAAGAACCATCTGGAATCATGACTGGAAGATATGACCTGACAAAAGGAGGAGGAGTTCAGAGGCTTGTCCCCAACGGACTCTGTGCTCTACTAATTCTGCATTGTGGTGTGCTAAAATATACGTGACTCTAAATATAGATTAACCTCTCACTAGGTTACAGTATATATATAAAAGAATTGTCTAAAATGCTTTGATAGAACTAGAAAACATTTTTAAAGCTGGATTTATTAATGCCTTGTAGGTAAATTCAGTGGAATATTCGCAACCTAGTTTGAGACCTGTTTTCTTTCTTGCAGACAATGCTGTGTCCTTATGCCTTTGCAGATACTATAAAAAGCATTCCTCTCAGGGGTGAAAATAAAGAAGCATGGTTGTCATTCACTAATACAAAGAGGGGAAAGTGGTCATGCTACAAAACAATTCTTGGCATTACTGGGAATGTTTAGTGTCTTGAGACATAAACTCCAAATTATGCTGAGAGTAACTTTTATCTAGAATAACACATGCCCACATGCAAGCTTTGTCTTTTTTTAAAACAGAGTATTCAACAACAGAAGTTTATACAGCCAATATAAACTAAGGGCATTTTGAGGCTGAAAAGAAAGCTATTTCCTGTGGGAAGTAAAGTATAAGAATGTAACAGCAGCTATTTTGGATCAGCCATGTTAAATCATACTAACTAGTTTAGGAAACTGTTTCCCACAGTGCCCAGCCAGTGTTTCTGGAACAGAGCTTGGTAAAGTTTAAGGCAGAGCTTAGGAAAGTCATCATACTGGTTTGAGGAGTCTGGGAGTTGTAATTCTGAAACAGATGTTGGGGAAAGCTTGCAATGATATCAAGAAATCAATAGTCCTTTTTGTCTCCAGGTACTTGGAAGTTTGCTCTCCTGGGCAAGGGATGGATGAGAAAAAGCTGGTGATTTTTGTAAGAACTTAACAAAATGTACACTTTCTCCTAAGAATATGCTCACTTCCCAATACTGTATGGAAATGATTGACTATCACGAGGATCCATGAGAAAGTGTAGCTGCACTCTCACTGGCTGGAGGCAAGTTCTCCTGAACAAGGAAGGGTCAAGAGGATCACTCACAAATATGTGAAAACCTCACCAAACCTGGGGGGGACTGTGGCAGTCAACTGCAACTAAAGTGGAATAAGCACCATGGGACAAATTCCATCAGCTCATTCCACTGCCTGCAAGCCTTAATGGACGTAAGTCAGCATCTAGACTTTCTTTTTCTATATTTGTAATAATAATGGGGTTCATCAGATAAAAAAAAAATCTTCAGTCCTGTGGTGCTCATCAATACATGGGCTGAATGCTCTGCTTTTGTATGTTTGGATGAGATCCTGAGCGATTACTGATAAAACGTTTTAAGACTGTTGACTGAAGTCAGAAGGTTTGATATGAAGGGGTATACAAAAGTTTTAATGATCACCTTTTTAAAAAATTGACAGAAAGTTTGTTTTGATTTGTAGCTGTTAACTTATCTCTATATTGTCACTATCTAGATTTATACATTCCCCCCCCCCAGCGTATCTTGCCCTCCGAATACCTGATATTGTAGAAGCCTGCAGATTGTGCCCTACATAAAGTATTATAAAATAATAATTATCACCCGGAAGTTATTATGGCATATTGATGAAATTCTGTCAGTGTCATCATTGGTCCCTAAGTGAACATTGTGTCCTTTATTTTTGTGACTGGCTCTACCAGAAGTGACTAAAGTGTAAAATCTTTGTCAGGCACAATCTGCAGGCTTCTACACTATCAGGTATTTGGCGGGCCAAGATACCCTGGGAAAAATGTATAGATCTAGATAGTGACTACATAGAGATAACTTAACAACTACAAATCAAAACAAACTTTCTGTCATTTTTTAAAATAGGTGATCATTAAAAATTTTTGGATACCCCCTCGTAACATTGTGAGTAAAAGGGAAATTGTGAATAATGACATAGTCATGTGTAATTATGAAGTAAACTCATAAAGCTGCAATATTCATTTTTTTATTTATTTTTATTTTGTAAATACCTTGTAAGTGAAAATGGATTAAAAGACAGATTGGTTTGTTTTGAGAAAACAGAATTGTTTTGGTGGAAGAAGCTTCTCATTGAAAACAACATGAGTAACATGCCGAGATGTTGTCTAATATAATAATAATAATAATAATAATAATAATAATAATTTATAACCCGCCCCTCTGAATGAACAATCAGGGCGGGGTACAACATTTTAAAAACAGGTACAGTTAAAATATTACAACCCAGTCCCGCCTCCCACCCCTTAAAATAAGATTAAACTAACACAGAATTAAAAACAGTATCATTAAAACCTTAAAACAATAAAATATCTCCAATGAGAATTTATGAGCAGCCTCGAGGAAATATCAGATGTATAGCTGGAAGAGGCTGGATAAACATTTAGGAATCGGGAAAAATTTAACAACTATCCAGAAAGGGCTGCCGGAAGAGATGTGTCTTGGCAGCTTTCTTGAAACTGTCCAAGGTCTTAACCATAGAATAATAGAATCTTAGAGTTGGAAGAGACCACAATGGCCATCCAGTCCAACCCTCTGCCATGCAGGAACTCCCTATCAAAGCATCCCCGACAGATGGCCATCCAGCCTCTGCTTAAAGACCTCTAAGGAAGGAGACTCCACCACACTCCGAGGGAGTGTGTTCCACTGTCGAACAGCCCTTACTGTCAGGAAGTTCCTTCTAATGTTGAGGTGGAATCTCTTTTCCTGGAGCTTGCATCCATTATTCCGGGTCCTAGTCTCTGGAGCAGCAGAAAATAAGCTTCCTCCCTCCTCAATGTGACATCCCTTCAAGCATTTAAACAAGGCTATCATATCACCTCTTAACCTTCTCTTCTCTAGGCTAAACATTCCCAGCTCCCTAAGGCGTTCGTCATAGGGCATGGTTTCAGAACCTTCACCATTTTAGTCGCCCTCCTTTGGACCCGCTCCAGTTTCTCCACATCCTTTTTGAATTGTGGTGCCCAGAACTGGACACACTATTCCAGGTGGGGCCTGACCAAAGCAGAATAGAGTGGCACTGTTACTTCCCTTGATCTAGACACTATACTTCTATTGATGCAACCTAAATAAGACGCATCTCATCTGGCAGGTCATTCCACAGCCTGGGAGCAATGGCAGAAAAGGCCCTCATAGGGTGTAGCAGGTTCCTCCCAGAGGACCGAAGTATGCGAGGGGGCTC
The DNA here is from genome assembly GCA_034509955.1 of Urosaurus nigricauda. Taxonomy (NCBI): domain Eukaryota; kingdom Metazoa; phylum Chordata; class Lepidosauria; order Squamata; family Phrynosomatidae; genus Urosaurus; species Urosaurus nigricauda. Next base: position 112,560,593 of record JAOEGL010000006.1, read on the forward strand.
ATATGGGGAGATTGATTTATGTGGCTTTTGTGGGTCTAATTGGCTATAAGGGATATAAAATTGAGGACAGATATATATATATATTGAAGTAATTAAGGAAAGAAAATAGAATAAGAACTTAAAAGGAGACAGAAATGAAGGAATGGATGTAATATTTTTATTTGTGACTGGTTGGGAGATGCAGCTGATGAGGTTATGTCAGGCAGGTAGTAATTGGGGAAAAGAGGGTAGTTTGATGTTCTGTATTTGATTTAGTTGAGGGGGGACTAATAGTACTAGATGATAAAAAATATTGATACTTAGTAATAAATGTACATTAAGATCTGATTGACTTTCTGCTAATAAAGATTAATTTTAAAAGATTAAATTTAGAAGATTAATATTTGTAACTTATAGAAAGGAGAGGTATGTGGAGGATTAATATTTGTAACTAGTAGAGAGGAACTGGTATTCTTTATAGTTTAATATAGTTCAATAACAGGTGAAGTGAAGATTGGAAGTCACTATTATCTTTCCTAGTTTTCTAATGTTTTCCTCATTCTTTTATATTTGTATTTGCTTTTTTTCTTTCTTGTCCCCTGCCCTGTCCTCTCCCATCTTCTCTTTATATATTAGACACTGCTGTTATTGTTCTGCTTTTATATCTCTGAAAAACAGAGAACAGGCAAGCTAAGAGAGGTGACAGTTTGCTTTTCCCTGAGCCTACTGGCAGGCCTGTAGCTAGGCCTTTCGGGGCCCTGGGGCAGAAAGTACATTCGGGGCCCTAATGTTCTGAGTCCTACCATGCAGCATGGGTGCCATCTTGGTGCACAACCATTTACACAGGGTGCACATCAATGATGTGGCTCATGCACTGCATCTAAATGGCATGGCACATGAGGGACATTACAGTGCTGTTCCATGCTTAAGGTGCCTCCATTGTGGCGGACAAAGAAGCCACATTTCACGGCTCCTTTGGGGTCCCCTTTGGCTACAGCTATGGGCCTGCCTACTGGGAAGGGTATGGTTGTGTCCCTCCTCTCCCTGCTGAGTTAATGGAGTTCAAACTACTTTTGCACTTTGAACTCAGTTTGCACTATTTGAAGTAAGATGAGAGAGACTGTGTGTTTCTAAAAACAGCTGAAAAACTGGATAGTTCTAGAGTATGGGGTTGCAAGCTTTTCCTTTGTCACCCAGGACTCATGTACCTACTAGTATGAAGCCTTTCCTGGCTGCCAAAAGTGGGAAGATATACCCAAAAGAATGGTAAACTTGTTCTCTGGGATTCTAAATCTGCCAGTCTATCTCTCCCTGGGCTTCTTGTGTTGCCGCTACTGGTGTCCTACTAAGGTCCTTATCTGGAGACCATTTAATTGTATACTGCAGAGGCACATCCTGCACTTACTTTCACCAGTGCATTCCCCATTTCCCTATTTTAGGACTTTCCAAACTTAACTGTTCTCCCCACATGAGTGACACTGGACCGAACTGAACAGGCAATCAAGCTGAGGAGTTTGGGATTCTCCCTCCTGTATAGGCTACAACCTCTGCAGATGCCCGACATATTTTCCTCTAGCGTGACAAACCTTTTCTTGCATGGTATCTATGCCCACAGTTATGGGTGTAAAGGCTTTTTGTTCATCAAATCAGGCTTAACATATTGCAAAAGAAGCACCTTTGTACTCTGAAAGACTCATTCCCTCAGTCTTTGGTAAAGTCGTTCAAGGGCAGAATTTTCTTTTTCAAAATTAATTTAATCCAAGTCATTAACTATGAAGCCTTGAGAAGTTTATAGACCTTAAAAATACAAATAACAGAGTGTTCTGTGTCTTTAATTAGTAACACTCCAGATCTGAAATGGTAACCTAAAGGTATAAGGCTCCATACTCCATTACCAATCCCCTGAGCCATACCCATCTGTCAGAGGGCTGTTTCCTCTTTAAGTAAAAGCAAAGGAAGCCCTTCACAAGTTCATTCTTTTCTTCCATTTCTGCTCCTCAAACACTTTAAAAAAGCTTTGAAAAAATATCAGTGAGTACGTAATGCAAAGTAAATATAAATGGTAAGAAAAATCCCCAAACGACCAGTTTCTCATGCTAGAAAAATACTCTGCATGCAGCAACTGCAATACTGAACACAACTTGAAAAAGGATTTCTTGCATGACAAATGTGAAAATACTTCATATGTTTAGCACTGTACTTATGTCATGAGGTTAGCAGACTCTGCATTCCCACTACAAATGAGGAATGCCTCCTATAAGGAAAATTTGTCAGGTTATGCCAAATGAAAAGAACATGTGAACAGATAAAAAAGCCAATGCAATTCCAGACTGCATCAATAGGAGTGTAGTTACTAGAATGAAGGAAATAATAGTGTCACTATATTGTGCTTTGGTCAGACATCAGCTGGAATATTGTTCAGGGTATCACAATCAAAGGATGTGGACAAGGTGAAGTATGTTCAGAGGAGGGCAACCTCAGTTATTACTGGTATATTTGGTGGTGACCCCAAGTCTCTCTCCTTTCTTTGGGTAACAATACCATGCCCTATGAGAAGTGACTTACAGAACTGGGTATGTTTAGCCTGGAGAAGAGAAGATTAAGAAGTGACATGATAAACATATTGAGGATGGAGCAAGCTTGTTCTGTGCTGCTTCAGGAGGAGACTAGAACGTGGAACAATAGATTCAAGCTACAGGAATAGAGATTCCACCTAGACATTAAGAAGAACTTCCTGGTGGTAAGAGCTTTTTGACAGTGGAATATGCTGTCTTGGAATGTGGTGGAGTTTCTTTCTTTGGAGGTCTTTAAACAGAGGCTGGATGGCCATCACTCAAGGATGCTTTGATTGTGTGTTATTGCATGGCTGGGGGTTGGATGGGATGGTCCTTGTGGTCTCTTTCAAGCCTATGATTCAATAATTCTAAGATTCTAGATGTGATGCCATTGCCATATTGCCAACACCCACAGCAGTGGAACACAGACATTAGTGTTATACTGAATCAGGCCACTGGTCCATGGGGACTGGTGTAATCCCATCAGCATTTCAGACAGAATTATTTCCTAACCTAATCTAGCTATACCAGGGATTGAACCTGGTGCCTATGTATGAAAAGAAGATGGACTGCCACAGCATTGCAGCCTATGTGCTACAATCTCCTCTTCAGACTGTTTTAAGTCATTTAAGAGTGCATCCAGAATGAATGGAAAAAACAGAAAGCTCCAGAATTTATGCCTTTGTCTTATTGGAGAGCTACAAAGAATTTTAACCATTAGAGAACATTTAATGACTCCTTGTTTCATGGCTTTTTTGGCATTGGCTATATGGCCTACTGGAGAGCCACAAAGAATTTTACCGACCAGTAACATTTAATGACTCCTTGTTTCATCCCTTTTTGGCATTGGATATCTGGCCTACTGGCTTGTGTAATGACTTGTGAGCTGGCTAAGAACCCTTCACCTCTCTTCATCTTCCTGGATTACTTGTGCACAACCTGGACTGGACTGGCTTTCCTTTAGCTGCTTCCACTAAATGAATCTCTCCCTTTGGACACTTGCTACCAGTAGGCATGGGGGAACAAAATTGTGCCTTTAAATTGTGCCTATCCAAGATGTGCAACAGATTCAGAGGACAGAGAGCAGTACCTTGGATTAGTTGTTTGTTTGTTTGTCTAAAAAAATTCAGACTAAATGGCAGAATGGATTCACTTCCCCACATAGAAGCCCAAGTTCCCACTAATTTGAATGATGGGATATATAATCAAATCATGCAATGATTTGAGCAAATCAGAACAAGTAGAGGATTTGTGTGGCATAAACCACATTGTGAAATAGCAACTGTGCTTTTATTTATTTTCTTAGTGTCTTCTGCCTAAGGAAAAGTAACAATACTAAAAGGAGAGGGGAGAGCGTTTAAGTGTTTACATCTGCAAAACAGTAGCACAATGTAATCCCACATTAAATTGATGGTGTATGGTGGAAATATAATTATGTGGAAGAGAAACAAGTAGAAACTTCAAGTCTTTGCAAGAACACTCTGTTGCGATGAGGCAAGTATTTTTTAAGAAACATCATTCTCTTTTGTGCTTGTTTATTTTGCAGTCCTAGCAAAACTTTCCAAAAATATTTGTCATTAACTGCCAATGATCCTCTCCTTCTAAATTAACCTCATGATCTTTTCTCTGCTTTGAAATCAATGTGACTTTAAACACAAGTCCATTTATTAAGTCTTTTTATTAGGTCTTTCATTATGCATGCTTGTAAAGATCTTAATAGAGATGTTAAGTAATGAAATTTTGCAAGTTACTAAAATCTTCATAAATCTCCATAAATTGTCTCTTTATGAGAAACCTGCTTTCATTGTCTGACTTTTTTATTCATATGCAACAAAAATGTTAATATACTTTAATTACGCTAATATGATTTATCTCTTCACTCATTATACAAGTTAATTTTGTTCTAAAAGAGTCCTGTTTTCAAATTCTCTCCAGCAATGGAGAATTAAAGTAATTATAGTTTAGCACAGGAAATTAGTCATAAAGGTCTATGATTTCTAAAATAAATTGAAGTTTTCATAGGGCAGATTAGGCCATATGCCTTACAGAGACAAGGATTAGAGAAAGGCAATGACTTAACTTTGCAGTCTTATATGTCCATTAGAATTCATGTTTTCAGATGGGAAATTTCGGGTAAGTGCAAGGTCTACCACAACATTTTAACATTTACTTTGAATGAAGTCCTGACCTAGGTAAATATTGCATATATGGGTGAAACTAGAATTTAAGAGGAATGTGTGATTCCTGTGACTGACATGCTTTTCTTCCATGGATAGGATTTCCTGAGAGATACATGTGTCAGAAATCAGACTTGCAAATTTAAGCTAGGTTTCCCTTCCAGTGACCAATCACAAAGAAATCAGGCCAAATGCAAGATACCTAATGGAGGGAAAGTATGTGTTCTTATGAACATACATCTTTCATCATTTGAGTAGATAACTATTCTAAATACTAATCCTGTCCCCCTGTTTAATCAAAAATCACTTACATTTCTACAACACGCTTAACTCACTCTGTTGTTAGTGAGGAATATGAGAAGTAGAAACTGGGAGCCTGCACAGCTAAAGAAATGACTATCTCTCTATAGCATGGTTTAATCTTGCGGTTAGATAATTTACACATTCACCATATTTTCTCCATCTGTTGAATAAAAATGACACACCATATATTTTCCCGTCTGAGAATTATGCAAACCCTTTGATCTTGGGGGGAAAAACCCAGCAACTAGTCTGATTGATTTGTAAATAAATAAATAGGGTGTGCTGTCTTTGAAAATACCTTTATTTGAAGATTATTTTCTCACAAACCACAGGTGGGATTTTAAGACTGCAAGGACGTTATCTTCTGCAAACTGGTGACTCTATGGGGATATTAATTCCACTTCTCATGTTAGCTTGCTTGTTGATGGACAACATATTAGACAATGTCTTCAGATGCTGAAATGTAGGCCATTGTTATCAGTTGCCCATTTTCTATCCATAATGACAAATAACAGATTGATTGTCAGCCAAAATGACATAACAATAATCAACACAAATAAATGGTTGGCAGGCACATTTTAGTTGACCTTTTCTTGTGACTCCAGTCTTTCTTTACAGATGGAGGAATTAGAGACACTCACTATTTGAAATAAACAGCAAATACTGAAATTGAGGTTCACGTTGCCTTTAGAAATAAATGGAAGCACCGTTGAATGCAGGTTCAAATGCCTTGCGCAGAACACTTCTTTATACTTTGTAGTGTTTGCACAAGATACAGACATATGGAGCAACCAACCACCTTCTTATTGACCCTTCTGATGTCTACATGCTCAAGGTTTTTAAAATTTAGTGCCTGGATTTTAAGATCTTTAGTGATTACATCTGGTAGGAACAAATGAGTGGGTCTTCTCTATGGCTGATTCAAGCTTTAGAACTCTCTTTTTAGAAAAGGTATACTGACCTGTTCCATGTTGTCCTTCCAGCAGCAGGTAGGTCTTTTTCATTTTGACAGACCTTTAGGAACCGATTGCTCACGTGGAAGGGGCATTTAACATTGTGGTGTGTTCTTTTCCTTTTTTATGGGTAAATTATGAGAATAATTTTTAATTCTATTGACAGCTTAATTACATTTTATGTTATCAGTAATGTGCAATACATTGCACTAATTTTTTTCTGTAAATGTTTCAATTTTTGGAAGCCTCCTTCAGTCCCTGTTGTCAGAAAAGGTGGGATATAAATAAGCAAAGAATAATTCAACATGATAGGTCAATGTAAACTCTCATCCACCAGAGAGGGGCAATTTATGTTACTCCAGAAGTTGTTGGACTACAATTGCCATCTGCCTTAATGACAGGATATGCTGACAGGAGCTTTAGTCCAACAATATCCAGAAGGCCACATGTTCTGTAATGTTGATATATGCAAATGTATGTCCAATTTACTGTTCCAAAAGTGGTTTTAGGACTATGAATATTGGCTGGTTCCTTAATTTTTGCAAATGAAATGTTTTAGCTCACATATGTCTCCATTGAATTACATGCATGTTGATTCTTTCTTGGTCTTTGAATCTCTCTTAAGAATGAAAAAATACAGAGACAATACATTCAAACTCAAAAGATCAAAATGAAGACTGTAGTCAAGAAATCAGAAGAAGACCAGAGCAACTATGAAAGAATAAGGCAAGATCTTCAAGTGTAAAGCTAGTCAGGTTTGTCCAGACAATAATATTTTTGATTTCTATGTATGATTGTGAAAGCTGGAGAATGAAGACAGCTGAAAAGAAGAGAATAAGCTCATCTGAAATGTGGTGCAGGAGGTCTTTCATTCATATGGTCATCATAGATTGAGGCTGAATTGATGGCAGTTAAAAGAAATAACAAAGTCCCCAAAAGTAACTTTTCCAAGTTTTGATCAATTCAGCAAATTTTCACATATGCTAACTGCTATCTCACCCCAGCTGTTTTCTACATTTCAGAAGAACAACTGGTACAAGGTGCTAGCAGAACATATATGCATCACTGGTTCATTGATTTATTTTATGTCTGGACTGTATGAGTTTCCTCTTTCCATGTTTCACTGCCCTGAGGTGTTATGCTGAGCATGTGGCTAGCAAACACCATCTGGAAAGTGACAGATAATAAATGTTACACTGGCCAGTGCTTCCAAATAACAATGTTGTTAAAACTCTGCCATTGCATTGGAAATGACAAACTGTAAGATTCATTTATTCCATCTTTTTTTAGATTTTTATGAGTCTTTAATCAAAGCACACCATATATTGCAAAAATAGGTTGAAGCATTGTCAGCCCTGGAAAACCAAAAAACAAACATTTGGATAACCCACCCAAGGCAGTTTTGGACTTTACAGTTATATCTGCAACTGGGATTGGTCCATAGTTTAAACATCTCATGGGAAGGTTTTTCCACAAGATTACTTATTTCCATTGCTGAAATCATATTTAATAGTATTACCTATGCTCTTGCCCCCTCAACATAAGAATGGCCTTTTCATCTGCACCAGAAGATTTGATTCTCATTAGTTAGAGCAATCAGGGGCAGATTTATATTTTATCTGCAATGGACGCCAATATCTTCTCACATTTGAATGGCTGACATTTAGACTTACAGAAAAATTAAAGCATTGCAGATCTGGTGAAACGGACGAAACCTGTTGTGTGGAAGGATCCCACTTTCACACCTACCCCCTTGGTAAAGTAAATTAGTAGTAGGCAGGAGCAGTGCTCTTACCAGTGTCAGATGTTTGGGTGTAATCAGCTATTGTGTCTAGCTATAATTTTAATTTCCTTTAACTTCTTGGAATAATGTGGTATTGGTGATATTTTAGAGAATTATGATGATGACCAATAAGGCCAGACCTGTCCTAAGGTAAGATGAAGCACTTTCCTCAGGCAATAGGTGCGAAGAGGTGGAGGCATGGCTTTAAAAGTGAGACCTGTTTTCAGCCTCTTTTCCCTAAGCTAGCCTTCTCTTTTTCCATGTGGGCCCATTTTATGTCTTGCAGAATGTTTTAACTGCCAGTCCAGCTGGTTATTCTACAGGGAATGGGAGTAGTGCCATCTTGTTCTTTGGCTCAGGTAGCAAAATATCTTAGATCAACTGCAAAGTGAGTACTGGGTCAGAATAAAGACGTTAATTTATGGCCCAGAGACTGGGTCAAGATAAAGCAGTTAATGGCTGCATCTACACTGCAGAACTGATGCAGTTTGACACCACTTTAACTGCCATGGCTCAGTGCTATGGAATTTTGGGATTTGCAGTTTGGTGAGATATTTAGCCTTCTCTGTCAGAGAGGTTTGGAGCCACAACAAATGACATGTGATGGAGCCATGACAGTTAAAGCAGTGTCAAACTGCTTTAATTCTGCAGTGTTGAAGCAGCCAATGTGTCCAGAGCATGTATCAGTGGTAGGATGTAGACATGTCACCCAATGGCCAATGATAATGGATGCTACTGACTCAGAACCTAACTACTCAGTGTGTTGGATCCTGCATGTCTTGGCTGTAACAAAAGGACCTTTACTCACAGGTTAGAAGGACAAATGCTTGTAATCCATGAAAGAATAGCAGATGTCCTTATTGCTTCAGGCTTGAGAGCAGTATCAAGCAGATTTTTATTTATTTATTTGCTTTTCCTAGAGCTAGGCTCCTCTACACATTTAGTGAAAATATAAATTGATGTAATTGTACTGGATCCCACAATTGTACAACTGGCTGAGCAACGGGTGTTGTGTCTTTGAACTCAGCAGTTGCACAGTGGTCAACTAACACCCTACCCATCAAGTCCACGAATAAGAGGAAGGGTTGTATGTGTGCTTATGGAATGACTGGCTGGACAAAGCATTTCTCTTATACAGCTTCTGAAAAAGTGCAACTGATTGTACAGTGCTAGCGTAGTGTCCCAGCAAGATGCCAACAATGGTCAGTATATACTATTGAGTTGACTAGCCAGTTATTAAATCCTAAAGTAATGGTTGTTGATGATGATGGTGATGATGAATCCATCAAAATATCATGCAAATGATTTAAAAAAAAAAACTCAGCACATCATTGAAAGCTCATCCCATTCAGTTTCTAAATGCCTGATGTTTTACGTACCTTGCCACTGGAAGGAAAGCAATAACAAGGCCATCCTGACCAACTTTGGGATTCTGGAGGCAGCCACTGAGAAGGCTGTCTCCCTTGTTCCCATCAAAAAAGACTGAGGGGGTGGTGGTGCAGAGAGAAGAGCATTTCCAGAAGCTCTTAGAACTCTAATAAAGGGAGACTTTATTGTTGTGTGCCTTCAAGTCATTTATGACTTAGGGCGATGCTAGGGCAAACCTTTCATGAGGTTTTCTTGGCAAGATTTGTTCAGAAAGCTTCTGCCTTTGCCTTCTTCAGAGGCTGAGAGTGTGTGACTTGTCCAAGGTTACCCAATAGGTTTTCATGGCTGATTGGGGATGCACACCCTGGTCTCCAAAGCTGTAGTCCAGTGCTCTAACCACTAAGCCATGCTAACACTCATAAAGGAAAATATTGTCCTTTAAATAGCCTGGACCCATATTCTCAGAATGTTATGTCTCCCCCCCCCCCACACTCTCTAACTTTTTTCTGTCTTTTTGATTCATCTTTCTCTTTCCTTCTCATGGTCTCTGTAATAAAAGAAATCAATAATTTTAAATGTTTTAAAATGATGTTGAATACTGATATTTGCCATGTTCACAGACATGATGCTTACAAGGGATAGAGTGAGGTATTTCCATTGTTTTTCTGCGTTGAAGAGACAGAATTGTGCTGGCCATTCCATACAAAGCTCTCCCCCTAATCCACATCCTGCTTATCATAAAAGGATGGATATTTTCTGCTGGTTTTCTGTATATTCTCCAGTGTATGAGGATTCTAGCTAACAAGCTTACTTTCCGCTTCTGCTTAGACTATGATTTAGCACTATAGTCTATTTCTGATTATGAACAATAACATTTCAGATAATACACCAAGAATTAATGATGCATGGAAGACACAATGTAATGAGGGGAGGGGGAGAGAAAGTGAGAGAAAAGATGCTGTACTCTGCTCATTTTTACATTTTGCAGTGATGGTTTTTCTTCATTGCCTGCTTTCTTAAATCAAAATTATTTGCAAGTGGCTCTAAAGCAGAGATAACTGTGAACTTTGCGTAAGCTTTTACTACATATTAAGGACACAGTTTCACCCTATTGTTGTTGTTTTAAATGCAAGCTAAACATGTGTTTGAGTTTTTCCTCTACCATTCAGCAGCTGCATAGGGGAGCATTTATTTTTTACTATATATATTTTTAATAGGAATTAAATGTAGCACTAGCTAGCCAGTAGTGGGAAGGTCTGAAACTCAAGTACATCTACACTATAGAAACAATGCAGTTTGACACTATGCTTTAGAAGAGAAGGCTAAAGACTTTATCAAACCATAGATCCCAGGATTTCATCTGATGGAGATACATCATGGTATCTGTAGAATTTTCCTATAGCACCAAATTTCAGATCAGTTGATTCTTTCCCTGCCAGCTTTCTTTACTGCCCATCTTTCAAAAACATGCATAGAAATGAGAAATACAATGAAATGGATAATCCTGACCATGATATGAAATGTTTTACCTTTATATTTCAGGATCTTATCTAGTTTTTTCATAGCTTCCCTTCCATGTCCTAGTTTTCTTCTGATTTCTTGACTGCTGTTTCCATTTGTGTATCACTGAGCCAAGGCATAGCAAGTCTCTGATTATTTGAATATATTCATCATCTGCTTCAAAATTATATAAATCATCTGTGTTTATTATTTTCCATTCACTTCTAACCCTGCCCTGATTTCACACTTTCTTCCTTGACTTTCCTAAATAGTTGTTCCAAGTCCTTAGTATTTTCTGCTAATAGTATGATGCTATGTTTGATGTTCCTTCCTTCAGTTTTTATTACTCCTTCCTTTGAGTCTTATCAAATTTTCTACTTGATAGGGTCTATTTGGATTCATAGAACAACTCTATTTTTATATAATCTTTACATTCTACCTGAATATTCTTCAGGTTGTATTTTGGCATGATTGATTTAGTGTATTTCTTTATCTTTACTCTAGGCTTTGTTTTGTTTTTGTTTTTTAGTAGTTCTATGCCACAGTTTGTGTCCCTTGCCTTGTTTTTGCAGAGAGAATGGAGATTTTCCATCTCTTTCTTCCAATTATGTAGTCTATTTTATTCCTGTATTGGCTATCAGCTGATGTCCATATATACAGTCCTCTGTTTGGTTGCCTTAAGAATGTGTTTGCAGTGAACAAACTGTTGGCTTCCCAAAATTCAGTGGGGCACCCTCCTGCTTTGTTATTTGATTCTAGTCCAACTTGTCCAACAAAATTTCATTCTATTCTGGTTCCTACTTCAACATGTCCTGTTATGGTATGTAATCAAATTCCTTCTGGACTGCAACATAGAATCTTTCAGTTTCTTCCTCTTCTGCCACTATATTTGGAGCTTAAACATGGATTAAGTTTATATAGGCCCGTCCCAGACAGGTGTGAAAGGGCGCCCTTGTCACGTGCTAGGGTTGCCTCGGTGCGGGGCTTACACATGCCCCGCAACCCTAGCATGTGATTGGGGCATCGTCACTACATAGCGCTATTTAAACAGCGTATGTAGCAACACCATCACAGCTGCGCAGCTGTGACATACTAGAGGCATCCTATGCAACTGCGATGCAAAAAAGGTGTGGGGTTTGCGTACTCTTTTCTTACTGTGCACCTTCACTGCTCCGTCTAGCTGCTGTGGCAAAAGTGCACAGTAAAAAAAAGGTGGCGCCAGACCTCCCTTTTTGGATGGTCTGTAAAGCCCCATAGATAAGCTTTTTTATGCAGTAACAGAATTTAGTCAGAGTTTGCATTCTATTTGATGACTCCTTTTGCTTTCTTATGACTATTTTAAAATATTTTATTAAAATATTTCCAGTACATTTAAAGTAGAGAAAATACAAACAAATGACTCGTTGTTAATGCCACCACATTTCCAGAACAAAATACTTTGTAATTATACAACTGAAAATATTCCACACAAGTCCACTTTAGTTAAGACACAGAAGGTATTTTTTGTATGTTCCATTTCTTGTTTGACAATTTCTAGCTTCCTCTGATTCGTGGTTCACATATTCTCTATTACTTTCACATATGTTTTATATGTTGTATAGCTTCTGACTTTCCTTTCACCTCTGAGGATGTCAAGAGCTGAACATTTTTTTGGCTTGAAACCAGTTGCGTCATTAGACACAGTAATAAGCATACATATCCCAGGCTCTTCTCCAGTAGCTGGCCAAATGACTTCTAACCTGGGAGTCTCTTGCTTCATTTTGGATTGTTTCATCATAGGACTTTTATAATAAAAGACATTCAGAAGTGGTTTACTAGTGCCATCTTCTGTGCAGTACTAACAAGAGTTAGAAAACATGCCACTACCATTGTCTCTAGAAGATCCTCTACCAGTGTCACCCTCCTCTATTGTTGCTCGCCAATAGCAGCTTGTTGTTTGCTTGTTATCACAGTGATATATGATTGCTTCTAAAAAAAGAATAGTGACTACATATGCTATTACACTAATCTTATTCTGCCAGAACTATGCTACTAATAGGGTATTGTGGCTCAATGCCTTTTAAAAAGTGATATATATATATATATATATATCACAATAATGTATCTATTGTTCACCAAAATCCTACACTTTCAACATTCTATGTTCTATGACAGTTCCCAGAAGAGCCACTTTCTAAGTTAGCTTCCATTTTTAACCCCTAGTTATTTGCCTCTTTCACTTCACTCTTTGATGATTTACAGTCTGTCGTTCTATGGCTGAATTTTCATCCTTGGCATTTACGGTGTTCATGACATCACAGTAGCCCAACCAAGATTCTTGCTGGCTTGGGTCATCACAGAGAAATACTGTAAGAGCTGACAGAGAATAAAATTTCACGACTACTATACCAAATGAAGCATACACTATATTTTAGCCTTTGCCTTGGCAAGACTTTCATTCGAGCAGTGTTAAGTTTACTTTATTATCAATAGCTTTGATTAGTCAATAAACTAAGGCTCATAAAGCATAGTCAAGAACTTCAGTTGGCCTTTACTAAGGCACCTCATTAATGGTCTGCTAAATAGCAGCAACTGTTCAAGTTATTGATGCCTTTGTCAAAACTGCAAGCAACATGTTGAATGTGGATGTGACATATTTTCATAATTGCAGCTATTAAGAAAAGTAGACTCAGCTCCATCAGCAAACCTCCTTAGCTGTAAGAAAAGATAAGGCTGGCCATTAAACTAATGACATCTCTCATTGCCACAAATAGTGTCCATGCGTATTGTTAAGCACTCCCCAGTTCCCTGAGCAATGAAAAAGTCCTGGAATAATGCTTAGAATAGTTTAGTTTCCTTTGAACGAGAGAGCACGGGAGACGTGTGGGCTCTTCGCAACATTGATTTCATTTGCAAATATGCAAAGTGAGCCTAGTGGAAGCAAATAAAAGCAGACAACAAAACTGCATCAGAATCCCAAAGCAATTGTGAGGGGCCGAACAGCTTCCTAACTGATTCTAGTCAAGGAGCATTAACTCAAAACATTAAACTCTCAACTCTCTGTGCCTTCCTCAAACTTCAAATAGAGACATATTTTACTCTGTTTCCCTGCCCTTTCACCCCACTTTGATGGATTTCACATTGTAGAGGCAGTAAGGAGAGGTTTTTAGGCTGTTGTGACAAAATTACCCAGACATGGACTTTTATTTTATTTTTGGTGTTGCCTGTGTCTAATTACATGAAATGCATGTTGTTGATGTTGGTACCACAGTTTCTAATACTGGCTGCACAGATGAGAATTGTGGTTCAAAAGGGCATCCGCTGAAAGATATCAGCTTGTCTACTCCATATCTATCCATTTGTCTTCTTTGGATTTCATGTCTGAACTGGGAATCAAACTCCGGTCTTCAGAATCATAGTCCAACGCTCAGTCCACCCTGCCATAGAAATCAGCATAGAATCACCTTTACTTCCTTGCCTATTGGGTGTCATTCTCATTGTTTATTACTACCAAAAGTGTGTGTGTGTGTGTGTGTGTGTGTGTGTGTGTGGTAAACTAGACTTCTACTACATATTTATTTATATGTGCTTGTTTGAGGATGATTTCATTTTCTAGCTCTGAGTAAGAGCAGTTTGAAATTTTCTGGTTGGTTGGTTGACAGCTCAAAGGGACCATTCTTCTTTTTTAGTTTCTCTCCAAATATGGCCAATAGACCTATATAAATTAACATGCCGTTCTAAAGCGGATGGTTAAAAAACCCAGTGTTGGCACAAAAGCTATCCCTAATACAGATTACAAGTAGAACTTGCTGTAGTCCTTTTCTGTTTGTTATTGGTTAGTTACAACTAGAGGAAATCCACTGAATCAGTCCTTGAATGATGAGTCAAAATGTTGATTCAATAGATCTACTCTAGTTGGGACTAGCAATAGGATTGAGGCCATTATTTTCAATGCAAAGTAGGGCATGCCCTTGCTCAGGAAATAACTTGAGATGTCACATTCTTCCTTTTTCATGGGAATGGATATGGCTATTTGTACAAATTCATACAAATTTGTACAAATGTCAGAAAATGAACAGGGTTATCTAAGGTTAAAGATACAGTTTTGAAGGAAAGGGTACAAAGAAAGAGAAAAAGTAAAGATTATCAGATCACATTTTTGGTGAAATGACCATCAATTCACTTTGACTTCAGATTATATCCTAATCCATAACTTTATTTTAAATGAAGTTGATTTTTATTTTTTTGGCAGATGCTGATGAATAATGTAATCTCCAAAGCAATCACCAGCAGAAGGCAAGAATCAGTCACTAAGTCTGCTATGGCTGATTAATAAAATGTAATCATTTTGTGATTTTGTTCACAGAGATAGATCCAGAGAGTGTTAAAGCAAGACATTTATTTGGTCTGAAAGGACAGCAGTGAAAAGATCTGATGAAAATAAGGAGCTGTGCAGGCTGCCCCTTTTACAGCCAGATTGGGCTGTGCAACCGCATGCCACAGGCCCAATCTGGCTTTTGCGGGATGCAAAAAGGAGCCACAAAAAATAGCTCATTTTTGTGCCCTGCAAAGGGTGTGATAGCTGTGGCATCACGACTTTATGGTGCTCCTTGGTGCTGCATCATACAGATGCAGCACCAGAGGAGCACCATGATGCTGTGCACCATATGATGCAGCACGCAGCAGCACACTGGCCTAAGCGCGGATCCAGGACATGCATTGTAGATGCTACGCCGTGACTCTGCCTCCAACCCAGCCAAAGATGCCAGTGTGCACAAACCCTAAATTAGTATTTCCAGAATATGTATGAATGGAGCTTCTGTTCCTTTAGTTTAACCAGCATGTTTAACCTTTAGTTTAACCAGCAGAAGTCTATGGACAGCTCCATGTTCCACCCTTCCAACCATTTCTGGTAGCCCAAACTTGATTTAACCCACAGGGTTATTTTAGAGGTTTTTAAAAAATGGTTTTTAAAAAGTTAAAAAAAATAGACAGAGTGACTCCAAGTGCGAAAGAGGTAGAAGGTTAAAGACAAGCTGATTTTGCAGCAAAACCAATTATTTCTTTATTAGAGAGAGAAAGACAGCAGTAGAAACCAATAGACCAGTCTACATTCAATGCAAGGTGTTTCTCAAAGTAAAAGTGTGGGGGGAGGGGGAATGGCACAGACACTAAAAACTCTAATTCTGGTCAACCTAAAGGGGCTAGAGGGGTGTAGCTAAGCATAAGGAACTACAGACTTAAACATGCACACGGGTTTTTTCACTCTCTTGAACTGGATGAATTTTATATTTAATATTTAGTTAATACTTTAATTATGCAGAATGAACTAAAATGATTGCTGAACCAAAGTTTAAGATGGCTAAAATTTGGGCTAAGTGAAGGTTTTTAGAGAAATGCTGAACAAACAGGAGAAAACAAGAAATTGTTTAGGTACAAGGTGCCCTGTTACATTGAGCAGAGGTGCCATAGTGAAGTCAAAATATAAACACCAGATAAGTAGAGTTGCAACTGTGAAATAATGTGTAAGGGTAAGTTACAGGGAAAGTAAGGTGTAAGGTGACATGTGACATGATGAGTCATAAGTGAGTTTTTAATTATTCATGCGTTCGTTTGTCTGATTGTTTGAGATTCATTTGTTTAGAGTTAAGATTGGCCAATAGAAAGCATTTTTTGGAAATCCTTTGTGTAAATCCTGATCGTTGGAAGGGCGGTATATAAACAAAATTTATTATTATTATTATTATTATTATTATTATTATTTATTAAAACTATAAATCCCATCATCTTGTTTTTTTCTGGGTCTCAGTCTTTGGAAATCTGACTTTTCCACTAAGGACATTTTTATTCTATGCCAGCTGAATAAATCTAGAACTTTTAACCGACTCTAGGTCCTCTTGTCTTCACTCCACTCTGTCAATGCTGAGGACTGGGTAAGCAGTCCTAGCCAAACCCATTTTTCCGTTACACTCCGATGTGAAAAAGAGTCTAGGTAAGCTGACTGCTGGAGGTCAGAGTAGCAGCCGAACAAGGGTGAAGGCAGCCATGTGAAGGGTTCAAAATGGGGGAGGCCCTCTGTACACTGTCCCCCTTCCCATGTCAGTCTATGTGTTTCTCTTTGTGTGTGTCTGTGTGAAAGTGTGTCTGTGTTCCACTTACCCTTAGCCTATAGAGTCGGCCCTCCTTATCCACAAATTTTTATCCATGAATTCAAGCATTCATGGTTGAAAATATTCAGAAAAAAAAGTATGAATTGCTCCTTTGGACACTCTCCAGCTTCTCAACATCCTTTGTGAATTGTGGTGCCCAGAAGTCGACACAGTATTCCAGGTGAGTCCTGACCAAAGCAGAGTGACACTATTACTTCCTTTGATCTATGCACTATACTTTTATTGATGCAGCCTAAAATTGCATTAGCATTTTTAGCTGCTGCATCACACTGTTGACTCAAGTTCAACTTGTGGTCTACTTCTATGGACAGCTAAAAAAACAAAAACATGTGCTTAAAGTGATGAATGCAAAGCTTGTGCCTTGTGTGGTATTTTGGTCTCTGTGTAAAGGTATTTTGGTCTGTGTTCAAAGGGCAGATATGAATGTGCCTTTGGGGAACGATAAAGTTTCTTAGATGGTCTGGAAAGCTGCATACATGGAACAAATCCAATTCAGTATGGACATTTACCCTCTTTCAAATCTAGATACTGTAGTATTGCCCAACATTTCTTGAAACTGCAGAATACCTTATAATAGGAGGTGTACTAGTCTGAGCTAGTTGGGCAGGATCTCCATTCAGTGGAGGTGAAACTGCACTGATTGCTCTCCTGAACACCTCAATGAGACCATTTCTTCATCAGCAGGAAGGAGGGAAATTCCAATTTGTACTTTAAAATGAAGTTTGACTTCTCCAAGATGGACAGAGATCTAGGCTTTCTTGTTCTTTCCCCTCCTTCTTCATATTTATTGACCATAACTTGTAAGAGCTGCATTGTTTTAACTTTTGCCAGTGACAATCTACAACTTTTAAAAAGTGTTATGTGGTTCTTCCACATAATGCAACTCTGTGTGTAGCAGGAGTAGTCACTGCCTGAAGTTGTAGGCTCTTTTACTTTATGAGATCCTTTCACTTTGCAAGTTACATTGCATTCATATATGACCAGAGAATGTCCTTCTTACAAACAAACAAACAAACAAACAAACAGCTTCATTTATATACCGCTTCATACCCTTAAGGAGTGTCTAAGCGGTTTACAATTGTAAGCTATTTGCCCCCCCCAACAATCTGGGTACTCATTTTAGCGACCTCGGAAGGATGCAAGCCTGAGTTGAGCTTCAGCCCTTTGCTGGTCTGGAACTCGCCACCTTATGGTTTTGAGTGAGTGGCTGCAGTACAGGCATTTAACCACTGAGCCACCAGGGCAGGACATTCCACTGTCATAATTTTCAGGGAGATTGGTTTTAAGTTTTTTTCAGTACATTCAGAACAAAGCCTGCATGATATAGTGCTTAAATGTTGACTAGAACTTAGATTAGGACTAGGATGAGAGGTATGGCCTTATACCTTTGATTGTATGACAAAATTATAGATTCATATGCTAAAAATGGTGACAGCCAGCATGGTATAGTGGTTTGCATGTTGGACTAGGATTCCAAGAGACCAGGGTTCAAAGCCAAAAAAAGTCAAAGATAGTGTCTCCATAAATCAAAGTCAACTTGAAGATACATTTAAAAAAACAACAAGAAGGAATTGATTGTTTGACACCTTCAAGATTAATTAACTTATTTCAGTATAAGCTTTCACGGAGTTTAGACTACTTCTTCATTTCTGAAGAAGTTCAAAAACAAAACCATGTGCTTAAAGAAATGAGTGCAAAGCTTGTGCTTCTGAAAAAGTAGGTTAAAGGCAAATGGGAGGAAAAATACAAACAAAGCATACACAATATTTTAAAAAAAACAACTAATGAAGGTAGTGTTTCTAAAATGATGGTACCAATTCATAGATGGTTTGTCTGAGCTTGTGTATTTTAGCAAAGATGTTATTTCCCTCTTCTTAAATAAAGGTAGAAAACTAATGGCAAGAAAATGGGGAAATAAAAAGCTGAATGCTGTCTTCAGACTACATTAACCTGAACATCGTTGAGCACATGGCAGATGTTTCAAAATCTCAAATAGTGTTTGCAAATTACAGAAGACATTAGGGAACCATTTTCCTGAAGAAACCTAGAGCCCCATCTGCAATGGAAACTAATCACTCTCTCCTCTCTTCCCCTGCCACCAGCCTCTTGGGGACCCCCAGCTCTGACTGGGAAGCGTAATGTGTGTCCACCTTTACAAGGAGATGATGAGAGTGTTGTTGTCACCCTTAAGTGACTACCAGCTGGTGCTATCAGATCAAAAATAGTTGGAAAAATTGAGAGGGACACAGGAAAGTAATCCTTTCAAATTGCTGCAATATTTACTGGAAAGAAAGGCTTTCAGGGGAAATCAAGCATGTAATCCAGTAAGCCCTCTGCCCAGTCCTACCTTGAGCACACAGGGGGACCTATTGAAATATGGTAATCATCGCTGTGCTGAAACCCAGGGAAGGAATGGAAATGATGCACACAGTTTACAAAACCGAGGCTGAGCAAGAGGGAGGTTAGTGCTCTTTTCTCTTTCTTACATGCAGTGACATTCTGGATGAAAAACAGTTGCCAATTTTAGTTTGCCTAATGTTAGTGTTAAATTCTGTAACTTCATTCATCATATATTAGTTCTGATTATTTATGCAGCTCCATGATGTTCCTTCTGCTTCACAACATGAAATGAAAATGAGTAGCTCTCTGCCCCAAGAAACATGCATTTCAAAGGCTGGTACTACATAAAAAGAGCAAGAAAGAGAAACAAGAAGGGGAAAACAGCAATGTTTGCAAATCACAGAAACATACCCTGGCTTGAATCTAATTCAGATCACATAGGTGCATAAGTTTTCTCTCACATAAGGATGTTAGCTTTTGGTCATTGTGCAGAGAGGGTGTAACCATTTCAGATGCATTTCTCAAGTGTAACCATTTCAGATGCAGTTCTGCATTCTTGAATGGCATGTTCCTATTTGTCAGTGACCAAAATACCATTCCCCCCCCCCCCCCCCCGGTATTGCAGAAATATCTACTGTCCCTCCCACAGTGAGACAATCACCAAGCACACTGGGATATTCACAATTTAGTTTCACAATGTTGGCAGTTAGTATCATAGTTTAACCATTATATAACTACATGAATGTAGATTTAAACTGCAAGCTCAATGCAGAGTTTTGGCCATTGATTCTGATTTGATGATGATAGTGAGGATGATGATGAAGATGACCATCTGTCTTGGGAGGCATTGGTTGGGATTCTTCCTCATGCTGGTAAAGCATAAGTCAGCATACTTATGGAAGAGGTGGGAAAGGAAGATGGAAGAGGCTGGTCCTTCTGTTCCAAGAATAAAACAGCTTTTTAGTGCCTTAATTCTGAACAAAAGCTGGAACAAGCCCAGGTGCCCACAGCTGATCAGTCACTGAGGAGACAGATGTAACCAGGAGGCATGCCAGTGTAGGAGCCTTGCAGAAAGCAGTATGGGATTTCTTCTTCCACAATGATCCAAAAAGTGCATGCACAAATGTAATCCCCATACACCCCTATGAACACCTAAAGAATGGCTGCCTTTCACTATGGTGTATAGATTTTGATCTAAATGAAGGCCCCATTCAGACTAGCCCATTTGCCCTGGTTTGATCCGATGAGACCGTGCATGGCACAAACAATTCTCTCCAGAGAGAAGTTCATACTACCTTTTGCCCCCTCCAGTGCATTTTACCCCAACAAAGTTCATACACGCAAAAGTAATGATTAAAGATGGAGCCTCTTGATTGTCAATCAAATGATGTCATGGTGACGTCTGATGCAGCCACTGGCTGCGCGAGATGCTTGTGGTTTTTTATTTATACTTTTTAATATTTGACAGCTTATTCGCATGGAGCATAGGACTGAGAGCAGTGCGGATTGAGGAAATCCTGTCTCCTCCTCCTCCTCCTCCTCCTCCTCCTCCTCCTCCCAGTACTTTTTAAATTATTATTTATTATATGTTTTAATATTTTATTATTTATTTTATTTTATTGTGTTTCATTTCATTTATTATTTTATTGTATTTTTTATTTTTTAATTGAATATATATTTTATTAAATAAAATATTTTATTAAATATTTTATTATATTTTATTGTATTTTTAATTAATTATTTATTGTATTATTTTATTTTATAATTATTTTATTTATTATTTATTTCATTGTATTTTATTGTACTTTAGTGTATTTTATTGTATTTTATTTATTAGTAATTTATTGGATTTTTTTGTTTCTTTTTTTTTTTTGTATTTTTTAAAATATTTTTTATTTCTTTTTTTCCCCCAGCTTGACAGCTGTCATTCGCATTGGCTCTTCCATTTTTATGAATGGGGATGAGGGGAAAACCCTGTCTATATGTGGACTGGGGTTCCCTTTAAAAGGGCCCCATTCATTCCCCTCCAGTTTAAAGAATGAATGGGGCCCTGAAAGGGAACCCCAGTCCATATATGGACAGAGGTTCCCCCTCTTGTGCAAAATCCGGATTCAGTAGTGTTAAAACTGGTTTCAGTCTGAACTGCTTGATTTTAAACCGGTCATGTTATTTTAGTTGATAGTCATGTTATTCTTTCACGCTGATCAACTCTGTATAGGAGGTTGCTAGCTTTTGATTGACTGGGCTTCCTCTGTTTTCAAAAGTTTCATGAAAAAGAGGAATGTGCTAAAAGGATTAGCATTTTAAGGAAAGTAGATGCTCTCTGTGTTAGATATCTGGATGCTGCAATGCTTCTGAGATGAAGGTTCCTTAACACACACACACACATACTGAAAAAAGAAAGAAAAAAAAGTCCCCCGAGAAAGCTTCTTTCCCGGTAACTGTAGTAATTCCAATACAGCACAGAGAACTGGAGTAAACTATAGCATTTTAGAATCAAATCATCAGAACCCCAAATATCTGCTTAGGGCAGAATCTAGAATAAATGAGACAACTAAAACAGAGAGAGCTTGAGAAAAGGGGAATTCTGGGAATCGTAATCCCAAAACTTAATTTTTCTAAGCTATAAAGCATCTCTGATGGATGGCTACCCAGCATCCGTTTAATAACTCCAAAGGAAAATCCCCCAATTCCCTGGACGTCATTAAATTAGGACACATTTTTTAATGTTTGACCAAAATCTGATTGCTTATAACTATGGCTCCAGTCCTGCCCTCCAAAGCAACAGAAAACAATTGTGTTACATCTTCTATGTAACAGCCCATGGCAGGTCTTATAGACAGCTCTGTTTAGAATTTTGCTCATCTCAACTGCAAATATTTTAAGCCAATACCAAGAGAGCAAACCACAATAACTAAGATCAGCACAGGTTGCCACCTCCAAGCACAGATTGGTTCAGAAAGTAACTTGAATTCCTTTTGAGTCCCCCGAAGTCATAATATTAACACATTTGCTTACAACTGAAGTTCTTTGGTATATCAGGATTCTGCGTTATTGATCTGGGAAATCATGATAACACAACTGAAGTCTGTGTGCCTGCTGGCAAATGTAAATCTTCACTCATTTCATTCTGGTATGCAAAAATGAAAAATATCAAAATGTCTTCTCTCTGTTGGCTGAGATTACAAAGGTTTTTGTGTATTTTAAAATTATTCTTCATATTTTGGGACTCCAATTGAGAAAATGTTATAATGGAGGTTTGATGTTGGCCCAAATCCTATTGATTATTCCTATCTAGGGTACAAACACTAATTCAATTGTTGAATGGTGAGTAAATCTCACTGATTCAATGGGTCTACTCTAGGGGAAGGATAAAAATAGTATTCAGACCATTGCTAAACATCCCCAGCTCCCTAAGGCGTTCATCATAAGACATGGTTTCCAGACCCTTCACCATTTTAGTTGCCCTCCTTTGGACATGCTCCAGTTTCTCCACATCCTTTTTGAATTGTGGTGCCCAGAACTGGACACACTATTCCAGGAGGGGCCTGACCAAAGCAGAATAGAGTGGCACTATTACTTCCCTTGATCTAGACACTATACTTCTATTGATGCAGCCTAAAATTGCATTGGCCTTTTTAGCTGCTGCATCACACTGTTGACTCATGTTCAACTTGTGGTCTACTTGGACTCCTAGATCCCTTTCACATGTGGTCTCGTTCAGCCAGGTGTCCCCCATCATATATCTGTGCATTTCCTTTTTCCGTCCTAAGTGCAGTACCTTACATTTCTCCATGTAATAATACTAATACCATGTAGTAATACTTTAACACTAAATTTGTAGACATTTTTGATGGAGTATCTTTTTAAATTTATGAACAAACCCCCCTTTTTAAAAGTATTAACAGGAACATCTGCAAAGATCCTCCATATCTCTACCAATTGCATTGGTTATATTGATTTCTCACTGCCATTTTTCTTTTTACCCTCTTTTTGATCTACTTTGCAGTATATTTTATATTGACAGGTCCTTGGGGCTGGGACCTTGGGTTTTTTTTTATTTGATTGTAAACCATGTGGCACGTTATTTCTTTATATAAAAGATGGATGATGAAGAATATGTGGACAAGCTGTATCATTAACTAGGAGAAATTCCACTCAGGAACTAATAAAACCATTGCATGAAACCACTAACTTTTCAGTGATGGTCAGGAATTTTAAAATTGATTGGTTTATTGAGTATATTGGCAGGGAAAGTACACAACAGAAACTACCAGATGATGGCTGCATCTGCATTGTAGAAATAATGCAGTTTGACACCACTTTAACTGCCATGACTCCAACCTACAGAATCCTGGGATTCTGCAAAAACTGCAAATCCCAACATTCTGTACAATGGAGCCCTGCCTGGTAGTTAAAATGGTGCCAAACCGCATTACAGTGCACCCATATCATATGCGGCTGGCCCATATGCGGCTTTCAGCTTACGCTGAAAGCTGCACAACATAAAGGAAATGGTGTGTGTACCTGTGGCATGCACAAGCCCCATTATTTTGAATGGGGCTCAAGCATACATGGAACTTGCCTTACACGGGGCGGGGGGGGGCAGAACAGATCCCCCACATAAGACAAGGGCCCACTGTATTTCTATAGTGTAGATGGGACATTATTTAGGGTGGCACTATTATTAGGCAGAGTGCAGCAGCTGCTTCTTGTGGCAGAAGCCAGAGCAGGGAGTGGTTGTGAGATGTTGGGTGACAGAACTTTGGTGCAGCCCTTCTCCCCAATCTACCCTAAAGCCTTATTGTAGATATTGCAAAGAACATCACCCTTTTTCAAGTTCTGAAGTCTTTACTATTGATCCAATCAGCTTGGATACCAGCTTGGGACTGAAGGACTGTCTTTCACCTGTGGCAACAAAACACCTTGAACAGCCCTGGAGAATGTGAAGAAATCTTAGTTCATTTTTTTTATTATTTCATAGTTGCATTTACCTCTCCTTTTTCCTTCAATGAGTTAAGTGTGACATATGGGGTTTTTTTCTCATCCCATTTTGTCTTCACAACAACATTGCAAAGTAGGTAGATCAGCATGAAAGAGTGGGTGGCTCAATGAATTTTAGTGGCTCAGTGAGGACTTGAACCCGGATCTTCCAAGTCCAGCATTCTTACTAACCACAACATCTCCTCTGCTAAAGAAAGGACTAACAGCAACCTAATGAAAAAGGTATAATGCTGACTGCATAATTTTTATATTAAAAATATTCTTCCATATAATTATTTACAAAATCTTAATCTAAACACCAATAGCTGTTATAAGCTGCAGTGGAAACTGGAGGTTACTCTAACTACTCTCTGACCGTAAATACTCTCCAACATATATTCCCATTTACTCTCTACCAGCTGAGGCCAACGTTTAGCTGGAACTCTTGTGGCCATCATTGCAGAAAATAAGAGGATGCCACTTTAAATTTGCAATAGCATCAGAGAAATGTCAGCTTCATGCTGCAAACGTACAGTGAGACACATTCAACCTGACCCAAACTCGTCACATCAATTCGAGCTCATGAGAATGTCATCTCTGCTTTGCTTTTTTCCTATTCCTTAACCAATTTCCAACCTGAAAAGATATTCCCCTCCCCCCTTTCCATTCAGTGACCAATAGAGGTCTAACCCTCCGAAATGAAAGTCCAGGAGGATTATTGAATTTCTCTAAGTGACACTTCAGGTTTACCCTCACATTCTGGCTCACTGTAATGGACAGGACAAGATCTTGGCTTATAAACCACACATTCACACAATTACACATGCCTGTTTGTCTGGCTTTCATTAAAAGAGGATCATAGGACTTCAGTCCCACAACTACATGAAATCATTAATCACTCTCTCATTGGTTATTGCAGTGCAAGATTGTTGCCTAGCCCTTTGGGATCTTTTAAAACTGCCCCAAATAATATTTTGCCATTACTCTCCATTAGCTATAACAAGTACTTGAAACATTGTTTCACACCATAAAATATAACATTATCATGTTAGCATTAATTGGTTATTCACTTTTAGCACAGGGCTGAGAAACATGTGTCCCTTCATAATTGTTTGGACTGCAGCTCCCAGAACTTCTCAACATTAACTATGCTGGCTAGAACTGCTGGAACTTGAGATGTAGAAAAATCTGGATATGCACATGATTCCCACTCCTGTATTACTCTGGCTTTTCTTCACTAATGAAGATTCAGGAAGGACTCATCCCACACTTTCTACAAGCGCGTTGATGACTAAAAAGGCCAATCCAAGATAAACAAGTCTGGTTCCAGAGAGCACAGCAGAAAGTCTCCTTGGATGATGTTTCCAAGTTGGAGTTCTTTCTGCGTTGTCGTTTCTCTTTGAGACTTGTTTGGTGTGAGTTCTCAAAAGAGGCTGCAGCATTGTGGATAGTGTGTCTCCATGCCTCCCGATGTGAGGCCAGGGCAGACCATTGTTGGTGATTAATTTGGACGAGCCTGAGATGTTGTTTCAGGGAGTCCTTGTATCTCTTCTTTGGGGTGCTGTCATGGCCAGCCAAGATTTGGAGTCAGAGGATGAGGAGGAGGACATGGCTCCTCAGGAGCAAGAGGGGTTGGAGGCTAGACCAGGTCCCAGTTCTGCCATGCCAGACCCCAGCCCTGACATTTCAGCCCCAGGAGTGGGAACCCAGCCAGCCTCTAGCATGGTGGAGCTCCCTTCAGAGGCTAAGCAGCTGAGTGAGGTTTCAAATGAAGAATCCAGTTTGGAGGTTCCCTCCTTTAAGGAAAGGAGAGCTGAGAGTGCTTGTGTGCGTCAGTCCTGCAGGCTTGCAGAAAAGCAAGCTGTTAATAAAGCACAGCTGCCAACATGGAGGGTTTCTCCTACTTAAGCACCTGTGGGACGCCATCCCTTTGCCAGAACTTATTGAAAGTCTCTTGGTGTGACTGTGTGAAGGCTTTGTGTCTCTGGAACTCTGGTTTGCCTTGATCTTGGAATGACTTGGACTTCTGCTGCTTTCTCCTTGCCCTGACCTCGGACTGGACTGACTTCTGCAACCTCTCCAACCCTGACCTTGGCTCTGGCTTTTGGACTATTCTTAGGATCAACATTTAGGTTTGTGGAACTGCCTTATCAGCTTTGGTTGGTGTGTGCTGGGCACAGCCCGGGACAGGTGCCCCTCTTTCGCTGGCTTGTGGTGAGTTCACCGTAGAGTACTATTTTTGGGAGGCAGTGGTCCTCCATCCTAGAGATTTGCCCTGCCCAGCTCAGCTCTCCAAAAGAAAACTGCAAATATCTCACTAAACTAAAGATCCCAGTATCATAGGATGAAGCCATGGCAGTTAATGGAATGCTACAGTCATGTAGTGTTGTGCTATAAAGTTACACTCTATATCTGTTGTTAGCTACAGTGAAGAAAGCTTCACCTACTGGTATGTGGCAGTCAGAAATCTTTCACAGAATACACACACACATACAAACACATTTATGCAAGTATTACTCTGAAAGATGTTCCACAGTTACATATTTTATCCTAGGGTAGCCCATTTTTTGAGCTGAAGTTTGTGGCAAACCACCTTGCTATTTCTTCACACATTTCTGTATCATGATCATAGTGAATCTTGTGTGGATTCTTACTTTAATCTCTTCTCTTTTTCTGTACACACACAGAGTGTGAAATTTGTTCTGCCATTCCAGATGACATACAGTTTATCTGGGCTGTCGTGACTTTCCTCAGCACCAAGCAAACATGTTAGGTCACTGACATTTTGATAGCTGCTGGCCAGGAGTAGGATAATCTAAGCTGATGTCTTCCTTTTTTTATTTACAGATGGGCTGGTTGGAGCTGGTCACGTCTTATTGCCACAAGCATCCTGAGAAAGGAAGACAAGGAATGCATCCATTTTCATATTTGCATGAACAAATCAGCCTGCCATCAGGGTTGCCAGCCCAGCTTTTCAAAGCATTGTCAGGTATTGTCAGGAAGAAACTGAGGCATAGCTTGTCTCCTTAGTCGTGGTGATGGAGCCGAGAGAAGTGGGGAAAGATTTTATTTGAACTTGACATTGAATGACATTATGTTCCTTTTTGGAAAGCTTGGATGAAATATGCTGACTGACATATAAGTGATTCTTTCTTGATGCATCTAATAGAAAACGAGTTTTGTCCAGCCACTGAGATACTTTCTGCAGTAGTGATCAGTAACTGAAGGCCTCAGGGCCAAATCCCATCCACTGACCTGCCCTCACCATATTATCAGTCATCACAGTGGAGACAAGAAATGGATGTAGAAGGAATGGTTTCCTTGAGAAGAGGATCTACTACCATTTTACTTTGGAGGTCAATGGATTGGACACTGACATTGCAATAATAACATCTAAATCAAGCCATAAAATTCTGTCTACTAGCTGTCTGGAATATGGAAACTCATATGACATTAACGAGACAGACTAGTTTTACACATATGTTGGTCCTATCCATTGCATGACAGCAGCTATGTATTTTATATTTTAACATGTACCTTCTCCAAGAATTTTAAGGCAGTGCATAAAATTCTTCCTCTGATGCATTTGTAACATCCAATTTTTAGGGAAAAGGTGGCATGAATATTAACTGTTGTGCTCCTCCCACAGACATAAAAATATTCAACCACAATAGTCCTACATGAAGTGCTAGCCCAAGACATTTTGTTGTCCAGAGCTGAGCACTAATATTCCACTCTTTGTAACTTTGTGAGGACAACTTTTTTAGTAGTCATAGAATCAGAGTTTGATGGGGCTTAAATGCTCTCCATTTTAAACTCCAACTCATTGCATGAAACCCAGAACTGGTACATCCCAGATGGATGGCGACCTAGCTTCTCTTTGATGATCTCCAACAGAAATCTCCAACCCTCTCTAGGTAATTGGTTCTGTTGTGGATTGCTGCTATCAAGAATTCTTCTCTAGGCACCTTACCTTGCGCGCTTGACCCCATGACCAATGCAATATAGACACTGCCCCAGTCGTTTATAAAAATGTCACTGGACAATAGTGCTCAAGCACTGTAAACCATGAATAACAGAAAGATTAATAATTCACCCTTCTCTACTTCAATTTTCCATTTTTACTGGTTGCCACCTCTGCTGTTTCAGGGGATTGTGTGAGGTAAAAAAAATAAATACTTCCTAGTCTCAGGCAACTGCTGAAGCGTCAGATTAAAAACACGTCACCTAAGAGTACTCATAAATTCACCCAGCTCCATTTGAAAACTAATCATGTCCTTTGCCCTACATTAACTGTTCTTGAAAGACTACTGCAGAACTTCTTTCCTATGATGGATAACATCCTTCATTAAATTCCATCCCAAAGCTCAAATAAGAAATATCAGAGAACAGAGTTCTTGCCTTCTCTTTTATGTTCCGCGTGAACCAAACACTACTCTCAGTTACAGCTGGGTTTCAATGGGAAGAGGTTTCACTGACATTTCAGCATGGCCCATTGTATCTCAGTCCTCAAAACATTATGCTGCACCATTTTATCAGTTTCAAACAGCACAGTCTGAAATATATTTCTTAACTCAGGACTGCATGCACTGTTGCCATGATTTGGCAGCTGTTTTTCACATGGTATAAGGCAAAGGATATATCCTATATGCCATTGCCATAGCTGAGAAAGATACATTGAAGGGTGTCATGCAGTGAGGTAGACTCCAAGATCTTTATAAAAAAATATGGTATTTATAATTGTAATACCTGAGATCCAAGTGGAGATACTGAAGACTGAAATTGGGATCTTCTTAATCTAAACCATGTGTTCTCTGACTTATGACTCCTACTGAGATATAGTACTCCATTTTTGGGTATAAGTCGAAATGATAACCTCTAGTTTCCTGAACAGTCAGACTCCAGAAAACTAGGGTTCAAATTCACACTCAGATATGGAAGCCCACTAGACAAGTCACATTCTGTCAGCTTTAGAGGAAGGCACTGTGCATAAATCTTGCCAATAATAGCCTAACATAGGGATTGATGTGAAGGTACAGAAGAAGAACAAGGCTAAAAGCAGTATGGACAGAGTTTAGGCTTCCAGGATCTGCTGTTGTTTTCATTTTATTATAACCCCACAATCTGCATCTTGTTCCTTGGCTCACATTTAAGCTCAGAGCAGGGCACAGGCAAGGAAGAGTCCTGATACAATACACATAACATATCTTAATACACCACCTCACAATGATGCTCTTTGCCAGTTTATAATACCTCCTTTATGGCTCCCAGCCATACCACATTCCAAGATTCATTCATATGATCATCCACTTGCCCTAGCCTTAGACAACATTTCTCCTTCTGCCTTTGTCCCTCAACTGTACTTAAAACTGATCTTTGCCACCTGATCACTATAACCACAAGTTTTGCATTTCTTTGGCTATTCATACAGTCTGATTATAAAGGTCCTTCCTGGATACCAGTTCACTCCATGCATCTGAGGTAGTAGACCAAGTCTAAGTTTCACACAGTTAGGAGATATCACATTGCCCTTTCCTATCCTTCTCTCCTGACATAGGCACATGGATTTTATTGCACACTTCCATGCCCAGGTCAGAGGCATCCTGTTCCCGATCATGGCATTCTGTACCCAATCCAGATTTCTTCCATACTTTGCAAACCAAGGGTCACATAGTATATATACTCTACTCACTTCCATGCTATCCCCTCTGAAGAAGCCAGCCACAGATGTAGGTGAAATGTCAAGAATAAATTCTTCCAGAACACTGCCATGTGGCCCGGAAAACCCAGTCTAGCTGGACCTAAGAGATAAATAAGCATAAATAATTAGGCAGTCCCTAATGTTTGACCATGAAGCTGTTAAGAATTTTAAAACCTGCTGCTTCATGGGCTGGGACCATATCCACTACAGGACCTTCAAGGATCTATAGCAGAAATGATTTCTGCAAACTTAAAACAATAGCCCTCAAGAAACTTGGAAACCAGCTCACTATGACTCCAACATTTTTCCGTTTCCTTCCTGACTTCTGACCTTGTCTTCAACTAGTTTTTAAAATCATGCTTTCACCTTTTGTAAATGTAACTTAGCCTATGAAAACAAGAAAGGAGCCAAAGGCCAGACTGCTAGCCTCTTGGAAGGAAATGTCTTGTTTGCAAAGTTCTGTGCATCACTGGATTAATTTATAAGTATTGATGAAACTCTGCTATGGTTGCCTGCCTTGCAGTTACTCCACACATTACCTCCTGCCAGTTTTCCTGGAGGTACCATGCCTCACAAGCCATGCTTCAGTTTTCCTGAGTATTATGCCAGATTGGCAGAGAGCTTTCAGATTATCAAGATGCTAGCAGCTACATGGGACTTTAGGGAGATGTGAGTGAGCTGCTCAAGACTTCTCAAAAGAATGTTGAGCTTCTGCCCACTCACAGAAGGACAAAAGAGACATCCCAATGTCACCAAAAATGTTTCCTTTTTAATTGGGTGTTGCAACCTCTGATGACATTCCTAGGCTCTTTTTCTTTGTGGATTGGGGAAAAAATTAGATGTGCATTTCTGTGTAGAAGTATTTCTTTTGCACCTCTTGAGGATTTCACTAGAATATCTTCATTTCAGAAAGCCCTAAACTTTCAAGGTATAGGGGGTCATATTTTACTTGTAATATGGACTGAAAAATAAATCAAAGAAAGTTACCAAGTTGTAATATTTCCTTCATATAGAAGGTTAGCAATATGAGCCTCCCATGTTCATATTTTAAGTCTGGAAAGAGTCTGGAAAAACAGGCTTAGTTTTTGTGAGATCATAGTCACGCAGATCTGCAACTTGATCCTAGAAATTTGGAATTTAGCATCTAGTCCTGTTGATTTACATGGCTCTTTTTTTGCATAGAAATATGTATAGCAGCTGCAGATTGGTTAAACAGCTGTTTCACCTCCTTAAGTCGTTTGAACAATGAAGCATTGATCTGCAAATAGTGGGTTCTCAGCATTACAACTAAAATAGAGTTCTAAGGGCATTGGAAAAGAATCCATGACTATCAAATGTGTAGAAAGTCATGAAACCATTTGTAGATTTGAAACTAAAAACTAAAAGTAACTCATATGCTACACACAGAGCAGAAGTTAATGTTGCATCCTGGGCTATTGCTAGGTTGAACTCTATGGTCTTAAACATTTTTTTCCAGCCAACCGCAGCTCAGCATGTATTACGTGAATGACACAAGATCAAAATGCAAAGCATCTAGCTGCTGGCATGGCTTGCAAAGCTTCAAAGTTGATGGTCTAAGAGCAGGTAACATAAAAGCCAAGAGGTAAAACTTACTCTCTAGGGTTATTGAATTATGAATATTTGATAGGTGTTTCACGTCTAGCACCTTCAACTTTTCACACTCAGGGGAAAAAAAGTTTGACTTCCTTCCTTCCTCCTTCCCATATATATATTATATATAGCTGTTAGAGAGTTGAGTGTTAGAACAGAATACAGAGAAACAGGGTGGTTCCTAATCACAAAGAAAGTTAAACAAGGATGCATTTTATCACCCTATTTTTTCAACTTAAAAAATATCATATGCAAAGCAGGCTTAGACTTGGAGGAAGGAGGAGTGAAGGTCAGAGGAAGGAACATCAACAACCTAAGCTATGTAGATAGCTCCATAATACTAGCAGAATATAACAAAGACTTGGAACATTTACTAAAGAAAATCGGAGAAGAAAGTACAAAGGAAGATTTAGTGTTGAACATATGAAAACTGAAATAATGACCACAGAGGATCTATACAAATTCAATATAGATGATGAGGAAATTGAAATAATTAAAGACTTCCCATACTTTGGATCAACCATTGACCAGAATGGAAATTGTCATGAAATCAGGAGAAGACTAGGACTGGGAAGGGCTTCTATGAAAGAATTAGACAAGACCCTAAAGTGCAAAGGCATACAGCTGAACACTAAAGTGAGGATTATCCATGCCATCATACTTCCCATCACTATGTGTGGATGTGAGAGGGATGGTGAAGAAAGCTGATAGAAAGAAAGTCAGCTCATTTGAGATATGGTGCTGGAGAAGAGTTCTGTGGATCCTGTGATGATTAAAAAGACAAACAAATCAGTCCTGGGACAAATCAGATCTCAACTGTCTCTAGAAGTCATAATGACTAAATTGAAGCAGTCATGTTTTGGTCAGATCATGTGAAGGCATTAGAAAAGACAACAGTGCTTGGAAAGGTAGAAGGCAGTAAGAAGAGAGGAAGACCACACACCAGACAGATAAACTCAATCAAATATAACATGGCTCTAAGTCTGCAGGAACTGAGATGCCTTATTCACAAGGTTGCCAGAGGCTGAATTTGACTTGAGGGCAGTTAACAGCAAATATATATGTAAGAGGGAGAGAGAGAGAGTATTGCAGGCTCTATTGGCCAAACACTCCTTAAAAATAAGAAAATGTTCATGATTAGGTGAGCACTTCCAATCCCTTCATTTGGAATGCTCAGTCTGTATAGGAAAATGAAAATATAATGTCATCAAAAGCCATCCAGGCATTTATGCAGTATAAAAATTCATGCCCATTTCAAGTACTTTAGCAACAGGAAGCTCAATCAAGCAACTCAACAAGCAAAACCCCTTGGCTCTCTCATCACCAAGTCCCTGACACCATAATAGTTACATCTTTACTTGGGTTTGTCTAATAATTGTATCCCTCTGGACATACAAGGACCCTAGTGGAATAAGTTAAAATTATCCTACATCGCATGTGCCTGAAGCTACTCCAAATGAATCTCATCCAAATAAATTTGAGGAACCTTAACTCAAACTACAACACTCCATTAACATAAAACACATTTCCAACCAACTCATTGCTCATTTTATACAGATCAACAGTATCGAATTTTATTTTGGCCAAGCAGATAGAACCCAAAGAAAATGACCACACTCCAAATCTCCAATGGCCCAATTAAAAATATTCCATGCCAAAATTAAAGGACATAAAGAGTGTCAGAACAATAAGCATATTTGCTTTCAGTTCAGGATGGCTGATAAAACACCAGTTTCTCTTCTTTTGAAAGAACAGATGTGCAAGAAGGTAAGCACACAGATGGGTTAGATGATGTAAAATTGATCAGGTTTTCAGAAAATGTCATCCTAGATAATAAGAATACAAAAGGCATATTAGGCATTCTTTCAGACGTATATATTCCAGGATATCAAAAAATAACCCAATCAACAACCATTTTCTTCATGGAGCATGAAATCTGAAATAAATTCTTTATCCATAGGTCATAAAGTATTTAACATAGTACATTACCTGCAACAGTCTAGCCGCCATTTATACAGAACAGAGGTCAACATTCCTGGATCCTTGTTACCTTGTTTCCTACCAAGGAGCTAGATTTCAATGATATGAAGATGGATGTCAGTTATACAGAGCTAAGACTGTGTCTTGAAAAGAAAAAGAAAAAGAAAACATGGTAGGACATCTCAGACTAATGTGAACATGGGCATTAGCTAAAATAAGAAGACAAGATGTCAAATTACCAAAGTACGTGTTCTCTGAATAGCACAGGTGGGCTAAAAGCTAGCCATGCTGTTACTAATTCCAGTATTTGGATTCACTGTATTTGGATTACTTTTCTGCTTGTCTTCTGATTGTTTGAACTTATGAAACTGCATATTTAGACCAAAAATGGCCCTATCATAAGGCAGAGTCAACAGCTGCCCTCAGGTGCAGAGAGGGAGGTAGAGACAAGAAGGTGGGGAAATGCTTCATGATCTAGTTTGTCATCTGGCTTTTCACACTGTCTGCCTCCCTCCAAATGAATAAATACACTACAGTCCTAAATGGATCTACTCAGAAGCAAAATTCCTTTGTTTTTGCTAGGACTAGTCTCAGAATGGCACCCCCCCCCCCCAAGAAACTTGCCAAGAAAACCCTATGATAGATTCACCTTAGGGATTTGGATTTCTCTTGTCCAAGTCAACTATTTTAAACATTGGTCTGAATTGTTTCTGTGAAATCAGTGCTAACTATTAAAATGGTGCAAAAGTTAAACATAATGGAAGATAAAATGCAACCATTAATGTGCTGAATTTGGATAATTAGACTGTAAATTAAAATGATTTGCATAATAATATTTTCATAATATGCACATTAGGAGCCCAGATTTTAAGAAGCAGAATATGGCAATCCTACCTTTGACAAGGTTGTCAAGTTGTGTCTGACTGTAGAGTTGTGTCTGACTGCCATTACTAAGCCAAAGAGCCAGCATTATTAAAAGACAACTCTATGATTATGTGGCCAGCATGACTGCACAGAATGCTGTTACCTTCCCCCCAAAGTGATATCTATTTATCTACTTGCACTTTTACATGCTTTCGAACTGCTAGGTTGGCAGAAACTGTGACTTACTCCATCACGAGGTGCTAGGGCCTCAAACTGCCAGCCTGCCAACCTTGTAATTGTCAGAGTCAGCGTCTTAACCTTTGATTTACTGTGTCCCTATAAATAGATATATGGTCTTTCAAATAACTCTGATAAAACCCCTGATAAAACCAATTGGCAAGCAGCTATGTAGTAACACTGTCTGGAAAAAATGTGTAAGGCTACATGGGATTTACCAAACTGTGCACCTGAAAGCATCATTGGATAGTAGCCTACCTTCAACAAGCTTTGCCCTTTAGAAACAGGGTTTGCCTTTATTTTCTTTTATCAGAGAACTGCAGTCTGTCAGGTCTTCCACTCTCATTTTCCCAGGGCACCAGCAGACAGAGGAGAATACCAGGAGGTCAACAACACTGAGAACTAAGTGAACTTTAGACAGATCCATGTCCAGAGGCTGCCTTTAATTGTCTTCTTCAGGCAAACATTCTTGCATAAATTTCACTATGTGAACGCCTGAAGGCAGATTTATGGAGCTAAAAGGAAACACAGGGAGAGAAGGAAACTAAAGACAACTGAGAGAAAATGACCCAGAAATATAGACTTGACATAAATCTTCCCTGGTTAGAAACTGTCAGGAAGCATGTGTGCTAAAAGGAATAAAAACAATATTTGCCAAGAATTGGGCTACATTTTGCATGTGATCCATTTGCTTATTTTGTTCCTTCAGTTTCAACACAATGATAAACAGCCATTTCTGTGGTTATGGGAACACTTTTTCTTCATCTTGAGTATGACTTGGGGCATAGATGGGGTGCAAGGAATGCAGTACTCAGGGTCCTCTAACAATCTTATAATTCTTTGTAAAGCTGGAGAAGTAGTTACTCATCTAAAAGGCTAGCTTCAGATATCTGTTAAGAAGGTTTCAAAGCAAGGGTTCTGCTTTCAAAGCTCAGTTCCACAACTGTATGGACAGCCATGTAAAACTGTGGGTGTCCATATGTTGCCTTACTCTGCTGACATTTCTGTTATCCTGTCTCCCCTCACAAAGTGTAACCTCAGCAACAGAGATGGGGACGATATGGGGTGACTCTGTCAACTCTGACATTTATTTTCTGAATATTATGCATTTACAATACTGGCATTTCGCAAAATGAATTTATCATTGTGGACTTGTGAGCTCTCCTCTCCTAACTGATAAGGCAGTGATGAAGGGATGTGTCTGATACTTTTTCAATTAATTTTCTAAGCAAGAAGCATGATCATTGGAACCCATTCAGGAAAATGAGAAATGTTGCTTGATTTTAGAACGAATTAGTAGTGCAATCTTGTGCATGTTTACTTGAAAGTAAGTCCCACAGTACGCTATGGGCCTTGGCTCCAAGGAAGTCTGAACAAGATTATAGCCACAGTATAGTCAACAAGACCTTTCCTCTTTATTGACACTAGATCACATCATGAAATTAATCTGCAACAGATTCAGAACATTCAAAAGACACACTGTTTCATGTAACAAATATTTAACATGTGGAAATCATTGGAACAGAGAGCTAACTGAACAATATATAAGCATTGGTTGATAATGGTAGATAGTCAGTATAGCTTGAAATCAAGAGAAGTTTTATTTGTGCATACATTTCAGTCAGTTTTATTCTGTTCTTTAGCTAGCTTTTTCACCACGAAAAACTAAGCTCCTTTCTATGGATTACTATACATATTATACGAAAATCCTAACATGTTCAGTGGACTTCACTCTCCAGTGAATATTTTTTAGGGATGGTCCAATCTGTCAGTATTCTTTGTCTTATATTCAAATGTTGATCATTTTGGTAAATTCTGCTTTTTAAACAAGTTGTAACATTCTTATTCACCCCCTGTGTATTTAGGACTGCAGTTCTAACTCAGCCAGCTTCTAGTAAATAAAGCAAAATACATACCTTATAAGTACTCAAATGTACTGATTTCTTCTTGCCAGAATCTAGTTCCTGTAGTATGCACCTGTTCATTTGCCTATAAAGCATTTGTATAATCAGTCCTTGGGGAAAGGAAAAATCAATTAGCTTACTACACTGATCCTATATTAATTATCACCTGTAATTCAAATGCATTGCATCAGGATCCTAAGTACATTAAGTCAGAAATGGGTCCCATTGATTCCATTAAAACATACCAAAGGAACAGCTGTTTCTCAGTTGTCTTTCATCTTTGTGAAGGCAGATATGGATACTGAAGTACTGAATAAATACTAAATGTGTCTCATCTCATTGCTGATTTATAACCATTAAAATTTCTGTGGTCCCCTGCCCACCATAGTAAACGAAAGTATAGTATTTCCTATTAACTGCTGTGATATACTTTTATGAAGATGATGAAGAATTAAATTAATTTAAAGAGAATGATGAACTAAACATGCACAGGTCATCCATAGCTCATGAGTTGTGTGTACATGTTTTCCTTGCATATATGTAGCGGATAAATATGCTTTCTTGGATCAATGTCTACAGCAGACAACTGGTTCTACTTCTACCTGATATTGTCACACAAATGTCATTATCTAACTTCTTGTTAGGGAACTAATCTGAGCATAGCCACATCTGTAATTTATGTTGTTAAACATTTTGTGAGAAAATTGCCTATTGTGCTCGGTTTGTACTTTTCATTAGTAACATGTAACTCAGCCTCTTCCAAGATTAAAATCAAAGACGAATAACTTTGAGCTCTTCCAAAGCGCACCGTTTGTTAATTCATCTGAGATCAATAATGATTAAATGAATAATTTAATGAAGCTCAGTGCACACTTTCAAAACAGCTTAATTTTGTGCTGCGTAGTAGTCACATTATTTACATGCAAGAGAATTCAGGAAAGGAGAAAGACTGTACTATGGGGATTCATCTTTCTTGCCTGATTCCGCCTTTGAGCTCACACACACAAGCCCACACACATTTTCTTTCCTTATGGAAGTAAGGCTGTCCTGAGTAATTTTGTCTACATTGTTTTGCTAGGCAGAATAACCATTATATTCTATTGGCCTAAATCAGAGGTGGATTTTCACTCTTGCAATCCCCACTCCATGGACTTTGTATATTGGTGCACTAGAAGTAATATCGTATCATTTCTGGGTGTCATTTTCTGTTAGTTTTTGGCCCCATCTCAGAGCTTGGAGAAATTACTTTTTGAGATTGTATTTATTTAACTAACTAGATAAATTTAATGTACATTTAATATTATAAATATAATAAATTTAAATATTATATATTTAGTATAATAACTAATTTAATGTAATACATTTTATATTTAATATAATAAATATATACTGCCTTTGTCCCAATATAGGGACTCATGGAAGCTACCAGCCAACATGGTGGGACAGAGAGAAGGTGAATTTAGTGCTCTTATGGGCTCATGAAAGACAATATAGTTCGTCATTTCCTTGAATCTTCCAGTCAGCATAGCCAGTCATATTTTAGAAGTTAAAATCCCAAAATGTTACTTTTCCATGCTCTGAGCTGGGCCTAGCTGGTGTTACAACCAAATCTTACTGCTTTATCACACTAGGGGGCAAACAGGATTTAAACAAGAGTTAAACAAGAGTTAAACAGGAAATGCCCTATGATAAACATTAGTTGAAGCTGCATACTGATAGCAGTATTATCATATTTCCATATTGCTTAGAAATCTGATGCACACATAGCCCAAGAAAACCTGATGACTAGGTGTGTCTTGACAATGGGACATCCCACAGAAGCCACTCAAGAAGTGAAACCTGCCTGGGTAAAAATTGTCTTTAAACATTACTTCTTAGTTCATAACATCCCATTCCTTTGGACATGGGTTTCATGTATGACTTAGGTCTCTTTCAGGAATGATTCCTGCTTTCTCTTTGTCGCAATATATCCAAGTGCATCTATCCAGTGATGAAATGTGTTATTTATTAGAATAATGTGATTATCTCTGATTTCAGAGAACATTTATTTTTTAAAAAGTAGGGGTTTTTTTTCTCTTGAAGGCAATGTCAATGAAAGTTAAAGGGGGAGGTTGTAATAAGGATTTACCCATCTGGAGAGTAGGAAAGGGATGGAAAGAAGGCAGGGGTATCGCTTTTTATAAATCAAATTTCTTTAAAATGCTGACTTGGTTTCAAAATCATTTTCTGTACTTATCTATTGAGTCTCTTCTTGCTGTGCTAGAAATTGTATAGTGAGTTCTATATGATGTGTGAAAATGGATTTGTGGCCTTATAAAAAATTACTCAATCTGAAACACAATAGTGTTTGATGTTCCAGGGAAAAAAAGGAATGACGAAAGGAGAATCAGCCTTTGTACAACACATCTCATGTTGGAAGTGGAAATTGAAAGTTTAATGAACAACATTTCTAAACATTAAAAATGCATATCTACCCCCATTTTATCTTAAGGGACACTCAGGCATCCAGTAAGAAGATCTTTAAACATTTTGTTTCTGCATTGACAAGGCCAGGTGTGTAGTGGCTTATACCTTTGGGTGATTTGCCTTCTGTTTTAAAACATGATATGAGGGGTATTCATACTACACACCTATAGCACTATGATACCACTTTTCCATCCTACAGAATCCTGGGAGATACAGGCTACATCCACACTGAAGAAATAATCCAGTTTGAAACCAATTTAACTGCCATGGCTCAATGCTATGGAATTCTGGAAGTTGTAGTTTGATTAAATATTTAGGCTTCTCTGTTGCCATAGCAAACTAAAGTTCCCAGAATTCTATAGCATTTCTGCACAGAGAATCCTGGTGGGCAAAACTGAGAGATATTAACCCCCCCCCCACGCACACACATACAGCCTCATCCAACCAGGTCTCTGTAATACAGGCCAGGTCAGCTGGGAGCTGCTGACTGGGCCTCAGTCCTGCAAAGAGGCAGCTTCCTCTGTGGTGGTGCAGCAGGAGCCCCTGAGTGAAGGCAGAGGTGACAGATGGGCTATGCAGTTGCAAAGTAGCAAACTCCCTCTCCTTCACTGTCAGATGGACTGTGTGATCTCCTGGACGGCATGGTGCTTTTTTGGTAGAGAATGAATTTGTTCAACTGCTAAGTTGAGCAATTATCACATTACAAAAGAATGACAAGAGGTAGCAAGAGAGAAGTGGCTTTATTCTTACCGTCATACATAGTACACATAACTTTTGTCAAACAGATTTTTCCAGCAGGACAAAAGGCACACATTTACTTTTATCTCCCTTGGCAATAGAGCAGAAGTGCTTCATGGGCATTTGGAAAGGTAAGCATAAAGCTTTCCTACCTTGCTGTCTCTTGTCTTTCTTTTGTAATGCAATAATGTTCTAAGAAAGCTTGCATGATGTTGTCCCTAAATGAAGGATGGAAAACATACAGCTCAAGCATGACATATAGCCCCCAAGACCTTCCAGGTCTACTCCTGCTGAGCTACCAAAATTCAAAATAGTGGCATGGAACAGGGGGGGGGGGGGAGCCCCATCTTTGTCTATGAACAAGACATCTGAATATTGAAATAAGGTGCTTGGAAAGCATACAGCTTGTTTCTTGGTTTGCAACACAATCTTCTTCCGGTGAGCTTTACTTAAACAAAGCATGGGCTGACCCAATATATTGTTTTTATGCAGAAGTACGTTGTATCAAGGTAAAAATGCTAGCTTTGGGGTGGGCAGTGGGCAGTGGGGGCAAAATTGTGGGGGTGGCAATGAACCACCTCCCAACTCCTGCAAAGTACCACTCTGGCATCTTCCATTTAAAGATAATTTGACATCAGCAGGATGTCTGACACACAACTATGGGATGACAGCTTAAATAAAGAAATGCTGATAGTGTGGAAGAAATTATGGTGATTTATGTCTCTCATCTTTCTAATTTGGCCACCTTCTTGTTATACTGTTTCACTGAAATGGTTATTTTGATTTTTTTAAAAAAAGAAAAAATCTTATTAAGCAGTACATTTATATTGCCAGAAGGCCTCCTATCTTACACTCATAACCAGCTTCATTACAGTGTTAGCTTGTGCTTTGTCAGTGTTTTCTGCAGTGAGCAGTTCATATGACTAATTAAAATGTGATTCTCAATTCTATTTGTTATTACTTCCATTATCTTTCTCACAGCACACAGACCTAACAACATGTTTATGGGGTTCTGCAAGCTCATCTAATTTAATATTTCTTTCGGAAATGAAATAGCCTCATTGGGCCAGAGCTGCCCTTGGAACTGTTGACTTATTTCAGCTCATCGTTTAGAGTTTAACTAATTTTTAACTGTGTCTTCCTTCTTTCAGCACAGAAAATTAAGCCTGCTCTGGGTGAAATAATAATACTGTTCATTATCCGTGGACAAATACTAAGGCTATACAGATGAACAGTGCAGATATTTCTTTCTTATTTACCTCTAAGAAAATAGGGAGAGGGATGAAAATGGTAAAAAGAAATCAGATCTCGCCACAATAACATATGCATTGGTTACATCCCATTTGGCTTATTGTAATGTGGTCTACATGGGGCTGCCTTCAAAAAGTGCTGAGAAACATCAGTTGGCCCAAACTTCAATTGACCCAAAGAGTCAGTTGACTCAAACAGACTGGCAGCCAGATTGTTAACTGGAGCTGGCTACAGGGGATCCTTTGTTGCATATCTCCACTGGCTGCCAGTCTGTTTTCAGGCACAATCCAAAGTGCTGCTCATGACCATGAAGGAAATGCATAAATTCAACTGAGACAGAGAGGAAATTGAAACAGTTAAAGAGTTCTCATACCTTAGATCAAAAACTGATCAGAATGGAGATTGCAGTCAGGAAATAAGAAGAAGACTAGGAATGGAAATGGCACCTATGAAAGAACTAGACAAGGTCCTAAATAATAAATGTATATAACTGAACACTGAAGTTAGAATTATACAAGCCATAGTATTCCACATCACCATGTACGGGTGTGAGATGTACAGCTGGATAGTGAAGATAGCAGACAGGACAAACTCTTTTGAGATGAGGTGCTAGAGAAGACTGCTTTTTGGCACAGCCAAAAAGACAAACAAATGGGCCACTGAACAGATAAACCCAGAAATTTCCCTGGAAACCAAGATGATCAAATTGTGGCTGTTGTATTTTGGCCACATCATGAGAAGGCAAGGCTCACTAGAAAAGACAATAATGCTAGGGAACATTGAGGGTAGCAGAAGGAGGGGAAAACCACATGCCACATGGATAGACTCAGTCAGTGAGGTCATGAGTCAGAAATTATAGGACCAAGGAGAACAGTGAAGGACAGGATATATATATATATATATATATATATATAAGAGAGAGAGAGAGAGAGAGAGACTGAGACCGAGACCAAAACACAATGGGATCAATGCATGCCAGACCCATTGTGCATTGATCACTTTGCTGGCTCCCCTATGTAGTAATGTAATCACAGGCTTTTACTGGATATGGACATTGCAGAACTGCCCAATTCTAATTCCTGCAGAGCTAAGTCCACTTACAAAAGACACAAGTTCCCAACAGGATTCCAGCCAACACATTTATTTTGTTAAAAATAATTTCCAATGTGAGAAAGTTCTACAAGCTACAACTCTTTCTGATACTTGCTAGCATTAGCCCCCCTAGCTTTCCAGCATGATCACTACATCTCATTAAAGGATCTGGGTGTCCCATATCAGGATCCTCCTTCTAAAATTAGTAATCTTTTGGTAATCTGTAGCAACATGGTTAATAATGTCTGCAGGCTCTGATATGCAGTTAATTACTGGAATATAGAACATCTTGAGGAAGAAACTTGCATGTACATATTAGCAATTAACCCACAAATCTGGGAAGCAAAAGAGAGCAATTAATAGAACACTCTCCTGTCATTGTAATTACAAGCTCAGTGTGAGAGTCCAGAGTAAGAAGGATGCAAAATCCAATAATTAGTACAGATTTCAAAAGCAGAGTGAAAGCACAATGTTCTCGGTCATTTGGGAAGCAGAAATATCATGGTATTATATAGAAAGCACTGAGAGAGTGGTGGTGGTGAAAAGCAGATTAGAGTACATTTTGGATGGGTATTTTGTACCTTCATCTATGCTAGGGAAAGAAAAGAAATTCACAATAATCAATATTCTCTATGATCTTCCCCCTCCTCACCCCAGTTTGTGGCCTGTGAGACTAATAATGAATGTGCACATGTGATGGCAATCATTAGGAATAAACCACAAGAATTAGTCCCTGTTTTCTGTTTTAATAATGTGAGCAAATGTACACAAAAACCAAAAAAATGCATAAGTACACTTTAGTCAGTAGCATAAAATGTTTATATTAAGAGGTGAGTACCAAATCATGCTGAATTTGCATGAAAGGAGGGATGTGTGTGTGCATATGTGCCTCCAACTCACCTGTTCTGTGGAAACCCCATGAATTCCATAGGGTTTTTTGAAGCAAGAAATACTTAGGGTGATTTGCCAGTTCCTTCCTCTGAAATATGTTTGTAAGGTGTATATGAAACATAAATGAATTTTGTGTTTAAGCTTGG
This sequence comes from Urosaurus nigricauda, assembly GCA_034509955.1. Lineage (NCBI taxonomy): Eukaryota > Metazoa > Chordata > Lepidosauria > Squamata > Phrynosomatidae > Urosaurus > Urosaurus nigricauda. The sequence goes on from JAOEGL010000006.1 coordinate 112,603,564, forward strand.
GTTCTATCTCAAAGATATCTTACATGTGTGTGTATATGTATGCAAATACAGGTATTCCAAAATCTATTATTATTATTATTATTATTATTATTTCAGAATCCAAAACACTTCTGATCCCAAGCATTTCAGATAAGGGAGACTCAGCCTGTAAAATAAAATAATAAATATACGTTCCAGGTCTACTTTGAATAATACCAACAACACATCCTTGGTTATTTCCCACTCCATCCCTAATTCTGCATCAAAAGAACTCCTGGATCTTCAATATGAATAGTATGAAGCATCCTTTTCCATTTCCCATTGTTTCAGTTTATCCTGAAAAACGTCAAGATTAAAACAGCTGTTGTAAGCAGCATGAGCTATAGTCAATACAAACAGCCTTAGTTTAAAAAAGGAAAAGTAGGTGTATCACAGTTTAACTGCTAAGCTTGATGATGGACTTTGTTAGCAGTGCTCCATTGTTGTTCTTGGTAGCTTCCCTTTGAGTTCTGACAAAAGGCATTATTTAAGCAGACATTAAAAGTTATTGAAATCCCTGCACATGCTGCACTGCATAATTTATCGGGGTCTGAATGTTAAATGACAACTTGCAAAGCTTAACAGTGCTTCTAGAGGATGAGGGAGGGCCAGCACAGTGCCTGCCTGCACAGTGAGTTCAAAGCCATTGTAAAAATACATCGGAGTGCAGCTGAGTGTTATTCAACTGCACAAAATAGGTCTGAACAACTGAAAGATATACATATATTCTGCAACTGGAAAGCTCTAACTCTGTAATTGTAATGAATTGTAACAGAATGGAAAATGAAAGTGTAAAGTAAGAATTCTTGTTGTTGTGTGTCTTCAAGTCATTTCCAACATACGGCAACCCTAAGCGGAACCTATCACAGGGTTTTCTTGGCAAGATTTGTTGGCAAGGGATGCCTTTACCTCCCTCTGAGGATGAAAAGTGTGATTTGCTCGAGGTCACCTATGGCAGAATGGGAATTTGAACCTTGGTCTCCAGAGTTGTAGTCCAATGCTCAAACCATTATGCCACACCAGAATTCTTCAAATTAGGGATAGACAACTGGCAGTCAAGAGGACCAGTCTCATCTCCATTCTGATTCTGTATGCCTGGGAGGGCAAACTGTCGCTCTCTAAATATTGTACGAGGTTAGATTGGCTATTCCCTTGTTGTTCTTCTAGTGCCAAGTGAAGACATTCTGATTATTTTGACAGGCTTTGGGAAATAATTTACAGGAAAGGTTTTAATAATGTGCTATGCTGTCCATATTTATTTTTTCTTAAAGAGTATAGTTTTAAATTATGTTTAAGTCTGCTAATTTCTTAATAGTAATTTACTGTGTATACTCATGTATTTGTCTAGAAATTATAGTCAAAAATTGACCCCCCAAAAATCTATGTCATCTTATCCACCAGTCAATGTAAGTACTGTACATTAACTCTTATTTCCCTTGGTGGAAGGCACATGGGTAATCTGTCCTGGAAGCACTGACACCCCCCCCCCCCCAGCTCTCATCCATTCAGCCTTTCGTATGAGCCCGAAAAGTTATGCCTGCTGGAATTTTATGTTTTCCTTTGCTTCATCCTTTATATTCTTTGTTACATGTCCCTAAGTTTTACCCTTGACTTATATACAGGTCATATCAAAATCCATAATTTTAGCCCCAAAACATGCCCTTGACTTATACATGAAGTTAACTTATAGTCGAGTATATACAATTTGGTTTTGTTTATATCTGTTTACATTTTTGACCACTGATTGGTAGAAGACAAGTTATTAATAATAAATGGTAAGAATTCCCAGCACACTGCAGAATCAATGCAGTTTGACACGGTTTTTACTACCATGGCTCAATGCTGTGGAATCCTGGGATTTGTAGTTTTGTGAGATATTTAGCTTTCTCTGTCAAAGAGCTCTGGTGCCACAACAAACTACAAATCCCGGCATTCCGTAGGATGGAGCTATGACAGTTAAAACAAGTCAAACTGCATTATTTCTGTGGTGCAGCCTCAGTGTCAAACATTATCATCTTGGCTGGAATTCTGTTAGTTTATTCATTTTAACTAGAACAAATCCAGCAAATCAATTATCGAATGGTTAATCAACGCAGAGATAAAATCCACTGATTACATGAATCTGTTCTTGCTGGGACCAACCAATGAGATTTAGGCCACAGCCTTTCATTCTGACCACTTTTTTGGCTAAGAGGCAAATGCAAAATTACACCTTCTCTCCAATGACAGCTAGTAGTTCCCATGTCAGTAGCTTGGTGAAGTGGCATAAGGGTGCCAAACCTGTGTCTGCCTTCCCTCCTCCACCCCCCCATACTTGTGTAGTGTAAGTCTGTAACCCCCCCCCCTCCCCCCAGTTATGCAATGGTTGTTTTATACCAAGTGACTACTGAATACCAATTTGCCATTGACTGCACATCTGTCAGAGTGCTTGCTTATTGTTGTTGTTCAACAGTAAAAGTACAATGACTGTTTCTGCAATCCCAGTAAATCAAGTGATACACCAAAAGCAATTACAGTAAGTTATGTACCATCTAAGAATGCTCAGCTGCATGTTGTACTGAATGGTTGTACTTATAGAACTCTGCTTATTCAATCCTAAATTGAACAAATTCATGGCACAAGGAATTTACGGACATGCTTGATACTAACAGGGTTATGGTGAATCTCCTCTGGGTTTTAGTGTAAACCATAAAGGGGCTGTCAAAGGTTCTGTATGTATTTTGTGGATAGGATCTGGTACCACTACTTTTGATAGCCCTGATGAGGAATCTGTACTCAGGACAAGATGTTAGAACAGAGTGTGGAGAAATGGAATGGTTCCCAGTTGGCAAAGTGATCAGGCAAGGTTACATTGTATCTCCCTACTTGTATGCTGAAAATATACAGTGGTCCCCCGGGATCTGAATCCCCCGGGGAACGAAATCCCCAGGACCCAAAACCGCCGGGGGCGAAAAAAAGCTCCCGGGAGCCAAAGAAAACCCCGGGATCCGAAACAGAAAAACTGCACGGCCCCTTTAAATTTGCCGCACAGTCCGTCAAAGAAAGCAGTCCCCCGGGAAACGAAAATTTCCGGGTTACAAAAAGTAATCCGGAACGGATTACTTTCGTAACCCGGGGGACCACTGTAAATATGAAGAGCAGGCTTAGAGTCAGTAGAAGGAGGAGTGGAGACAGGAGGAAAGAACATCAACAATCTAAGATGTGCAGAAGACACCATATTACTATCAGAAAACATCACAGATTTGGAACAACTACTAAGGAAAGTAAAAGAAGAAAATGCAAAGGCAGCCTTACTGCTGGACATAAAGAAAACAAAAATAATGACCACAGAGGAACTACACAAACTCAGTCTAAATAATGAGGAATGGAGACTGAAGTCCAGAATTCAGAAGAAGACTAGGAATGGGAAAGACAGTTGTGAAAGAACTAGAGAAGATCCTAAAGAGTAAAGATTCACAACAGAGCACTAAAGTTAGAATTGCCCACTCAATTGTATTCCCCATCACTATGTATGGATGTGAGAACTTCATAGTGAAGTAAGCAGATAGGAATAAAATCAACTCATTTGAGATGTGTAAGTTTATTGCACTAGTACCTGTATTGTTCCCAAAGAGTTCTTGTATCATACTGTGTAGAAACGATATTGGAGCGGGCATTACTGCATTCTATATTTTGTAACATTATGGTAACGTTATGAGAACCCATTTTATCGCACTGCATGTACTGTTTTATCATGCCGAGATCTTTCCTAAGCAGTCCTTATTTTGTGCGTGCGTACTGTTGTTGCAAGGATTTTAGTACCGCAGAAGTAAGTAACATCATTACTCTATGATCTTATCATTTTATGGGTTGGACACCCTGCCTGGCTCGCTGTAGCTGCCCATAAAGAGTGACAGGCAGGGAGAGGAAGGCAAGACGGAGCCAAAGGGAAGGAGGAGGAGGAAGCCAGCCAGCCAGAGGAGACCTCTGTTTTCTGGGTAACTTTTGGAAGGGGCTGGTCCAAGGCTCTGGGGTTGTAGGGAGAGAAGAGCTGCAGTTTGGAAAGTGGGAGGCTGCAGGGAAACACACGCAGGCAGAGACATCCATGCCTGCCTGCTACATTAATACACACACACACACACACACACGGAGGCATCCCTGCTTGCCTGCCTGCTACATACATACATACACACACGCACATACAGAGGCATCCCTGCCTGTCTGCTACACACACACACACACAGAGGCATCCCTGCCTGACACACATAAACCCCTTCCTGACACACACAAACACAAAGAGGCATCTCTGCTTCCCTGACACACACACACCTCTGTCTTACACACACACCCTTTGCCTCCCCATCCTTTCTATGGGCATCCCAAGGAGAGGATGGGGAGGAGAGAGCTCCTTCAAGACCCTTCCCTCCCTGATCCTTTCTATGGGAAGCCCAAGGAGAGAATGGGGAGGAAAAGGCAAGAGGTGCCTAAGCCCCTCTGAGTCCCTTCTCCTTGCCATCACCATCCCGTCTTGACAGGAACAGTAGTAAGGGAAGGAGATGATACACACACACACACATAAAGTGGCATCCCTGCCTGCCTGACACACATACACACACACAGAGGTGTCCTTGCCTGGTTTGCACACACACAAACACACACACACACCTCTGATTGCCCTGAGGGATGCTCCCTTTCCCTGGCTTCGCTCTTGTCTATTAGGTGGTCAGTATACAGGGGAGGGGAAGTCTCCATCCAAAAACATGCTACCAAGATGTTTACATTGTGATCATTCTTTTTCTCAGAAAAAAAGTATTACATGAATGAAAATATAATTAAATGTTAACACTACTTGTGGCACCCTCCTCACTTCATACCCAGAAGAACAGTAGAGATTGCAGACGTTCAAGGACAAGAGGGCAGGAAATTGATAGCCAATCAGAATACAAGGAGGTTGTTGGAATATCACACTGGGCTCACCTGGAACGGACTGATAACGTTCCTGCTGGCTAAGAACCCTTTTTAACAGTTCTCACTCTGGGATGGTCGTAGGACACTTTAGGCATCATATGGGAACTGAATGGGAACCCTGCTGTGCGATATACTGCATTCTGTTCCATTCTTATTTAGAACCCAGAACTTTGCCAGAACGCAGTGCGATAAACTTAGTGGTGATGGAGAAGAGTTCTGAAGGATACCATGGGTGACCAAAAAGACAAACAAATAAGCCCTAGAATAGATCATGCCTGAACTCTCCCTAGAAGCCAAGATGATGAAATTGAGGCTATTGTACTTTGCCATATCTTGAGAAGGCATGACTCATTAGAAAAGGCAATAATGTTCAGAAAGGTAGAAGGTAGTAGAAAGAGAGGAAGTCAACATGCCAGATGACTGGACTCAATCAAGGAGGTTATGGACCTGGACCTGAAAGACCTGGGCATAGTAGTAGAGGGGTATCATCCACAGGGTCACCATGAGTTGAGATCAGTTAGAAGGCTTTTAACAACAAACCACAAATAGATCTTTTAAAGTTCAGTCTAAAACTCAAAGCAGATTCACTATCTCCGCCCTTTCTCCTAAAAATTATGGATTTCTCTGTGGGGGTATTTGGTTTCCATGTCAGGGCTATGATAAATCTAGTCTAGGTTTTATTTGAGCCTGTAGAGGAGTGTTGAATCTATTATGCAGACAGAGTTCAATGCACTCTTGACACAGAAGCTGTCAATGCCACTTGTAAGTGTCCATTAGTAGAAAGCTATATCCCTATCAGTTCTCAAACTCTCTTTTCCCCTAGATCAATTTTTTTAAAAAACATTTCTGCCAAGCTCATTTGCCACTTGTTTTCAAAACATACATTACACACATTCCCCACACAGATGATGGGAATACATTCAAATGTAGCTAAGAACCACAAGGGACTGTTTTGTTAGAAGCAGTAATCAACCCAAACATTACAAGTCTGCTGGAGGCTAAACAAATTGGCCTGTGGCACTACAAGCGTGATTCCACTTTGAAAAACCTTGTCATCACTGCCAAAGCATCCAGGTTATGAGAAAGGGAGCATTGGAATGTAACTGAGCCAAGCCATAGAGAAATCTTGTGGGAGATAAGATGAGAAACTAATTCTTCAGAGTGACTGGTGTTTTCCACCCGCTTCCTGTTTTTGGGGTGGTAGGAAGAGAGACAGATGTTTAACCGCCAGCCATCCCAGATGCTGCATGAATATTCCACTGCCTCTGACTGCCTTTCACATCACAGATTAAGAACATTATAAACACCATTTTGTACAAAAAGAGGCAGAATAGATCTGGTGTAAATGAGCAACACATGTAGGTGGCTCTCCAATGGATTAAGCAAAATGTGGAGCAATTGTGAGGCCTTTAAAAGGATAATTATTTGTCTATTTAATATCATGCCCTTGTGCCAATATGGCTTATATTATAACATTAAAACATAATGCTGTACAGTAATGTTAAAACAATATAGGGTAGAAAAGTGGTTTTAAAAATTACACAGAATGGTTTTACAAGTTTGAGACACTTTAAAATGTGCATAGAACATAAGAAAAGGGCATAGTGCACTTCATTAAAAGACCGTACTGTCACAGCTAGTTAAACACTGAAGGATGTTTAAAGGAAAGGGTCTATCCTTGTTGGAAAAAAAAGATTGCAGGGGGACCCCAATGCAGCTTCCTATGAGAAATAGTTCCACAGTGTGGAACTCTTTCAGTCGCTACAAAATGAATTCAAAGTACAAAAGGACCTTGTATTCAGTTAACACAGCAAGGGAGAGAGTGGAGAGGAGGAGGTAGAACCATCCTCTTCCCTGTAGGCTCAGGCAAAATCAGACTGCTGCAGTTTCTCCTAGCTTGTCTATGCTTGTCTCTTCTTTCTCATTAATAACTTTTGCCATTTTGACCACACTCTGATGTTGCTTAGCCACAGCCAAATGCTGAATAGTTTGGTCTTCAGCCCTCCTGACTTCCGTAAACTTTGACTGCTCTGTGAGTTATAGATATTCACATCTCTTGTCAGTTAGTCTCAATGTTCTTACTGCAGATTTCAAGCTGTGTTGTTTACATTATTCGGGTGTAATTTTATTTAAATGCAGTTAGCTTCTTATTTTTTATTTTTTTTAAAAAATCCTATTAAGGCATTCCGCAGTCTGCACCACTGCCATAAAACTGTCTCTTCCTTACAAATTATGCACTAGTTTTAAGTATTTAGGTCAAACACTCCTTTTAAGACTTGACAAGGAGAGGAGATGAATGTATGCTATAAATATACCAGGAGTCTTGCATTTTAGTTCATCATAACAAGAAGGGGTGGGCGGGAAGCTGTACTATATCTTTTATCTCTTCCGATGCCCCCAGGCGAACCAAATGAAATGCTTACTTTAAAGTGTAAAACAATCTCTTAATGCATGTACTTCCATGTTTCTAGAATCATTATGAGTCACTAAGATCAGGCTTCCCAGTCTGGTGTAGAAAATGGAGCCTCTCTGGCAGTTCAAGGCAAAATAAAAATGAAAATTGAGTTGGAACCAATTAGGACACAATAACTACTCATGTGATTATAGAAAGATGGTTGCTTGCTTGCAATTTCACACATGCAATTTTGCTCCCATTTCAAGCAAATAGGACACTTCCATAATAAGAACAGGGAGGTAGTCATTCCTTCCTGGATACCACTTTTCTTTTAGATTTTAATCTAAACGTATCTGACAAATAGATATAGCAGACAGGTTGCCCAAAGGAGCAAAAGTGTGTAGCATAATCGACAGAGCCAATGTCCACCCTCTCTGGGACCCAACTTATCATAAAATGTTATTAAAGTGGAGAAAAAACAGTTTAGCATTTAGACACTTTGGATGCATCTACATTGCAGAATTAATGCAGTTGGACACAGCTTTAACCACCATGGATTCAATTCTATGGAATTCTTGGACCTGCAGTTTTGTGAAAGATTTAGCCTTCTCTATCAGAGTGCTCTGGTGCCACAACAAACTACAAATCCCAGGATCCCACAGAATGGAGTCATGACAGAGCAGTGTCAAACTGTATTAATTATGCAGTGTGCAGCATCCTTGATATGATTTCTGATCAGCTTAAAGTAGTGCAGGACAATGACTGTGGGATTGTTCAGGGAAAGTTTAGGAAGGATATGATTGTAAAAGAATGAACTGAATGTAATAAGCAGTTCATTTTTAATGAGAAGATTTAAAAATAAAATTTAGGTTTTAATCACTTCCTGGACCAAATTTGTCAGGGGATTTTATTGTTTCCTAGCCATGCACCACCTGAGAACTGGAGAAACACATGTGTACTTTTTTCCTCTTCACATAAACCTGGGACATTATCACATCCACTTTTTTTACCATTTTGGGGATGGAAACAGGAATCTCGGGGGCACGTGTGGAAGGGATTTTATCATACACACAAGCATCCACAAAAAGGTCCTGTTCCGGCACCCATCCCTGTTCAGTGCCAAGGAGCGTTAAATGTTCTGGTTGGAAGACATCCATCTGGCCAAAATGATGCCCGCAGGCACTGACAGGGACAGCTTGGGTACAGGTTGCAGAACGGGACCTTTTTGTGGATGCTTGCATGTGAGGTAAAATCAGTTCACGCGTGCCCCCGAGAGTCCTGTCTCCATCCCCAAAACAGTTTTAAAAAGTTAATGTGATAAAGTCCCAGAGTATGTTGTAGGAAAGTGATAAGATGGCTGGCAGAGGTTTGCTGGGGGGGGGGGGGGGGGGTGTGGTTAGGACAATTCCATCTGATGGTGACTGTATCATATAGTTTTCTTGGCAAGTTTTATTCAGGCAGGTTTGTATTGCCTTTCTCTAAGGAGTTTTTCACACTGGAGGGAAGTGGCCAAATCCTATGCAAAAATGGGGTTTAAATCCAGGAGAATCCTGCAAAAGCGGGATTGTTTTTAGATGACTGTGCACTTAACACAACATTAACCCATGCATAAAGTGGGCAAAATTGACTGCTTTTTACTTTTGAGAAAATCCTAAAAGTAAAAAGGGGCCAATTTTGCCCACTTTCTGCCTGCATTAATGCTCAATGAGCATGATGTTGTCTGAAAACAATCCCACTCTTGCGGGATATTTCTGGGATTTAAATCCACTTTATCCATGGGATTTGGGCACTTTGCCTCCCATGTGATAAAGTCCTAGTACTGAGAGACTGAGACTTGCCCAGGGTCACCCAATAGGCTTCAGTGCCTGAGGAGTGGTGGATTCAAACTGATCTCTCAGAGTCTTAGTCCAGCACTCAGTCTATTACAACACGCTGGTTTCCTGTGCCCTGAACAGAACACTTGATTGTGTTGTTGTTGTTGTTGTTGTTGTTGTTGTGTGATTTCAAGACATTTCCAAATTATGCTGACTCTAAGGTGAACCTACTATAGAGTTTTCTTCAGAAGATTTGTTCAGAGGGGGTTGCCTTTGCCTTCTTCTGAGGTCAAGAGAGTATGACTTGCCCAAGTTCACCCAGTGGGTTTCCATAGCCAACCGGGTATTTGAACCCTGGTCTCTAGAGTTGTCATCCATTGTTGTTGCATAAAGCACAGTTGTATAAAGCACAATTTTATGCATCTGAGTGGTCATTTCACACAACCTGTGGGTGGCTATCCAGATGTAAAGATGGGGTATGTATGGCTATCCAGATACTTTTGATTGCATCTCCTGCAATCCCTCTCCATCTGGATAAATCTGACAGAACTTGTAGCTCAACAGCACCTAAAAGGCCACATTTTCTCCAACCTAGCTCTTAATTTTAGATGTGGAACCAAACTAACCATTTCAGAGCCAATGAGGTTCAATTCCATTCACACTATTATCGTTCACATGATATATATGGAAATAGGGGTTATGCGTTATATATATTTTGAAACTCCACAGCAGCATCCCTTTGAAATGTAAATTAGGCTTTCCCATTTACTTTTAACAGCCATCTCACTGATATCCAACTGATAATCCCTGGTGGATCTTTGATTTGCAGGGTCTAGGGTAGGCATTTTTAAATTAATACTTGCTCAGACCTTTCTCCTAGATAATGAATATTGATTTTGAAGCACAAGGAAGATGCCAGTCTTCTTAGGGTGACTTCGTGTAGGTCAGCTGTCTAGCAGAAAACAGAGAAAAAACAAAGAGCAAGTAATCACTTATTCCCTAAACTCAGTCCTTGTGGATTAGCTCAGAAACTACATCAGTCTCTTGTCAATTTATCAGTTGTGGGGGAAGAGGTGGAGATATAAATTCTAGGCAATTTGCAATGTTCATTTATTTGTATGAATATGTGTAAAAGCTAGAAATCTAGACTGGTTGAAGAACAATGTTTAAAGTCAAAATTCAGAATCATCACTTTCACTTAATGCACATACCCAATACAGTGCAAACATTGCCCTTATAGAAGCCAGGCTTTTAAGCTCTAGCCCAGCAGACAATTTCACATGCTGCTAAACTAGACAAAGCAGAGTACAATTCCTAAAGGAAATGCAAAACTCCATGTTAACTCATCATCTTTATTAGGCCAAATCAAAGGTCATATGATCCTGTGCAAGCTTTTGAACTCTCCAGAATTCTTCTTCAGTCAATCTATAAAACAGAGCAAATAACATTGATTTGTGAGAAACATGGCTACTATTGAAGCCAAGTAGTTTTCTTCCAGTTAATCATAAAAGGGAAAGTGGAAATGAAGCTATACACCAGAAGTGGGTGATAGTTAGGGATCAGTTGACTGCATTGGCCCCATGGAGACCTTAGAGGGCAGCATTCCCTGCTGCAATTACTGCAAAAAAAAGTGACCCCTAATTTCCCCCTCCCCATGACCCCTAGGGGACATTTTCCTATTTAAGCCCTCTCTGGGCCATTTTAGGTTCAGGAGAGGCCATTTTTTGCGATAGGAAGTTGCAATTCCTCTTGGTGGAAAAGTTCTCTCTTGGCCCTAAAATACTTTGCCAAAACTTTCTCCCACAGACCCTAAGGTGGGTTTGGGGGGGGGGGGGGGCAAAAAAAATGAAATATATATATATATATATATATATATGGCACATTTTCCCCATTCTTACTATAGACCTAGCTTGGAAAATTACTTTTCAAAAAATATTTCATTCTGTTACTCATTACATTTTTAAAAGGGGTGTGTGTGTGAGGAAGAGGAAAGGGGGCTGGACATTTTCTGGCACCTTTATGACTACCTAGCTTATGTTCGCTTGAGCTTCTTTAAAAAGTAATCCATTCACATTGTTCATTACAATAATATTAAGGTTACTATAAGTTGTTGTGAGGCAAGGCTCAGTGGAAGAGAAAGGGGAGGCCCAAAGATTTATTTTTTTTTTAAAAAAAATAATTTCAAATGTTCAAATTAAACAAAAATTAAAACAATCCTTTTGAAATTTTCTTTAAAAATCACATCTTACAAAATTTCCACTTTAACCACTTGAAACTATGTACATGTAAATACATTTAGACTTTACCAGTTATATTGTATTTAAAGGTATAAATCTAATTTTGCTAGTTCTTTATGTCACAACTATTGCCATTACTACTACTACTACTACTACTAATAATAATAATAATAGTTTTATTTCTAGCCCGCCCAATCACGAAGAATCCGGGCGGGTTACAACAATAAAATACACAAAGTTACAATAAAATCAAACCCTAAACCTCCCTGCCCCCCATTCCTAGTATTAAAATAGAATTAAACAATAATAGTCTAAAACATTAAAAGCATTAAAAACATTAAAAAACGTTTGAGTACAAAGAAACAAGCAGGGAAAAAATAGGTGCGTAAGGGGGCAGATATCTCTATATCTGGGGAGGTTAGCTAAGTTGGAAAGGCCTGCCAGAAGAGATCTGTCTTGAGTGCTTTCTTAAAAGCTGTCAGAGTGGAAATATGACGGATCTCCTCAGGCAGGTCATTCCATAATTTAGGAGCAGTAGTAGAAAAGGCCCTCTGGGAAACTGATGTTAACCTAGATTTTTTTTTTTTTTTTTTTTGGCTGTAATAAATTTCTTCCAGAGGACCTTAGAGTGTGGGGCGGACAATAGGGAGGAAGGCGTTCCCTCAAGTATTCTGAGCCCAAGCCATGTAGGGCTTTAAAGGTAATCACCAACACCTTGTACTTTGCCTGGAAACTAATAGGCAGCCAGTGTGGGGACTTCAAGACCGGTGTTATGTGGTCATTCCTAGAAGTTCCTAGATTCAGTGATATATGAGGAATATAATTTATGAGTAACATTAAGATTTTAAAAAAAATATTAAGGAGTCTGTATGGTATGGTAGGAAGAGGATGTCAATGGAAGGGTGACGCTATTAGTTACCATACTGGATGACACAAACCCTAGTGACTAATTTCACTTTTCCAGCCTCATTTAATAAAATCCCAAAAGGACCCCAAATATGCTAAACTTGCTAACTATGCCCCCCCCCAAGAGTTTCTTTTTTTATTCCAGTGGGTAAGAAGGCAGAACCAGAAATACCCCAAGGTTGTCTATAAGTGAATAATTTATTTAAAATTCTGAGCAGCAAAATCAATGAATGCCTTTTAGATTTTAAAAGATGAAATATGCTGCATTAGGCACATCAAAGAAAATGGATATTTGAAGGAAGGGGGGAAATGCAGTAATTTCAGAGGGAAAACACAGTTGTAACCAAACACTACAAGGTAAAATGATTATCATATGCAAAGACTATAGCATGCAAAACAGATTAACAGTTTCTTTCCCACTGAAGTTTCTAAATGACTATAGTCTCAAATACTATATTAAAGCTCCAAATGAAATATCTGCAGCATGCAGGACTGTAGTATGCAGAATTACCAGGAGTTGTTCCTCAGCTCCCAACAGTTCCAGGCTAGTTAGATGCAGACTTATCCCCAGAGGTATGCTACCATAGTCTTTGAAAAGGGATAAGAGAAAAAAAAACCCACCAAACTCTTATATATGTCTAGTTCACCACAGAGATCCAAGGATAGGTTTGGATCTGATCTGGAGATCAAAAAAGATCTTTCCCTAGATCTTGGAAAAAGCTAGACATCAGCCTAAGGAAAATGTTGAATATAAAGCGATGAAGCCACATATTCACTTGGGGGGCAGTGGGAATGGGAAAGTGGGAAAGCTTTGTTCTCTTCCCATTTTATGGGTTCCCAAGTCAGCCCTTGGCACATCTGAACACCCCAAAAGTAACACCCGCTACAGGACATGAATGGTCAGTTTGGAGCACAGATTCTGGAAGAATGGAGGATGCAGAAGGGCTGGAAACCTACACAAACTGCAAAACCAGATGCAAATGAGGGGAACAGATTAACTTTTTCTGCAAAGGTTGCATTTTTTTGCACACACACACACACAATATTCATTCTGTTTTGATTCTTCCACAGGCTAGAAGAGAAAAACGGTCATGTTTTCCCCTGCTCTCCCCCATCATCATCAAAGAATCTGTAGCTTTAACCTCAGGTTTGAGATAATTATGACAAAAATTAACTCTTATATTCTCAAAAATTATCAATCCCATTTTTGTTGCTGTTTGTTTTCCCCACAAGACTGCAGGAGAATCCCAGGTACATGAAAACCTGAGAAAACCTAATATGAATGTTTGCAGCTGTGTCTCATTTCTACTTTAGGGCTGCATTCTTTATTATTATATAATATATATTTGTTATATATTTATTATATTACTCTTTATTATTTTTATATTTTATTATTTCTCTGAGTTTAATAGTTTGAACCAGGAAGAGAACATGGAAGCCTATACAGTATACTTATGACTTTTATGTTGGCCAAACAGAGATACTATGCTCCAAGAGATTTTAGCATTTTATTTTGACTTTTTTCCCCCTTTGCCCTATGTCATACCATCCAACTGCCTCAGCTTAGTAGGGACAGTCCCAATTAATCCTCATTATCCCAGTGTTTAAGCTGACTTTAAAATGTCTCTTTCCTCCTCCCACATCTCCCTTTGTCTCATCTTAATTCTGTTGTTGCAAACTGAGTTCAAACTGGTTTAAACTCAATTAATTTATCAGTTTTTTGTCCTTTCCAGTAGGGTCAAGCAAAAACAAACTGCTACAGCTTCTTCTGCTTTGTATATTCTTCTTGATTGATAACTTTTGTGATCTTGCTGCTTGGTCACATTTGCCCTGGGTTTCCTCCGTGAAATGTTGGAGAGAATAAAATATGACTGTCTTCATCTTTTGTACAAAGAATGATGGGTATGCTTCTTCTCTAGACAACTCCTAAGGCAGATAGACCAAGTAGGTTATAGAAGACCTCAGTAGATTCAATCTACTTTATATGTCATAAACAGTTGCAATAAGCAATCTCAGAAAAAGGGATACATACTGCATTCATAATTATAAACTCCATCAAGGGTGAGGAAGAAGTGGGAGCAACATCTGCACATTCTGTGCTCTTATATTGGTCCTACTTTCCTCTCTCTTTCGTCAGTAACAGAATAGAAACCAACCTGTCTAACCAATAGCTAGAGCAGTTAGAAATCAAGGCAGAAGGAGCATTACAAACAGGGCTCCTGTCACAGGGTAATGGAGCATGATGCATCATTGCCTTGATGTGCTGAGCCTGAGAAATTCCAAGTGGTCTGGTAAAACTGCTCAAACTGCCACAGTGAGACAAAGAAAAAGAAAATCTGGTCAGAGAGTATGTTTTTTCTGAAGGTGGCTGATGTTGTTAATTCTTCTTGTTAAGGAATTATGCTGACCTAAGAACATTCTCAAGAGGTTTTGCCATGTTTACACTTAGAGCTACATAACCGCATCATAGAATCATAGAATCATAGAATCATAGAATCATAGAGTTGGAAGAGACCACAAGGGCCATCCAGTCCAACCCCCTGCCATGCAGGAACTCCCAGTCAAAGCATCCCCGACAGATGGCTATCCAGCCTCTGCTTAAAGACCTCCAAGGATGGAGACTCTACCACACTCCGAGGGAGTGTGTTCCACCGTCGAACAGCCCTTACTGTCAGGAAGTTCCTCCTAATGTTGAGGTGGAATCTCTTTTCCTGCAGCTTGCATCCATTGCTCCGCGTTCTGGTCTCTGGAGCAGCAGAAAACAAGCCTGCTCCCTCCTCAATATGACATCCCTTCAAATATTTGAACAGGGCTATCATATCACCTCTTAACCTTCTCTTCTCCAGGCTAAACATCCCCAGCTCTCTAAGTCGTTCCTCATAGGGCATGGTTTCCAGACCCTTCACCATCTTAGTTGCCCTCCTTTGGACCCGCTCCAGTTTCTCCACATCCTTTTTGAATTGTGGTGCCCAGAACTGGACACAGTATTCCAGGTGGGGCCTCACCAAAGCAGAATAGAGAGGCACTATTACTTCCTTTGATCTAGACACTATACTTCTATTGATGCAACCTAAAATAGCATTGGCCTTTTTAGCTGCTGCATCACACTGCTGACTCATGTTCAACTTATGGTCTACTTGGACTCCTAGATCCCTTTCACACATAGTTTCATTCAGCCAGATGTCCCCCATCCTATATCTGTGCATTTCATTTTTCCTCCCTAGGTGCAGAACCTTACATTTCTCCGCATTGAATTTCATTTTGTTAGCGTTGGCCCAGCTTTCTAGTCTATTCAGGTCATTCTGAATTTCAATCCTGTCTTCTGGAGTATTGGCTACTCCTCCTAATTTGGTGTCATCTGCAAATTTGATAAGTATGCCCCCAATTCTGTCATCCAAGTCATTAATAAAGATATTGAATAGCACTGGGCCCAGGACAGAACCCTGTGGGACCCCACTGGTCACTTCTTTCCAGGATGAAAGGGAGCCATTGTTGAGCACCCTTTGAGTTCGGTCAGTCAACCAGTTACAAATCCATGTAATGGTTACCTTGTCTAGCCCACATTTTACGAGCTTGTTTGCAAGAATGTCATGGGGAACCTTGTCAAAGGCCTTACTGAAATCAAGATATACTATATCCACAGCATTCCCTTCATCTACCAAACTGGTAATTTTATCAAAAAAAGAGATCAGATTTGTCTGGCAAGACTTGTTTCTCTGAAACCCATGTTGGCTTTTTGTGATTATGGCATTGGCCTCTAAATGTTCACAGACTCTCTGCTTAATGATCTGCTCTAGAATCTTTCCTGGAATTGATGTCAGACTAACTGGACGATAATTGTTGGGATCCTCTTTTTTCCCCTTTTTGAAGATGGGCACAACGTTTGCCCTCCTCCAGTCTGCTGGGACTTCTCCTGTTCTCCAGGAGTTCTCAAAGATTATTGCCAATGGTTCCGATATTACATTCGCCAGTTCTTTTAATACTCTGGGATGTAGTTCATCTGGTCCTGGAGATTTATATTCATTTAGGTTAACCAGGTATTCCTGTACTATCTCTTTACTTATTCTGTGCTGAGATTCCCCTATTCTGTCTTCTGCTCCATTATCCTTAGGTTGACCACCCTTTGCCTTTTCTGAGAAGACTGAAGCAAAGAAGGTGTTGAGTAATTCTGCCTTTTCTCTGTCCCCTGTTAGCATTTTGCCATCTTCTGCACGCAGTGGCCCTACTGTTTCCTTCTTCTTCCTTTTGCTTCGGACATACCCAAAAAAGCCCTTTTTGTTGTTCTTAACCTCTCTAGCCAGCCTGAGTTCATTCTGTGCTTTAGCTTTTCTGACTTTACCCCTACATGTGCTGGCTATTTGTTTGAATTCCTCTTTCGTGATTTCCCCATTTTTCCATTTCTTATACATGTTCTGTTTAAGGCTTATCTCAGTTGAAAGTTCCTTAGTCATCCATCCTGGCTTCTTGAGACACCTCCCATTTTTCTTCCTCATTGGAACTGTTTGAAATTGCGCCTTCAGTATCTCCTTTTTGAGAAACTCCCATCCGTCTTGAACTCCCTTCTCTTTTAGTTTTCTTGACCATGGGATCTCCCCCAGTATTTCTCTAAGTTTATTGAAATCAGCTCTCCTAAAGTCTAGAATGCGTGTCTGACTATGCCTGGCTTCCCCTTTCCGCTGTATAACAAACTCCAGGAGAACATGGTCGCTTCCCCCTAAGGATCCAACCACTTGCACCCCATTGACTAGGTCATCCCTGTTGGTTAAGATCAGATCTAAAATAGTTGATCCCCTTGTTGTCTCTTCCACCTTTTGGACAATGAAATTGTCTTCCAGGCAAGTGAGGAATTTGCTAGACCTTGAGGATTTGGCTGAGTTTGACTTCCAGCAAATATCCGGATAGTTGAAGTCCCCCATCACTACTACATCTCTCCTTTCTGAGTGTGTGCTCATCTGTTCTAGAAAGGCATCATCCAATTCCTCTGCCTGAGTCGGGGGTCTGTAGTAGACTCCCACAGTAACATCCCTGTTGTTTCCCTCTCCTTTAATGTTTATCCAGATGCTCTCCACCTGGCTTCCAGTATTGACTTCCTGGATCTCTTCACTGGTGTAAATATCCCTGACATATAATGCTATTCCTCCTCCTTTCCTGTTTGGCCTGTTTCTCTTAAAAAGGTTATATCCCTCTATTTCTACATTCCAGTCATGAGACTCATCCCACCAGGTTTCAGTGATGCCTATTATATCATATTTGCTCTGTTGTGCTAGGAGTTCGAGTTCATCCTGTTTATTTCCCATACTCTGTGCATTAGTGTAGAGACATCTAAGAACATGTGTTCCCTTTACTTGCTGCCTGTGCAAATTTTTTTGCTTCCCACTGTTGGGTCCTTGCACTGTTTGCCTTGTTCCCTCTATGTCAGTTTGATTATTTTCTCCAGCCCTTTTGCCTTCCAAAATAATGTCTCCCTCCCCCATATAACTCAGTTTAAAGCCCTCCTGATCAGATTTTTGAGACTTTTGGCAAAAATGTTTTTGCCAACTGGTGTGAGATGCAGCCCATCCCTTGCCAGAAGTCCCTCCTCATGGAACCGCAGCCCATGATCCAAGAATCCAAACTGTTCTTGGCGGCACCATCTACGGAGCCAGTTATTCACCTCTGCTATTTTCTTCTCCCTTCCTGGACCATGCCTTTCTACTGGGAGAAGAGATGATATGACAACCTGTGCATCCATCTCTTTCAGCTTCCTTCCTAGAGCCTCATAATCCCTTATGATATTCTGAAGGCTGTGCCTTGCAGTATCATTGGTTCCCACATGAACCAGAAGAAAGGGGTGTTGATCAGTAGGCTTGACAAGTCTTGTCAGCCTCTCAGTTACATGATGGATCTTTGCCCCAGGGAGACAACACACCTCCCGAGACATCTTGTCAGGCCCACAAACCACTGCTTCTGTACCCCTCAGCAAGGAGTCCCCCACAACCACCACACGCCTCCTCCGAGGCTTAGCAGCGGCTGTTCCCTTTCGTGGTACTCTCAGTCTCCCCTGCTCTGTCCCTGATGTCTGTCCCTGCTGCTTTTCCTCATCATCTCTGATAACAGAGAGAGATTCAAAGTGATTCTGTAGCTGCAAGCTCACAGAACGAACCGTGGTTTCCCTACTTCTGCGTGTAACTTTCCTCCAACCATCTCCTTCTTTTGTGTGTGAAGTGACCTCTTCTTCCTCAGCAACTTTCTCTGTGTGTTTCCTGTCCAGGACCATCTGGTCCTTTCTGTTCAAGAGAACCTCATGATGTTTGTGCTCCCTAAGGGAAATCAATACCTTTGTTCCTGGTTTATGAGACATTCATTGGGTTTGTGATACCATCCATTTTGCTATTTTTAAGGGGCAAGTTAATTTCTTCACCTTCAGGTTTTTCTCTTGAGATTTGTGACTCAAGTGCAAGACTCTCTTTCACTCTTTCTTCCATCTATAAAGAAGAACAAGTGTCTGTCTTGATCACAGCTCCAAAACTGGAAAACCTAGATGCATGAATCATGGCATAGATTATAAGTAGAAGATGAGGTGTACATATCAGTCTTTTTTATTTTAAAAATGGAGATTAACCTTTGCACACTATGCATGTTGAAGCATGATTGCTTTCTAAGAATGTCTAGATGAAGGGGCTCAGCATCCTCCTTGTGGAGAGCAAGGCATTTCTAATCATGCAAGAAAGCTCATGTGTGTTCCCCCATATAAACTTCATCTGGAATCCTGTTGGTGACATGCACACGTAACCCTTCACTCATATATGTACATCTGTATTTTGAGGGGACACTGTCAAGGAAGTACAACATAAACTGCACAGTTTCTAAAATAATTGTGTAGGAGTTTGAGAAACTGTACAGGAGTTTAAGAAACTGCCCATCTTTGCTGTAAAAACATACACTTGTAGTCGTATCATGCACTGTTTTTGCTGGCTTGAATGTTGTGCAACTGAAACATTACAGAGCAGGAAAAGAAACTCAGTCTAATTATAACATTTTCAGATTTGAATGTAGTACAATTCAAATTCTATGTGGCGGGGGGGCCGCAGGATAGATGAAGCTGCAGCCTTTGCTTGATGGTGATTTTACATGGCAGAAAAATAAACTTAGGTTGACTGAAGCTGCATCCTTTGTCAGTTGGAATGTTGCACAATTTCCTTTCCATGACAAAAACTGCACAATTTCCAGAAAATTACACATTTTGTGTGTGTAAACTGTGCAACCTTTATAGAAAAACTGCATAGTTTCCTGTCATTGTGTGGTGAAATACCAAGTATCTTGAAGCTACAGGATGAAAAACTGTTTCATTATTCTCAACATCTATCAGGAATGGAAAATAATGAGATTTACCATTCCCAGATTAAGCTGCATTGAACAGAGTTCAATATACATGAGATTGCACTGCCCAGCTCAGATAACCATAAATAAAATAGCTATTGAAGAGACTTGTTTCATTGTAGGTGAAACAAGACAAAAGCTCATGCCCATTGCAAATGTTGTGTAAATGGACAATTATTAATGCATCAAGGTTAGGAAATTAGGACACCCTTTTTGGGTCATTCTTTCTTGACCTGTTCTCTTTTCTAACACAGACAGGTACAAAACAATAGAATAATTGCTCAGATAAAGGTGTTTTGGAGCTTTTATAAAAGCAGGGAATGGAGTATTAGCATAACACTTAACCGGGAAAATGGATGTCTGATCCACTTCCCCCCCCCCTATTTTTTTTAAAAAATAAATCCAGGTGCAGAAAAACCACAGCAATTAATATTAACCTGAATGTGATTATTTGGCTCTTCAGCATTTCATTGGATTACGTTGACTTTATAATTTGATTGCTGTGCAGATGTGAGCTCTGCTGATTGCATTAAAATATGCAACAGGAAATTGTGATAGTTGGAGAAGAAGGTAGACAAATTCAGCTTATCCGTAGAGTAACTTTGTCTTTCCTGCTCATTTATTTCCTTTAGGAGAGGGCAAGGTAGAAGGTCAGGGTTATCATGTCATAATTCTAATCAATAGGAAGGTGGCTTTTAATTAGTTGGCAACATTTTGCAAGAAATTTGACTTAAGAATATAGCAGTTTAGGGATTGGAAATTGTTCAGGAATCTGCTAACAATCAGGGACATTTCAAGAAATCCTCTTTTTTATGTGTCCATTGATCTCCAACCTGCTGTGCAAATTATTGGTGGTTTGGTTTAAAAAAAATGGGTTTACTACATCATGTTCACATAGTGCAAACCTACAGTTAAATAACTATATGGTAAACATCCATGGGTAGCTGTGTTGGCCATATAGCCAACCCAATCAAAAATCCAACTAATAGTGATATTTTTATTGGCCAACCAAACTGCACAATATACATTTTATATTGTGCATTTTTTGTTGGCTAATAATGGTATCATTGTTTGGTGGATTTTTGATTGGATATGGTGGTTGCATTGCTCCACCCTTCATTACAGTGTCTGGCAGAGTAGTGACACTGTGCAACTGTGTTGTGTCTGCTTATTATCACACTGTAAAATGGGGGATGCATAGAGGCTGTTTCTGCAATCCTAATGAAGAAAATAGTGCACCAAAGCCATTGATAAATAAAGAAACTTATTGGTTAGGCCCAACTAGAGAAGACTCAACTGTTGAATGCCAGTAAATTTGAATGATCCTAGTTGGCTTTTCTCTAGTTGGTAACAATAATAATAATAATAATAATAATAATAATAATAATAATTTCTAAACCACCCCTCTGAGCGAGCAATCGGGGCATGGTACAACATGTTAAAAACATATACAGTTAAAATCTTCCAAACTATACAAGACATACCCACCTCCCTTCCCTTAAAACCAGATTAAACTGATCATAGTTAAAACAATTCAAATTTAAAAAACATAACCTTTCAAGGTCCAGTGTAGGCGGCCAGATGGGGGGAAGGGGGGGGTGAGGAGCCATCAGGCGGTGGGAGAACTAGCCACTATCCGGGAAAGCCTGCCAGAAGAGACGCGTCTTGGCCGCTTTTTTAAAGCCTTCCAAGTTTGTAATAAGACGCATCTCATCCAGCAGGTCATTCCACAGCCTGGGAGCAACAGCAGAAAAGGCCCTCTTGGAGGTCTGCGACAGCCTAGTTTTTATAGGCTGAAGCAGGTTCCTCCCAGAGGACCTTAAATCCCTTAAGAACAGGATTTAGGCTTAAGGGAAATAGTTAAACTTGTGGAATCTTGCTGGCGCCACCATGAATTCTCTACATCCAGTCTGTATGTGTGTGTGTGTGTTGTGTCCCTTCAAGTCATTTCTGACCCATGGCAACCCTAAGATGAACCTTGCATGGGGTTTTCTTGGAAAGGATTCTTCAGAGGAGGTTTGCCGTTGTCTTACCCTGAGGCTGAGAGCATGCAACTTGCCCAAATTCACTGAGTGGGCATCATGGCTGAGCTAGCAACTGAACCCAGATTTCCAGAGAAATAGCCCAACACTCAAACCACTACTCCCAACTGGCTGTTACATCTATTGTACAATGATCAAAAAATTGCCAAAGGACACCAAAAGGATTATGCCTAAGTGTCTATATCCAAGAAACTATGTCCAGCATAATATGGCCAAAATGTGAAAGTTGCTGTTGAATTAAACAAATTACTTGTAATTAATCATTATTCCCATCCCATTATTTCTTTCCATCCACTTTGATGCGTTTGAGGCCCCCAAGCATGACAGAAATCTGAAATGGCACCAAATCCAATGGAAAGATCCAAAATTAGTTGGAATTTACATCATGAGTGAATGAAAATCATTCTTTTGATCATGACTAATATTTCTAAACCTTTCTCAGCCAAAACAAAACAAAAACAAAGTAGGCATCAGGAAATAATGAATGTAATGAAATTCCAGCCAAACCCAAAGTGGGAGGAATCACTGAAGTTCTAGATGTAAACATGTATTTTGTGCCATTTCATAACTCTTTAAAACCTTGTTAATCAGATATGTACAGACAGTTTCTAATTGTTTCTACAGCAGTAGGATTTGGGTTACATATGCAAAAAAAAAAAAAAAATCACATCTGCAATTGATAGAAATATTTATCAGGGTGTTCACTAAACTGAAAAACCAGTGAAGCAAGTAATAACATTTAAAACAAATAGTAACACACAAATGAAAATGAAGCAGCTGAATAATTACACAATATGCAGAAGAAATGATCTCAACACTCCAGCTCTGTTTCATATCAATAATACTGAAATGTGAAAGTAAATAGATGATGACATGGAGTTGTTGTTGTTGTTACTATTATTATTATTTCAACAGTTAAATATCATTGTACAAGGACACTAGAATAACATAAGAGCAACAATAATATCCAATCAAAATATGACTGTAAAATGATATTAGGCAATTGAATCTTTTTCATTGTTCCTTAATGAAGAACAATTGGCTACTGAAAAGTGATTTGCTTTTTCCACTGTTAACAATCCAAGAAATTATAAAGCTAGGCAAGAGTCCAGCTGCTAATTTCATTGTTTCAATTTGTTCAATAACAAGAAATAATATGCCCTTGTGTTAGAGTACTGGCTATCTGAAAAAATATTAAGTATTTGAACACAGAATACAAACGAGATTTTAGCAACACAACGTCAATGCCTTCAGAATGCTATGTGCACATTAATGTAGCTCTTCATAAGCTATCTGATGGGATGGACCTGCAGGGTTTTCCCCTCCCTCTATGTGCCAGGGATCATCACCATATTTGTGCCCATTGACTACAACTGTTTCTTTTTTTCCTGAACACTCACTATGAACTTGCAGCTAATGGCTTGCAAACCACTAGTCCACCACTAGTCTGCTGATCACCACTTTTGAGTTAGAGATGAGAATATTTGACTATTTCATCCTTGGAGGGGAAATGAATATTTTGTAGAGTTTTCTCTCCAATGTGGAAAAAACAACAATTTTTTATCCCATTTGCAGTGAATATTCACAGTGTTCCTGGAAATTATTCTGCACAGAGATATGCATGGCTCAAGTTCTATATCACTTTCTTAGTTGTGCATGCATAACTAAGTAGCGCCTCTTGGCCCGATTGTCCAAGACCTACTTTACTAGGTAGTTGCCAGATTGTGTGAAGGAGGTCCATTCAGCTGGCAACTTGGGCACAAGGAAAATGAAGTTTCCATCTTTCTCCCACCAGTCAGTGAGGCAGCAATGAGGATTTGCAAAGGGGATTCTGCTTCTGATTGTTGCAGCCTCACTGGCCTCACTGGAGGATGGTGGAAACATGTTCCTCCTGTACCCAGATGTCTTCACCTGATCTTTGGCTGTCTGATAAGTAGGTTTGGGACAGCATTCAGACACATATCAGTAATAGTCATGAATATGGTCAGTTATGGACCTGTAACTTTAGATTACATACCCATAATTGCAATAATGATTTCTCACCCATGCTTTGTTTTGTTTTCCTATAAAAAGGTTGTTTTCAGATATCCACATATTTGGGGCAGGCAAGGTTGCTGTTTTCTGATTCTTGTAGAGGAATATTGTGCAAAAAATCCAATGATAATAATAATAATAATAATAATAATAATGGAACAAGACAATATATAAGTGACATGATGTTCTTGAACACATTTTTGGGTTTTGTTTTTGTTTTTTGCAAAAGAAACAGCAACCTTCCATTCAGAAGCAGCTATTTTTGTCTAAGACTGATATTTTTGTGTAAGATTGCTATTTTCTACACAAGGAAAGCCTCCAGCAGTCTTGAGCTCATACAGATGTGCATACACACATGTACACATACAAACATCTGGCTACACAGATACCCTAGTGTATTTCAGAAGAACTTGTTGAAAAACTTTGGGACATGCAAATACTAGGTGAAAACTGCCCCAAATTCTTGCCCCTGTGCTATTCTTCCTAATCAGGTTTCTGTAGTGTCAAAAAACCAATTTCCAACCAGGAAATGAATAGGAAAGAATATTCTTTCCATCCCTACTTTGAGTAGCAATGTTCTAATGTACACATGGGAATTTTGAATGTAGAGGATGCCCTTACACATGCACCAAACCCTGACAGATTTTTTAAAAAATAAAATGAAATACAGGTAATAAAATAACAGAAATCAAAATTCATACCTGAAAGATTTTGGGGTCATTGGTGGTAGACTTGTAGGGGTTTCAGAGGGAGATTTAGGGACCATAGATGGCACCCCCCCCCCCAACAAAAGATATTGATTCATTTGTAGTCCCGATTTCTGGATTTCATTACATCATCAGTTTGTTTCCTCTTCCACTGACATATTGGTTGAAAATGTGGCCCATATTCTCTCATTCCCCCATCCTCCACAAGTACTTCTCCCATTCTCCCACAGGTTTCCAGATGAAGTATCTTCTGTAATACATTTCTAGCCCTGGTTGCTTTGCTTTCCCTTTTTAAAACATGTTCAATAAAACATCAGAGAGGATGGGAAAGGGAGAGACTGCTTAGACACTGAGAATCTTTATCTCTGAGACAGCAGTAGCCAATGTTTAAAAGGGATAAGGCATTTAGGTTAGATACTGGGAATCTAAGTTTAATTTAAGTGAGAATACTTGAAATGAACTTCCAGAGATAATTAGGAAAGCAGGGTCTACATAAGCCCCAGGATAAGTAGGATTTAAAGATACTGAACTTGGAGCAATGGCTATAATACATTGACTGCAGTTTGCTGGCAGAGTAATTGTAGAGTTATGGTTTGCTTATAATCTCTTAAAAGTAGTTTCTAGCTTGTAAAGGAGCATCTGGAAATGTGTATGTGTGTGTGTTTGTAAAGTATATTCACATATTCACTGCTAAAGAAACATACTGTCTACATATTCTATGCATAACATATATGTTGAAACCATTGCAGAGCTAGGGATCGTGTGACCCTCCAAGTGATGTTGGACTGCATTTCCCATCACGCCTCATCATTGGAACAGCATTATTAGCTTAGTCTGGTGTGTGGTGAAACCCTGAAAGATGGGTTGTTCTTACTAGTTGCCTTCAAAAAAAAGCGGGGGGGGGGGGAATAGCTTGAGATGAGTTGCAAAGTCAAGCTCTGTTTATTGCATTATTTTCTATGGACTTATAGCTGCAATCAGATGCCAAAAGTTTGTGTTTCTCCAGCCCTCCTTTACAGACTGGTGCACAGGTCAAAAAGGTTTTGGGTCCAAACCAATACTCACTTCTCCGCTGCTATACATTTTGTTTGTGTATGAACCTTCAAATTGTCTGTACACTTATTGCAACCCCAGGAATTTCATAGAGTTTTCTTAGGCAAGGAATACTCAGAGGTGGTTTTGCCAGTCCTTTGTTCTGAAACATAGCATACAGCACCTGGTATTTGTTGGTGGTCTCTCATCCAAGTGTTAATCAGTGCTGACTCTTCTTAGATTCAAAGATCAGACAAAATCTGATGCTATTAGGGTATCTGGGCATTAGCCCTTGTTATATATTGTTTAAAGGTTTGGTCACTTATGCAGAGATATTGGGCTCTTTCACACAGAGGAGGCAAGCATCATTAAGATATGATAGAAATGTGGTAATACCATGATCTGGGGGAAGATTATCACACCCCCGTGCACTTCTCCCGTTCACGTCCCATGCGTAAACTGTAATGGATGCATTATTGGGTAATAACGGGAGCTTCCGTTATTAACTAATGATATGTCCATTACAGTTTACGCATGGAACGTGAATGGGAGAAGCGTGTGGGGGTGTCATAATCTCCCCCCCCCCCCGATCACACTATTACCACAATTCAATCATGTCTTAATGATGCTTGCCTCCCATGTGAAAGAATCCATTGTTTGGTTTCTCATTCTGACTTAATTTGATCTCAGTTTGATTTCTCACTTGTGACTGAATCTGCAAAAATGACACTACTGAACAGCATACATCGGTCAGTAACATCAGTGACATCAATTCACACACACTTGGGAATCTCCTCTTGATACAAGAGCCATAAAGGAGGGATCAAGCATGTGTGCACACTCATCCTTTTGTATTTGTTGAATAGATTGCTGTGACAGCTGTACGTACAAACAGATACAGAAATGCACAATCCTGAGGATGAAAGAAAGCCACGGTAACAAAATGACAATATGGTGACTAATTACACTTTTCCATTTTGCCCTAATAAATTGTGAAGGGCATTTATTTAACAAGCTCCGTCTGAAGCTTTTGTACATGATTGCAAATGACACGTGTGACGTCCAGCAGGCCTTTCTTTTGCATAATGGTCACAGATTATACTTAGGAGCAGTAACATGGAGGCAAAGTGACAGCTTCAGTCACTTAATGAGAAGTTTATTAAGAGACCAGGGCTGATTATCAGCTGCAAATTAACCATAATGTGTGTAATCAGCAGAGATGTCACACTGGAGGAAGAAAGATGATAAACAGCCTGAAATGCTCATTTCTCCGTTAATCAAAAAGAACCTACTGCTCATTTAAAGAACCTGTTTGCAACAATCCATGGATGGATGGATGGGCAAACAGAGAGAGAGAAACAGATAGACATGTAATGGGAATGTGTTTTTAAAAGACAACACCTACATATTGCACATAATTTGGGAGAGTAGGATGTCACATTTTTATACCATTACAACGCCTCAAATCTCCTGCTGAAGTTTAGCAACTATAACCTGAGAACCTCGGAAAAAGAGCCCAAGCAAATTTCATTCAGGAGCATAGACTGGAGAAAACCAAAGATGTTGTGGAATAGTTTGGATGGTTCTTCAGAGGTCCACCTTGGTCCTGTTTGTGGACCTATTGTGATAGCATGTCTATATAAGATGGTCATGTTATCAGAATAGGTCCCCAAACAGAGCCAGGCTGGACCTCTGAAGAATCATTCAAACCATTCCACAATATCTTTGGTTTTTTCCAAAGTCAAAAATTGTGTTGGAAAACATACTTGAGGATTTTAAAAGAAAAAGGGATCCACTATTTAGCACATTTTGTTGTGTCTAATCAATTTCGCTAAACTTGAACCAGGGATGTCTCATAAAATCTTCTATTCTTAAATGGGGAAAGCCTGTTTGATTCACTGTGTGCTGCACAGTGAAGCACAGCAGACCATTGGACATTCCTTCAGAATTGAAAGCTGTGTAAAGTCAGTGTTTGATTATTTCTTGCCAGATGTTTTTGGAGGGCAACATGAAAAATAAATTTTTAATCTGCAAAGCAATTTGGCCATGTATAATTCATTTCTTTCTATCCCCATGTCCCCTCCCCCCACTTCTACACAAATCTACATCTGCTTGATTTAATCACCTTACAATGTCAGAGCATTTAGCAATGAGCACAAGACCTGGCAAATGTGTGCTTCAAATGTGGAACACAGTAGCAATACGAATGTGAAAGACTTGTGTTGAACATTAATGAATTGCATATCACCTCTCTTTGGCTCAACAGTGCCAGCATCTTGAGATGTGACATATTTCCTCAAGCATCATATGGTATTAGTAACACTTGAACTTAAATTCTATGGTAATAAAAACCACTGTCCTGTAAGTTTTAGGACATATAGTTAGAATATTTAAACACCCAAAGATGTGGTATGCAAAAAGAGGGATGCAAAATGGATCAATTCCTGCCATCCCTTTTTCTTTGTTGTAGGCAAGAATGGGGTGCAGAACTACACACTTATCTGGAAGCAAGTCTCACTGAGCTTAGTGGGACTTACTTCTGAGCAGATTTTGCTGCAAAAAGAAAAATGGCAAAGCCAGTGGATGCACTAAGGGTTGAAAGACATTTCATTCAATTCAACAGTGTCAACAAAAGGAGCATTTTTCACACCTCCTGAGACTTGTTATGAGACAGTGCACAACTCAGCTTAAGCATGCTCACATTTTCAGAGCTTATATGGTGTTTCTGAGATATAAAGTACACCCCAAACCCTACATATTTTAACATGTGAATGGCTGGAATGTGCATAAGTTTAAAAATACAGATAGGCATGCATTGATCAATAGGGAAGAGGGGTATAAATTAGATTGTTGTGTGTCTTGAAGTCATTTCTACCTCTTGGTGACCCTAAGGTGAATCTATCACAGAGTTTTCTTGTCAAGAATTGTTTGGATGGTATTTGCCTTTGCTTCCTTCTGAGGCTGATAGATTGTGACTTGTCCAAGTTCACCCAGTGGATTTCCATGGCCTGGTCCCCAGAGTTGTAGTCTAAAAATTCACCATGCTAGCTTATAACAGGTAAATTAGATACATTGGGGAAGTTGGGGGAAATGCATTAAAATTGCACAGAATCAGCGTGGTAGGAAAATCTTGCAACCTAGTAGAAAAAAATAATAAAAAGAAAATGAAGGTGGGAGTCAGAGAAAGTATATAGAAACAGATATTTTCACATCTTTAGGAAATACAAGCCCAGCTACTGAAAATTCAGTTTTGAAATTTCTTCAACTTGATGTTGCATTCACTTGCCCAAAATGGGTTTGCCCTTTCAGTGATTTAATGCCTTTATAATAGAGTGAAGATCTCACATATGGGTCTTAGGCTAGAGACAGGCAATAGCTTTCTAGAGAGATAGAAACAATGTATAGAACTACAAGAAGTATGTTTTTAAAGAGAAAAATTAAAAACAATCAGTAATTAAAGTGCCTCCTCCAGTGCCAGGGAAGAAACTGACACTGAAGCACATAAGAGGGGCTGTTTATCAAAACAGGAAACAATAAAATTTCCCCTGGAGGAACCATTGCTTTCATGCCCATATCAACAGAAAACCAAGCATCATATAAAGGAAAAGCTCCTGCTCTGAAGAAAATATCATTAAAGCATCTTTCCACCATTTTGGAGAAGAAACTGACAGCAATGCTGTCGGCACTGGCCAGAATACTCCAGGAGCAGCTGGACAGCCTCAGTTTAGTCATCTTGGCTCCCAGATTCAGGGAGGCCTGTTCTGTTGTTCAGGCTTGATCTATTCTAGAACCCTCTTGGCTGTCAATGGTATCCTTAGCACTCTCTTCCAGCATCACATTTCAGATTGGTTAATTTTTTTTCCTGTCCTCTTTCTTCACTGCCCAGCTCTCACATCCATACATGGTGATGAAGAATACAATAGCTTGGACAATCTTCACTTTAGTGTTCACAGTTATCTTTTTACATTTTGTAATCTTGACCTGTTGTTTCATCACTGCCCTTCCCATTCCTAGCCTTCTTCTGGTTTCTTAGCTGCACTCTTGGCTCTGATCAATATATGAACCAAGGTATATGAACTCTTTGACTATTTCAATTTTCTAATTGTCTAGGATAAATTCTTGTAGATCATCCATGGCCATTATTATTATTTGTTTGTTTTAAATTGCCCTAAGTTGATTTTTATTTATTTATTTATTTAGGACTCTATGATTTGCATCCAACTGAGAAGCAGAGGCAAAAGAATACTACAATCAAGTCTTGCAGTGGCACATTAATGGATGCTTGGAACTTTAGGGACAGTGCATATGTGTCAAATTTAATATATAATTTGTTGTATTGCTATAAAATAAACTTATTGGGACTTAAATTGTGATTGTATTTGTAGTATTCACTGATAGTTGGTCCCATAGAACCCAGAAAGAGGTCAATTTGCATATAAATGTATGATACTCCAGTGGTCTCAGGCCTATCTTTAATAAAACCCATCTATTCTCAGGTCAGCTGAACCCTAAACAAAGTCACTGGGGATGCAACAAGAAGCCCCGGTGGTTCAGGGGTTAAATGCTAGTACTGCAGCCACAAGGTTGTGAGTTCAGTTCCAGGGGGTCCAAGGTCCACTCAGCCTTCCATTCTTCTGTAGATTGGTAAAATGAGTACCCAGCTTGTTGGGGGCAATTGGCTTACAGATTGTAAACCACATAGGGAGTGTTAGTTCACTGATAAGTGGTAAAGCAATGCAATTGCTATTGCTGTTGGGTTATGGTACAACCAGCAAAACCAAGAAACTCTCTTCCTTGATACATGACAGTAGCTTGTCCACACATATATTGGTAGGAAACTTGCCCTCCCTTTCAGAAGAGCCATCTTTGTCCTACAGTACTCGGTGACCTTAATGAGATGTCAGAGGGTTAATAAGAAAATCAATTTAACTTTTTTTTTAAGTGCAAGAAGTAATTAGTCTAAGGGAAATCTGTATCATAATTGAGAATGAGTAATGAGCATGTGGAATGTGAAGCAAGAGAGAGAGAGAGAGAGAGAGAGAGAGTTTGGTAACGGAGACAAGAAATTCAAAATAACAGGAAGGAATAATGTAGTTTGTCACCTATGGCATAGACCTATTGCCTGCTGAGATTAAACTGGCCAGCTTAAGTTGGCAAACAATCACTTCCATGGTATATGGGGGAATTTAATATCAGAAGTGTATCTTCAGCTGGCAGGAAAAATGGCTTTTTTTCCCGGGGGGAGGGGGATAATAATAGACGGACTGCTGATAAGATCAGGGTGCCTAGATTAATGAAACGGAAATATATTAAATGATTAAAGACCAATTGTGTCAGCAATTTATATTAAAACTCTCAAAGTCATTAGTCCTTTACAATCAGAATAGTATCACTTCCCCTATTATCTCCTGTGGAACAGCTACAGTATTTACTCTGCTTAAAGAATTGTGCCAAGGATAGCTTCTCTGCTACCTAGAAAACCAAGATAGTCCATTAGTAAGATATATGGCAGTGACTGAACCCTAGAAGCCATCTTACAGTCCACCCCACTCCATACTATGAAAGCTAATGCTACATTCTCTTTCACTCAGTCTCAAAAGTGGTACAAGATCCATTTGCATACTGATATTTCATAGCTAACAGAATTATGTCTCGGAATTCTACTCCCAGAGATTCAAATTTCACATCGGTGAAGAAGCCATGACACATACTGTTGGGAAAGGCCTCTCGAAGAAATTGTGTTTGTGTGTGTATGTGCTTACAGGTCAACTGTTTACTTATGGTGACCCTATGGATTTCCTAGGGGTTTCGTTAGCAAGGAATACACAGGGGTGGTTTGGCCAGTTCCTTCCTCTGAAATACAGCATCTAGTATTCATTGTTGTTGTTGGGTGCCTTCAAGTTGTTTCTGATGTATGGTGACTCTAAGGCAAACCTATAATAGGGTTTTTGTAGCAAAATTTGTTCAGAGGAGGCTTGCCATTGCCTTCCCCTGAGGCTGAGAGCATGCAACTTGCCCAAGATCACCAGTGGGTTTCATTGCTGAGATGAGAATCGAACCCTAGTCTCCCGAGTTGTAGTTCCACACTCAACAGCATTACATCACAATGGCAGTTATTACAGTGCTGTTAATGAAAGTAAGATAGGTGAGCTTCCTTCTCCACATGGGCAAAACAATAGGTATTCATTAACAGAGTAAATAACAGAAAATTAGAGTTAGAAGACTAAGACAGGAATTCTAGGTGAACAACCAATTAAAATCCCCCCAAAATTTCACATAACTGAACAGGACATTTTAAAGCTAAAAATAGCTTTCTCAGAAGAGATTTTTCATATTCTAATGGGGCATTGAACTGGGAGTCTCATGCTATCAGAGAGCATGTTGATACTTCACAACTGGTACTTGTACCTTACGCTTTGCCCTTCTTTTTCTCTGTGTTCTTCACCTTTACTTTTTAAAGCATCTTCTGGTATGCAAAACTCTACTCTCTTCTCTCTTAAAGGTCTCCCTCGCTATTCCCTCCAAGGCATCACTTCTTTGTTCAAGGATTCCTTCATAGCTGACATCTCTGTTCCTTCTGCTTTCACTGTCCACCCTTTTGCTCTCATTCTTCTCAGCCCTTTGGCTCTGTCTGTCAGCAGATCTCAAACCTTTTAGTCCTTGACAATATAATCAGCCTCATTAAAAGTCCTCATAATACCTTCTCCTCCTGATTAAGACTTAATTCCTGCACTTTCTTTCCAACTTCTACTCTGCTCCTCTCCAACTTGTCCAGCCGCTTTTCTGAGATCTGTGCACTGTGACAGAGCCACATGTGCTCAAACAAAAAACAAACAGCTTCATTTATATACTGCTTCATACCACCTAAGGAACGTCTAAGCGGTTTACAACTGTAAGCTACTTGCCCCCAACAATCTGGGTACTCATTTTAGCAACCTCGGAAGGATGCAAGCCTGAGTCGAGCTTGAGTCCTTTTGCTGGTCTTGAACTCGCAACCTTATGGTTTTGAGTAAGTGGCTGCAGTACAGGCATGTAACCACTGCACCACCACTGCTCCAGTATTTGACAGATGAAAAGTGGGACATATGTGGCCAAGCAGCATCAGATTGTGGTCAAGAGAGGGTGACCAGATGTCCTCCTTTTCCAGGACATCCAACATTTCAACCTTCTGTTTGGCAGGAATTTCAAAAGGTTCTCCATTTTAAGAAAGAAGCACGAATTTGACTTTGGCAAAGAAGGCTAAATAACTTTAAAACTACAAATCCCAGTATTCCATAGGAGGGAATTATAACATTTAAAGTGGTGCCAAACTGCATTACTTGTACAGTGTAGATGCATCCTCTGGATATTATCCTGTCCCTGTCCTGTCCTTCCCGTGTGATTGCAAGAAGGAATTTCAGACAATGTTGCACTGATGACAATGTTGCAATGTGAAAGTGATTGTGTGAAAGCTTTCATATGACATTGTGCTGATCCTGTCATTGTCCCATCATTGTCCCATCATTGTCCTGTCATTGTAGTGGCATTGCCCAGCACAGAAGTTTATGTTAATGCAATGCCACTCCAATGACAGGATAATGAAAGGATCAGTGCAATGTTATGAAAGGCTTTTGTGTGATTGCTGTCATGGATGCGATAAGGATGGGTGAGCAATCCCATTCCTATTCCGTTTGTGTGTGTTAGTCTCCTCTGTTTTCCCAAAGAGTAAAATAAAAGTTATAAAATGCCAGGATTCTATAGAAGGGAACTACACTCAAAGTGGTGCCAAACTGCATCTACAGTGTCCATGCACATAGGGGATGGGATGTCATTGTCCTGTCCCTGTCCTGTCCTTCCGGTGTGATCGGGAAGACTTTCAGATGACGTTGCACATAGCTAGACATTATCCCATCAAGAAAACATGAATGACAGAAATCACACAAACGACTTTCATATTGTACAATTTGTAATTACACCATCTAATTTTACATGGGAAGGATCCTTAAATACTATTGCTCAGGTGTCCCGAAGAGAGAGAGAGAGAGAGAGAGAGAGAGAGAGAGAGAGAGAGAGAATGAATGGGACTGCATCCACACTACAAAATTTAACTGGCCTGGCTGAATGCTATGGAATTCTGAATTCCATAGCATTCAGCCAGGTTAGATAAAGCAGTGTCAAAACCAGATTATTTCTGCAGTGTGGATGAAGCCTAGGTGTTTCCACTATCCCCTTGTGGCCCTTCTTTGCTGTGTGCTAATGTTGTTGAAGAACACATGGTTTGTCAAGGTTAGTTGAGAGATATACTAAAATGAACTTTGCCAGAGCTGCTTTGCATCTGGAGTCGGAAAAAGTAATGCCTCGCTTCTGACACACTGCTTCTAGATGCTTGCTTGTTTATCCGTTTGTTTGTTTTGAAAGCACTTCAGGGAAAGTGGGGTAGTTAGAGGAGAAAATGGTGAGCAACACTTGTCAGAAGAAGACAGGTTCTGTAGTTCCCATCAAAGGCAAATGCAGAAATTTAACACAAATGCTACCCTGACACATAACGAAGGCTTGATAATCCTTTTTGAAACAACATACCTGCTAGTGGCAATTAATCAGGTTATTTTAAAGTATGTATTCTTCCATACAAACCTGCCTGTGTTTTCAGATTTTTGGGGGGAAGATTTTCTGTCCAGCCTTCCTCACTGTATACATGGTGGAACATGGGAGAAGGCCTTTTGTTGTTGTTGTTGTTGCTGCATCTGCATTTCAGAAACAATCCAGTTTGGCACCACTTTAACTACCATGGCTCAAAGCTATGGAATTCTGGGATTTGTAGTTTGCTGTGGCACCAGAGCTCTCTGACAAAGAAGGCTTAATGTCTCACAAAACTACAATTCTTAGAATTCCAAACCATTGAGCCATAGCAGTTAAAGTGGTGTCAAACTGGATTATTTCTGCAGTGTAGATGCTGCCTTTATGGCTTCGTCCAGGCTGCAAAACTCCCCTCCCAGAGAAGTTAGACTGGTGCCTTCTTTGCTATCTTTCCTTAGGTTGGCAAAGACCTTTTTATTCCAGCAGGGTTTTGGAAACAACAACAACAACAACAACAACAACAATAATAACAACAATAACAACAACAACAACTACTACTACTACTACTTAGGGGAAATACACTTTGTATACTGTTCTGAACTTTTGTTTTTGTTGTTATTTTAATGATGTATGTTTTAACTGGTTTAATATTTTGGTAGTTCAATTCCTTTTTAAACGTTGTATGATGGTGTGAATTTTTAACTAGATCCATTTTAATTGTTGTAGCCTGCCTTGAATCCCAAACTGGGGGAAAAGAAGAGCAAGAGGAGGAGGAGAGATCACCAGTAAAGATGCTGTCAATACTCACCATGGGATCCACTTGTATTGTTGCAAAGGAGTGCTATCTTTGTGATACTGGACTACCTTGTCTCAATGAACTCTGTGGCCTGGCTACTACCCATTGCCTTACTTTTGAAAGTAATGAACTATAATGACAGAGGTACATATAAAAAGAGTAGAGAGAAAGCCTCCTTTTTTCTTTTTCATGTAGAAATGCATTCAAGTGACTCAGTATTAGAATGCCTTGTAGGAAAATGTATAATGTTTTATGCATTCATTGCTGCCCCAAATCCACTAACATGAAGAAGAAAAATGGAAAGAGCAGCTGACCTGCCGAAACACATGTGGCAGATTATGCTTAATTTGTACTTTGATAGTCCAGTTCTCCTTAATGGCTGAATCTGGCTGGAGAAAGTCAGAAATTTAGAAGGTGAGAAGAATGCTGAACCTGTATGCTGATTCTCCTTTCTATTCCATCTTTCCTTTTCACAGCCAACATTTGTGTATATATAGAAAGCTTCCCGATACCAAGCCCATTCTGATCCACCAGGTTCACTGTTGTCTATACTGACTGGCAGTGTCTCTCCAGGATTTAAAATATTTCATAGCCCTGCCTCGAAATGCAAAGAATTGAACCCTTGACATGGACAATATGGATTCTATCACTAATGTATAGTATTCCTCTGATAATTAGGAGAGGAGTAGGCATGTATATACCACAAAGAGGAAAATCCACATGTGTGTCCATGAGTTCCACAAGGGATTAAGATGCAAATATAATAAAGAAAAAAAAAACTCTACTGAATCTATTAGTGCAGCATGATGTTTCTATTGCACTCACTGTAGTGCGATTGCTTGTGATGAGTGCATTATATCGAAAATAAGACTGCAGTTGATAGAGATGTACCTCCAATAATATGATGCAGCACCTGGTTCCTCTACCCACCCCAATTTTTTACACAGAGTAATCCAAGCATCAAAGCTTAAGCCTCTTTATCCCCTTTTCTGGCCTGTGAGAAGCAACATTTGCCTGCCAAGGTGCTCTATATGCCCAGATGTTTGTCCTGTATACATCTTGCAGCATTGTATTGAATCCGGTATCAGCAGCAACAACAAAAAGTAACAGAATTGACAGAATAAGAGTACAGAGGATAACAAATGGTATAGCAGCTCAAAAATGAATGGGGTGAGCATTGGACCTAGCTACCTGCCTAAATTAATATTATAGTTTCTTGTGTGAAATAGAAGCAAAGGCCTGAAGTGCCCACAGCACTATCAGCCTGGAATTTATGGTTTGCTGAATACTTAAATTACCTGGCACCCAGCTAAGTCCAGAACTGAGCTCCATCTGTGCATTTCTCTGTCACTGAGGGGACAATTAATGGGCTCCTTAATTTAAGATAAGGTGTGTGAGGTGGGAGAGGGGAAAGAAACAAGTGAGATGTGTCACTGAAGTCTTGACGTTCTTCATGACCCAAACAGATTTATATCTCAAAGACATAGCCATGTTAGCCTGGAAAAGCAGTATGCAGAGGGATTGTGTAGCACTTTTGAGACTAACTGAAAGAAAGAAGTTGGTAGCATGAGCTTTCATAGATTTGAGTCTACTTCCTCCATGTGAAAGAAAGAAGCTGCCAGCATGAACTTTCATAGACTGGAGTCTACTTCTTCCCTGAGAAAAAGAGTCTATTTCTTCCCTGAAAGAAAGAAGCTGGCAACAGGAACATCCATAGACTTGAGTCTACTTCCTCCCTGAAAGAAAAAAGCTGATAGCATGAACATTCATTGACTTGAGTCTATGGTAGGACATAGACTCAAGTCTATGAAACTTCATGCTACCAGTTTATTTCTTTCAGTTAGCTTTGCTCCTGTGATATTGGCTTTGTTCCTGTGATAATAATAATAATAATAATAATAATGTTTATTTGTATACCGCCCTTCCTACGATCAGGGCGGTGCACAGCATAAAAACAAACAATACAACAATCACATAAAATTACAACATTAAAACAGTATTAAAACAGTGTTAAACAGTGTAGGGGGGGTATGAAACCGACATGGGGGGGATCAGAGTATCAGGGGTATGCATAATTAAACAGATGTGTTTTTAATCCCCTTTTAAATACATCGAGGGAGGCGGCCTGACGGAGCTCAGTGGGCAGAGAGTTCCAGAGGCTAGGAGCCGAGATGGAGAAGGCTCTTTTTGAAGTTGCTGATAGTTTAGCCTCTGGAACTCTCAATAATTGTTGCCCCGTGGATCTAAGTGTGCGGGGCGGATTGTGTGGGGAGAGGCGGTCCTTTAGGTACCCTGGACCTAAGCCATTTAGGGCTTTGTAGGTAACGACCAGCACTTTGTACTGAGCCCGGAAGCGGATTGGCAGCCAATGTAGATCTTTTAGTATTGGTGTTATATGGGTGGTCCTGGGGACACCAGTGACCACCCGCGCTGCCATATTTTGTACCAGTTGTAGCTTCCGAGTGTGATACAAAGGCTGTCCCATGTAGAGCGCATTGCAGAAATCCAACCGAGAGGTTACTAGAGCATGTACTACGGTTTCAAGGTCCCTCCGGTCCAGGTAGGGACGCAGCTGGCGAATCAGCCGAAGCTGATAACAGGTGCTCCTGACCGTCGCATCCACCTGAGAGGTCAGATGGAGCGACGAGTCAAGGAGCACCCCCAGACTGCGTACTGAGTCCTTCACGGGGAGCGTGACCCCGTTCAGGACGGGTGGAACCACCTCCATCCCTGGACCGGGAGAACCTATCGCCAGTACTTCCGTTTTCTCTGGATTCAGGCTGAGTCTGTTTTCCCTCATCCAGTCCATTACCGATTCCAGACAGGCCACGAGAGGAGCGACGCCATCCCTGGTCACTGCATCAGTCGGAGACATAGAGAAAACTATTTGGGTGTCATCAGCGTACTGATAACACCGCGCCCCATGTCTCCGGATGATCTCTCCCAGCGGTTTCATGTAAATGTTAAATAGCATGGGGGACAGAATGGCTCCTTGAGGAACCCCAGATGTAAGGGCCCTCTTATCGGAGCACACGTCCCCCAGCTGCACCATCTGGAACCTCCCAGAGAGGTAGGACCGGAACCACTGGAGCGCAGTGCCCCCGATTCCCACCTCTGCCAGGCGCTCCAGAAGGATACCATGGTCGATGGTATCGAAAGCCGCTGAGATGTCCAAGAGCACCAACAGGGACACGCTCCCCCTGTCGATACCCAGACGGAGATCATCGACCAGGGCGACCATGGCAGTCTCAACCCCATAGCCCGCCCGAAAACCGGTTTGAAATGGATCTAGAAAATCCGTTTCCTCCAAGATCGATTGAAGTTGGAGTGCAACCGCCCTCTCGATCACCTTCCCCAAGAATGGCAGCAGCGAGACTGGCCGATAATTATTATGAACCAGGGGGTCGAGGGAGGGCTTTTTTAACAACGGTCTTACAATGGCCAATTTCAGATGGTCGGGAAATTGTCCCTCCCTCAGAGACGTGTTAATGATTTGGCGCAACAACGAGGTTACCGCCAAGCCCCCCTGGGCCACTAGCCATGAGGGGCAGGGATCGAGAGAACAGGTCGTCTTCCGAACACTTCTAAGGATCTTGTCCACATCCTCGGTACCGACAGACTCAAACTGATCCAGTACAACAAAGTCCACGGAGGCTCTAGACGCCTCTATTCTGGATTCTGCTTCAATTCTGGCGTCCAGACCTTCGTTTATCCGAGAGATTTTATCCGCGAAGAAGTTGTTAAATTGGTCACAGCAGGCCTTAGTTGGTTCAAGGATCTGGTTCGGGGCAGGGGGGAGCTGAGTTAGCTCCCTCACTACCCTGAACAACTCTGCTGGACGCGACTCCGCGGACGCGATACGAGCAGCAAAGAACGAGTTCTTAGCTGCTCGTATCGCCTCTCCATAGTCCTCCAAATGAAGGTCTAGGAGAGCCTTGTCGGATAAACGCTGGTGTTTCCGCCAGGCATACTCTAGCCGTCGCAGGACCCGCTTCCTTGCCCGGAGATCTTCCGTGTACCAGGGCTTCTTTTTGGAAGCAGGCCTGAGAGGGCGCTTAGGAGCGATACTGTGTATAGCCCTGGAGAGATCAGTATCCCAGATGTTAACTAGGGCATCAACAGTGTCGCCGTCACTTGCAACCATATACCCCTCTAGGGCTTCTTGGAACCTTTCGGGTTCCATCAGCCTTCGAGGGTGGACCATTCGAATAGGTCCGCCACCCCCGGAGGGGATCTGGGATAGACACAGGATGTAACTTAAGAAAGCAGATCTTATTTCCCTGTCATTGGGGAGTATGCAGCCTGTTTGCAATCCAGTTCTGCCTCATCTTTTCAAGAACAGGAAAATCCCATTCTTGAAAAGATACAGGAGGAGCCCGGAGAAGCCTGGGTTGCAAATGGACTGCATACTCCCCAGTGACAGGGAAATGTGGTGGTGATGATGATGATGATGATGATGATGATGATGATGATCCTTTATAAGATCCGCTTTCTTAAAGTAATATCCCATGTCTATTGCAAGAGAAAGCCAATGCAATAAACTCCTTAGTCTCAAAGGTGCTACATTAACCCTTTGCATATTGCTTTATAACTATTAGAGGTCATCATTCAACTGTAGAGAGCACATACTTTGTATCCAGCAAGTTAGTCTTTCTCAAGAATGACAGAATGAAACCCCACAGGAAGATTAGATGGACCAATGACTCACCATAAGACAACTTCATTTATATGTTCATTTAGTAGTAAACAAGAGAGTTTATTTTCAAAGGTTCTCATTTGAAAAATGATGAGATGAGATAGATAGAGCTTCTCTGCTTCAGCCTTCCCCAATCTGGTCTGTTGGGACTCAGATGTGGCTTTTTAGACTACAACACCCAGAATCCCCCCTCACATATCTTCTGATACTAGAACGATGTCTGAAAAAGTACCATACTTTTTATATACCATTAAATCAAGATTGGCTTCCTAACTGCAAACAGTTTCTACAGAAGTTTTACCCAAGTTAACTGGGCAAATATTGGTAGATTTTGCTAAAGTGAATTATATTTACAAATTTCAAAGAAATTTAAGTAGAAAATCAGGAAGATTAGCAATATTTATCATAGCAGTCACACACATATCTTGCAGTAAAATGAGGGAGGGAGGGAGGGAGGGGGAGGGAAAAAAGATGTGGCAGCAACTTTAAATTTTATTTATTTTAGCATAATTTTTCATGGATATAAACTCATGCCTTCACATACAATACCAAATGATATTAAGGCCTCAGATATAAAACATATTTATACCTGAGGTGGGATGCAATAGGATGTAGATATAATTCAATTCATCTGTTTCTCTTTCTAGTTTTCTTTCGTAATTTATCCAATGACTGCAACCTGTAAATTCCTTACTGTATGGTTCAGGAAAGTTGAAATGTTCTGCAACTGATTGCTGGCTATTGCCATTTCTAATGTCAGATTTATGTCCATTAATATTCTTGTGTAGAGTCTGCCCTATTTCTCCAATGTGGCATAAAGAAGGCATTGCTGGCAAAGGATGACATGTATACATTGAATGATGAGCAAGCAAATACACCTCTGATGTAGTGGGTGCTGTTATTAACTCCTGTAATATTGCTCCCAGATTAGATGTGGGGACAGTTGGCATCTGGGTTTGTGGCAGGGTCTTGTTCTTGTAATACCATCTACCTTATGCATTCTGTTGTGAGTAGTTTTGAAGATCTGAAAGCTGCCTGTGGGCCAACCCAGCTTGCGAGTAGGTTATGTTGGTTCATTGATGATGGGAGAGCCAACATGGCATAGTAGTTTGAGGGTTGGACTGCATCTCTGGAGACATGCACTCGGCCTCAGGGGAATAATAATAATAATAATAATAATTCTTTATTTGTATAGTACTGTAAATTTACACAGCTCTGAGAGGAAGGCAAAAACAAACCTACTCTGATCAAATCTTGCCAAGAAAACCCCATGGTAGCTTCACATTAGGGTTGCCATAAGTCAGAAATGACTTGAAGACACACTGCACAGCAGCACTGATGGCAAGATTTATTCAGAGAAGGTTTGTCATTGCCTTCCCTTGGGGTTGAGAAGGTGTGACTTGCCTGAGGTCACCCACTGGGTTTCCATGACTAAACTCTGAATTGAACCCTGGCCTCCAGAGTCATAGTCTATCACTCCAACCACAACACAACGTTGATGCTTTATTTTTAAAAAATGCATGTAGGCATACATATATCACAGACAGGATTCCAGATGTTCCCTTCACGCCAGCACAAACATTCAAAAACTGTGATATTAGAGAAAAGAAAAGGAAAGTGAAAGGAAAGCAGATTTGGGAGTGAAAAGTAGCTCCATGCACCTAAATGCATGAACTATTCTCTTCTTGAAAAATGGGCAAAGCAGCTGTAAATAAAAGAGCAATATATAAACTTAGAAGTCTAACAGTACTTACACTCCAAATGTGGCCTTCCTAAATTTATTGACTTCTGAAAGGGAAAAGGAAAAGGGAAAAAAAAAAAAACAGATGACAGCATGAAGCCAGCGAGAAGCCGATAATAGACTGTCTTCAAAGTGAATCCTTTTATTCCACACACAGCAGTGGGTGATAAATGGTTCCAATGCTAGCACTTATGCCTGCCTTCATTTCCCCCCTTCCTCCTGGCATATCTCAGATCACAGACTAATAGCCCCCTAGGATAAGTTATCTTGACACAACCTCTTCCCACCAGTGATGGCTGCTGTTACCAAACATCTGTCAGTAAACAGGGAATAGAGAGAAAGATGCAAATATTCTCATACTTGGGTTACCGTCGTGATGAGGCCCTGTCATTCTAATCCAGAAGACCCCTTTGCAATGGGAGCTTGCTCATGGACTGAATCCCTTTTAAAGACCCTTGCTCAAAATGATATTAGCTGAGCAATCCTTTGATTGGAATTACAGTTGGGTAAGGACAGGAAAGGGCTAAACAAAGCAACATAGCAACATAACTGATAACATAGACCATGTGCTTTGTTAGTAGGATCATTCTTGATTGCGGGCATTAAACTTTTGTCTAACTCTGATGTTAGTAAGCATCTGTTAGTGCAGCTCATTGTCTCTTTTGATTTAGTAATTGGTCTTTGTTCTCATTATTTTACAATTTTAAAAAATGCTTTTTTACAAGCATAGTGATGGGTGGCTGTGTTGTTACCAAAAATGTTTCTTTAGATAGAGGGCAGACAGAATGATTTGAAATTCACAGAAAAAGTTGGAATAGTATCTTAGAGTTTTTGTGAATGGGAGGCAAGAACGAATTGCATTAGGCAATGCAAAATTCACATCAAAGTTGGGGGGGGGGAGGATTTCATTACAGCTCATTTTAAAACAACCTGCAAAAGTTCAGGTATTTACTCATATCTGAGATGGAAATACCTTGGGATTTTCAAAAAATAATCAAACATGTAAGGAGCAGAAAGTGACTCAGATTCATACATCTAGTGTGTTTTTAAGTACAGTACACCCATGTCACACACAGGCGTGACATACCTAGCTTTCAGCTTATGCTGAAAGTTGCACACCAGAAGGGGCAATGGTGTGCATGTGTGTGTGCTGTGGGCACAAGCCTCATTGTGTTCAATGAGGCTCAAGCATACATGGTATTTCCATTATGGGGGAGGGATCTGGAACAGATCCCCCAAGTTAAGGAAAGGGTGCACTGTACTTAT
The DNA here is from genome assembly GCA_034509955.1 of Urosaurus nigricauda. NCBI lineage: Eukaryota > Metazoa > Chordata > Lepidosauria > Squamata > Phrynosomatidae > Urosaurus > Urosaurus nigricauda. The sequence goes on from JAOEGL010000006.1 coordinate 112,646,110, forward strand.
CATTTAAAAATGTAGGCCTAAAATCCTTTGTTAGTCTCAACTATAGTAGGCTCATTGAAATCCATGAGATTTACTTTTGTGTTGACCCAACATTCAGCAATGGTTTCAATGTGTCTGTTTGAATCAGGATTAACCAATAAGGTTTGAACCATGGTTTTGAATCTCTTTTTATTAACGTAGGCTTGTAGTGCTGAATTGTGGTTGTCACATCTTTTCTAATGGATCTTCATATCTAACATTTACGCAACAGCATACCATTACATTGCCCCATTTTGGCAGGAAAAGTCCCAATGAATCATATGCCTTCTCAGTTTTTAAGCTACTTTAAAAATGTCCCAGTTTCTCTCTCCTTCTCCTACTTTCCCCCTTTGTTCCACTTTCATCACTGTAAACTGAGTTCAGTGTGCAAAAGTAGTGTCTACCTGCTTAGTAGCAGAGAGAGGAGAGGAAGTGGTTGAAACTTGTCCTTCCCAGTGAACTCAGAAAAAAAGCATCTGCTGCAGCACTCCTAGCTTTTGCATTGTTCTTCAGTAATAACTTTTGCCATCTTGACCACACATTGATATTGCTTGGCCACATGTGTTATGGTTTTCATCTGTGAAATGTTGGACAGTATGAGAATTTAATTTTGTGTGTTCTTCCTCTAATAACTTTTGCCATCTTGATCATCTAATGTTGTCTGGTCACATGTGTTTCCTCATTGCAGTGGCTGTCTACACTGAGCCATCCAGAATCATACTCCATGTGCAGCTGGACTACTGCAGAATGAAGTGGAACTTTACTTTTCATGACTTGAAGAACATGATTCTGTTAATGCAGCCTAAAATAACAATAGCCTTTTTCTCCCTTGTAGGCATATCACACTTCTGGTTCATGTCCAGCTTGTGGTAAGCTATACTTTTGACAACTTACAGGTTAGTGCATGATCTGGTTCTACTGGAATAGATCATATTTGTGGTGGTCGGTGGTAGGTCTCTCTCATGGATCTTATTTGTGTGGATCATTCACACAGATAAATCAGCAGCAAACATGTTTAAGTGAACTAGCTTTAATCATATCACACTGGGGAAAATGGTATATGTTACTGATCCCTACCATGCATATAGTAGTGAAACCACCAGTAGATTCACTTTCAAGAATTTCTGTTTACCTTCATTCCCACAAATTGCCTTCTGCCATCTCTGCTCTCTGCTTGAAAAAGAATGCATTCTTCTCATTCTATTAGAACTGCTAGTACCTTTTCACCTCTATATGGGGGCAATATATCACATATTGCTAATTTCTGCTGTGTTCAGGAGGTTTCAGACCAATGCTGATATTGGTTTGGCTCTTTTTCTTTCTTCTACCAAGAGTAACTTGAGCATATTCTCCACATGAATCACAACAGCCCTATTGCTTCAGCAGTTTACACTGTGACAGGAAACATATATCAAATTCAATTTGTACAGGCTGCTTTGAGAGTGTCCTAGTATAAAATCAAAGGTTCCTCAGATCCCTGAAATAGAACAGGAACCAACATTCTGGTTTATGTTGCATCAAACATTTTTGGGGTGAGTGCACATTGGTAATATTTACTATGGAGCAAAATGTCTGCACCACAGTTAATTCTGTGGTCTAAATTCTACTGCTAGTCTAAAATAGAGTAGATCTATTGCATCACTTGGATTTACCTATATATTGATTCACTGTTCAACTGTTGAGTTGATGGGCCTGTCCTAGATGGGACTAACCAACAGGATTTCAGGCTATGTATATAACTCAAGCATAAGAACCATTATGGGGCTTAGTTCCAGGTAGGTAGGTATAACATTTTAGCCTCAGCTTAGAAAAGCAAAATTTGTTAAGTTGTTTGACAGTGTATAGGTTTATGTGCCTTTACGTTGCTTGTTGACTTATGATGAGCCCATGAATTTCATAGGGATTTTCTTAGGCAAGAAATACTCAGTAGTGCTTTGCCATTGCCTTCTTCTGAAATAAAGCCTACAGTGCCTTGTATTCCTTGGGTGATTTCCCATTGAAGTACTAACCAGGGTTGACCCTACTTAGCTTCCAATATCAGATAGAATCTGATGCCTTTAGAGTACATATTCTGTTATAACATTTGCTTTTCCCATTTCAAGTGAAAATTGGAGAAAAATATTCTAAATCACTCATCAAGTTAAAGTGGGTTAAATATCTAGAACCTTATAAAATAGCAGAATATCTGAATTGCAACACTGTCTTATGGAGCCTACAAATTCAAAAGCATCTGATGAAATAAATTTACCAGAAAGATCTCTCCCTCTCTCCCTCCCTCCCTCCCTCTCTCTCTCTCTCTCTCTCTCTATCTATCTATATATATACCATACAAGAAATACAGGGACATCTCACATATTCCTCCACTGTGACTAAACATAAGAAAATTAAAATCCATCCAGAGCTGGATAAGTTGAGTGGTTCGTTGACATTGAATGAGAAATGTCAATTGTGTTTTTAAGAGGGAGGAGAGAGAGAGAGAGAGAGAGAGAGAGAGAGAGAGAGAGAGAGATTTGTTGTTTTACACTTCCAGGTCATTTTTTTTACCTATGGCCACCCTAAGGCTAGCACAGGATTTTCGTGACAGGTTTTTTTGAGGGGGGGGGGGTCATTGCCATTGTCATCCTTTGAAGCTGAGAGAGTGAAACTTGCCCAAGGTCACACACAAAGTCATGCTTGAGCAGGGATTTGAACACTGGTCTCCAGAGTCATAGGAGCTTATTGCACAGATTTTAAAAAATGACTTACCGCTCCAGAATTGAATTCAAATTCGGTTTGCATCCTTGTCCTGTCACATGGTTTTTGTTTCCAAATTCACCATCCAAGTACAGCCTGGCTGCAGCCCGTGTCCCTTAACATGCTTCGGCAGCCATTTTTCAAATGGAAAGCTTTGAAAAATGTCCGCCAAAGCATGTTAAGGGATTCGGGCTGCAGCTACTCAGATTTGTGGATTTGGAGACAAAAGCCATGCAATAGGACCACGATGCAGCCAGAATTAGAACTCAATTCAGGAGCAGTAAGACATTTTTTTAAAGCTGTGCAATAAGCTCCTAGTCCAATGCTCAAAGTGCTATCTCATACTGGCTCTGCAGGTACAAATGCCTGAATCTGCTGGAATATTTACCCCATCAGTTTTTCCTTACAGATTAGAGATGTAAATCCTTAATTGTCTCATGAGGATAAGAAGGTGCAGTTTTATTCTTCTTCATCTGTGAGATGGAAAGTTATTTTCTGCCAACAGCTTTTAGTTCTGTGAGAATTATTTTTGAGCAAATAAGGCAATTTCACAATTGCAGAAAATGAAAGTAGCTGCAACAATCAACTGTGAGGAACTACAATCTTTTTCATCAGTCATATCTTGCTGGTAAATATATTTCACCAAATGCTAAAAAGCTAAATCACTGCTGTGATTTAGATGCTGTGCTATTTTATAAGGTTCTAGATACCGAAGTCACCTTCCCTCAGCCCTTTCCAAGGCTTTTTGCATTCATCACCATCACTTTAGTTATATCCTCTTTTCTCCCACTTTGGGACTCCAGACAGTTTGCAAAAAGCAGAGAAATACAACAAAGGCACATATAGTTAAGAACATACAAAAGTAGACATTAAAAGGCACATATAATTAAGAACATACAAAAGTAGACATTAAAACACTATTAAACTAACAGCAGAATTAAAGCCATTTGAAATATTACACAAAGATTCTAACCATTACAGCTTCATATAAACTCTTCTCTGGTTAAAAATCAGTTCCCAAAGGCTTTTTAGAATGCTAAGTTCTTAACCTGTCACTGAACAGATAGCAAGGAAGGAACCATCCTATCCTTCCTGGGGGAAATCCAAAGTGTAGGAGTAGCCACAGAGAAGGCCCTTTCCTGTACTGTATTCCCAGAAAACGCCATCATAAAGGTGGTGAGGTAGAAATGCATCCCTTGAGGATCCTAGGGCTTATACAGGCTCATATGGGGGGGGGGGGAGGGATATTGTCCTTCAAATAGCATTGGACATGTGACCATTCGATCACTTCTTCCTTCTTTGCTTTCTGTGTGGGTGTGGGTGTGTTTGTGTGTCTCACAAGGCATCACAAAGCCAAAAGACAATAATTTCATATGGAGACATTTCTGTATAAATTATGGAAACCTTGACCAAAAACTGGAGCCAGGAACTGTCATGGAAACAAATAGAGAAGTATCTTCTTGCAATGTGTCAAGACAATCTCTCTTCTCAAGAATAAGAAATTTGGTGAATATTGTACAGCTCAAAATTCTTGAAATTCAGAAACTACTACTTTCAACTGAATGCTTTTTATTCCATTTTTAAATCAGAGTCTAATGTGTAAACTATATACACTTTTCTATCTGCCATGCACTCTTTATAAATATTGGCATCAGTCATACCCACTTGTAACCATACCTTTGTAACACAAAGGGGGTTATTTTCTAAAGACCTGCCTCATGCTGAAGAGGTTGCATTCCCCAATATTTTTTTTTTGTTTTTCTCTGTAGTTGCAGCTAATTACAAGTTAGAACAGACACCTTTGCCCCACAGCTAAAATTAATGTCTGTTTATACCAGCACAGATTGTTAAACAGTGGATTACAAATGCAACAAAATTACTCTGGCACTGACTTCAGAAATCACAGGCATATCAACACTCTGCGTGGGTAGATAAGTAGACAAGTGCCCCAGGAGATCTTAACTTCTCATCAAGATATCACAAACTTTGGTGAACATCTGAAAAGTTACAAGACATGAAGAGTGATCAATCATAATAGCTCATCTTTCATTCAGAAATAGCTTCCAGACCCATATGGAAAGGGGGAATGGAAATCCAGTGCAGATTAAACCACCTGGATAAAATCTGAAATACAGCCAGGTCCATTATTGGATGTAATTTCTCTGTAATTATTCCATGCAAAAAAGTTACATTTGCATCCCATTTACTGTCATGTCACATTCAATGATAGATACTGAAATACCCTCTATGCACACTGGAGGTTATTCACAGGATAAATCATTGCCAACATATGATTTCAAAAGGTAACAGTGCATTGGGTGGAGATGGGGCTAGAGTGTGAGCAGAATCCAGTAGGTAATTTTGTCAAGTGACCCCTTTTACAGACTGTACTGGAGCAGAGATGAATATTCCAAGAGGATATTAATAAAAATGCATGTGATTATCAGTTCGCCATCTTTTGTGACTTCTCTTGAAGGAGTGAGCATCTGCCAAGTTCCAGGTCCATGTTAGCAAATAAGATTGTGCTGAATGTTTATATTTGCTTCCAGAGTAGCACATTCAGAGGCGTCCAAGTAGTATAGTGGTTAGAATGCTGGGTTATACTATGGCTAATAATGAAACGTCAAGATGTCTACTGTGGCCTGTTAATGAATGACCTTCCTTGCAAAAGATATACTTCTCTTCCAATGCAGCACACAGCTGTGTGATCAGCCTTGTAATTTAAAAGGATGTTAATGAAGGGGGGGGGGAGTATTGTTTAATTCTAAACTGCTGCTGCCCCATTTTAATCTGATTTTGCGTATTGGATGTGATTATAGCTGATTATAAATGAGAAGCTTTTGCTCCAATCTATTTAATGCCTTTAACCTCTAGCACACCTACACACTTTGCAAATGTAAATGTTTTCTTCATTTTCAATATGCCGAGAGCCAAAGCACATCTGACTTCTGCCTGCTTTTTGGGGGGGAGGAGGGAGTGAGGTGGGGTGGGAGATGAAGATAAAAGGACAAGCTTGGACTCTAGCTAGGCTTGGAATCTAGCTAGACTGGCAGAATTTTCCTTTGCCTTACTCTGAGGTTGAGAGAGTGCAACTTACCCAAGGTCACTGAGCAGGGATTCAAACCCTGGTCTCCAAAGTCACAGTCCAGTGCTCAAACCACTATGCCACTTGGCTCTCCTTGATTTACAAAGATCGAACAGGGCATATCCCACACTTATTGCTCTGGTTAAACATGTTCCAGTTTCCTGTGAGAGCAGAAATTAATCCCATAGACATAGTAATAATTAGAAGTTTCCCCAAGTCACCTACAACTCTATTATTTCCCACCCCCCCACCAAAACCCATTCTTCAGATTGTATATACATATGGGGAAAGTAAAAAGAGTTTGTGGGTCATTCAATGAAGAGCACTAAAACAACAACAACGACAACAACAACGACAACAACAACAAAACAACTATGATGGACCACTGAGAAAACAAATGAATGTGCCCTGGAATAAATCAAGCCTGAATTCTCTCTAGAAGCTATATGACTAAACTGAGGCTGTGTACTTTGGACATATCATAAGATGACACGACTCATTGGAAAGGACGATAATGCCCAAAAAAGCTGAAGGCAGTAGGAAAAAAAGAAGACTGAATGACAGGGGGATTGATTCAGACAAGGAAGCCACAGCCCTGAGATTGCAAGACCTGAACAGGGCAGTTGATAACTAGGGGTCTTGGACATCTTAGAGGTGTCTTATTCATACCTTTGCCATGAGTTGAAGCTGACTTGATGACAAACAATAACAACAAGGGGTACCCCTATATTCAGAGACCATGTTGGGAGGAACTCTAAATAGCTCTTATTATTGTCAACATTGATTTATGGTCACCCCATGATTGTGAGACCTTCAGGTCACCAGACTCAGGGCCCTTACTTCAGTGAATGAGTCTATCTACTTGTAATGGGGCATTCTGCTTTTCCTACTGCCTTCTACCTTGCCAAGCATCATTGTCATTTCTAGTGAGTTAATGTCTTTTCATGATATGTCCAAAGTACAACAGTCTCAAGTTTGTGATCTGGACTTCTAGGGACAGTTCAGGCTTGATTTTCTCTAAGAGTCATTTATTTGTCTTCCTGGCAGTTCAGCATATCCACAGATCTCTCTTCCAGTACCACATTTCAAATGAACCGAGTCTCTTCCTCTCAGCTTTCTTACCTGTCCAGCTTTCACAAATTGGAAATGCAATGGCATGGACAATCCTGACTTAGATATTGAATTATGTCTTTACACTTGAAGATCTTGTCTAGTTCCATCATAGCTGCCTTTCCAAGCCCTAGCTTTCTTCTGATTTCTTCCCTGCAGTCCCCATTTTGATTAATGGTTGAGCCAAGGTATAGGAAATCTTTCACTACCTCAATGTCTTCATTGTTTACTTTAAAGTTATATAAATGATCTGTGGTCATTTTTTTCCCTTTTTCTTAATGTTCAGCTGTAAACCTGCCTTTGCACATCCATCCTTGATTTTCTTCAGTAGTTGTCCCAACTCAGAAGAGTCCAACTATTTTATTCTACATCACAATAGGTGAAATTTCATACCTTCTTTGTTTAGTTAGTTTGCCTGTTTCAAGGTTATACCCAGACCAAAACAATGGTTGCAACGTAATTAGTGCTGGGTCAAGAACCCCTTTCTATAAATGTCTTGCCAGCTTTTTGATGGGTACACTACAGCTCTGGCAATAAAACCATTTTTTTTCAGTTGTTGTTACTCAGTCTTTCTACTTTATACCTTCTTCTCTTCTTCTTTGATCATTCCAGATAACAGACATTTGCTGCTTTGAAGTCTGGCTGTGTCATTTGCAAAAAAATTGATGGAAGGGCAACCAGAGCAACAAAGACCACCGGTTTTTCAATGTTCTGGAAGATGTGAAAAGGAATTCTGGTTTATGCTGAGTCACCTAGTGAAATGATATGAACTTTGCTAGGAAAATGTATAGGGATATAATGCTTAGCTCATTTCACCCTCCAAGGAAGCACTGAGTAATTTTAACAGTCTTCTTCCCATTGGGAGAATGTCCTCAAAGCCTTTTCAAGAACCATTTGCAGTTCAGAAAGTATTCTGCATAAAATCTGCACATTTTGTTTTGTTCTGGAAACAGACATTTCTGTGTAGGAATTAGCAATTTATGTATAGAAATTAACCTTTATATGCACAAATAGTGTTCTCTGTACATAAAATACTATTTTCTGCTTTTAAAAAAAGTGTCATTTTTATACAAAATAAATCCCAAACTGTGGAAATTCTCATCAGTCCAGGATTCTCATTGTCATTGTTTGCTGACACTCAAAAAACACATTTTGCAACCATCTCCTAAAATTATTTGAATAATCTTTCCATCCCTAAAAAATGTATGAAAATGCAGGGAAACCAGTTTGAGAGCTGGTTCAGCTGTACAAAACACAAACCAAAACTCCAACTGCACAATTGTGCTGGCAGATCATTCCTGGGGGTTACAGCATCTTGCAAAAGGTCTTCAAGCAATCCCCACACCTTTCCGTGCAGGGAATATTGCTGGTACAATTTTTCCACCCAGAGAGACTCACCTGTTCATATCTGTTGGAAGTCAAATCATCTTCCGAAGTTCAGTTCCTCGCAGATACATTAAATATCTGCTCACTTTCCAGGGCCTGAAAACAGGAAGCTGATATCTAATGGTACATCTGTTTAGAGGCAGATAAATCAATAATGCAGTGCCTCATGGGCAGGAAACTAATCTGACCTGCTAGAAATGAAGGTCATCAACAAGGATGCCTCTAAGGCACATTACTGTTCAATCAGACCCTTCATCTGTTTCTGATGCTGATAACCACAGAAACTTGGATTGAAGCAAGCTAAAGGTAGGCAGGTAGCTGGATACTATACTGCCAGGACAAGCTTATTATTCAGGTCATTTTATTGGAATCATTTGGCCTGGCTGAAGATCTGAATGGATGCCACAGAATTTCTCAGGAACTGAGCTCAAATTATTCCATTGCAGTAGGTGCAGCTTTTTTTCCACTTAAAGGGGGAGAGACTGCAAATGAAAGACAGGAAGTGAAATGAATAGTGAACGAGAATTTCCACACTTAATTTACTAGCTTTCCATTTGTTTAAACATGAATGGAATCCATGCCCAATGCTTACATATCTGATTCCAGGCATCTTACCCATCGTGAATCCTCTGTATATGGCACTATCCATGTCCGTGCCAGTTTTTAGACTAATATAAGGAAAGATGACAGGTTTCTTGCTATGACTCTTGGTACAAGTTTCCTTAAAATCTTCCCTGTACAGAGTTGAAACACAGTATGGCATCCCAACTGTTTGCTGGACATTTTGAATCAAAATAGACAGAACTGGGAGCATCCAAATTGGTTTTTAAAATGTTTTATTCCACAGGTTAGCCCAATGTGTTTCATCCAATAAATAATGGTTAGGGATATATGCACATATTTGTATATAAAGGTTCCACTAGAATGCTGATAGTATTAGGCTGCATCTGCACTGCAGAAATTATGCAGTTTGACACCACTTTAAACTGTGATGCCTCAATTCTATGGAATTGTGGGACTGGTAGTTCTGTGAGACATTTAGCCATCTCTGACAGAGAGCTCTGGTGCCACAACAAACTACAAATTCCAGGATTCTATAGCATTAAGCCATGTTAGTTAAAGCAGTGTCAAACTGCATTATTTTTGTAGTGCAGATGCAGTCTAAATGGCTTAGTGATACCTACCTTATATCATCTTTGGCAACTGAAGAAAGAGGAACCCAAAATGTTTTCCTCTTGATATGAGAGTGGTGTAGTGGTTTGGATGTTGGACTAGGATACTGGAGGACAGGGTTCAAATTCCTGCTCAGCTATGGAAACCCACAGGGTGATCTTGAGCAAGCTTCTTTCATCCTCAGAGGATGGCAATGGCAAACACCCTTAGAAGAAACTTGCCAAGAAAACCCTGTGATAGGCTCATCTTAGGATCACCATAAATCAGAAATTATTTGAAGGCACACATCAACAACACACACACACACAAATACACAGGTGTTCAGCATATCATTTTGAAATGAATGTATTTGATATGACAGTTAACATGATGTGTATGTCCACATCTAGTTTTTGTATCATTTCAGTCTATGATTTCCTTATAATTATTAATTAGATATATTGCACTGTGCAAACTTTACTGTGCTCTATAAATAAATGTTAATTAAATAATAATAATAATAATAATAATAATTGCAAGCTATGCTCTCTTTTTTCTTTTAATAAACCTTAAAGAAAAAGACATCTGCCCGTTACTATGCTAAACAGAGATAGTTGAATCTCCACATTTCAGTTTTGCCGAATTATGTGTTTCCCGAGTTACATGTTTGTTCAACTTGTGTTTGCATCAAGTTGCACAGGTATCAAAATTTGTTCAAAACAAGGCATGGCCAAAGAGTCATATGTATTTTTGTATCCATTTCCCTAAAAATATAAATTTCTCTATGTACAAGGTTATGGGTGTGGATTTGGCTTAGGCTCAGATTATCTGAAAGACTGTATTTTCCCAAATTAACCTGCCAGAACTCTCAAGATTTACATGGGAAGGCTTTTTCTTGGTCCTGTAACTATCACAGTGTCAGATAGTGAGGACATAAGACAGACCCTTCTCAGTGGCTGTTCCCAATCTTGGAAACTTTCTCCCACAAGACACTAGCTTAGCCCCATCTCTGTTCTCCTTCTTCCAGCAGTCAAAAACTTCTCTTCTCAAGCAGGCTTTCCCTATGAACTGTACTCAGAGAGGTGTGTTATTGAGGTGTTGGCTTTTGTATGTTTTTGATGGTTTTATGCTTTTAGCTTAACATATTTTTTATGATTTTGTATTTTTAACTTGTGTGATGTGATGTTTTAAATCTATTTGTAAAATTGTATTATTATTATCATCATCATCATCATCATCATCATCATCATCATTAGAAGTATCTTTTGTGAGCCAGTTTGGGTTCAGTTTAGTAGAAAGGCAGCATATAAATAAAATAATTTTTTTAAAAAAGGCCATGATGTGGGAGAAGAGCATAAACTGGGGTTAGAGTGGGGTAGGATAGTGTGTGTGGTCCACCACAATTCTGCAGAGGGCAAAAAGTTATCCATCTATGCCTAGTAGAATTTCTTATCCTTTGGTAAGTTTTCCTCATATACATTTCACTTCTCTCCACCCACGCGGTACCAAGACAGGACAATGTCTCAACGATGTGGCTTGGTAGTGAGATGGAAAATATGTTGCTGAGCAAAGTCATTTGTCTGCAAATTGAACTTGAATATCCATAAAGCTTACCTACGTTTTTTAAAAAGGCTTCTCCTGGACAAATCTCAATGGGGGACTATGGCATGGAGCCACAGAGGTGACCCATGCCTAAATAAAATTCAGGTGGGTTTATTTTTCATTGAAGAATGCTTGCTAGAAAACAATAACAACCATCACTGCCACTATAATTGATTTGAAGAACTTTGCTGCTTGCATGGGGATCCTTTTTGACCTCAACTACAAAAATCTTCACATGCAACCTTATGTGCCTGCATTCAGCATGACTGGATTAATGAATAGAAGAATAATAGGCCTCAGAGGTGATTTACATGCATTGATTAAATGTCAGCACTGAAATGCAGTAGGTTCACTTACCTCAGACATGCAGAACAAAGGGAGAAAGATTGTTGCTATTGTTTAAACAAGTTGCTTATCCATTCTTTTTAGCATATGATTATGTTCCCTCCTTTAACCAAAAAAGTACTCTAAATAATCCGAATATAGAATACACTGCATGGGAAAAAATACTCTTCATGTGCATTATAAAGGCACTTGATGCACCTGAATGTACAGTTTTCTAGTTACTCTTTTTATGCACAGAAGGTGCTTCCACTTTACTCTTTTGTTCCAAGAATCATTCTGTTTACACTGCTATCTACTTTTTGGCAGTTAGGTATTTATGAAGTAGCACCACAGTGCCTCAACTGTTTACTGTGTAAGGGTACCAGATTCCCTTCTTTTCAGTCATAGGGGTAGGCAATTGACAACCCTAGGGCCAAATATGGACATTGGTCTATTTTCAAAAGTCATTTGCTGGTGATCATTTCCAAATTCTAGGAAGAGCACTCTGCCCTTCTGCCAACTGCCTGCCAAGCAAGGATAAAGGGAGGGAGAGAGGGAGTGGCGGGAAGCTGCATCAGAAATGGGGAGTCAGGAGATGGCATCAAACAAAAAGAGAGAGAGAGAGAAGGAGAATTGTTAGTCCTGCTCACTTTTCATATTGGCTGTATTTACCAATTGCTTCTACCCTATCCACCACTGTCTAATTATCCCAGACAGTTTACTATTGAAGTAAAGCAGCCCTGGTGGGAGCAGGGCTTCTTTTGGGTTGGATACGTTTTGGGTATCCAAGCCTTCTTTTGGGTTGGATACGTTTGTCCACCTGGTTCAATATTGTTTGTTCTGACTGGCAGTAACTGTCCAGAACTTTTAAAAAGAGTCTTTTCCCAGCCATACTTAGAGGTGCCAAGATACATGGCAGGCCCACTCTTGGAAGAGTGGCTAATACCCCAGAGTAAAAGATCAAAATTCAAAATGACCTTAATAGATTGGAAGGCTGGACCAAAACTAGCAAAATGAATTTCAACATGGAGAAATATAAGATACTGCACTTTGGCAGAAAAAATGAAATGCATAGACATAGGATGGGGACACTGGCTCAAGAAGACTACATGTGAAAGGTATCTAGGAGTCTTAGTAGACCACAAGTTGAAAATGAGTCAACAGTGTGAAGTGGCAGTTAAAAAGGCCAATGTTGCATCAATAGAAGTATAATGTCTAGATCAAGGGAAATAATAGTGCCACTCTATTATGCTTTGGTCTGGCCTCAATTGGAATACTGTGTCCAGTTCTGAGCACCACAAATCAAAAAGGATGTTGAGAAGGTGGAGCATGTCCAAAGGAGGGTGACCAAAATGGCGAAGGATCTGGAAACCATGCCTTATGAGGAGCGACTTAGGGACCTGGCCTGGAGAAGAGACAGTTAAGAAGTGATATGATAGACCTGTTCAAGCATTTGAAGGGGTGTCATATTGAGGATAGAGCAAGCTTGTTTTCTGCTGCTCCAGAGAATAGGACCCGGAACAATGGATGCAAGCTATAGGCAAAGAGATTCGACCTAAACGTTAGGAGTAACTTCCTTACAGTAAGAGCTGTTCAATGGTGGAACACACTCCCTCGAAGTGTAATAGAGTCTCCTTGGAGGGTTTTAAACAGAGGCTGGATGGCCATCTGTGGGGGTTCCATGTTTGTGTCTTTCTGTATGGAGGGGGGTTGGACTTTGTGGCCCCCGTGGTCTCTTCCAACTCTATGATTCTAGGATGAGGAAGACAGAGCTGCGGATACTCCTTCTTTTTCTCCTCCTGACCAAGAGCAGCCATGATAGGAGCCAGTGTGACAAAGGTGGTGGAGGCTAGCACAGAGAAACATCACCACTGGCCACTGACCTCACTACTGCCCACCAATGACCAAGATGAGTTTTTCTTGAGGCACCAGGATGCAGCCACTGCCACCACCTCCCTAGCAATGTCTGATGGGAGTCACTCATGATGCCACTGCCAGTGTCCTCCCCCAATATAGTTCCCTTATTAATGGGATATGGAGGAGAGTCCCTCCAATGGATTCCACTTCTCAGGCAGAATATATATAGAGAGGAGCCCCCTCAAGTACTGAGGTCACTGTCCATTTTGATCTTTAAGTATTTTTGCCAGCACCTTGAATTTAGAATGGAAAACTATTGGCAGCCAGTGTATTTCCTCTTTTTTTGAAGTGCAAGTCCCCAACCTATACTCTGATGAGAGTTTGTAAAATTCTGTAATAACTCATGTACAGTGTCAAAGCCTTACCTAACTGCCCTCAAGTACAACTCAAAATACATTCTCCCGATGGGCACCAGTGGCTCCTATATTGGATTTCACTCTGAACGTTAAAGGGTCTGACCAAAGTTCTATTTCAATGGGTGCTTTAAAGTTCAGGCTAAAGTCTATGAAGATTCCCTAGGATCATGGAATCATCAGCTCCCTCTAGCATCATGGAATTGTTCAGGGACAGTGACTTTCCTATTAATGGAAACTTTGCATTAATAGGAAAGTCAATCTCTCTGAATGATTCCATGACGCTAGAGGGAGCTGGCAATTCCATGATGCTGGGGAAGCACGCTAGGCTTTTATACATGTGCACTCCCCCATTTTTTTCATGGTGATTGGCAGATGGTAAGTCCCTGAGTGATAATCTTATACATTGGATTCACCATCAAACAAATATAGATGCCATAAGCTGTCACAGGTACATCCTGTTCATCTATGGCTATACAGGTCAATACCAATTTAATGTAAATGTATTATGAGAGCAGCAGGAGATGCATTTACATTGGATGTAATATTTCTTTTCTAAACCAGGATTAGTGCATGCTTTTCAATTGCTGGGAGTGTATATGGATTCTGCACTTGGATGAATATAAGTGTGTTTGGATTGCTATGTTCAAAAACAGGTTGTACATTTTTGTCTGGGGATATTATCAGACGGGGCGAAAAGTCCTTGCCCTATCTTTTTCCCATTCTTATAGAATGATCATAAGAAAACTTTCCAACAATGTTGCACATATCCTGTCATTGAAGCGGCATTGCCCGGCATTTTGCATTAACAGGAGTTTGCTTCAAGGACAGGACAATAGCACTGCAATCTGAAAGGCTTTCGTGGGATCACAGTCAAAGATGGGATAAGGACGGGGGAGTTATCCCGTCCTTATCCCGTCCCTGTGTGTTAATCTCCAGAGTGTTTGTTCAAAATGGTAATGTTTGGACCAAGGAAGAGTCTCAAGCCTGCAGTTTATGAAGTCATCAAATGGTTAATTTTCCTTCTTTGCAGGTAGAGGGGCAGGGAGTGAGAAGAGAGAAGGAAGCTCCCTTAGGGCTTATGCTGCATCTTGGTATTTATTGAACTTTAAGCTACAACCAACAGGCTGGTTAATAACAATTCATGCAGCTGCCAATCTTTTTGACCAATGCCATCAATATTTCACACTGCCAAATAACAACAGTTAAGAGCTAGGACCAGCAGAAGCACTCAGGGCAAAAAGTATTTTGAACACCAGACTTTTAAGCAGCAGTATGGAGCTAAAATTTCCAAGAAGAACTATAGCAAAGGTGTGTGTCTCTCTATGTGTGTATGTGTTTCCTTTATGTGATTTTCCTCAAAACATCCAAACCTGGAAAACTGATGGAGAATCACTGTCCCATTATAGTACACAGCCCACAAGTGGTATTTTGTTAATTTCATGCTTTCCACAACTTTAGAGATAAAAAATATACCTTAAGAACATCTGAAAATATTTCTTATTTAAGATGCGTAATGTGTACGATATTGTCATCTTAACAAAGCCTAAGAAAAGAAAAGCCATGTTTCAGAAAATTTATTGAGCAATGTTTAAAAGCAAATAATCTGTAAATGCTAGCATTAATTAGGTAAATTTAGTAAAACTCTATCCTTCAAACTACAGGATGACTCCTGCTATGTAATGAAGCTTTGCTTAAAAACAGCAGGTGATCTTTTGTAAAATCCAGCACTCTGCTCCAGGCATCATTGGAAAGACAATTTCCTTTCAGGAGTTACATAAAGGAGTGAAGGGCTTAGAGACACAAGCACAAAGTGGACTTCCATATAGCATTGCTTTTACAATCGAATTCATGTTATACATTCTTCTTTCAAAGAAGAATAGGTTGGGAATCACTTTCTGCTTCTGCCACTACTATTTCCTTACTGAGGTTTAGACCAGAAGGACTCCAGACCATGTAACTGAAAGGCACTTACAGCAAAGGAGGTAAATTCTGGCTATTTTCATCATTTCATAAGTTACAAGAAAAACAACTGATTTTTTTTTTAAAAAAAAAACCTTTATGAAATGAAAGTACAATTCAAGCATTCTACTGTGTCATGAATAGAAATTTGCAATACTATACATTAACAACAATGAAAATCAAAACAAAGCCAAACAAGAGTTAAAAGGAAAATGGAAATTCTGATGTCCTTGCAGCAAGGATGCCTTCTTGAGAAACTCTGCACATTTTAGAAGTTGTTTTGTGTGAATTTAATAAAATGCACACTACTAAATTTCTGGAGAAATCCCAGAATGAAATTCATAATATTTAATCTTTGGAGAAAATCCATAATAAAATGCTCAGTATTTGATTTTTGGAGAAAATACGAAGTGCTAGTGGTGGTTTATTCATTTATATTCCACTTTATTGTTGTTATTGTGTACCTTCAAATCATTTGTGAATCATGGTGACCCTAAAGTGAACCTGTCATGGGGTTTTCTTTGCAAGATTTTATCAAGGGGGGGGGGAACCTTTGTTTTCCTCTGAGGCTGAAAGAAAATGTGACTTTCCCAAGGTCACCAAATGGGACCAGTTAAGATATTAGGACTTAGGGAGCAGTCATCATTGTTTTATGGAGCAGAGGGAAATATAGAAGGGAGAGATGGTTACATTTTCCTAATAAAGGGTATAAACAACAAGGTGTTGTTTTCCTTACAAACTGTCCTCCAGCCAAGTAAGAGATTCCCTGAGTTGCACAAAATTGACCAAAGGGTTTCCATAAAGGCAGTTTTCTTGGGGGGAAAGTCATACATATTTTTGCAAAAACTAATTTACAAACACACTTTTGGCATGTTCAAATACATGGTGAAAGCTGCCAAAAATCTTCACCACTGTGTACTTCCAATTCAGTTTCCTAAGTATTGGGAAACACATTTGGAGGGACGGAAAATGAATAGCCACAAATTGTATTTCCATCTTCAAGTTAGTCAGGATAGTCTCCCCAAAATATTCTCCTGGTGGACTTCAACTTCTATACTGAGGCTACCATATTAGAATTGGCTCAGGAAAAGACCGATGTTTGTCATGGCAGACATGAAAATGTTTTGTCTGTTCCAAGTGCTATCTGGCCTCACAATGATGCTGGACACACTCTGCTCTTCAATTCTCTGTACTGTATATGGTGATGATGATCCTAGGTGGTGGACTGATCACATTTCCACTGTCATGGACAGATCACTACCTGGTGAGGTATAGACCAATGAGACTCAAAACCCTTTGCTAAAGTTGGGGATTAATTAAGATGATCTGTCTCAGGGTGTCAATGGATCTGGGTTTCTTCCTGGTAGCTCTTTCGGATTGCCTGCTGTTAAAGCTTGGAATAAGGAAATGACCAGGTTGTTGGATACGATTGCTCCTGAGCATTCCTCTCACAAAGTGGGCCTTACCTATTCCCTGGTGAGAAAATGAGAGAGAAGCAAACTAGAGTTACAACTGGAAAAATCAGAGTCCAATTAAACAGGGCTAGAGCCTGTTTTGAAAGCTTAGCCCATGGCAATGTGGGCAGCAACAAAAATGTTCTTCCCTTCCACTACTGTTCTCTGCAAATTGCTATCCAGTGAGACAGCCTGCTGTGAACCACTTTTTTACAGCACTTTGTGGACTGCTCCTTTCCTCATTATTTTTAATTCTCCCTTAAAAACTTCCTTGTTTTCCAATGCTTTGGAGATTTTCATATTGTATATTTTGATTATATGTATTTGTCAGTTTGCTTTATATTATTTTGTATCTTATCTGGATAATTTGTTTTACAATTTTATTGCATAGTTTTATATTTTATTATTCCTTCCTTCCCTCTTTCTCCCTGTGTATACACATACATACATACATACATACATACATACATGTGTTTTATGTTTTTGGCAGGACCCACTGTTTTTGGTTGTTTTCTTGCAAAGTGCAATGTACATCAATGACACTGAATGAATGAATGATACACAATTTTTTGGATCCTATGGCATGGATGCTGGACCTGATACAGATCCAAACAGTGTATCTTTGTCCCTCCTTGATCAGTCATAATGGATATTTATTTATCATTACAGCTCAAGGATGTGGACTCGATCATTGCATAGGTGAAATTCACCATTTGTGCTAGATCCTTTCCCTGCTGAGCTTATATTTTGAAAGGCAACAGGGGAATTGGCTGATTGAATGAATGGAATGGTCAGTGCCTTAATGCAACAAAGTGGGGTCTATCATGCTCCAAACCCCTTCTTTGAATCACATTGTATTGGATTTTTATTGACCAGCTTTCAGTATTCCATTTTTGTGCAAGATACTGGAAAACTTGGTAGCCTGCATTCTCCAGAGGTTCCTGGATGAGATGGACTATCTATTTAAAATCGTCTTCAGTCTTGGTTCTAGGAGAGAAATAAATATGGTCAGCTTGAAGGATTATTTATTTATTTATTTTTATCCCACCTTTCTCTCAAAGTGGGACCCAAGGCAGCACTAAGAAGTGGACAGTGAATGAGTCCCTGTTGGCTCTGCTGGATGTCTCAGCATCTGTCTCTCTGTCTGTCTCTATATCTTTACACTGTATATCCAAAACCCTCAGTCCAGGGTTCAATAAATTCAAATCAAGCAATTTAAAACAATTAAAATGTTAAAAGAATTTTTAAAAAACAAAAATCAACCATAGTAACTTTCTGGGTTGCTGGGATGGGACAGAAAGCAGTGATTTACAGTGGCTTTTCCTCCCTGGATTGGTGAGCCCAGAAGGTGGTGCTGGAGGACTCCTGTTCAACCCCTTAGCCATGTAACATATATATTAAGCTGCTGGTTATGATTATCTGAAGGTCCAGGCCCCAGTGCCACCAGTATGAGGATGACAGCCAATGCTATTTCTCCTTTCTATCTACTTCCAGGAAATCTGCTCCAGTTCAATGAACTGGATGAGGGGAAATATACAGCAGCTTAATCCAAACAAAACAGAGGTTCTCCTGACCAGTCAAAACCAGATCAGAAAATGGAGATTCAGCTTGTGTTGGATAGGATTAAACCTCCCCTGAAGACAGAGGTTTGTAGTTGGGTATATTCCTGGATTCATCCCTATGCCTGGAATGTCAGGCTTCTGCAATGACCAAGAGTTCCTTTGCACAATTGCACATCAACTGCACATATTTCTAGACACATCTGATCTAGCCATTAAATGCATCCTGTTTGTTATTACTGGAATGTGTTCTATGTGGGGCTGTCTTTGAAGAGTGTTCAGAACCTTCACCTCATCCAAAGACCTTCAGCCAGACTGCTGACTGTAGCTGGCTGCAAGGATCACACAACTCTTCTATTAGAACAGCTCCACCAATTGCCCTTCTGCTTTTGGACACAGTTCAAAGTTCTGGTTATGACCTTTATAGCCCTATATGCTTTGTATCCAGACTATCTGAAGGATTATATTTTTCCACATGAGCCTCCCACCCCAGGTCTTGAGTTCTTCATGAGAGAATTTTCTCTTTGCCCCACACCCTTCTAGGTACATCTGGTGAGAACATAGAAGAGGCCCTTCTTAGGTGGCTGCTCCTAGGCTCCAGAACTCCCTTCCTGAAAAAACTATACTGGCTCCCTGCATGATCTCATACAGTGGCAAGTGGACACTTTTTTTTTTTCATTTTTACAACATTTGCCAGTGAAGACCAGCTGAGAGAGTGTTTGTTTGCCCTTCTTCTACCTGGGCTCCTCCCATGCCTGGGCTCCTGGACTTAAGGGGGAGTCTTGTCTTGTCATTTGTGCCAGCACTAGAACATCTGCCTGCCGCTCGAAGAGGACTTCTGAGAGGCGGGCCGCCGGTGGGAGTCCCGTCCTACAAAGCCAGCCTGCCAGTCTTCCCCTCAGCATTTGCGCCAACACCCGAACATCTGCCTGCCATTCGTGGAGGACTTTTGAGGGGTGGGACGCCGGTGGGAATGGCGTCCTACAAAGCCGGCCTGGTGGCCTTCCCCTCAGCATTTGCGCCAGCGCCGGAACATCTGCCTGCTGCCTGCAGAGGACTTCTGAGGGGCGCGATGCCGGTGGGAGTGGCGTCCTACATGCCGGCCCGCTTTAAACACTAGTTTTCGTCCTGCCCACTTAGGAGAGGAAGGGTTTGATATCTATGTTGTATCTGTATTATAATTGAATGATGTTATCTATATTGTATCTCTTTTTAATCGATTGACTTAATGTACTATGTTTGTACTGTGGATTGCTTCATTGATGTATGTTCAATTTGATGTTTTTACTAGGTGATATTATGAACTGTTTTATTGATATTGTATTGTATGTACTTAATTTGATGTTAATGCATTAGGTTTATATTTTGTATAGGATTATTGATATTGTACTGTGTGATTAATATGTTGTAATCCTGCCTTGATCTGAAGGATCATAGAAATAGATATTATTATTATTATTATTATTATTATTATTATCTAGGAAGGCTTTAGACTCCAAAGTTCTCATTCTGCCAACATTTCCCCAGAATGGAGGACATTGTTTGCCATTTCCTGGGCCTGGTTTATTTCTTTTCCATTCCATTGTCACTGCTCAGGAAAAAAAAAAAAAGGTTTTGACAACATGGCTTTTTCCTCCCAAGCCTGGCAGGATTGCTCTGCCTGAGAACCTAACTGAATTCTCATTGCTTACATGTGAGATGAACATTACAGTCCTAATTCAAAGGCATACCAACTGCAGGGAGTGGGGATTAGGTATATAAACCTATTCCACTGGCAGATATGCATTTTTGTCCGCCAAAATTCACTTCTGCTGGAAGAATACTCTTTGGATGAGTGGTCTCAAAGACTGCCAACAGAGTGGTCTGCCAGCAGATCAACTTTGCTAGCCATTAAAAATAAGAACAAAATCAGTAGAGGAGTGGTGCAATGAACTTTAGTTAATGCTACATCTAAACCTTCTCAAGCCCAGGCACCCATAGCCACAATGTACTGACAAGGAAGGCATTTTTTTAAGAAAGAGAAAACATTATTTAGTATCCCACAATGAGAATATTTGACACAAGACACAAGAACATGGGTTGAATAAGGGCCACTTCATTGACCTATTAAACTATTTAAACAATTTAAACTGTATGATAAGAAATAGGGAGAAGCAACATGGTGAGGGAGCAACTATGGAGACCTCCACCAGACCTCTTCCTCAGCTTCCCAAAGCCCTAAGGATAATCCCAAGGAAAACTCAGTACCCAATGATAGTTGCTTCTTGGCCAGCTCTGCAGTGGGAAGCAAGCCTGGGGAATCCTGCCCCCAAGTCCCATGACTTACAGTGAGGACAGAGCCCCCAGGCCAGCCCTAAGAGTAGTCTCTTTCCCCACCTCCCTAGTCCCATGAACTAAAGAGACAGTTCAAAACCACCTATTTACAGACCCACAGAGCCAATGGCCAATTTCTTAAGATGCAGTGTAGGATGGGTAATAAATAAATAAACAAATAAACATTTAAAAATGTGGAAAAGGGTAAAAATTTTTACCCAGTCAAGAAAGGCCAGTAGGTGGGCACTACATAGTATCCAGTTGCTGGATACTACGATGAAGCAGAGGAAACAGACAAAGCCAAATAAACCCTGTCAAGTTAACTTCAATTTATAGTGACTGTATGGTTTGAGTGTGGGACTATGACTCTGGAAACTAGAATTTGATTCTGATTTAGCCATGAAACCCACTGGACCTTGGGCATGTCACATACTCTCAGCTTCAGAGGAGGGCAGTGGCAAACTTCCTCTGAACAAATCTTGCCAAGAAAACTCCATGATCGCCAAGAAAAGCATTACGGTCACCATAAGTTTAAAAAAATGACTTAAAGACCCACAGTAACAACAACATAAACGAGAGGCCTTCAGGTCTTTCTGTTATCAACAGCCCAGCTTAGTTCTTCCAAACTTAGTCTTTATCTTTTCCTATTGCTGTCCACCTACCAAGTATTGTTGTCTTTTCTAATAATTAATGTGTTTCCATGATATTTCCAAAGTACAATAGTCTCAGTTTAGTAATTTTGGTTTTTACAGTAAGTTCAACCTTGATTTGTTCTAAAATTCATTCATTCATTTGTGTGTGTGGTTTTTCCAGCAGTCCATGGTATCCATAGAACTCTTCTCTAGAACCACATTTCATTTTGCTTTGATACAAGACAACAAATAACAGCTTTGGACAGGTCTTTTTCAATCAGGGAAGCAGCACAAAGGGAAAGTGTTAAATCTTCTTATGGACTTTACACTTTTCATAGTCTCCATTTTGAAAGTAACAAAATAACTCTTAGCCACAAAAATGCCCCCAACCACTATTTTAAATACTGTAATTATAGATTGACAGGTGACTTGACGGAACACACACTCAATTTCCAATAGGATGTGAGCTCTCTCTCTTCCCCAGCCAATGTTTCTGATAAAGCCAAGTGCCTCTTCTCTCTGAGGAGGAGAATTAGCATTATAAACCAGTTCTGGTTAATTTATACTTATACAAAAGCATCTCCTCTGGATGACCCTTTGGCTGTGGAATATGGTAGTTAAGCTGGGACATGCTCTTTAAAATATTGGTCTATTTTCGCCATTAGCAATCGTGCTGCAATGTATTGCTCAGCATGAGAACCAAATGATAAAGATAAGGCAGTTAATAATTGGAAGATATGCTACTGTATCGCATATTATTAAAATGAGCACCAGGCAATGATCCTGAATACATATTCCTAATTATTTTTCTTTTGGTGGACCAACAAGGAAATAGAAAACCAATGTCAAAAATTCTGTGGAGGGCACATTTATTTTACATTCAAAAGATTCAGTGTTGCAGACAGCTGTTTTGGATGGATCAGTGCGTCTCAGGCTACCTGATATTTGGGGCCTGACATTTTTCTTCCTAAAATGCCAGGGATTCTTACCAGTGTGCTGTTCTGCATCTTCACAATTCACTAACAAGGTTTCATAGATCCTCTGCTACATAGCTAAGGGTATATAAAGTTACATAATAACCATGACAGATGATTCTAGACCTTATTTATTTATTTATTTATTTATTTATTTAAATATTTATATATCAACCTTACATATTTAAATCTTCATAAATGTTATTCTCTTAGGCAAGAATAAATAATTTTACCATTTTTCTTTACAGTATTTGAAGACTGAACTTTGCAATTCTGAACTTATTCTGTGCATAGAAAATGTTTCCTGTTATTAATGCATCATTCCTGGGTGAAAAACATATTTCTTGGCATTACTACCCAGAAACCATTTCTGTACAAAAAAAGACTTGTTTCCATGCAAGAAACTTATTTCCTGTGCAGAAAATGGCATTTCTGTGCCAAATAGAATACATCTCAAACTATGAGGATTCTTGCCCATCTAGATTTCTCCTCATTGAAGATTCTGGACCCTTCAAAAACATGGGTTTGTTTGTTTTTACCATTTTTGAATATTTCCAAGCAATAGGCACCCTTTATTGCAAGCTGCACACAGAATTTGAAACACCAGATTAAAACAATACAAAATTAAACAGGATAAAAACATATTAAACAAAGCACTAAGTAAAGACAGCTTAAAAGGCTACAACAATTTTAAACCATAAACATGTACAAGTAACAGTAAATTAGTCCCAAAGGCTTTAATAAAAAGGCATGTTGTGGTCTGGCATCAGAAATAAAGCAATCTTACCACCAAGCAGGGCTTTAAGGGGAAAATATTCCAAAACTTGGATGCCACAGCTGAGGAGGCCCTGTCCTATGCCCTTTCATTATGCACCTACTAGTAGGACACAAAGGAAGATTCTTCCTGCAGATCTCAGTTGTTTGACGGGTATATATATATGGAGAGGTATTCCTTTTATTTATGAGATCATTATACCTTCAAGATCTTGACAGGAGGTCCTTCTCTCTGTCCCACCACCTTCTCAGGCTAGTTTAGTGGGAACAAGGGAGAGGGCCTTCCCAGTGGCTGCTCCCGGATTTTGGATGGCCCCATCCTTGCTTTCCTTTGATCAGCAAAATTATTTTTCAACCAGAATTGTCTCTCTGTTTTGCTTTAGCTGTAACAGGAATCCTATCAGTAGTGTTCTAACAGAGAGCTAGGCAAGAGTTAATGAGGCTCACTGGCCATTTGGGCTGCCCAAATAGAAATCAAGGTTTTTACTGCTCAATAATAAAGAATTACAACTCTTTTAATGTGTGTGATAATTTATAGGGTGCTCTTACCCATTCTCATTTTAAAGCTATGCAAAAAGACATGCATATTTTTCCCCTTTGCAAATGAGTAGGTTAATTAGTTTTGTGATCAACATTCTATAACTGCCAGCTAAGATTCTTCTATGGAACAAAAGCATATTCATTAAAAAGAACAGATGTTATTTTAAAAGTTAGTCTCCATTACTGCAGCAGTCATTGTGTTGTCCACGGTTGTTTTGTGTGGTGTCAGCATTTTCTTTGTGCAAACTCCCATTTGCTGATAGGTTATCTAAGTACATCCCCTGAGGAATGAGAGATTTTTCCCCCCAGTGGCCAGGACTGAGTCATCCTTATGAAAATGATCTGTGAAGGTAACTGGGGTGTGGATGTACAGGGTTACAGTGGATATGATCAATAAAACAACAGGCTGTCTTGGTTGCTGTGTGCTTTGTGGGACTCGTAGAATAGGCCCAGCATTACACAGTCAGTCTATATGAAAGATCAAGTAGGATCTTCTATCCACTTGAATGCCAGATGCCAGACTGCTTCAGTCCAAGAAAGAGAAACTTCTTACCATGGAATAAAGCAGATTAGCTCTTTTGCCAGAACTCTGATAACAATATAATTGATCCTTTTCTCTTATGAATGAAATTTGTTCCCGCTTTTGCAGACCATTTTGCTCATTCCCAGTACCTAAGTTGTTTCATTATGAGCTTCCTGAGACAACACTCCCTGCATCTGATGAAATGTAACTTACACTCCCTCCCTCCCTCCACACACACACACACAGGACATATTTGTTGTTGTTAACTGCCCTCGAGTTGATCTCAACCCATGTCAACCCTGTGGATGAGACATCTCCAAGACTCTCTGTCCTCCACTGCTCTGCTTAGTTCTTGAAAATTCATGCCTGTTACCTCCTTAACAGAGTCCATCCATGTAGCATGCAGCCTTCCTGTCTTTCTACTTCCCTCCACCTTCTCAGCATTATTGTTTTTTCTAATGAATCCTCTCTTCTCATGATATGTCCAAAATACGACAGCCTAAGTTTTGTCACTTTGGCTTCCAGAGACCTTTCTGGCTTGATCTGCTCTAGGACTCATTTGTTTGTCTTTTTGGCTGTCCACGGAACCCTCAGCACTCTTATTTAGCACCACATGTCAAATGAATTGATTTTCTTCCTATCTTGTTTCTTGATTGTCCAACTCTCACATCCATACATACTAACAGGGAATACAATGGCTTGTACGATTCTAACTTGTATGCTCAGTCATGTATCTTTGCATTTAAGGATCTTTTCTAGTTCTTTCATAGCTGTCCTCCCCATTCTTAATCTTCTTCCGATTTCCTGGCTGTGGTCCCTATTACTATCAAAGTTTGATCCATCCCAGGCATGAGAATTCTTTTATCTCTGTTTCTATTCTATTTCTAGGCTCTTTGTCTAGGCTGAACTTATGTAGGTTCTCTGTAGTCATTATTTTTGGTTCTTTATGTTCAACAGTAAGCCTGCCTTTGCAACAGTAAGCCTGCCTTTGCACTTTCTTCCTTGATCTTTCTCAGTAGTTGTTTCAGGTCTGTGAAATTTTCTGCTAGTATTATAGTGTCATCTGTGTATCTTAGATTGTTAATATTCCTTCCTCCTATTTTCACTCCTCCTTCATCTGTGTCCAAGCTTGCTTTTCTTACAATATGTTCTGTTTATAAGTTGAACAGGTAGGGTGATAAGATGCAGCCTTGTCTGGAGCTTTTGATAATTGGGAACCATTCTGTTTCTCCATGTTCTGTTCTGACAATGGCCTCTTGTTTTGAGTACAGATTCCTCACCAGGACTATAAGATGTATTGGTACTGCCATGTCTTTAAGGTCATTCCACAGACTTTCATGATCTATGCAGTCAAAGGCTTTACTTATATACACAGGTCATATATTGAAACAACTAACAAACAACTTCAAAATATAAAGTAAGCAAAACATCTCAGTTTCTGCATTCTTCAGTTGCATCCAAGGTGTCAGTTCAGTTTCATCATCCTTCAATGGACGGTGGTATTATCATCTAGATTTATGGTATGTAGTGTTCTAGTCTTTTAAGATTATGAATCCAGAAATTCTCCCTTTTATCCAAAATGCCTGAAGAACATGGCACCTCAACACCAAACAAGGAGAAGATGTGAGTGTTCTGAGTTGAAATGCTTGGCCACTGGTTGCTTCAGCTACCTGGTCAGGATTGCAGGACTGTGGTTCCTGAAACACGTACACAGATCTGTAGTTGCTTTCCCAATGTGCTGCAGATGACAACCTGTACATCCAAATTCAATTACATAAATAAGATTGCAGGGCCAGTAGGTAATATGTTGCTTAATAAAGGAGGAGGTCCTGCCAGTCACTGTGACAGTCTGTTTAAGTACTTATAGAAGATGCAATGCTTTGAATCACAAAGATGCAAGCCTGGATTGCTGAGTGATATTTTTAAGATAGCATTTTACTTGTATGCAGCTCAGTTTCATCTTTAGCAACTGAAAAAAACAAATGCTGAAAGATTTTGCTCTCTCTCTCTCTCTCTCTCTCTCTCTATATATATATATATATAAATTCTTTTTAATTGTTTCAATAAATATATGTTTAGTGATTACCTGCATCCTCCTAGGATCCAGACAAACTTGATTTGCTTTTTAATTGTTTCTCTTTATGTATATTGCTATCCATGCATCATGGTGATCTTTCAAGTATCAGTGGGGTTTTGTGATGGTTGTTAACTTCTGTATATTTTATGTGATTTTATACTGTTCTTAGATTATTTTAATTGTTTTAAATTATATTTAATCTTTAAAGAAGTTTTCATCTGTGAGCTGCCTTGGGTTCCTTCTGGTAGAAAAGTGGCATACAAATGAAATAAATAAAAGATTGTTGTGTAAATTTCATGTAAAAAGAACTAACTCTGTACTGTCCTGCATATATAACACAATTTCACAGTTAAGATTTGTGAATGAGCTGTGCCTCTTCCTTTCTGAAATCTGTTTGTGTAAAGTAGTGACTCCCAAACTTTGGTTCTCCAGGTGCTTTGGACTTCAACTCCCAAAAGCCCTAGCCAGATTGGCCAACAATCAGGAATTCTGGAAGGTGAAGTCTAAAACCTCTGGAAGACCAAAGTTTGGGAACCACTGGTCTAAAGCCAGTCTGCATTTGTTCATCCTCTGTTTAATATCCTGCAGCTGTCCTCTTTTCCCACCCTACAGAACATCTCACTACAAGATGTGTGAAGTCCTTAGTACTTGTAAGTAAAGCTACTTTATATGTTTTTACAAAGAAGACTAAGCCTGCTTTACTTCTCTGCCGGACCCTGTAAATCTGGTGATAGTGATGTGGGGCTCATTGTGGCTCACCTCCTGTTAGCAAATACTAATTATTCTGATTATTTTTGTTTGTTTCTTTTTTTAATTTTTATTATTTACACAATACATAGTACAAATTATATGACCCATAATTCATAATGTGCTCTCCCCACTCCCCTCCCACAAACAGCATTTGGAGGAAATAAATTTCATTTAAATTAACAATAATTTTCGGAGATATAGAAAATATCATTAATTATATTTTTTACTTCTTCATACCCCTTTTACCTTCCATTTCCTTAATCACAATTTCCCATTTATCTTTTTCCCAATATATTTAAGTCATCTTTCCCTAAGGTAATCAAATAATATATATTCTTTTATATATTTAAAGAAATAAGACTTATTCCAATTAGATTTCTTTTTCCATCCAAAAGCAATCACTGCATGGGCAGCTTTTATAATTTGTTTTATTACATATTTTTGATTACTATTAAAATCTAATTCCTCTATATTAAGAGTTAAGCCAATGTCTTTGCTTAATTGTAACTCTATCCCTATTATTATATTTATCTGTTCCTTAACTTCGGTCCAAAATTCTTGAACAAATGGGCATTCTCACCACATATGTATATAATTCCCCTTAGCTCCACATCCATACCAATATTTTGATTGAAACTATCATTTATAAATGCTAATTGATGTAGCGTCCTGTACCATTTTCCAATCATTTTCATTTGTTTTTTTAAATTTGTATTTTTTAATTTTAACAATTTCTTGTAGCCAATTTTTAATTTTATCTGTATCAATCATCAAATCTTTTTTCTTTATTATTTTGTTTGTGATATAAATTATTATTTCTCTTATGCCCCAAATACCTTTTCACAGCTTTTAATACCTTTACAAGCCGCAGCATAATAAACCTCTATCTATATTAAACCTGATTTCATAGTTCAGTCTCATAGCTAAAGCACATAACTTGATTAAGACCAATGAGAAATTTATTTGTTTACAGCATAGGCTGCAATCCTATTAATTTCTGCATGAACAGAATCCCCTACCAGGCATGTTACTCTGGCATGTCACCATAACTAGGAAATGACTTGAAGTCACACAACACCACCAACAAAGTAGAAGTAGGGAAAGAGAAAGACTGCATTACAGGTGGCTAGACTCAATGAAGGAGGTCAGGAAGCCAAGTCTGCCCTGAGTTTGCCAGACCTGAACAGTTATTGATATCAGGGTGGCTTGGAAGTCTCTAATTCACAGGGTCACTATAAGCTGAAATCAACTTAATGATAACAGCAATTGAGCACTTTGCATAGCCTCTTTAAATCCTGAATTAAGTGTATCACTCATATGGAAGCCACCAGCTGCCATGGTCTAGAACATGGAATCATAGAATCATAGAGTTGGAAGAGACCACAAGGGCCATCCAGTCCAACCTCCTGCCATGCAGGAACTCCCAATCAAAGCATCCCCGACAGATAGCCATCCAGCCTCTGCTTAAAGACCTCTAAGGAAGGAGACTCCACCACACTCCAAGGGAGACATAAAGTACTTGAGCAATTAAATTAGGACTTGTAATGTATACTATTTGACTAGCTAGTCTACATTCCTGTAAGAAATATCTCTTAGGGAATAAAGAGAGCAGATTCATTAGGAAACAGAAAGAGGAAAAAGAATATGTCTTTCTTGCAGTTCTGGTTTTCTCATTTCACATTTGGAATTTTTCTGAAGCTAAGCAATGTTTATTTTTTAAGTGGTATTTTATTGATCAAATAAAGAATATTCCATTTGTAGTTTGCAAAGTGAAAAGGTTTGCGCTTCCCTATGTGACATGCGTTCTTGAGAACTATCAGTCCCAGAGTCCCTTATGTAAATGCAGGATAAAGAAACAGCTGGGGATAAGGTGAGACAGAAGAGTGTCATATGAATCAGGGAAATTGGTCCTAGGAATCCCAGGTGCTAGTAGGTTTATGAAACCCAAATATATAATTTACACCTAAAGGTTTTTTTTCCTCCAATTGCCAGTAGTTGTGGCATAAAACAGAGAAGGAAAGGATTTTACAGGTTAGCATTAATCAAAAAGTGCAGATTCTCTATCATAGGGCAAAAATGATTAAGTCACTTGGTTGTTTTGTCTGTTAAATGTAAATTTGGAAGGGAAACCAACTCCAAGGACATAATCCAAAATTTTGCAATGAAAGGGAGCAGAAAATATATATACTGTATATATAAAGGTTTAAAGTGAATTGATCTGTTTATAAAATGTTTGTGTCTGCATCATGGAAAAGGTGGAAGAGGAAGAGTGGGAGACAAGAAGGAGAAGGAAGATTATCAGCTAATATCAAAATCTGAACAATATAATACCCTCATTTAGGATCAACCAACTAGTTGAAGGTTTTCATGGCCAGCATTCATAGTTTTTGTGGGTTTTTCGGGCTATGTGGCTGTGTTCTGAAACATCAGGAATAAACTCTTCCAGAACATGGCCACATAGCCTTAAAATCCCACAAAAAACTATCAACCAGTTACAAAGTAGACATTGAGACTGTATAACTCTTCCTCAGGGTGGATGTTGTTATATTAAACAAAAGTAGCCTGTGGAAGGATCATTTTTCTTGAGAGCCAATGTGGTATAATGGTATGAGTATGGGACTAGAACACTGGCAGACCAGGGTTCAAATACCTCTCCAGCATGTATTGAGTGAATGTGACCAAGTTACACTTTTTCAACCTGAGAGGAAGGCAAGAGCAAACCTCTTCTAAACAAATTTTTCCAAACAAACAAACCATGATACTTTCATTTTAGAGTCACCATGAGTCAGAAATGATTTTAAGGCACAAAACTACAGTATAACAGCAAACAAACAGAAAAATGAAGGGACACTCATGGTTTCATTTTAGGGACATAGATACCGTAAGCTGAAAAATACAATGGATTTTTTTTCCCATGAGTCTTGAAACTGTGTACATGGGATAGGGTTTTGATATGTATGTGTCTGTGGTAGCTGTGGTACAAGTTTGTCTTGAGCTCCCAAAATGCTTGTTTGGGCCCTGGCACAAAATTTCATCAAACACATGTCCCTTACACATTTGGTTGTACTCTTTGAGCCATTCTGCAATTAATTTATTATTTATTTTATTTTTATCCCACCTTTCTCCCAAAGTGGGAACCAAGGTGGCTAACAACACATATAAAACACATTAAAACAATAATTAAAATTGTAGAATTAAAATTGAAAAAATATTTTAAAATTACAATATAAAATTTAAAACATACAAAATTTAAAATATTAATCTAAAACCAACCCCCTCATCCCTCAATAAAACCAAGCCGGCCAGATCTTAAAAGGCCTATTTTAAATAAAAATGTTTTCGCCTGCCAGCGAAAGGCCAGCAGTGAGGGGGCCAGCCTAGTCTCCCATGGAAGGGAGTGGGAGCAGCCACTGAGAAGGCTCTCTCTCGTGTCCTCACCAGGCGAGCCTGGGATGGTGGTGGGACCAAAAGAAAGCCTTCTCCTGAGGATCTTAGGGCTCCAGGTGGTTTGTAGGGGGAGATACGGTCTCTCAAATAGTCTGGACCTGGTTACAGTAGCAAACTTCCACAAGTTTAACTATTTAACGAGGGCCTAAATCCTATCCTATCCACAATGCAGCAGCCTCTTTTGAGAACTCATGCCGAACAAGTCTCAAAGGGAAACAACAACGCAGAAAGAACCACAACTTGGTAACATCACCCAAGTATACTTTCTGCTCTGCTTTCTGCGAGACTTGTTTATCTCGGATTGGCCTTTTTAGTCATCAACATGCTTGTAGAAAGTGTGGGATGAGTCCTTTCTGAATCTTCATTAGCAAAGAAAAGCCAGAGAGAGTGAGAAATCCAGAGAGAGTGAGAAATCCTATTTTCACTCTAAAGTACTGGAACAACAATGAATGAATCAACTTACCATTCAATGAGTCTACTCTACTTGGGACTAAAAGGATTCCTTCAGTTATATATTCCTGGATGGTGCATTCATCAGTGCCTTCAATGTACCACCTTCTTTACTGAGATCATAGAAATACACTGTGGGACAATCTCCAGGTGTACTAGCAGATACATACCTGGTTATACAAAGTTGGTATTCAGCAGAAGGCTGTTTAAATACAACCAGTATGTAGCTATATAACACCAACAGAATTCTGGAGACTATCTCCTTATATACATCTACCTAAGTTTTAAGATTCTGGTAATTCCTGTGACTGGGAAGAACACAGGTCTTCCATCCTTTCAAACTGCAAGAGTAATATTCCTTCTGTGAACACTGGAAAGGCAACCTTGAAGGAACAAGATGAGAAACTCAAATATAAAGATATATCATTACATACCAAAATCAGAATCA
Organism: Urosaurus nigricauda; assembly: GCA_034509955.1. NCBI lineage: Eukaryota > Metazoa > Chordata > Lepidosauria > Squamata > Phrynosomatidae > Urosaurus > Urosaurus nigricauda. The sequence goes on from JAOEGL010000006.1 coordinate 112,677,693, forward strand.
TCCAGGCCACAGTATTTCCATGGATTGCGAAAAAGACAAATGCATGGATCTTATAGCAAACCAAGCCTGAACTTGGATTTGAAGCAAAGTCGACTTACTGAGGCTATTGTGCTTTGAACATATCATTAGACAATTGCATTATAAAAAGATGACAATGCTGGGTGAGAGGCACTAGGAAAAGAGGAAGACCACATTACAGCTGGATTGACATGATTAAAGAAGCCATGGTCCTGAGTTTGCAAGACTTGACCAGGAGAGTTGATGACTAAAGATCTTGGAGGTCTCTCATTATCCTGAAGTGCCTCATTTGCTCATGCACTATCACTGAGAGTGCCTTTCTCAAACTCAAGGTGGGTTCCAGGGGATATTTATGATCATGGCAGTATTACCACGATAATGAATAGATGGCATATCTAAATGTAGAGCAGTTACAGATCTGGAAGTCTAGGTTACTAATGCAGGATGCCAAGCTTATGTCTTTTCTGAAAATTGCTTTGAAGCACATTTTGAGGTGGGAATTGTTTCAGAACATTTAGGGAAGTATGAAATTCTGTCAATACCTATATTCCAGCCACACTCTCCTGGGAAGTATGAATAAGATCAATTCATATCAGATTGTGCAAAACAGAACTCCTTTCAACATTCCATATTGGGAACTCATTGGATGAAAACTTTTTTAATTATTCCGTTTTACACCCATAAGCAAATCTGTGGATAAAACATGAATATTTGTGATTTTCCCCTCCTGTGAGTAAGGGTTGGGTTTTTAAAATTATTATTATCATAATTATTCATCTCCCTAGGTTGATTTGCATGTCATGCTGCTCTCTTATTTCTAAGTGCTTTCTCTACAGATTCACTAACAGTTATAAATTGCTGGTGATTCCAGGGTGGATTGGAGGAAGTTAGATGAAACTGTTAACATATTGCACTGTCTCATTCCATTGCCACAGCAAAGAATCAGACAGTTCACTCTGGTTTCAAAAAATCTGTATTTACCTTCTGTTGTATTTCTGTTTACCTGTGGACAGAATTCATAATTAGGAATAGTTAGAGATCTTTTTCAGTTTAATCAGGATAACTCGAGTGACAAAATATGGAGATATTTTTTTTAATTTAAATAACATTTAATAATTTTATCTGGAATATTATATCATTATTAACAAGGTTTCCTAGATAACTTTAAATATATATACTGCCATTGTTTTATATTTCTTGACATCTGAAAAAGTCTTATATACAAATACCAAGCTTTTAAAAAAAACACTTATTTTGAAGTGAATCAATCAAAAAAGGAGGCATAATTTTTGGTTTTCTGCTATAATTATTTGCAATTTTTCTTCTTCTAAATATAATGAGAACCAAGAATAAATGTCTGCAACCCTTTCAAAGAGCTGTAAAGACCAGAAGTTCAAGTAATTTTCCTTCAAATGTTTCCTGTTTTAGTAACTGCATAACCTTATAACTGAAATTGTGATGTAATGCCTTAGGAAGTTCCCTTATACAGAGTCATATCACAGGCCTATCTAATGCAGTATTGTCAAATGGCATCCCAATAGCTCCCCAAGTTTACAGACAGAAGGCTGAAGCCCTGCCCAAAATGTGTGGGTTGAACTGCTTGACAGTGGAAGTAATACCTTGAAATACAGTGGATTCTCCTTATTTAGAGGTTTTTAAATAAAGGTTGGATGGTCACCTGTTGGACTATATTTTAGTTTTGGATTCCTTCATTGCTAGGATACTGGAATAAATGGCCCCTTTTAACTCTAAAACCACATGATTCTATGCTCTTCTGCATGCAAAGCATGTTCTGAGACTCTACCGCATGACTGTGGCCTTTCTAAAAGCAATACATTCCTTGACAAGACATACTATGATCATTCCCATATCTTGGGGCCAGAAACTTCTTTTCCAGTCCTCAGGACAAGAGGGAGGAATCTCAGGAGGAGACAACTGCCTTGAAATATGCGTGTGTGTCTATATACATTATATCTTTGTCCTCGATAATTAAGTATGAGTGTAATGCCCTCACCAGGGTCCATCCCCTGTGACTACACAATGGGAGTTCCCTAGGTTTTAATATTTGGCCGTCAAATCTCAGGGCTGGATTGATCCAGACCTGGAAGTACTAACCATCACATCTTCATAAATATCTCTAAATTAGAAAGATAATGAATCATCTTTTGAATAGTGTTCAAAGGTTTGGTGAGTCACATGCCATGAAATGTGAGGGAACAAAATAGTAGCTCACCCTGTCACCCAAAAGATAATGCCAAGTTTTGGTGGGCTTCTTTAGGGAGAATATTTTTAAAATATACTTTTTCAATGGATATACCTCCCTCCAGCAGAGTTTTCAGGATGGATTATAAAACAAGTTATGATACAATAGATGTGTTAAAAGTCAATCCATGGGGACAGGCAGATAAGAAATTCGTTGTTGTTGTTGTTGTTGTTGTTATTGTTATTATTATTATTATTATTATTATTTAAAATATTATAATTAGGAACAATAATAAAATTATTATTATTATTATTATAGTATGTGGTTAGGGCAGTGAAAGTGAGGGGGCATTTTAAAACATATTGTTAGTAAATATCCAACATCTATAGCAAATATTAAGCATAATTAACAGAATTTTAAAAAGGAATTGAGGAGATATTCCAAGGGCAGCAAAAGTAGGGGTTTTTTTTGGTTGGTTGGTTTTTGTTTTTTTGTTTTTAAATACAATGAGAAAGCTTATCATTAAAGGCAAAGGGGGCTGCTTTGGGTATTTTTCTAGAACTTGTAAAAGTTAGTTTTTAAAGATTTCTTTTCTCAGAATTCAGGGGATTGGCTAGTGGACTCTGGGAGTTGAGGTCCAAACAGCTATCTTTATCAAGCTGGGTTTTCCTTTTACAGTAATTTTGTATTAAAATTCTGAATTCACTAGTGTCATATAGTGTTATAGAAAACATATATGTGGCTTTGCAATGTTCTGACGAGGATTTAAGAATACATTATTATATACTATTTTTCCAGCTGGTTAACAACATGTGCTGCTCCTAATTAACTTCATTGTTTTTCTGGTAGGCTTTCACAGATGCTCTTTCTGTAAAGGACTTGACTTTTGTTTTCTTTGCACCATTCTTGATGATGATGATGATGATGATGATGATGATGATATCACCATCAGAACCTCAGAGCTTATGAATGGGGATTTTTAAACTGGAGGGGAAACTATCCATATATGGATTGGGGATTTCCCCTCCGGTTTAAATAGCTCCATTGAGGTCACTATGAATGGGCCTCAAAATGGAAAGGGAACCTCCAGTTTAAAGAGCCTCTGTAGAATGCGCATGAGCTGTCAATTTGTAAAAATAAAATAAAAATACTAATAAATAAAATAAAATAATTAAAATAAAATAAAAAATAAAATAAAATAAAAATAAATAAAATAAATAACAAATACTAAAAATATAATAAATAATAAATAAAATAAAATAAAAAATAAAAATTCAAGAGTGCTCGATGAAGCACTGGGTATTGATAAAAACAGAGGAGGAGGAGGGGAGGTGGGGAAAGGATCCCCACAAGCTGCACCGCTCCATTCGCATAAGCTGTCAAATATAAAAAAGTATACCAAGCATCTCACGCGGTCAATGGCTGCATCAGACGTCACCATGACATCATTTGATTGACAACCAAGAGGCTCCATCTTTAATCATTCCTTTTGCATGTATGAACTTAAGTGGGGTAAAATGCACTGGGAAGCATTGATGGGGGCAAAAGGTAGTATGAACTTCTTTCCGGAGAGATTCAGTAATGGCATGCACAATCTCATCCAGATCTAAACAGGGCAAATGAGCTAGTATAAATGGGGCCTTAATCTTCACATAAGACTTTCTACTAAGCCAGACTTTCAACCTCCCCATTTCTCAACACATGGGGTGTTCAAGGGTATTTTTGGTGACAAGAAGTTTTAAAACTGGGTGGCATCAGCATATTGATGATATTTCATACTAAATAATATTCAAATGACCTAATATTCTTTAGTTACTTACCTTCCTTCTAAAAAGGGATTTGGCATATTGAACAAGTGGAGGCACATCCCAATATTTAAAAGTTCTAATGAGTAGGACATTAAATGGAAGATATTTCTGCAGACTTAGTTATATGAACCCCTCAAAGAAATAGAGGATGAACATCTCAGAGGTCATTCACACTGCAAAAATAATCCAGGATGAATCCAGGTTGAAGCTCAATTGTTCTCATACATCCTGAACCCACCCAATTAAGTTTTGTGGGGGCTGACAAAACTCTCACTTAATCCAGGGTAATCAATATTGGGTTTCCAACCCCTGAGTTCTTTAAAAAGATCTACATTGTCAGTAGTGTGAATAATTGATACGAATGGACCTGAATAGGCATAGGATAAAACACTGCATGCCTTGAACATGATCAGAATGCATTTGCTTTGTCAACTCCGTCTTTATTTGAATGCTTGCACACGTGAACAACCGAACCTGTAGAGATGTGCATTAATGTGATTTCATGGTGTGAAAAACAAACCCGGAATGCATTAGTGAGATGATTCACATAGCTGAGCTAGGAAAAAAAAAGACAACTGATTGACCCCTTAGCCTATGTGATTTACTAGCAGGGCTGGCCCAAGACATTTTCGTGAATGGAAAGACAAAATGGTGTCCTTCCTATTTGGTGTATAGATATTGACTGCATTGAAGTTTAAATCATGCTTCAGGCCTGGCAATGGGGTAATGTCTTTCACTATGCCTGAAGCAAAGGCCAGTTTGTGGTGTCCAGGGTAGACCATGCCTGTCCTTCAAAAGAGAGGGGAAAGCCCTTAATTCAATTACCTTCTTAAGGAAGTTATAATTAAGTGAACTCTGCTTTATATTGCTTGCTCATTTTTTTTCTAATATTCACAAAGACATATGCAACACAAAGAGTTAATCCTCTCGCCCTGTCATTGCCTGCTTGTACTTATTGGGAATTCTCCTACTGTCCTCAGACAAATACTGCAGCTGTGGAAGATCATTCCCTGCAATCAATCATAGCCCCTTTCATGAATCCCACCCCTCCTTTGCTATATATTAAGTGCTAAACAAATGGTCTAAGGCAGGTAAATGCCTGTTTAAGGAGCGAGTGCAAGTCATTCAAAGCCAGATAACAAATTAGTGGCGTGTCCTCCTATTTTGTGTACATTAGAAAAAGGATAATAACTTTGCTCTGTGAAGAAGCAGGGTTAGCAGAGAAGCTGCAAAGGCCAAAGGAGTAAATGCATCAGAATGGGGGCTAAACGCATTTCTAATGACAACCAAACTGAGCTTTTTCATTTGTCTTTAAGGCGATTTATAGGACACGGCACTCTTCATTTTTTTCCCCATTTTTGCCACTGATGGAGCTTTTCTGAAGATTCAAAGGGAAATTAAATTAAAGACTGACATTTTGGGGGAAGACATTTAATTATTTCCACATTACGGTGACTCTGGGGATCGATTTTTAGCTGTTCCTCTCTTTACATGATGTTTTTGGATGAGGCTCTCCATTGTTGCCAACTTCATCGTTGCTTTTCTTGCTGGCACCCAAGATGTCAGTGTAGGGCAGAGATTTATTTCCATTTGTACATTAGACTGTTAAATCCCACATCCCTATCTCTGGCAGGATGCAGTTCATTATAAAATGCTGCAGTACAAATTAACTAGGTGCTGCAGTACAAATTAACTAGGTGTCTCTAAGTGGTATTTCACTTTGCATAACTCAGTTGGTATTATCAGGTGGATATAGCCAGACCTGAATTAATTCTGCAGTATCAAGAAACCAGACCATTACTGAAACCTGAGTACCCTTAAATCCAAACATCTACCGATTCCATCTAAGGGTGGGTGAATCTGTCAGGCTGGATCTCCAGTTTTTCTACATGTAAGCCAATTCTATCTCAGTTCTGTATGTACTTTTAGAAATTCATATTGTTTCTCTTCTTGTCGTACATATTTTTGTATGCTTTCAGCAATTACTGTGACAGTATCGGAGCACATTTGAGAGCTGTACACTTTGTTCTGCACATTTCTGAAATGTAGGCATATTGTGAAACACTCCCTGCTCATAAAATGTATCCCAAGTGCATTTTGGATGAATTTCTAGGTACAAATTTTATTAGGGTCCACGTTGAACTCCACATAGAGTAAAACAGGGGTGGGTGACTATGGGTGGTTTGGGGACCAATTTTGTACTTCCTAGACCCAATTTGTGCCATATCCTCCCTTCCTCCACAACTGGAGGTGTCCGGATAGCTGTTTCCAGTCTTTTTTTAAAGTTTATTTTTTCACTTGTTTTGAACAAAACAAGGTGCACACAAGGTGTATGTATTGATTTAAAGCAGAATTGTGCTCTGTGGAATGTGAGTCTTGATATTTCCCAAAATAGTTGGGGGAACCAGCAACTCTGAGACAGTAAATTCTAGAATGGATTGCACATGAGTCCTGCAGGCTGTGTGTTATTTACCCTTGGAATAAATCCCTGGAGTAAGTTCAAACATGAATTTCTTACTCCTCACTAGTTATTGCCACACAGGATTTTCAGCCAGATCTAAAGCCCCTAAGTTAGGGTTTAGCCACACTGTGTGAAAATTGGACGCCATTAATCTTTTGTGAGCTTAATTTTGTGATACTTAAGAAGTATCAGGAGAATACAGCCAGGGATTCATTCACCATGTCTGAGCCCACTTGCATCTGAAAATGTACTCAGTGATCAACTGAAATCATGAAGGCCATTTAGAGCAGGGGAAATCAGTGCCAGACACTCATTCATCATGTCTAAGATTTGGTCCACATTATCTTTGCTACAAAAATACCTGATACTAGAGGCTGCAATGTTATAGCCCATTTAGACGGGTAGCAGTCCCATGAACCCACACCTGGTTTACCAATAGTTGCAATGTGTGGTTGGATTTTAATCTGGGGAGGTTTAGTCTACAGATGGGAGAAACATAAACATAACCTCCATGTGAATGGAGCAAAAGGATATGGTAGCATGAGATTTCGTAGACTCCCAACTTAGTTCTTTCAATTAGTTTCAAAGGTGCTACACGATCCCATTGCATACTGATTTTCCAGACTAACACAGCTATGTCTTTGAATTCTGTCCATAGCCTGATAAATTTGACAAGGGCAAAAGCAAAGAAAGAGTTCTTTAAAAAAAACTGTGCCTTAGATTCATTATTATTATTATTATTATTATTATCCTTTATTTATATAGCGCTGTAAATTTACACAGTGCTGTACATACAATCTTAAATTAGACGGATCCCTGCCCTCAGGCTTACAGTCTAAAAGAGACAACACAAAAGGAAGAGGGGAAGGTGATAGGAAAGAGGGTGAAGTCCGGTGGATCTTCTCTCCCTCTGGGAGTAATTCTTGCATAATATATCTTTACACCCATGTAGTTACACAGTAGTTATCTTGTACCAGGTTTCTGAAGAATAGGAAGATTGTGCAATTGGTTGTGCATTATTGTCTCACTGTGTAATGGATCGTCCACAGTGGCTGTTTTGACAACCCTCCTGAAGAAAGTAGTGTATTGAAGACATTAACAATTAGTTACCCGCCATCCAAGAATGGACAACTGCATGTCAAATTATTACATTTGTGGAACTCTGTTTAAGTATCAATGAATTGCATTTTTCCATGGCACAACAGCCAAAAAGGTATGTAAGAGCACATCATAAGGGAACTTGCACATGAGTATGACATCTACAGGATACCAACTTATATTTTTCCTCTCACAACACTGGATACTCTGCAACTGTAATACCAGCACTCAGCCTGAAAGACTAGGCCTATCTCATCAAGCGCCTCATTACCACAACTAATGAGGCTGTATGTTTTAGTAGTTGATTTAATTTCATTCCAAAAGTTAACATAATTTATTTGTCAGTTGTGGTAGTACTTAAGTTCTGCATTCATACAAAATCACTTTCAGTTTGTAAATCTCTCTGCTCCCAGCCACTAAGTAGTCTATAAACAAAGACTGTAAGATGATGCCGTGATAATAACCTCATCTAATTTGTCATAAATCCACCAAGTCCTACGTGTCAGATGCCCTCCAGATGATTAATAGTTTGCTTTCTACATGCAAAAGACGTCCTTACTTTAGCTAAAAAATAAAGTTTCAGATATCTTCTGTTAAGCATGGTTCACAAGCTCATAAAGTGTGAGGAGAATTAGAACGTGATTATGCTATGATGACTTATTTATTACTTTAAATTATTTGTTAAACCACTTTTTTGTGTGTAAATAAAGATTGGGAATGAATGAATTCACATTGCATTTTAATGTAAACCTGATTGCCTAGTTCACTAGATGTGAACTAAAATGCTGATATCTTTTGATCTTGATAATGTTCCAAATGCTATAATGTGGTTCTTCACTCAAAACACATTAATTTTCATCAAGAATGTTGTTTTTTTAAAAAATTGAAAAACTGAGAGGAACCAAAATCCCTAGATATAAATGGGGCTGAGGTGCCTAGGAAGTCCCAGCAACAGCATAGCTAATGGTGATGCATGCTGGGAATACTAATCCAACAACAGATAAGGGACCACATGATTTCCATCCCAGTCTAGGGAGACATTAAATATTCTCTGAGTATGCTACAGTACTGTTCCTCAGGCAAAATTGCATTAGGGATGGCCATTCAATATTCCCAGACGAGCAGAGGTTGGCCAGCAACCCCTCGTACTCTCTGCGGGGGGTTGCCAGCCCTGAGGTGTCCCTGGAAAGACACCTCAGGACTAGCAAAACCCCACAGAAAGGAAGAGGGGTCAGCCTGTGACCCCTGCTCCTTCCGTGGGGCTTTGCCAGTCCTGAGGTGTCCCTCCAGGAGCCCTGTGGGGGGAGGGGCAGAGGAGCTGGTACGTGTCCCTTGCTGCTCCACATGGAGCTTTCCCTGCCCCCAGCTGTCTCTCCAGAGATAGCTGGAGCCTGGAAAAGGTCTCTGGGAAGGAGCAACTGGCATGAGACAGTCGCTTCTCCTCCTCCTGCCCTTTTCCTCATCTCCAACTTTCTCAGAGAGGCAGCTGAAGGCCAGAAGAAGGCTATGGCTCCTTCTCCCAAGGGCCATTTTCTGGCTTCTGAGAATGTCAAATACCTCTCCCTAAAACTGCAAATCCTCGGATTCCACATGATATTTCCATAACAGTTAGATTCATAGAATCATAAAATTGGAAGAGACCTCAAGGGCCATCCAGTCCAATCCCCTGCATGCAAGAACTCACAATTAAAGCATCTCCGACAGATGGCCATCCAGCCTTTGCTTAAAGACCTCCAAAGAAGGAGACTCCACCACACTCTGAGGGAATGCATTCCACTGTTGAATAGCCCTTACTGTCAGGAAGTTCCTCCTAATGTTGAGGTGGAATCTCTTTTCTTGTAGATTGCATCCACTGTTCCGTGTTCTAGTCTCAGAAGTACCAGAAAACAAGCTTGCTCCATCCTCAATGTGAAACCCCTTCAAATACTTAAACAGGGCTTATCACCTCTTAACCATCTTTTTTTCTATGCTAACCATACCCAGCTCCCTAAGGCTTTCCTCATAAGGCATAGTTTCCAGGCCCTTCACCATTTTGGTGGTCCTCCTTTGGACACACTCCAGCTTGTCAACATCCTTTAATGAATTATGTTGTCCAGAACTGGACACAGTATTCCAGGTGAGGCCTGACCAAATCAGAATAGAGTGATACTATTACTTCCCTTGATCTAGACACTATACTTCTATTGATGAAGCCTAAAATAGCACATTATAATTATGTCATGTGAAAGGGTCCCAGAGCAAAATCAACAATGGAATGTATCCTTTATTGGTGCTCCAGAGTAATTATGACGTGTTTCCCTCTCATGCCTCTATCCCATGTCCATCCCTAGTTGCAGACCATCTTAAAATAATAAACAAGACATTTTAATCATTTTATTCTTATTTCCTGATGGTTTTAATACAAGTTGCTGTGTCTGAACACTCAAATGTCTCCTTGAGAAATCTGTTGATTAAAGAGTCATTGCCTGTAGTCTGTTGATTTTAGAACTTGATTTCTCATTGAGACAAATGAAAGCTTATTAGGCATGCACACAGTATGCTGATTGTCAGTTTCAACATAGATCTTTAGAAATTGTCTTCTTCAATGTCTTTATCGTTTTTAGTTCTCTCTTGCTCTTTCTCTCTCTCTCATGTACACACACACACAATAAGGAAATTTTGCTATTTAGATTTAGGAGTCTTTTAGCAATAAAATATACTGGTGGGTTGGGATAGTAGAATAGTCAAGGAATGCATTCATAAGGCATTATGCTGTCATATGGTGGACATAACACTTTTTGGCAGGTACAAAAGCACACATATCCATCAGGTGCTATTATTCTGATGTCCACTTTGTGTTCATTTCTCCATGTTCCTTTTGCTCCCAACACAGCTATCTGCTTTATCACACTAGGGGACAAACAGGACTTAAACAAGGGTTAAACAGGAAATGTCTTGTGATAAACATAGGTCATTTCCTGTTTAACTGTTGTTTAAATCTTGTTTAAATCCTGTTTTCCGCCTTGTGTGATAAAGCAGATATGCAATTATTTGAAGTCAGCAGCTGGGTCTGAAAAGCCATCTGCACCTTAGGTTCTTCACATTGCCTCAGTATGCTTCAGTACACTATTAAAAATTTCAGGTGTAGACTACCACCCATGATTTAAGCACTGATCAGATCTGTATCTAGGGACAGCTTCCCTTTCAGATGCAGATGCTGGTCTGTAATCCCCCCCTTTAGAGGACAAGATCCATTTTGTTTTTGTTTATTGCCCCCCCCCCCAACATACACATACTGTATTTGTGCCTGTTTTAAACTGTGCTAATTGCTGCATAAACATATTCCACACCACCTCCCATTCTCTAAAGGAATGTTTTGCACACCTTTGACATGTATCCATTTTCTATATACACTTTTCAAAGGTGTGTATTTGTGGAGGCTACATTCTCATCCATCCATCAATATGGGTATTCTGGGGCGCAAATTATATACATCCTGTAGGCAGTATGTACTGAAATAAATTTATTGAACCTTGGATTGAAATCAGATTCCTCACACATACCTAGCTAGGGCCGCCTCAGATCTAGAACCTATCTTGGGTGTGGTCTTGGATATTCTTATTCCAAGACCAACTGTATTCAGGAGTTCATCTACCGTGTTTCCCTGAAAATAAGACAGTGTCTTATATTAATTTTTGCTCCTGAAGATGCACTAGGTCTTATTTTAGGGGATGTCTTATTTTTCCATGAAGAAGAGTTCACATTTATTGTTGAACAAAAAAAAATATGAACATTTATTATATACTGTACTGTATATATATTTATATACAAAAACTTTGCTAGGTCTTACTTTCAGGGGAGGCCTTATATTTAGCAATTCAGCAAAACCTCTACTAGGTCTTATTTTATGGGGATGTCTTATTTTGGGGAAAACAGGGTACTACTCCCCTATACATCATAACTCCCCCACAATCATTACAATGCCTTCAGTTTAATTTGTATGTGTTTTAGGTTCTGTGCACACTCCAAGGAGCACCAACCAAAACCACACAACATGTGATTTGGAAATGAAATCAACACAGTCTTCCTCTCGCTTGGTTTCTCCATTTTCCATTGGAATCTCCACTGTGTTTATATATAGAACTGTGAGCTTTTTCTTCATATGTGGAAATTCATATGTATTTTCAGCACTTTTATTGCAAAAATGTACACATATTTATACACATTTTTCCGATGTACATGGTCCCATGCATTTTTTGCATTTATCAAAGCATGCTTCTAATGTATACATCTTAAGTTGTACACACTTTGGGAATTTTATATTTTTAAAATGCGGTAAATGTATGGATACAACAGCATTTTCTGCACAGAAAAAAACATTTTCCACACAGAAAAGCTGTTCCTTGTACAAGAAATACTGTTTTCTGTGCAAAATGACCATGTGCAAATGTGCAGAATAAATCCAGAATTGTAAACAGGCTTAGAAAAATATGTGGTTTCTGAAGACTGTCTCACAAATGGAAGAAAATGCCTAAAATTACTCATTGCTTCATCTGAGAGGAAACATAGCAAAGAATTTCACCCATCTTCCAAGACAAAAAGTGTTTTGCTCTGTTGCAAATCTTAGGAGTCACGAAATGGGTATTTCCAAAAAGAAAGGCTAATCCAGCCTTTTTCAGCCTTTATTGGTCATGTTCAAAGTTATACCTGTGCATATGAACCATAACTCTTGACCTTTGTATGTTTATTTTTAAATTGTGCTGGAGAGAAAGGAATCAAATCAAAGGCAAAGAACAAAAGGTGAAAAACTGACATACCTTACACCCACTTGTGGTGCAAGAGGGCACTTGTGTGAAGAGACTCTTATAAATATTATAACTATACCTGAATAGTATGGCTACATACCTTTCCGTTTTCAGGCTGAAGTATTATCAGTGTTATGAGTACTTTAGAAACCTACTGTATTTGAATAAGTATTTTTCAATTGGCCCTCACCCCCTGCTCTCTTTGTACTGTCATGAAAAGACCTTTTTATCTAGTCAGAACATGGGCTCTTAACTCATGTGGCAGAAGGGACTTTTAATGGGCTGTGGTATGCTTTTAACTTTTTTTTTTTACTATATTTTAAATGTGTTTTGAAGTCTTTTAATTTTGTGCTTTTAATATAATGTCTAAAATTTAATTGTTTAAATTTATTTTAAGAAATGTACGGTGGAAAACACCATCACGGGACTCTGGGACGTTTCGATGCAAGTTAAATAATGTGGTCTGTGACAGATAATTCTATTTATAGCTAAAATAGCTATATTTCTAAAATATACCTATAAATAGGTCTATTTTTCCTTTTAGCTAAAATACATATTTAGACCTTTCTTTCTTTCTTTCTTTCTTTCCCAAAAATATTTACAAAAAACCCTGAAATTCTTCCACTTTTTAAAAAAAAAAAAAAACTCCCACTGAATTCTGTGAATATTACCTCTGTTTTTACTCCTGTCCCCTGCTATTGTTTCCACTTGTTGGGAGCTTTGTGTGACACCTTTGAAACATTTAAAGTATTATATATCTTTCTAGGGATAATCTTGATAAGGAGAGCTCTTCTAGGCCTATCTAGTCCAGCATCCTCTTTCAAACAGTGGTTCCTCCATGGCTGTTCCCCAGCAATTTGTAGTTGGTGATATCCTCCCTCTGAATCTGGACATATAAGACAGCCCTCTGGAATAGATGTTATTTATAGCCATCTTTGTGTGCCTTCAAGTAGTTTCTGACTCACAGCGAATCTAAGGCAAACCTATTACTGGGTTTTCTTGACATGTTTCTTCAGAGGGGGTTTGCCATTGCCATCCCGTGAGGCTGAGAGAGTTTGACTTGTCCACGGTCACCCAGTGGGTTTCCATGGCTGACCCAAAATCCAGAGTCCTAGTCCAACATCCAAACCACTGCACCATGCTGGCTCTCATTTATATCCTTGTCCTTAATTATTCAAATTAACCTTGAAACCAGGAGTGGTCAAAATGGGGCTTGTATGTTACATGCAGTCTTACTAGGGCCCCCCAGTGTGACCTCTGCCCTATGACAAGCTCAAGCAGAGAGAGCAACATGTTTTAGGCCTGTAGGATCTTTTAAAAAATCCTCTCTAATAGCATCTATGTACCTAAATCAAATCATGGAGGAATGTTAATCATGTGCTATAGAGGGCTCAATTGGCCATTTTGCAGAAAAATAGTGGGGGTAAGAACAGCCCTATCAGGTCCTAGGGGCAGATGCCACTCTCCATCTCTTGACGTTGCTCTGCTATGTTTTAAATCCACATGATCCAGCAAAGGGGAGAAATGCAGTTGGTTGATATCTTACTTCAAATTTAATATACATTTTGTTAGGTTTTGTAAGGGTTTTTGTTTTGATTTTTTTAGGCTTTCTGAATATTTTGCAATGCACTTCCCTGATCAAAATACACTTATTAGGAAAAATAATACAGATTAGAGCACGAATTAGATGTTAGTGCAAATTGCATGCAAGTCTGTGTACAAAATGTTTACAAAATTTAACATAGGTAGAAATAGTTGTAGACTTCTTGGAATGAAGAGGTAACAAACTTGGGTGTAATAAAATGTGAACATTTAACAGAATGTGTACAGAAAATGAAATGGGCTTGTTTACCTACACTAGCAACATGAAATATACTGCCCAGATGCCAGCAGGGGTGGTCATAGAGATTAGACAGAATTTGCCTGTACCTGAATCAAATGCATCAAACGGCACCTTCGTTAAGGTATTTAGGACCACTCACCAATTCCCCGACTAAAGCTCCCTGATTCCTTATGAAATATCCCATACTACCATCCAACCTTGTTTAGCAAGTGAGCAACCTTAAGAGATAAAATGTTGATTTTCCATAGATTATAAAATATCTGCTTTAAGTAATGAAGCAGCTAGGTAGCGCCACATCTATTGAATTAATTAAACTTTCATAATCTCTTCGGTTGCCCTCAGTTACTGCAGATTTAATCCTCTTTCAACCTTTCTATATTTAGTTTTCTGAAGATCGGCAACACCCAATCATAAGGGCTGTATGAAGAAGATTGTGGTTTTCTTTTTCTTTTTTCCATTTCATTATTCTATTCATTTCACACGCATGCCATCTCATGTTTGCTTCTCTGATAAATTCACTTTGCCAGACTCAAAACCTACTAAGAAGACTAGATGTAAGAAACAATGAAAATTTGAATGCTATGGCATGTCTTTTGACACAGTGAACACTTCTGGCAGCAAAAGAGAAGTGGGAGAACTTGGGAATGTTACTTTTTTGGCTAGATCTCTCTGACTCCCTGAGTCAGTATACTAGAGACCTTGCCTGGAGAATTCTGGAAGTTTTTTTTCAAAACAGTAACTTTTCCATGCTTCGAGGAGGGATTTTTTAAAATCAATTCTGCATTGAAGCCCCTGAAAATCTGTTCTGTTGCTCTCTAAAACCATAGAGAGAAGGAAGCAACACAAAATGGCCTCCCTCCTTTTTTTGCAGTGAAAGCCTTCCAACAGATCAGAGAATGAATAGTATCCTTTTGTTTGTAGAGAGTAACCACTGGCTATAACCAGAAAATGTGTGTGTGTGTGTGTGTGTGTGAGAGAGAGAGAGAGAGAGAGTGTGTGTTAGCTTCTTTCTAAAGCTTCCTATGCTATTGGTGTGTGTCTTCAAGTGATTTCCAACTTATGAAAATTATGAGACAAACCTAGAATTTCCTAGCAAGATCTATTCAGAGGAGAATTGCCTTCCTATTAGGCTGAGAAAATGTGACTTGCCTTAGATTATCCAGTGGGTTTCCACAATTGTGCAGGGATTTCAGTGTTGGTCTTCTAAATTCCTAGTGCAGCATTCAAATCCTTCCACAATACTAGATGTCCCTGAATCCCCATTACTTCAATTTCTTATATGCTTCCCCCGTTGGAAAAAAAATTAAGCTCAGGACAACTCAAGGTATCTTACAATATTAAAACATATATTTTTTTTAAAGCACAATAGGATGTTATCCAATTGTTAATTCCGCTGAATCAATGGGATTTACAGAAGTGTCAACAAGTGCCATTGATTCAATATACCTATTCTAACTGGGCTAACAACTGCAGATGGTCCATAGTGTTTTCATTGTTCTTGCTTTTCCCTTTGTTCTATTTTAATATTGTAAGCTGCCATTTAGAAAAAAGGCACCAAATACATTAAATTAATAAGAATGGTAATGGTAATTGTTGCTATTATTAATCCCCAAATCCAGCTGAAATCAATCATGAGTTCCACTGAAAACCATTGCCCCCCCCCCCCTCATTAGAACTATTAGAATTTAGTCAGGACTAATGTTAATTGGATTGTGGCCTTGATATTTGAGGAGATAATTAATAAAGCACTTGACCTTCTTCTGGGAGGATTATTCACAGAATGTATGTAAAGACAATCCTAGTTTTGCTAGTTTTAAAATAAAAGACAGAAAATAATGTTTATTTTTAAGTCTCCTGACCTCCCCAATTGAATGGACACAGCTGGGCAAAATTATAGGTTTCAAGCATGGATCATGGATGCACGATATTTAGAAAAGCTGAAGAGTGACACTCGGCTAATAATTATGATCATACTGAGAACTGAAAAAGATGGCATCCAAAGGGCTGGACATGCAGACACCCACCGCTTCATTAAATTACACCAAGATATTTTCAGGAATGTAGAGGTCCGATGTAAGGTTATCTAATAAGGAAGAGCTTAACCTATCCATATGAGATGAACTCAGTTTCCTCTCCTTCTCCCCTCCCTGCCAGGGATGAAGATGGAGGAAATGAAGGCTTTTTCAGCTGGCAATCTCAGGAGCTTTCTAGGACTCTTGGTGCAGAGTTAGCACAATTTCTTTCTTCATCTTTTCTCACTCTGTGAAAGAGAAAGGGGAGAAAGCTGTTGTCAGTTAGTACTTTCTGAAGTCAGATATATGGTTCGAAATAACACAGGCTGCTTCCACAGTGCAGCAATAATCTGGTTTGGCACAACTTTAACTGCCACGGTTCAGAATTCCATAGCTTTGAGCTGTGGAAGTTAAAACGGTGCCAAACCAGATTATTGTTGCAGTGTGGATACAGACATCATCCCCTCTTCCTTTGGGAATGATTAGGCTTTCAGGGGCTTTGTTCTGTGACAATCTTATGTTGACCCTTGATGGGGAACAGGCCCAAAAGCTAGGATTTTCCCTCTTACATACTCAGGATGTTATCATATGGGAGGAATTTCTCTCAATTTTGAAAGAAATAAAAGTGGGGCCAGTTCGAAATTGAGTGAATTCGCTAGTTCAGTGAATTTACGTGATTGCGTATTGATGCTGCATCTCATTCGGAACTGCCCAAATGGTAAGAGCTTAGTCCATCTGGGAAAACATAAAAGAAGCCCTGTACCCCTCTACTCTCTCTGCTACTTCTGGCCTTTTTGAATGTTTGGATGGGAAAATAACAGCAAATGGCAGTGGCTTTGGGGCATTTCCCCTCAACTGAATATCCAGAAAGTAGAGGGACTGGTCAATGTTTTCAGTTTCCCCAGGATGGACTACCAGTAAGCTCTCACCTTTTTCCACTCTACTTAGAGACGGGATTGTTCCTTTTTAAATAAGAGTTAATACTGTCTCTTTACTTTTGCCTTTACATCCATTATAGCAACAACCATGTCAAGGTTTAGCCAAATATGTTGCTTAACAGCCAACAGCAGCAGCAAGCCACTGAGTCTAGCTTCTGTTTAATTTCGCCAAATTCTCCTGATTTATCATTGGTCTGGGCAATTGTGGGAAATTAACATGGCAATGCACAGCCTACTTAACTGCAAACTTGTTAACAGAGATTGGTAATTTTAACAAAACTACAGTAGGCTATCCATAGTGGAGAGCAAGTTGGGGGGGGGGGTGGCAGAGGAGGAGGAAGAAAGAAGAGGAAGAGGAAGGAAAAACAGCCACTGTGGTATCTGGGAGAAGAGAAGAGGAGGAAGAAGAGGAGGAAGAAGGAAGAAGAAGAAGAAGAGAAGGAAGGAACAACAGCCAATGTGGCAGCCGAGGAGGAAGATGAGGAAGGAAGAACAGCCATGGTGGCAGCCAGGGAGAAAGAGGAGGAAGATGAGGAAGGAAGAAGAGGAGAAGGAAGGAAAGAAAAACAGGTGTGGTGGTGGCCATGGGGAAAGAGGAGGAGGAGTAAGGAAGAAGGAAAAATGGCCACAGTAGTGGCCAGGGGTGAGGCAAGAAGAGGAGAAAGAGTCGGAGGCTGCGGCAACCTCCTGGCATAGTGAGAGGGACTTCGGTCACCAGAGGGGGGCAAAGTCCTATTGTCCCCAATGATGGCATGGCTGCACCACCATTGAGTACTGTGGGGCTTGGGCATCCGTGGATTTTGGCATCCATGGGAGATCCAGAATGGTTCCCCTACGGATAAAGGAGGCCCACTGTACAGTACATGTTAAAAGGCAGGAAGAGCTGCTAAGGAATGCCCAATGATGGCTGCATCCACAGTGTAGTAATAATCTACTTTGACACCACTTTAACTCCCATGACTCAAGGCTATGGAATTCTGGAAACTGTAGTTCTCTGAGAGAGCTCTGGTGCCTCTACAAACTACAATTCCCAGAGTTCCAAGTATTGAGTTGTGGCAATTTTAGTGGTATCCAACTGGATGATTTCTACAGTGTGGATGCTACCTACATGTAGTAGAATGTGGTAATATTGATGAGCAAATTATAATTGATTCTATTGACTTTTTGCTACATAATCAATGCCAGGCAACAGTTCTGTAGAGTTTAGAGCTAGAAGTATCTTGGTGTCTTATATTGGAATAAATATGTTTATGCTAGCATAAGTGCTTTTTTCATAAATTGCACGAGGAGGAATACAATGCCTTATACCACTTTTTTCCCTGCTGTGCAATGTCTGGTGGGTGTCAGGAGCTTCAGCTGTTGCACCTTGACCTAAATTGCTATGGATTGGCTGGAGGGTTTCACAAAGAGAGTTACTTTGTGTTATTTCCTGGCTGACCACCATTGTCATTGCCTTTTCACTTCTGTGAAAATATGCTGGTGGAACTTTAACTTCTCCAGTATCAAATAAGATCATGGGTGAAGGCCTTCATTGCTAAATCACCCCTTTCTAATTCACCTGTGCCATCTCACACACCTACATCTGTGATCCTTTCTTTTATTTTCACATGCTCTATGAAAGTGATGTGGACTTCTCCCCCTCTCATTGCAC
Organism: Urosaurus nigricauda; assembly: GCA_034509955.1. Classification (NCBI taxonomy): domain Eukaryota; kingdom Metazoa; phylum Chordata; class Lepidosauria; order Squamata; family Phrynosomatidae; genus Urosaurus; species Urosaurus nigricauda. The sequence continues at coordinate 112,696,509 of JAOEGL010000006.1, forward strand.
AGGGACATTATAAGACCTGTTAAGCATACCTAGTATAAGCTAACATGAAAAAAGAACATTCTAAAAAAGAATTCAGAACTGTTTTTCTTTGTGTTATCTGCATCGTATTAATGGTTGGGGAATCTTTTTTCTTTCTTTTTTTACTTTTCACAAAGCTAAATGCTTCTTATTTCTTTTACCTATGTTCTCATTTCCTTTATTAGTTTTCAACCACTCAAAGTAAGCCTTTTCATCAAGCCTTCCATGGATGATGACAATAATGATGATAATGATGACGATGTCAACAATAGGAGACCAGAATATTAATAGAATAAAATCATTGAGAATTTGTGCTTTTAAAGGGCTTTGACCTTTCCATTGCTCATTACATCTTGCAGTTGATGTTTTCAGCTCTTCAGTGTATTCCCAACAGATGGAGAGGGATTTCTCTTCTATTACGAGAAGTGATGGGCAGATGCCAATTGGAAGCCATTCAAAACAGAGCCTTGATTGTTTTTAGTTGACCCGTATGTATTAGAGACTCCCCCTCAAAACACGCACATGTTCATGCATGCATACACCCCTTTCTAAAGTCTTTGGCAACTGGAAACCTAAGCAATATTAAAAAGTGCATGACATCAAATGATCTCAATGTAAAGAACTATAAAAGGGACAGATGTATAAAGAAAACAACTTCCTCATTGATGTCTATTTGCTTTTCAAAATATAGGCATCCCCTGTTTATTCACTGACTGTTTATAGTATTCTTACACTATGAGATTCTCTCTCACACCCTAGATAACCCATTAATTTCTAATGTGTCAGCACAGGTTTTCATAAGCTGGTGTACTCCAAATGTATTGGATTACCAACCCATCATAATCAAGCAGTCTGACCACTAGCACCAAACTTTGTCAGTGGTCTGACTACTGGTAAAACAATAATTGGGTAAAATTATAGGAAAATAATAAAAAAGACAATACAGTCACCCCTCCTTTTTCACTAGGGATCCATTCCAGATCTCCTCACAAAAATGGAGTTTCACCTGTATTCAAGCCCCACTGGCATGAGGAAACAAGGTGAGCCCCATTAATTCTCCCTTCATTCGTCCTTTGCACATAAGTGAGGGACGTGAATCTGAAGACCTTAAGAATGGAAGGAGGAGAGTAAAAACAATTTTAACAAACAAGTTTTGAAACTGTGGTGGTGTCAGTTTATCTTTTATCTTTTTCATCTTATTAGTCAGTTACAGTGTAAGTTAAATCTTTGACCACATAAGTTATTCATGTTTACGTTTATAATCATGATACCATTAGGGCAATGAAAATGCCCCTGAAGCCCACCTTAAAACTCACTTTATATCTAGGTCTTGTCACAACTCTTCATCACACCATCACTTGCTGTAGGAAGCAGTTGGTCACATTATCCAGTACTGTCCTGTTTATCAGAGCAGCAAAATTCCATTGCTTGGAACAATCAATTGGCTTTTAAGGAGGGTTTTAGGGCTCAGATCAGGAAATGGAGCATAGCTATGACAACAGACTCATGTCTCCAATGCAATAGTTGGTCTATATTTTAAATGTGTTTAAACTCTTTAAAATCATCTGCTTTTTAAAGAGAATTATTTAACAGTTACTTTAACCTTTGCAATATAAGCTTAACTTGGTTTAAAAGAACTGTAAGCTACTTTGAGTTCTGTGCTGGCAAAAGTCAGGGTATAAATTAAATAAATAAAAGAAATTAAAGATATGCATATTAACATAGAGACAGAACAGAGATGAGAAAGAAAAAAAAATAGAGACAAGGCATAACTTAACAGGTGATGGCATTTCTGACCTGAGGACTACATGGGAGAAAGTCCTTTTCCATAAAACTGACTGTCAGGCTTCTGGAACCAATTCTGGGAACCTTATCGCATTACCTTTTATAACCGTTTTGAGGACGGGAACAGGACTTATGGGGGGGTGTGTGAACACATTTTACCGCACATGAAAGTGTCCACAAAAAGGTCCTGTTCCAGCACCTGTCCCTGTCCTCTGCCGCGAAGCGTTGAATGTTCTGCTCGGAAGACTTCTGACCAGCCAAAATGGTGCCCACTGAACCTGAACAGGGACGGCTTGGGGACGGGTGCTGGAACGGGACCTTTTTGTGGATGGTTGCGTGTGTGGTAAAATTCATTCACGCACACCCCCATGAGTCCCATCGCCGTCCTCAAAATGGTTATAAAAGGTAATGCGATAAAGTTCTGGGACTTTGGCTCCCAGAATTCCTGACAGTTGGCCAAGCTGGCTGAAGCTTCTGGAAGCTGAAATTCAAAATACCTGGAAGACCAAAGTTTGTGAACCACTGGTCTAAACTGTAGAAATAATGCAGTTTGGCACTACTTTAACTGCTATGGCACTATGCTACAGAATGCTATGATCTGGAGTGCTGTGAGTCACCAGCACTCTTTGGCAGAGAAAGCTAAAGATTTGTAAAATTATAAATTGCAGGATTCCTTAGGAGAGAGCTATAACACTTTAAATTGGTGTCAAACTGTATTATTTCCAAAGTGTAGATGAACTCTAAGTCTTTGGGAGTTAAAGCCAATACATGTCCAAAGGAGGGCAACTAAGATGGTGAAGGGTCTGGAAACTGTGCCCTATGAGGAACACCTTAGAGAGCTGGGTATGTTTAGCTTGGAGGAGGGAAGGTTAAGAAAGGATATGATAGCCCTGTTTAAATATTTGAAGGGATGTCATATCGAGGAGGGAGCAAGCTTGTTTTCTGCTGTTCCAGAGACTAGAACACGGAACAATGGATGCAAACTGCAGGAAAAGAGATTCCACCTCAACATTAGGAGGAACTTCCTGACAGTAAGGACTGTTCAACAGTGGAACACACTCCCTCAGAGACTGGTGGAGTCTCCTTCCTTGGAGGTCTTTAATCAGAGGCTGGATGGCCATCTGTCGGGGATGCTTTGATTGGAAATTCCTGCTTGGCAAGGGGTTGGACTGGATGGCCCTTGTAGTCTCTTCCAATTCTATGATTCTATGGTTCTGCTTTGAATTGTACCCAGAAAACTATTGAAAAGCAATGCCAATCTTTTGTGATAAGTTAATGGTATCATGCACCAATAGCTAAGAGGCTGAGTTTTTCACCAACTGAAAAGCCCAGAACATCTTCAAGAGGAATCTGAGACAGATGCATTGAATAATTTAACTGTGATGGAACTGTATGGATAACTGTTCCCAGATCAGACTCACTAAGATATGCTCACAGCTGGATTGCCAAACAGTATGGCTCAAATTGTACTAGAGTGCTGGTGGAGCACAGAAATCCAATGGTGCAATGTCTGATAACCTTGAAGCTGCCATTACACAGCTGGAAGAAAGGCATTGCATGAAGAGGAACAAAATGCCTCCTGGCACAAAACATTTAAAAAATACTAACACTGACAGAACCCGAAGCACTACTGCCTCTTGAAGATCCAGGAATAGGATTGTTTCATTTTTATAAGAACTTTGCCAGATTTGCAACTTTCTTCATAATTACACAGAAAGAAAATGCACAGAAGGTAGATAGTAGCTATTTTGAGAGATTTGCCCACTGAGGCTAATGCCTAGGGGTAAGGAGCACTTAAAAGTTCACATCTGAATTATTGCATAATCATCCATTTTAATGATGATTACCACCAAGTTTATCATGTTTTTTTTCCTGATGAACTCCATTTTTAATAGAATCAAAGAAGTGGAAGGGATCTCATGGTCATCTGTCCAACCCACTACCATGCAGGAACGTATGACAGAGAGGTACAACATGGTTCCTCTTGTGTTGGGAATAGCTGTATTGTAGGCCCTATACATAATCTGCACAGATGGGAGATAATTTCTTTCAGATTTTTCCAAAAAACCAAACTTAGATTCTCAAATTCTCTCATAAATACATAAACTGACATTTTAAATATTAGTTTTGGGAGAAAGTAGAATTGAAAGACTGAAAGTCATTGGCCATAGCAGCAATGGACTTCTGAGAGGTGAAGAAACAAAAACGTAATGTCCCCAAACTCTGCAGATTTGTCCATCCAACAGTGATTAGTGGGTCCCATACCTGGGAGATGGTGGAATCTGCTCTGGGTCCAGGTTTTATAGCAGCTGTGCTGAACCATCACAAAAACTGGTAACCCCTTTGGACTAAAACCTAAAGTGTATGCAGAAACTCAAAGACAAGGCAGCCCTGAGCTCCCACCGCATCCCTAAATCTAAATGAGGCAGAATAATAAATGGTAGCCAGTGTGGAGTAGTGGTTTGAGTGTTGGACTATGACTCTGGAGACCAGGGTTTGATTCCCAGGTCAGCCATGAAACCCAATGGATGATTTTGGAAAAGTCACAAGCTCTCAGCCTCTGAAGAAGACAATAGCAAACCCCCTCTGAACAAATTTTACCAAGAAAACCCATGACAGGTTCACCTTAGAGTAATCATAAGTTGGAAATGAATGAAAGCTAGCCAACAAATCCATACCCCAGTACCTTAGGAAAGTTATGTTATGTTTGGACTTGGCTAAAGAAAGATGGCAAGAATATGATCCTCAGGCAGAAAGGGTTGCTTATTTCCCTGACATACATGCCCCAGTTTATTCAAGGCAAGAAAAATATATTTATTTTCCTCAGCGTCTCTAAGTGCAAATGCAGTAAGAAACTGTTTAAACCACATGTTTCCTAGAAACACTTACATTTTCCCCTATCCCAGTGGAAGAGTGTTGAAAGGCTTTTCCTCTGGGTGGCTTCTCTCTGTCATTGCATATTTTTATGCAACATATTCTTCTGTACATTCAAAACTGAGCTATCAAAATATAATACCAATTTAAACTACAGCCATCATTTATATTAGTACTGTGGAATGGGGAACGAATGGTGTGTGTGTGTGTGTGTGTGTGTGTGTGGAAATGTGGTGGTAAATTAATCTTTGTGCAGCAAAAGAGCTCCTTAAAATAGGTTTTCAGCATGCACAGTAATGAACTATTGCTATCTCTCCTGAACAGACATCTTTAAATAACTATGTCCAAAGTTGTTTAAAATCCTTTCCCTTCAATTTCAGCTTCAGCAAGGCAAGGCAAAATGATGCCTCACTTATGGCATGGATCAACAGACTCCTCCTTCTTTTCCTTATCCTCTTCTTAATATGGGGGACTCGTGAATCAGCTCTGACTTCTTCATGCTTTCCCTTTGACCTTCCAGAAGATAATCATAATAGCACCAGGCTGCCAAAAATCAATCAGTTTTCATAAAGGCACCAGCTTTCAGATTAATCTCTTCTTATTAATTTGGTGAATCGAAAAGACAAGCCAGTGGACAAAACAGCTCTCCTCTCCCCAGTCCTCAAAGCACATCCCTCTTGCCCAGCTTCCCCTGGAAATCCCTCCCCCCCGGACAATAAGCAAACAAACACAAATTTCTAGTCTGGCAAAGCTGTAAATTTTAGAACTTTCATCCAAATTAATTTGAACGGATGTGACGGTGAGGCTGGGATTGTAAAGATTACAGAGAGTCCTGTACTCGTAATTGCCTCTTCACTTCATCTACCGCACTGTCACTCAAGAGTGGCACAGCTGCATTAACGACTGCAATCATAATCTAATTCTCAGATCAAATTCCCATCTTGAATATATCCTTTAATAAAGCTTCCGCTCCCCATCTTTTTTATCCTTAATTATTGCACCCTGTTCCTGTCTCCCCTGACAACCAAATTAAAAGGTACACACGCCACAGCCATCAACTAATCATTACATCATATAGAATCAAAGTCACAAATAGCTGCTGCTGCTTCTTTTGCAAAATCTACACTAACCTTATGAAGGATGGTTAGATGGCTTCAGGTAACTCTGTTCCCCACTTCCTCATTCTCCCTCGTACTGATGGCATGGCTATTGAAAGATAAGAAATATGATTTTAACAACAGATATCGATTATTTTTTTTCTCTTTCCCCCACCCAGCTGTAGCCAGTTCAAACCGATAAATTGAGATGTTATCTTTTGCACTACAGTGTCCCAAATTCCTCACCCAGCATTGCTAGGGGATTCTTGGGGTTGTCATTTGAAAAAGTAGTGTTTTCCAGACATTATAAAATAAAGCCACAGAAGGATGGGCCAGCCTGTATGAATGTTTCTCCAACAAAGCCTGAACTGTGGACAGCAGCATCTTTAGAATGCAGACTTATGACTAACATTGTCATATATGTATGATTTTTAACATCTTTGCCTGATAAAGAAGCCAGTGGAGCTTCAAAAGCTTGCAACGTGTATTTTGTGGATTTTGGATGGCCAACAAAGGTGTCCCTGTTTTATGGATTTTGGATGTTATTGTACTCTGTAAAATAAAATTAGAGATAAGGTTAGGAGTGGACCACACAGCATAGAGGATCCTGTGGCAACTTTGGAAATAGTGGAACTGGGGGAAAACCCACAGGTAACAGTTTCCAGTCCCATCAGCCTTGCTTCAGCACAGTCACAGGCCTGGATATTGCTTCCTGTTGTTGTCTGCAGTCTTGTCAGAGACCCAGCCTAAAAACCCTTTTGCACCCTTTACAAAAGATCCTGATAGAGTGCAATAGACAGTGATCAACTGGGAGTTTATCTCATGAGTGAATCGTATTGGAAAAAGTGGTTAGACTAGCAATTTACATTCATTGCTGAAATGGGAGAGCAATGGAGTCGACTGGCACATTTACAGTCTCCCTATTTAAAGTTCATTGTCATTCCCAACTCATTAAATAAGATTCTTCTTTAAATGTTCAGTGAACTGCCTTACCAGAAAGAAATTGGCTTAATTATGTGTACGCTAGTGCTACTAGATTTGTACAGCCTTTTCCATCTTAGACTGCAATGGTTGAATCCACAGTACAGAAATAATCCAGTTTCACACCACTTTAACAGCCATGGAATTCTGGGAGTTGTAATTCGTTGTGGCACCAAAACTTTCTGACAGAGAAGGTTAAAATGTCTTGTAAACTACAGTTCCCAGAATTCCACGGCACTGGGTCAGGACATTTAAAGTGGTGTCAAACTGGATTATTTCTGCAGTGTGGATGCAGCCAATGTGAAAGGGTAAAGATTGCCAAAATCCAGCTAAGACCACCCTAGGCCTGCTGAAGCTATGCAAAACCCAAACCTCTTTCAGCCTAGGGTTATTTGAAAATATTTAGGATTAAAGCCAGATTACCTTCATTGGGACTCTGAAGCAGTTTTAAAAACAGGCATGCAGTCCTTTGGAATACCAGCTACCTGCTGCTACAGATCAGGTGTGGCAGTGCTGCCAGGCCAAGCATAGCCCTCCCTTGGACCATATCCAATCCTTGTTAATTCTGGCCAGATGCCATAACCACAAAGGAAGACAAGGCACCACAAAACATAGGACATTCAAGAAAATTGTAGGACATTACAAAATAAAAGCCTTGACTGAATCTGCATTTAAATTATTCTTTTCATTTGTCCACTGTGCTGAAATTGAGCAGAAAACTTTTCAACATTTGCATTGTGTCCTCAACCAGCCCATTGCCTAATACATTTGCTGTCCTTTTCCCCTCCAAGAAACAAACACACTCTGAGCTCTGGGGGCAAATATTATCTGCTGCTCCTCTTAGGAAAAAAGACAGGAGCATGCCGCCATTATAACCAGTGGGGCTGGAATATCCACAATATTCCCAATTCATGGGGAGGGGGGGTGTACATGTAAATACATATAGGCTGTGCATATGATAGTGGGAGCCCTGGTGGCACAGAGGTACTGTAGCTGCAATGTTGTGAGTTCTATCCCAGGGCTCCAAGGTTGACTTAGTCTTCCATCCTTTCATAGGTCAGTAAAATGAGTACCCAGCTTCTTGGGGCAATTGGCTTACAGCTTGTAAACTGCTGAGTTCACCATAAAGCAGTATAGAAATGTAAATGCTATTGCTAATGCCATATTGTAATTTTAAGGTATAATTTTAATTTTGCTAGTTGTTTATCTTACTACCATTACCATAAAATGCAGTGATATATGGGAGTTACAATTTATGAGTAACATTAGTACAAAAAATTACTACAGATTCTGTTTGGTATAGTAATGGAGGAAGTCAATGCGGGGTGGGTGACACCAAGAGTTACCATACTAAGAGACACCAACCCTAGTGATGCCATTGTTGTTTGGTCACCACCCATTCCTTCCTTCCATTGTCAGGGGTCACAACAAGGGCCTCTGGTGGAGAACTTAACAGCAGTAATAGCAAACACATAAATTGTTATAGCATTAAAACAAAAGCTGTGAGATCCCATGTGAAGCTGCCAAATAAAAAACACACACAAATGTGTCATTCAATTCCCCACTTCCCCAAGAGCTTCAAGGTCCTTCTCTCTTCCTTTATTGACACATTTGTTTTTCTCATCTCAAGCACGAAGGCATTTTCATTAGTTATCTGTGCCTGTAGAATCCGGAACCTCAGGCACTAGTTACAATATTGATTCATTTACCAAGTGGCTGGCATTATGGACAGAATGAGCGCTATTAAAAAAAAAAAAAAAAGGTGAAAAAATGCAATTCTGTCAGTCTGTAACCCTTGTTTTCTGAAGCCTCTTATTTTTTTGATGTTGAAGGATTCTTACATTTCATAAAATGGAGAAGATGTTTGATCTAATAATCCTTTTAACTTTTACATTTAATGGCCAGTAAACAATGGTCTTTTGGGAGTTGTCATAGCTTTAATCTAACGTACGCTTAGAGACATTTCCCATTTAAAAAGACAAAAGTGACTCATTCTTCTACTTTGAATTGGGAATGAGATCCAAAGATTACCCCAAGTGAATATAAAACTATCAGCTTGGGTTCTAGTCCAAGGGTAAGGAAAGTGTGGCCCCAACCTGTATGATAGCCCTGGGCCCGAACTTTGAGCCCTCCGAACTCTCCCAAAGTTATGGAATTCTGGAATTTGTAGTTTAGTGAAATATTTAGCCTTCTCTGTCAAAGAGCACTGGTGCAAGAACAAAATACAGATAACAGTATTTCATAGGATGGAGCCATGATAGTTAAAGCAGTGCAACACTGCATAACAGTTGGCCCTCCTTATCCATGGATTTTTTATATATGGATTTGAGGATTCACGGCTTGAAAATATTCCTCAAAAGTATAAATTCTTGAGTATAAATACAGAGTATAAATGCTCCTCTTGAGTATCGACAAGGGTAGTGTGACCCTGCTGGTGATCTTCGATCTCTCAGCGGCCTTTGATACTATAGATCATGCCATCCTTTTGGACCGGTTGGGGAAGATGGGTATTGGAGGCACTGCTTTGCGCTGGTTCCATTCCTTTCTCCCTGACAGGTCCCAAAGGGTGAGGCTCGGGGACAGTTGCTCCTCCAAAATTGAGCTAAATTGTAGTGTCCTTTAGGGCACCATCCTGTCCCCAATGCTATTTAATATTTATATGAAGCCGCTGGGTGAGATCATTCGGAGGCATGGAGCTCATGATGACACTCAGATATACTTCCCCATGACCAGATCATCTGCCCAGACCTCAGATGGCATCTCTCCTCTCAATAGACTGTCTGGCAGCGGTAATGAATTGGATGAAGGAAAATAGATTGAGGCTAAATCCTGACAAAACGGAGGTACTGACAGTCACCGGCCCGAAACCAGGTCTGGGAATCCATCTTCCAGACCTGGATGGAGTCACACTCTCTTCACAGGACTCTATTTGCAGTCTGGGGGTACTTCTAGACTTATCGCTTCACATTACTAGTCAGGTGAATGCGGTGGTCAGAAGTGCCTGTTATCAGCTTCGGCTGATCCGCCAGCTGCGCCCTTTCCTGGAGATGAAGGACCTGGAGGCTGTGGTACATGCGCTGGTCACCTCACGTTTGGATTACTGTAATGCATTCTACATGGGGCTACCTTTGTGCCTAACTCAGAAACTTCAACTGGTTCGAAACATGGCAGTCAGGCTAGTCACCGGAACATCGAGGAGAGAGCATATAACACCAGTTCTTAAATCTCTGCACTGGCTGCCGATCAGGTTCTGGGCACAGTACAACGTGCTGACTTTGACTTTTAAAGCCCTACATGGCTTAGGTCCAACTTATCTTAGAGACCGCCTCCTCCCATATGAGCCCCTGCGTACACTTCAGTCCTCTGGGAGGAATCTGCTTCAGCCTATAAAAACTAAGATGTCCCAGACCTCCCAGAGGGCCTTTTCTGCTATTGCTCCCAGGCTGTGGAACGACCTGCCGGATGAGATGTGTCTTATTACAACCTTGGAAGGCTTTTAAAAAGTGACCAAGACGCATCTCTTCCAGCAGGCCTTCCCGGATAGTAACTAATTTCCCACTGTCTATTGACACCCCCCCACCCCCATCCGGCCGCCTACATGGGACTTTGAATGAATATGTATTTTAAATCTTGATTCTTTTAATTATGAATAGTTTAATACTGTTTTAAGGGGAGGGAGGTGGGTATGTTTGGAGGATTTTAACTGTATATGTTTTTAACATGCTGTACCCTGCCCCGGTTGCTCGCTCAGAGGGGCGGGTAAGAAATAATAATAATAATAATAATAATAATAATAATAATTAAATTCCAAAGAGCAAACCTTGTTTTTCCATTTTACATATGGGACACCATTTTGTTGTGCCATTATATTTAATGAGACTTGAGCATACACAGATTTTGTTATCCATGGAGTGTCCTCGAACCAAACCCCTGTGGATAACAAGGGCCTACTGTAATTCGGCAGTGTAGCAGCAACCTAGGTCCTTCTCAAAATGGCAACTGCAACTGATCGCTTTCTGCCATCATTTTGAGAAAGGGTGTAGTGTGAACAGTGGTACTTGGAGGCATTTTCTGGGTTCCGGGTGGCCTTCTATGTGTGGCTGGGTGTTTTTGCCCATTTTAGGGGAATCTCTGCATGGTTTTGTAGTGAAAAATGCACCAAAGATATCATGAAAGCTTTGGGAAACTGACGAGCACTTTGTTGTGTGGTCCAGGGGCCACCTTCAGGCTTTACTTTGCCCACCCCTGATTTACAGGAACTCCAGTGCTCCATATTAAATCACTACACAACATGTCTTATATAGTATGAGCAAGAGCTGACTTTGATTAACCTTCTCATTCACATTAATGGCAATGGTCTACACAGAGTAGTGGAGGATCATAGAATGAAAATGAGCATTTAGGATTGTTAATGTTCATATTTTTATTATTATAATCTTATCATTACATACGTATAAACATATGCAAACACACAGAGGATAATCCCAAGGTTCGGTTATGATTTGTGAATATGCTGAAGGTGGTATATATCATGGGGGAGTGAGAGAGAGTGGCACTTTAATAACATGGTCTGCTATTTATAGCAGTAATAATTAAGGATTGCAGAATATTGCCCCCTTCCACAAAGGTACAGAACAGCTTCATTTATTTGAATGGCTTCAGGTACATCCAAAACACTGAAATAATGAGAGGCTTGGGTAAAGAGATATCTTGTTTATCCAGAATTTGATTGAAATGAGATGATCTACAAAAGAACATAAAATGAATTTGGCCACCGATAATAACAGTCCAGATTAATGTGTTTTATTCCATTTCCTAAGTTTTAAATATTTTTTTAAAAAAAATCATTGGATTTGATTCGATCTGTGCATATATATTGTGGATGGAAGGAATTGAAAAATGGTTGGCAATTGTGTTTCTCCCACATGGGAAAATGCTGAAAGGAAGAATCCGGGGCTGATAAGAACCTTCACACTTTGGGACCTATTTTGCACAAAATTCACACATGGCATTTTTGGGCAGAAACAACCTTTTCTTTGCAAAAAAATAAAATTTTTGCACAGAAAATGCTGTTTTCTGCACAAAGGTGTGTGCGAATTTTTCACAGAATAATTGCCAAACTTCAAATATTTTTCAAAAACTGACTCTCACAGTAGGAAGAAATTGCTAAACTTACTTGTTCTTTCCTGCAGGAACTAAATCAGGAAAGAATTGCATCCATAGAAAAAGAAGCTATGTCTAGGCTAGAAAACCCTTAGATCCCAAAGTCCAGTGTGCTCTTTCTCTTTCTTCCCCCTTTTCTTTTTCACTGTTGTTTCTTTCCCTTTCCAGTTTAAATTCAGAATTTCCCACTCTTTATTCTTTCTTAGGCAAAAGGAATTTTTTTAAATAAATAAATGCAAACCATACACAAATTGTCTGGAGAGTTTGAGGTCCTGGAAATGGAAGCAGAACATAGAATTGCCTAGAGGCCCTGAGAAGACATAAATCATTTTGCTTCTAGCCTGATAAAATAACTTATAATTAACAGACAATTTATAAGGAATGAAAATTCATTAATGCATTCTTGAAAGCAAAAACCTCTTAGTACCGATGCCAAATTTCAGCTGTCTAGTTTCATGATCTTACAGCTATGTTCGATCCCTCTCTCCTTCTCTCTCTCTTTCTGTTATATATTAATACAGAATCAAGCTGAAAACATCTGATTGTAGCTGGGTTAGAAACCCACCAGATTCATCTCCACCCTATTGCTCTCTCTTGTCTCCTCTTTTTCTCATTGGTTTTTCTTTTCCTCCAAACTACTGATCTTTCAGCCATTGCTTGTCATCACTCTCTCAGAGTTGCCATGTTCTAGTTCTCTAAATCGTGACAGCCAATTTTGTGTATCAGGCAAATTATTGGCTAATTATGCAGATTATACCATGGATATAAAAGAGCTGACCTTCACTCACATTCCTGCTAATTTGCCACTTAGAAGCACTCCTTTCAAAATTGTGCTAGCAATGGGAAACAGAAAGAGAGGCTTTCTTGTATTCTTTGTGTGTAATGTACCGCTGCATAGCATGTCTAGATATTTTGTGATCCCCATGGATCCTTTAGTTTACAACTTTTAGCCGCTTTCTTACAGAGCTCCTGTGTTTTCGACAACTGTAGGGGAAGCATATATTCAACAGTTTTAGCAGGAATAGGTATTCCACTGAATTTTGCATCCTGTTTGAGGTATCATAATCAACATTTGTGAAACCTACAATAAAGAGAAGAAGAAGAAGAAGAAGAAGAAGAAGAAGAAGGAGAAGGAGAAGGAGAAGGAGAAGGAGAAGGAGAAGGAGAAGGAGAAGGAGAAGGAGAAGAAGAAGAAGAAGAAGAAGAAGAAGAAGAAGAAGTTGTTATAAGACTGACGTCAGATAAAGTTGACAGGCCCAGACACAAATAGGATATTCAATACAGAATTTGTAAGCAAGTTCACAAAAGATGGATTAAGGATTAAGGAACGAAACTTTACAACTTGAGAAGGCAATCACTTAGGAAATTCTTAGATGATTGATATTTATGGAAGTAAACAAGTACTAGAAATGTTTCTCCAAGTTAAGCAATTTATATATCACTTTTATAAATGTTCTTTTATTGGGTGTTTAGGAAAATTTGAAATTGTCTAATTTTGTACTTCTTGTAACCTCTATTAATTTACAATTGTGTAATTGTGTATGTTGTTGTTTTTAATTGCAATAAAGTTTAAAAAAAAAAAAGAATTTGTAAGCAAGTTCAACAAAAGCGAGAATTCCTTGCAACAAAAGCAATAATTAAAAACAGCAGTTTCAGAATAGGGCAGGTTTCTAGATCCAGAAATCTGAAGCATATCCTACACGAAGAGTATGCAAGGAAGTTAAACAAAAGAGTTGCAAAAAGACATTGAAGGGTGTGGAATTTTATGTTGAGAGTCCAAAATTACTTTACCTCTATGCTCAGCCTCCTGCTCACATGCTGTCAGCAAAATAGGAGCAAATATATTGGCTTGTCTTAAGGTAAGGGCTAATGTAAAGATCTTTGAGCTAGTGGGAAAAAAACATGTTGAGTCTGGACACATAATGTGTAGGGCTTTATAGGTCCTAATCAGTATTTTGATTTCTTGTAGATATAGACAGTGGAGCAAATGCAGAAAGGAAGTTATATGCTTCCTATAACCAACCCTAGTCAGCAGTCTGGAAACATCACTTTGACCCTGCAGAAATGTCCAGCTTCCAAAGGCACCCTCGGGTAATATGCATTACTGTAATTCAAATGCAATGTAATCAAGGCATGTGTTACCATAATCAGATCTGACATCTTCAGGAATGGTCACAGATGGCACTTCAGTTCAGCTATGCAAATCCAGTCCTGACCAATGCCAAAATCTGGGCAACCACACTCAGGTCTGATTCTAGAATAAGACTCAATCTGTGAACCTGAGATTTCAAAGGCAGTGTAACAGGCTGAATCTCTTTTACCTGATATGCCTCTTGACTGAACAGAAGCAGGCCTGGATTAAGCTTCGATTTGTTCATTCTCATCCAGTCCTTTCCTGTGAAAAGGGATCTTGTCAAACAGTCTCAAAAGCACTACAAGATCCCTTTACACACTAACTATTCCAGACTAACATGGGTATGTCTCTGAATTCCAGTCCATTACTGCTAGCAAGTACTGGTTTAGCACTAAAGATATTTTCCTTAGAATTAGATGGAGAGATAACGTTGAGTATCATCAGCATACTGGTAACACTTAACCCCTCAAACTTCGGACAATCTGCCCAAGCAGTTTCACATCCATGTTTAATTGCATGAGGGAAAAGACCTGATCTCTGAGACCAACAGCCCGGGGGCCAAACAAGAATCTCCCAGTATTGGGCCAAGAAGGATCAGAATCATTGCAAAAAAGTGTCCCAAGTCACATCCCAGAGAGGTACTCGAAAGAATACCATGGTTGATGGTATCAAAAGCCCATAGAAAGGTGCCATAGAACCAACAGAGACATACTCTTCCTGCCTAGTTCCTGGCATAGGTCACCCACCAAAGTGATCAAAATTGTGTCCACCCAATAACCAGGCTAAAATGGATCTAGATAATCTGTCAGGAACTTTGCCCAAGAAAAAGTGATATTGGAGATTGGGTGGTCATATGGTGAGGCTCAGGGAAGTTTTCACCAATAATGGCCCCACTACAATCCTGCCTTGACATAAGTGCCACATTCATTACCCTCTTCATTACACCCACTCAGCCAGTTCCCCTTGGCCTGCATTTATGAGCAAAAAATAGAATCATAGAGTTGGAAGAGACCACAAGGGCCATCTGGTCCAACCTCCTGCCATGCAGGAACTCCCAATCAAAGCATCCCTGACAGATGGCCATCCAGACTCTGCTTAAAGACTTCCAAAGAAGGAGACTCCACCACTCTCTGAGGGAGTGTGTTCCACCGTCGAACAGCCCTTACTGTCAGGAAGTTTCTCCTAATGCTGAGGTGGAATCTCTTTTCCTGTAGCTTGCATCCATTGTTCTGGGTCCTAGTCTCTGGAGCAGCAGAAAACAAGTTTGTTCCCTCCTCAATATGACATCCCTTCAAATATTTAAACAAAGCTATCATATCACCTCTTAGCCTTCTCTTCTCCAGGCTAAACATCCCCAGCTCCCTAAGTTGTTCCTCATAGGGCATGGCTTCCAGACCCTTCACCATTTTAGTCGCCCTCCTTTGGACATGCTCCAGTTTCATAGAATCATAGAATCATAGAATCATAGAGTTGGAAGAGACCACAAGGGCCATCCAGTCCAACCCCCTGCCATGCAGGAACTCCAAATCAAAGCATCCCTGCATCCTTTTTAAATTGTGGTACCCAGAACTGGACACAATATTCCAGGTGGAGCCTGACCAAAGCAGAATAGAGTGGCACTATTACTTCCCTTGATCTAGACACTATACGTCTATCTATGCAGCCTGAGATTGCATTGGCCTTTTTAGCTGCTGCATTGCACTGTTGACTCATCTTCAACCTGTGGTCTACTTGGACTCCTAGATCCCTTTCACATGTTGTCTCATTCAGCCAGGTGTCCCCCATCTTATATCTGTGCATTTCATTTTTCTGTCCTAAGTGCAGTACCTTACTTTTCTCCATGTTGAATTTCATTTTGTTAGCTTTGGCCCAGCTTTCTAGTCTGTTCAGGTCATTTTGAATTTTGATCCTGTCATCTGGGTTATTAGCTACTCCTCCTAATTTGGTGTCATCTGCAAATTTGATAACTAGGCCCCCAATACTGTCATCCAAGTCATTGATAAAGATATTGAATAGCACTGGGCCCAGGACAGAACCCTATGGGACCCCACTGGTCACTTCTCTCCAGGATGAAAAGGAACCATTGTTGAGCACCCTTTGGGTGCAGCCAGTAAACCAATTACAAATCCATTTAACAATTACCTTGTCTAGCCCACATTTTACAAGCATGTTTGAAAGAATGTCATGGGGAACTTTGTCAAAGGCCTTACTGAAATCAAGATATACTATATCCACTATACCCTTCATTCACCAAGCTGGTAATTTTATCAAAAGAGAGAGAGATCAGATTTGTTTGACATGACTTGTTTCTGTGAAACCCATGTTGACTTTTTGTGATTATGGAATTATCTTCTAGTTATTCGCAGACTCTCTGTTTAATGATCTGTTCCAGAATCTTTCTTGGAATTGATGTCAGACTAACTGGATGATAATTGTTGGGATCTTCTTTTTTCCCCCTTTTGAAGATGGACACAACGTTTGCCCTCCTCCAATCTGCTGGGACTTCTCCTGTTCTCCAGAAATTCTTAAAGATTATTGCCAGTGGTTCATAAATTACATTTGCCAGTTCTTTTAGTACCCTGGGATGTAGTTCATCTGGTCCTGGAGACTTATATTCATTTAGATTAACCAGGTATTCCTGTACTATCTCTTTACTTATTCTGTGCTGAAATTCTCCTATTCTGTCTTCTGCTCCAGTGTACTCAGGTTGAACACCCTTTGCTTTTTCTGAAAAGACTAAAGCAAAGAAGGTGTTCAGTGAGTCTGCCTTTTCTCTGTCCCCTGTTAGCGTTTTGCCATCTTCTCCACACAGCGGCCCTGTCATTTCCTTCTTCTTCCTTTTGCTGCGGACATACCCATAAAAGCCCTTTTTATTGTTCTTAACCTATCTAGTAAGCCTGACTTCATTCTGCACTTTAGCTTTTCTGACTTTATCCCTAAAGGTGCTTGCTATTTGTTTGAATTCCTCTTTGGTGATTATCCCATTTTTCCATTTATTATACATGTTCCATTTAAAACTTAGTTCAGTTGAAAGTTCCTTAGTCATCCACCCTGGTTTCTTGAGACATCTCCCATTTTTCTTCCTCATTAAAACTGTTTGAAATTGTCCCTTTAGTATCTCCCTTTTGAGGAACTCCCATCTGTCTTGAACTCCCTTCTCTTTTAGTATTCCTGACCATGGGATCACCCCCAGTATTTCTCTAAGTTTTCTAAAATCAGCTTTCCTAAAATCTAGAATTCGTGTTTGACTATGCCTAGCTTCTCCTTTCCACTGTATAACAAACTCCAGAAGAACATGGTCACTGCCACCTAAGGATCCAACCACTTGAACCCCATTAACTAGGTCTTCCCTGTTGGTTAGGATCAGATCCAAAATAGCTGACTCCCTTGTTGCCTCTTTCACCTTTTAGACAATGAAATTGTCTTCCAGGCAAGTGAAGAATTTGCTAGACCTTGAGGAGTTTGCTGAGTTTGACTTCCAGCAAATATCCGGATAGTTGAAGTCACCCATCACTACTATATCTGAGTGTGTGGTCATCTGTTCTAGAAAGGCATCATCCAATTCTTCTGCTTGAGTTGGGAGTCTGTAGTAGATTCCTCCAATAACATCCCTGTTGCTTCCCTCTCCTTTAATTTTAATCCAGACACTCTCCAATTGGCTTCCAATATTGATGTCCTGGATCTCTTCACTGATATAAATATCCCTGACATATAATGCTATTCCTCCTCCTTTCCTGTTCGGCCTGTTTCTCTTAAAAAGGTTTTATCCCTCTATTTCTACATTCCAATCATGAGACTCATCCCACCAGGTTTAAGTGATGCCTATTATATCATATTTCCCTTGTTGTGCCAGAAGTTCAAGTTCATCTTGCTTATTTCCCTTGCTCTGTGCATTAGTGTAGAGACATCTAAGACCATGTGCCCCTTTTACTTGCTGCCTATGCACATTTTTTTTGCCTCCTACTGTTGTGTCCTTTCATTGTTTGCCTTGTTCCGTCTATGACAGTATGACTATTCTCTCTAGCACTTTTGTCTCCCTCCCCCACATAACTCAGTTTAAAACCCTCCTGATCAGATTCTTGAGACTGTTGGCAAAAAACATTTCTGCCAATTGGTGTGAGATGCAGCCCATCCCTTGCCAGAAGTCCCTCCTCATGGAACCACAGCCCATGATCCAAGAATCCAAATCGTTCTTGGCAACACCATCTGCGGAGCCAGTTGTTGACATCTGCAATTTTCCTCTCTCTTCCTGGACCATGCCCTTCAACTGGAAGAAGAGACGAGATGACAATCTGTGCATTCATTTCTTTCAGCTTCTTACCCATTACCTCGTAAGCCCTTCTGATATTTTGAAGGCTGTGTCCTGCTCTGTCAAAGGAAGTGGTATTTGTCAGTAGGTTTGACCAGTCTTGTCAGCCTCTCTCTCACATCACGGATCTTTGCCCCAGGGAGACAACACACCTCCCAAGACATCTTGTCAGGCCCACAAATCACTGCTTCTGTACTCCTCAGGGAGGAGTCTCCCACCACAACCACATGCCTTCTCTGAGGCTTAGCAGCAACTGTTCCCTGTGATGGAACTCTTAGGTTCCCCTGCTCTGTCCCTGAAGTATGTCCATGATGCTCTTCCTCATCCTCCTTGATAAGGGACAGAGCTTCAAATCGATTCTGTAGCTGCAAGCTCTCAGAATGATCCCTGGTTTTCCTTCGTCTATGTGTGACATTCCTCCAGCTGTCTTCCTTCTGTGTACATGAAGTGACAGTCTCCTCCCTAAAACTTTCTCTATGTGGTCCCCGCCCAAGACCATTTGTTCCGTTCTTTCCAGGAAAACCTCTTGCTCCCTGATATATTGAAGTGTAGCTATGCGGGCCTCCAGCTGCAGCACTTTCTCCTCCAAGAGGGCTAACAACTACCAATTTTGGGGCATGTGAATTTTCCCACATTGGTAGGCAAGAAGACAAACATCCCACAAGTGTTGCAAGTGACTGTGGCAGTCCTCACAGTGTCCAAACTGAGAAGTACTAGTTAGTCCCTGAAATAGGATTATGGGCTTCCCCCTCAGAAAAAAAAAATCCCCTGATAAACACTAAAGTTAAAGGCCCATGGTGACCTGGGCTTTTCCCCAGTCACTGCTGGTGATAAAAATTTGGTGCGGGGCTCTGGAAAGGGTTATATAGTGCTAGACTGCTAGCTCCACCCCCTAGTGACTCACAGGTGTGACTCCACCCCCCAGCAACAACACACTCTCCCAAGAGTTTTCAAATATTCAACTCTCACCCACTTAAAAATGGCCACCCAGGAACTGCTCTCCTTCTCCTTCTCTCCAGCAGAAACTGGTCTAGAAAGGCAGGAACTGTCTAGAAAGGATAAATAAATAAATAAATAAATAAGCAGGAATTCAATATGCACATGGTGGCTCTTACCTCTCCAAGGATCCTGTCCACACCCTTAGGCTGCACAAATTAAATGTATCAAATAATACAGTACACTCAGGAGCCAAGGTTATATCCACTGGACTTGTACAAATTGCAGCATCCATGTCAGAGCAGAGGTGAATGCTTCTGTCAACATTGTGTTAAGCAAATTCTTCACAGTCTGCCTAATTGATGGAATATTATATTTTTAATGCATCTTGCCTCAAAGGAGATGACAGTATATCTGTATTCTTCCAATTTGTCTAATTGTCTTATGCTTTCTAATACTGCTTTGTGATGTAGGCTAAAACATAAGAGAGTGCTTGTTCCATATTTGCTCTATAATTTCTGTGTGGCAAGTACCCAGAACCACTCTAACCATTTAATGACATACGTGTATTCAAAAGACTTCTTCAAGATATAACTTTTGTTATAAGGCCAATATATTTTTCTTGAAAACACTCAGCTCCCCTTAGGAGAATTTTCTATGACGTATGAAATACCGGGTTGTTTTTATCTATTTACTTACCTATTAAATATCCCACCTCTCTATCAGAGAGCTCACAGTAGCATACATAGCATTCCAAAGCAATCTTCCACCTGGGTATGACGGAGAGATGAACAGTGTGCTGTTTACCCTGAAAATCAATTAGGACTTCAAAGAGTAGGACTTCAAAGAGGACTCTTAAGCATTCAACACAAGACTTAGAAGACTACAAACCATAGTTCAGTGCAACAGCTTACTTTGTTTTTGGTCACCTCTTAATCAGTTAAAGCTCATAGCTGATATGGGAAACCCATGTTGGCTTTATCTGGACCACAGACTGGAGTCTCCCTATTCCTGTAGTAGTTGGCTTGTTGCCCCATGCCAGTTTCTCCACATAATCAACCTTTTCCCTGTTGAGAATTCCTCTATTACATCAGTGTTTTCAATCAGCATGATCTACATATAGTCTTGGAGAAGGTACTTCAGGATAGTGTCCAGTCTTTCGTTGCTGTTTTGTCCCCGTCTTGGATTTTCCCTTTTGTTTATGCAAAGTCACAAGAAGGAATGGTGGAATTTATTTTTGTCCATACTGATCAACTTGGAGCCCCCTCCCTTCCACATGCCAGTCTGCTTGGGAGTAAAATGGCATGTGGGAAGGAGGGAAGGAGCCCAGAGCACCCCTCCCTCCATGTGCCATTTTACTTCTGAGTAAACAGGTAAGCTGGAGGGAGGGGTGTGTACGCGACTGGGTGTCACTCTCTTCTGGGGTGTCACCCTTTGTGGTCTACACTCCCCCCCCCCCCCCCGTGATGCCACTGTCTGAACCTGAAGTGTGATGAAACATTTCCAGCTGTCTTGTGCAAATGTGTATTGATTTGAAAAAGAGTCTCTTAAGCATCACGAAATAGTACTGATAGCAGAACTTCCAGAAGGCAATGTTCTACATACGTTAAATTTTGTGATCATGTCTATACTGACTTTGGTATACAGTGCACCACTAATATATACACAGTGTCTACTACAATGTGCAGTTACCAATGTTCTATTTCAGGTGAGTAATAGAGGAATCATACTGATCAGTCTTATGTTCATTTAAGTGAGGTCTTCCATGTTGCATTAAACAAACAGAAATCTTGTCTGCATATAGTTTCCCCTGCATTTCCTGCCAGCCATCAGGTCTCTACTTATGTAGCAAGCATCCACATTATTGTCTCAGAGGGAAGGAAATGTCACATCATTTTTGACATTGGAAGATATGACCCGTTGGTTTAATTAGCATTTTTTTTACAGACTGCAATCTGAAATGACAGCAAATCTTCAGTCTGTCACTGCTCTCTCTCCCATTCAGTGGCAAACACAATTCAGAATCTGCTGCCGAGCTCTTTAAGTTTGGAATTAACTATGTGGCATTACCATAAATGGTGCCTGCATAATTTTACAGATATTTGTAAACTTTAATATATTCACTTTAACTTGGTTTTCAGATGGAAAGCATGAAAAATCAATTCCCCAAGCTGAGCAAATATGAATGGAAGGAAAAGCATAATTTGTGTTTGATCCTGCTGAGATATATCCAGAAACCAAAAAGGGGGAAAAGGCAAGGAAAGGGAGTTGAGAAACTGCGATTCACAGAATTTTAAGCAAATTATTAATGTCCTACTACTTTGCATCATTAGAGTCATTGCATAAATGACAACCAAAAAGGCACAGCACCTTCAAAGATGTAAATCAACAGTCTTCATACACAATTTGCCTTTGGTACAGAATATGAGTGATGATATCAATCAATTTTTATATTTTATTTTTTTGTTCTCAGTCCTGCCTCTCAAGAAAGCAAGTGTTACACTTTGGTGATATTGAAGAAGTTTGACACTTGGTTCCAGAGTAGGCTTGGCTACTTTGATGAAAAAAACCAACAGCCATTTCCAATGCACTGTGGATAGGAATGTTTAAATCTATAAAATCTGCATCCATAGATACCCTCTATTTCCCATTTTCATGTTGTGACCAAAACCATTTCCTTTGGATATGGCTTCTGTATGGAACAAGATTCTTCCCTTCTTTGCATCTGTTTCCCAGACCTGACGTTGCCTTGCATGTATATTGTGCATGATTTAGCAAGTACACACATTTCTATGTACACTTTTTGAACTGTTTGTCTGAACTGCTACATCTGTGACTACCCATCAGCATCAGAATTTTGGAGCAAAAATTTTATCATCCCAATGGGAAGATGGGAAATACAGACTGAGATAAAACAGTTGAACCTCAAACTGATGTTGTATTCTTCACATATTACGCACTCTAGGTAGGATGCTGAGAAAAATACCATTAAGGATTATGGCAGAAGCAACCACTAAGGTAAGTCTTTGCACACATTTATGGACAGCTTCTAGGAGGATCTGTAAAACATGAAGCAGAAATCAGCTTCCACTTATTTATTTATTTATTTATTTACGTCTAGTCCTGGTCCTGCTGCCAGTTTGATATCTTTCAGTTGGCTATCTAAAAGGTTGAGCATATAGGTATTGATTCACTCATTTGTACAACCGGCAAGGTGTGCAAACATGTTTTTCCTCACTCATCACGAACTGCAATTGGCATATAGAAACTTATAGGAATGTGTAACCTGTTTTAAATCTAAGTTACAGTATCTATTTCTCTTTCTCACCTACATTTTCCTTAATCAAACCAAGAGCTGAAGAAGATGGGGTACCAAGATATTTCCTTATTTTATTTGTATCCTGTTTTATTCTCAGCATGGGATCAAAAACTACAGGACCCATATCATTCAGCATGGGACTGCTGAAGCCTTGAATCTGGCATGAGTTTTAGGAATTAAAGAATTGTGACAGACAGCTTCAAGTCTCATTTTACTCAGTGTTGTAATTATTACATAGCATTTAAAATTTGCCTTCTGACAGCAAACAGCTCCTCTTATAAACAAATTATGCAAGAACAGATGAAAGGAAAGTGTAATGGTTTTGATCTCATTAGGACATTTGCCATTAGTTTGGAGAGCAATTAAAAAAGTAATTGCATCACCCTGAATCCACTTCCCTTGCAGTCAGAAGGGGGTCATTCCCAAAACCCACCAGGCTTTCTCTTTAGTATCATCATCACTCATATTCTGCTGTGTACCATGTGTTGGAGTTTGTTGTCCTTGAGGGCATCTAGCAGGCCTCTAAATTTGTAAATGGTAAGAGAGAAAAAGGAAAGGAGATCCATTCTAAACTAGGCACTTACTATGCAGTACAGATCCCTTACAATATAAAGAACATGATTGGTATCAAACATCTAAGAACAGAAATAAATCAGTCATGTGATCTTAAATTACAGGAGAACAGATTTCTATTAAACATTAAGAAAAATAATCTTAATAGCAAGAACAGTTTGGCAAAGCAGTCAGTTATCTGGAGGCATGATGGGCCTATCTGGAGACCTTCAAGGGAATGGACAGTCATTTATTGGGGATGTTGTTCTGGATTTCCTTAATTTAGTCGTTGGTTAGATTAGATAGTCTACAAGGAAGTTTCCAACTCTGTGATTCTACATAGCCTTACAAAACGCTCTGTACATTGCAGATGCATTCCCATTAAAGATGGGCTTGATTTTATAGGTTCATTTGGGGCATGGAAATGAGGTCTGATATGGGATGGACAGGGGTGATCTAATTAGGGGTGATCTTAATATTCTTTCATTACTTCTGAGGCATTCCTGTTTATTTATCAAGTGTCTCTCATTTCTTCAGCTTTCACAGGGCTGACATCTGAGCTTGATTAAAGTATTGAGTTTCATTGACACCTTTTGTTAAGTCTAGGATGACTATTGTCACCTAGTTATTAAGACCTTTCAGAAATGCCTTAGAGAAGAAATTTAGTTGAGACAGAAGTCTTTCTTCCATGAATGTATGGCAATTGACTACTAGGAAGTTTACATCTACAGTGTCTATAGAATTGACTAGCTGCTTTCTATGTTCTATGTTGTATGTATGTAATTGTTCTTGGATTTTAATCTGGTATTGGTTTAATTTAATTTTAAGGGGTGGGAGGTGGGGTTTTGGGTTATTGGAATTGTTTTATCTTGATGTCTTTTAATTATTGTAACCCGCTCTGATTGATGTCAGAGGAGTGGGCTATAAATAAAATTATTATTATTATTATTATTATTATTGATGCCAAAGAAACACACCAAACCAACACACACAAAATAACAACAACAACAACCCTTAAATAGAAACAGAGTATAATATAATATAATGGAATGGAAACTTATAAGTTGGTTCCAACTAGAGTAGATTCACTGAATTAATTGTTGAGACTCTGGAACACAAAGATAACTCCCACTCATCCTTCTTTAGTTAATAGAAACAATGGGAAACAGGCCTGTGCTGTTGTTATGGTTATGTCCCTAAATTGTTTCCAACATAATGTTAACATAAGGTGAACCTATCATGGGGGGTTTCTAGGGCTGAGACTCAACCAAAGTCACCTGGTGAGTTTCCATGTCAAAGAATGGAATTGAATGCTGATCTTGAGAGTTATAGTCCAATATTCAAATGACTACACCACAATCTCTCAGGCCTGTGCTACTATGGATCTAACATATAAAATGAGAGGGAATTAATTGGAATGCAGCTATAATGGGTCATTCATAGTCACGTCTCCTATAACCCAGAGTAAATATGTTCAGTGTGGAGTAGGGAATCTTGCAATGAAAAAGAGAAAGAAGCCAGAGGAGGAATTCATAAGGGGAAGTCAATAGGGTTAGAGACTAGGAAGAGATGACAAATATGGCTGGTAGGCTAGGTTATCCAGATGTGGAAAGTCAAAGAGCCCATGCTGGTTTGAGTCAAATTAGTGGCAGTAAAACATTGTGGGGGAAGGGGCTGGAGTAGAAAGACTTTTTTTTTAAAAGTAAATTGCAATTACTACTTTTACAGGGTAATTCTCATTCACTTGGCAAGATTTCTTGATCTCCCTTTTGACAGAGTAAAATAAAGACAATTTCTTGGCAGTCTTTCTACTGCTGAACAAAGGCTCTGACTTTGGTCAATGGCGGCTTACCATAGAACAAATTCAGCATTCTTATTGAAACTTGTAATTGATATACTTTTCCAATTAGTAGCAGTGTGTGAATGTCAGAGACTCAGATTTTTGCTTGATTAGCTCCCAAAGATGCTTGCCCAAATTCAGTCCAGTTCTCCATGCTTTGTCCTGCTCAATGACATTTTTTTTCTTGCAAAGAACTAAACTCTCTTATCTCTTAAATGTGCTGATCTATCATCCAGACCTGGCTGGAATCGACAATCTATATGGCCACCCTCTTCATCCGGATGTCCTCTAATTCCCACTCTCTCCTGACCAGGGAAGTTAGGATAACACATCTGGACAGCCCAGGACTAAGGAAGGCTGCTTTACAATTACTGTTTCTCTTTTGGAATTTAATATACTGAGCTGACTTAGCAAACCTCTGTAGCTTATTAGAATTTGTTTTGTTCTGGTTTTCAGCTTTGGAAACTTTGAAGTAGCTATCGGGCAAGTTCAACCACTCATATTTTTGCCCAGACTTCAGTTGGAAGTCTGAAAGATATTTCATAAGCAAAACAGAAGTTTTTATAATCATTTTAAAATAACAGAACCAAATCCTTTCTCTCTCTCTTTTTAAAAATAGAATGAAGCTATATATTGTCCCCTGGGATTATACCAAGGGAGAGAAACCTAGAGAGGTGGAATCAAAAAGGGAATAGTTTTGCTTCTGGGCAGCATGCCTTTTGTTGTTGTTGTGGACTTTCAAGCTGTTTGTAGCTTATGGCAATTTAAGGCTAACCTATCACTGGATTTTTATGACAAGATTTGGTCAGACAAGGCTTGCCTTTGCCTTCCTTTGAGGCTGAGAGAGTGTATCTTGTCCAGGTTTCCCACTGGATTTCCATGGCTGAGCGGGAATTCCAACCCTGGTCTCTAGAGTCATAGTCAAACCACTACACCACACTAGCTCTGCCAAATTAAAACATTTAGTGTAATGGTTAATATGAATTCTACATCCCTCAGACAGATTTTTATCCAATGTAAGTTTAATTAGAAAAAATTCCTTAGTGTTTAGCATATGGGTAGTAACACAACGATAGCATATTCTAGTAACCTTGGGTATATCCAAAGATATAGTCGTGGTCCAGTTTCTTCATCAAAGCCATTCAGGGCCAAACAATGCAATTTTATACACATCCATGCCAATGTATCACCCATTAGGTTCAGGAGGGCTTACTCCTAAAAATAGTAATATATGTTAAAATATAGAATGCCATTTTGCCAATTCTGATCTAAAACAACAACAAAAAGAGTGCAGCATGCAATATTTATGACTACTACATACATTTTTTTTCTATTTGCTTTCATTACAGTGCTGTAGAATGTACCCAAAGAAACCCCTTTGTACTCAATTCGCCCACAGTTTGTACCACAGAAATATGTGCAAGTGTAATTGTGGATCCATGACTACACGCTTTATCTTTAGTTGCCTGTACTGATATGTGCAAGTGTAATTGTGGATCCATGACTACACACTTTATCTTTAGTTGCTTGTACTGATAATGTCAAGTTTATTGCAACTGAAAAGCTGCTAAACACAAAGAGGAGCTAAGATTTGCTTGTAATCCTTCTCTGTAGGGCACTGGCAGAGATATGATTGTGGCAAAGTTTGCCTCATGTACAATGCAAACAGAAACAACTTCCAGCTATGTCTAGCAAGTTTCTGGGAACTCTTTTCTTTCTTTCTTCTTTCTTTCTTTCTTTCTTTCTTTTTTCAGCTGGAGGAATTGCTTCAGGAACTAATGTAAAGGTCTTGGCTTAAACAAAACAGCTGCAGGACTAGTCTGGATTGTACATTACCTACTGTTAGAAACAATCGGATGGGGAATGAAACTAAAAGGGTCAACTTACAGATAGTTGACAGGCAGACTTTGTGTCCAACATAAGAGTTTTTTTTCTCTGCTTTTTCTGCAGAGAACATCTATGGAGAAAAGGAGAGAGAGCAAGGGAGAAGAGCTGGTTGTCTAATATTTCAATTGATTTTGGAGGGGGGAAAAACTTAAAACTTTGCTTTGCTACTGTGGGTTGCTTTGTACAGCTCAAATGAAATAAGGCATTTCTATTATAGCCCTAGGCTAGCTGGAGGCTAGTTTGACCTCTTGTTGAATGAACCAGCCTATTCTAAAAGGGACCATCTTATCAAGAGAATTATAAGAAATTTAAAAGCATAGCTATTGAAAAGCAAAAACAAAAAAACAAAACAAGGTACATTATTAAAAGTCTTTTATCCACAAGTAGCCAGTTCTTACAGGCTAGTTGAAACAAAATAAGTTTTTCCTGCTGCCAGAAGATCACTATGGAAGAGGCCAGGCTATATTCTCTAGGAAGGAAGTTTTAGAGCATGGAAGCAGTCACTGAGAAGGCCCTCTCCCTGTTTCCACCAGATGCACCTGGGAGGGTGATGGGATAGAAAGAATGGCCTTCTCTGAAGATCGTAAAAACTGGGCAGATTGCTATGGGAGAAGATAAGTCTTTTATATAACCTGGCCCTAAACTATATATTTGTTATGTGTAGTAAAAGTACAGTGCACCCGTGTCAAATGCTGAAAGCCAGCCAACGGAAATGGCTATGGCACATGTGCACACGGCACACTATGTGACATGCATGAGCCCCATTATTAATGGGGCTGAAGCATATGAACTATTTTCCTTATGTGGGGGAGGGGTCCAGAACAGATACCCTGCATAAGGCAAGGGCGCACTGTATATGAAAGCATATATTCACATTCACTCTATGGTTGTTTGTCATTATTAATATATGACAGTTAATATGAGCTATAAAGGTGCATTTAAACACACACGCACACAATGAAAATTTCCTTAAAATTTTCAGGAAATTGGAACCTTTGTGTGTTTGTGTGCCTTCAAGTAATGGTAACTCCATGAATTTCATAGTGTTGTCTTAGGCAAGAAATATGTAGAGATAATTTTGTTGTTGCCAAGAAAATCCCAAGAAGACTTTTTATAAGCTGGAAAAGACTTGAAGGCATACAACGACAAAAATTGGTCTTCCATCCAAGCACTAACCAACGCTGAGCCAGCTTAGCTTCCAAGATCAGACATGATTTGATGCATTTACAGTATTTAGTATGGTATATCCAGTACCATATTTTTCACTTTTCCCTTGTTCTGATAGACTCCTGTCAAGCACATAACCCTCAACATCCAACCTAGATATCTAATAAATCTAGACATATAAATATGAGCCCAATAGTTTTGGGCTGTATTATTTATTCATTGCTTGGCAATACTTTTCATTCCTTTTGTTATTTATTCTTTCCTTGAGATTTTATTATTTATTCATTCCTTGGTAATCATTTTATTGTTCTGATCTTATATTACAAATGCCCTGGGAAGAAGGGGAAAAAATCAGCAAGTAAACGAGTGAGCAAGAAAGGTTTAAAACAACCCCACACAACCCTTGCTACCATCCCCCCCCCCCCCGGACAAATGACAGCTTCTGAAATGTATGCAGATGTTTATTCAGTGAAACGGTAAAAGCTTCATTTTGTTTCCAGTCCCTCCAGGCAACAAAGTTGTGCCATAAAACAAAAGACAACAGATATTCACCACATCCACGCTCATTCTCCCTGTCATTACCATTCATCATGCCTCCCACCACATAGCCAGAGTCATTCTGCTTTTTCTGCACAGGTTTAGAAGTAGAACAACAGCATGATTCAATGATTTATCATGTGAGAGAAATGCCCATCATGATGCTGAGTGGAACAAATATCTGTATTCTGCACCTTCCACACAGGTAGTTGGGTCAGTCAATTCCTGTCAATGAAGACCACCTTAATTAGATCTTGCCTTGCTTTGGGACCACTTTAACTGTTATGGCTCCATCCAGTGGAATCCTGCAATTTGTAGTTTGTTGAGATGCTTCAAAATCTCTGCTATTGTTCACTGGAATGGAACAGAGTTCTTTGGCAAACCGTTTTAAACCCCTCATCAAATTACAAATCCCAAGATTTTGTAGGACTCAGCAACAGCAATTAAAGGGGTATCAAACTGCTCTAAATATGTAAAGTGAATATCCCAGAGTCAGAAATAACTGCAGCATTTCCTTTTTTCCATGACCAATGAGTTTACTTACATCATAAGGCACTGAGATAAAGGCTAGATGTGTTCCCAATAGGGAGGAGCAGTGTGTGTGGGAGAGGGAGTCAGGTTATTCCCAAGACTAGGAATGAGCAGATCCCAGAAAAGTTACTTTTCTGGACTACTTTTCTGAACCTCCAGCAAGGGATTTGGGGAGCTTTATTTGAAAAACTTTGTCAAGACCTGGGAATGGATAAGAAACTCAATTCAAGTCATTTTTAAAAGAAGAGTTGCAATTTTTTTTTCATATTTGGGATTGAAAGATAGGTTTGTAAAATTCAAATGTCGGAGAAAGCAGTGTGATTTCACTGTCACTAAGGCTCTGATTTAACTTTGTGTCACAATATTCTGAGAATTTAACCATGTTTCCTGTGCTAAATAGAGTTGTACCTCTTTTTTTCTGAACCAAATGGAGGTTTATCATATATATACAAGGGCAGTCAACTTACTTTGGTACCTATGTCAGAAAATCCCAAAATCACCTTTTCCCTTCTTTTAATCCAATAAAAAAGTTAAATAACCATACAGTGGTCCCCCTTTCATAACCCGGAAGTATACGTTTCCCGGGGGACCGTTAATTCTGCCAGACCGCACGGCCGATTTAAAGGGGCCGCACGGTTTTTCTTATTCGCATCCCGGGGGATCCTTCGGATCCCGGGGGATGTCTTTTGGTCCCGCCGGTTTCGGGTCTCGGGGATTTCGTTCCCCGGGGGATTAGTAAACCGGGGGACCACTGTATTAGCAGAGCTAGAAAATAACTTATTTTTTTAAATCAGGTACTTAGTCAATTAGGTTTTTTTTTTTTTCTTCAGAAATGATCTGGAGTGGAATTCTTATTTTATTATGTTGCGGTTTGGTTTTGCCTTTGGCTGTTGTTCATAACTAGGTGGATATGCTGATCAATCTGAGAAATGAGAGGGAGGAAGGGTCAGATAGACGGGTGGCTTGAGCTGCTCCTAGGTGGGATGACTTTGTAGTGCCTTTTGCATTTTTCTCAGAATTTACAAGTTACAGTATCTGAACTGGCCACTTGAGGGAACCAGAAATCATTTTCTTCTATTTCCCAAGAGCAAAAGCCATAACTTGTTAGTAACAATTAAATCAGTGCATTGCAGTAATAGTATGATCAGATTAATGAATAAAGTAAATTGTTTCTTTTTGAAAAGGGAAATTACAGGCTCTGAAAATGAATGCTGAATTTAGGTTATAATTACCACTTTGTCTCCTGAGAGGTTTGTAGTCTTTCATAGCAATATGGTACACCAATAACCATGGCCTCCTCTATACTCAGAATAGATCTACCTATTGATTGAACCCTTTTTTCCTGTTCTGATGGATTCAACAAAATAAACATATCCACATATTTGAAATAGATGGATCTATATAGTTCCCTATATAACTGCAGCACCAGCCTCTGGAGATTAACAAGCTGGCAAGGCCAACAGGCATTTTTCATGGACATTTAGTGGAGGGGGGGAGGCCCAGGGTTCTTTTTGAGGAGGAGGCCCAGGGTTCTTTTTGACTGCCTATTTAAGACTACTAAATATAGATAGTGAGGGAACTGCCGCAGTTGCTTACAACAACTGTGGTATGTTGTGTTTTTGCTGGAGGATATGCAAGTGCAAGTTGGTTGTCCTGTTGAAAGAGACAGTCCAGCAACTTGAGGCATGTGTATCTACTCTTCAGCATATTGGGGAGCATGAGGTTTTCTTGGACAGAGCCAAGCAGTCCTAGATGATGAACACACAGGGGAGGACTCTGAGGAGGTCAGTTCCCAAACACAGGAGGTAAACATTTTGAGGAATGTGGCACACAGAAGTAGAAGGACCAGGGATCATTCTGTGACTTTGGAACTACAGAATCAATTTGAAGCTCTCTCTCACTTGTCAGTGATGACAAGTAACAGTAAGAAGAGAAAGATTTCACTTCTCAAAGAATGTGCAGGTGACCCTGGAAGATTCAGTATATAGAATGATCCCTTCCTATCCTCAGAGAAGATGTGCGGTAAAGGTAGCGAACTCCCTGATGAGGGGAATAGAAGCAGTAGTCTGTGTCCCTGGCAGGATGACTTGAGAAGTGTGCCATCTTATCATTCATCTCAACTAAATAGACCAATTGAATCAATGGGATTTACTGACATCCTGATACACCACAATTCAACAACTGATCTGATGGACCTTCTTGAAAAAGAACCAATAGGATCCAGGTAACCCATGCTGGCTGGGAGATTCTGCATGTTCTGGTCCTTCTCAGTCACCACTTCTGATGTCCTAGGTCACCCTATAGAGTCTGTGAAATGTGAAGGAGTGTTTGGCTCCAGATGATGGTTCCTTCCCCAAAACTTAGCAGCTGGTGGTGAAAGCAGCTGTGGAGCCATGTCCACAGGAGAATGTGATAGATCCTGTAGAGATACTACCATCTTTTAAAGTCTGGTGAAGAAAGATGCAGAAGCTTTGACACAATCAGCAGATGTTAAGTATGAGATGCTGACCTATTAAGCACTTGACATCCAGAGGGAGCCACCAATAAATCTCCCAACAGCTGCTGAAAGTCTTTGTTGTCTTTGGCAGTGTTTGCGTGTTTCCTAGAATTCTTGACTTCTGGACTGGCTCCATTTAACAACTCCTTGATTTTTAGGCTGCATCTGCATTGTAAAAATAAATAAGTTTATCACACAGGTCCTGGAACATGCCTTGTTCATGATAAAATGGTCTGAGATGGGGCTGGAACGAGTGGGGGATGCATTTTACTGCACACCCCTTCCATTCCTCAATGCGTTCTGTTCCCATTCTATCCCCAGGATCCGTCCCAGGGAGACAATTTTTTAAGGACTGTTCTGAACAGTCCTCTTCCCTGGGACGGATTCTGGGATGGAATGGAATGGAACGTATTGAGGGGCGGATGAGGTGTGCAGTAAAATGCGCCCCCCACATGTCCCTCACTCGTTCCTGGCCCCTTATCAGAACATTCCAGGGCCAGGAATGTGATAAACTATAAAAACTGATACTGTTGTAACTGTGTTGTCTAGATGCTATGTAAGTCTGGGATCTATAGCATTGTGAGATATTTAGTCTTCTCTGTCAGAGAGCTCTAGTGCCAAAACAAATTACAAATCCCAGGATTCCACAGCATTGAGCCATGAACGTGAAAGTGGTATCAAACTGTGTTATTTCCGCAGTGCAGATGCAGCCATATCAACTTTGGTTATCTTGGCTACTAGTTTTAAGTAATGACTTCTGGACCAGCTGAGCCCTTGCCACTGCACCTTCCTTCGTTTTCTTGATTTCTTGTACATGATCTGAACCAGACTGACTTCCATTTAGCTGTTTCTCTCAAGATAACCTATTTCTATGCAGACTTGCTGCTCATAGGAACAGAACATCTCAGCACATCAGGTTTGCCTCCAGCTGCAGAAACATAGTCAGTACAAATACTTGGAGTAAATTGCTTAAGAAGGTATACAGCCAAGAGTGACATGTCTCCCAGTGGCCTCTACTCTTGAGGAAAACCACTCAAGAACTTAGATGATGACAATATAAAATGGAAGCACCTACAATAATTAACAAGATATTAGATAGGGTAGATTTTTTTCACATATTACCTCTATATATAGCAATCAGGTGAGCAAATGTGCCACATTCCTCAAATGAATGCTCACTCATTGTATCTCACACCATCTCTCTCACACACATCAGTCTCACACTATAGGCCCTGCCTCCTCACACATCCACTGGTCTGAGGTGTTTGCCTTGAATGGTATCATGGCTCACATATTCAGCAATGTGCACATTTATCCAAAGAGTCATTGATTTACCCTTCATCCTAGGATATCTGTTCAGTTTGTAAGAAGGACAAAAATGTGAGGGATTAAAAAAATGTGAGGGATAAACATGGTAAAAAAAACAACGACCAGAGAGCTCATGATCAAACCAAATCCAGAGTATAAAAAAGCAGAGCAAACTAGAGAAAATAATGTAATGCTTTGTTTAGTCAAATACATAAGTGTTAGCTTAGTGACAAAACTATAGGAATATTGGCACCAGTCAATTTTTAGTTGGGAGAGCTTTCCAGAAATAAAAAGTCTACACAAGAAAGGCCCTAGACCTAGATTCTACACAGTGATCTTCCTCTGGCAAAGAAATTCAGAAAAACACTTCCTATGAAAATGAAAAAGTTTGGAGACTCCAACTCCCTTAAGCAACCCAGACTCTCCTAGGGTGCATCTACACTGTATATGCAGTTTGACACCACTTTAACTGCCATGGTTCCATCCTACAGAATCCTGGGATGTGTAGTTTTGTATGGCACCAGTGCACCAGCATACCAGCAGGGAAGGCTGTAAAACTACAAATGTAAAACTACAAATCCCAAGATTCCATAGGATGGTACCGCAGCACTTAAAGAAGTGTCACGTTGCATTATTTCTACAGTGTACATACTCCCCTAGCTTCTAGGAGAATCTGGATGTTGCAGTCCAAAAAATAAACTTTTCCAATATCTGGATCTGAGATAGATTATTATTATCATCATTATCATTATTATTATTACTACTACATTTATTTGTATAGTACTATGGGCTTTACATAGCACTTTAAAAAGAAGAGAAAACAACAATTCAAAATAAAAACAAAAGCCTGCCTATAGTACACAATCTAAAAGCACAAATAAGATTATAAAATTAATAAAATATTACTATAACAAAGTTAAAACAATACTATAAAAGTGTAAATTAATACAAATAATATGGTCATAAAATCAAGACAAAAGTTGGGAGGCTTCCCTGAATAGAATAATCTTTAATTTAGACTTATAGTAGTCTAAAGAGGTGGTATACTAATTTAAAACTTTTCTTTTCTTTTCCTGTTCTGCAAGGACATTTAGGAAAATAGCATTGCAAAATAGGAGCCTTTGATTGAAAAATGGGTACATTTGGTTATGGTTAGACAAGCGCTTTCTGAATCCCCATGTTTGAATTGCAATATCCTGAGGAGGCCTACAGAATACCATTTATTGAATCAATTAGCCGTGGTGAAACAAAGTAGCCTCTAAATAATTCAAAATACCAAAAATGCATAGTGAATAATTCTTCTCATAAGCAAGGGAGATTGATTTTGCCTTTGATTATCCTTGCCGCACAGCAATACTTCTGCCAATTAAGGTTAAAAAGTTAATGTTACAGAAACAACAATGGGGGGAAAATACCGCATTAATCAGGAACTTAAAAAGCCATTGGAATTCTGCCTGTTCGTACTGATCAAGCCATATCTGAAATGCCAGTTGAGGAGATGATGCCTGTTCTGGAGTGTTGATTACCTTTCTGAAATGGTTACATTTGATTGTCCTCCTGATGATATACACTACTCATGAGATTCATCAGTGTGAAGAGAGAGATGGAGGAAAAAAATTACAAGAAAATGTGAACGAAAGTCACATTTTCTAAGATGTAAATCCACACACACTTGGCAGTTTAAGAAGTGAAAAATCCAGGAGATTCAAAAAGTTATCTTTTTGGATCACAGTTCCCTAAATCCTAAAGATATGATGGCAGTGGTTGGGAACTTCTGGGACTTGTAGCTGAAAAAAATAATGGCCTAAATCCTGTTAGTTTAGACCCATTCAATCAATTGGATTTTCCTGTGTGTTGACTGACTATTCAACAATTGAGTCAATGGGTATTTTCTAATTGGGACTAACCAACAGGATTCTAGCCAATGTTTCCAAACCTGGACAAACAAAAGGCTTTTGGAATCCAGTGAAATACACAGGCCTACAACCTGTTAAAATGCTGTAAAATTACATGGTTTATTTAGCTATTGTTAGGGATGGCTCAAAAATTCATTTAGTTTTAATTCCCACTTAACAAATTCTCATTTCCTATCCCTAAACTGGTAAACAGTTTTATGGCAGTGTTCACAATTATTGAAACTGTATGATTCTTAGTGTATTTACACTACAGAAACAATGCACCTTGACACCACTTTTGAGTGCTGTAGCTCCATTCTATGGAATCTTAGTATTATTTGTAGTTTGACAAAGTCATCTTTGCCAACGAGTGCTGGTGCCTCATAAGATTATAAATCCCTGGATTCTTGAAGATGTACCTCAGTCTGCACATCAAGCAATCCTGTATAGTAGGGGAAAGTGAGCATGAAATACATATGTTAGGAGAAAGTAAGCAGAAAACCATAGTGTTTTAGGGGGTAAAAGTAGGGAAAAATGATTAGGTTTGGAAAAGCACATGCTACATGCATATTTTAGGTGAAATGAAGATGTCTGAAACATTCTTGTTGTTCAAATTGACACCCAATAGGTATCAATTCAAACCCAACAGGTACAACTACTTCAAGCATGGAGTATCTACTTCCTATGTAGCTGGTGAAAATGAGAAGTTCTCAGAAAATAATGAAATGACTACCTAAAATCCTGACTAATGCAGCTGGATAAGAGAAGGAATCATACCCAGAGTTTAAATATGTAAACAGTGCTAGGATAGATGGATAGATGGATTTTCTATTTTTGTTTATTCTGCATTCATGTTGTTCTTTTTTCTCAAGTCTTTCATTTCTGAAACTGAAGAAATTTGCAAATTCTGGAAAATTCTTTTTTTTAAAGGAAATGTAATTGAATTCCCCATCATCCCTGTATATGAGCATCTGATGGTCACTGTGATAAACAAAATATTTGACTCTAGAGATTTAATCCATTCCAGCTGGGCCCTTTTAAATTTCTTTGGAGGTTTAGAAATTTCTCTGAAAGAATAAGCTTTTTGGCCACTATCCCATTGGTGAGTCCTGACTAGAGTAGACCAGGGGTATAGTTACTGGAAGGACAAAATAAAAGGCTTTGCTCTCCAAATAAGAATTTTGCCCCTCCATGAAACGTTCCTTTATTTCCCATATTTCTAACATTGCAGAGAATGAGACATTGAAAATCTTTCGCACCTAGAACTCTGACATTTGCTATGTTCACATACTTTTGGTAACTTTGCCTGCTTGTTTTCTTTGGATATTTAAATGGTATTTTTAAATGCTCAACTGGAGTTTTAAGCTGTTGTAATGGAGGAGACCTATTCAATCAAGTGTTGAACAGTGAATAGTCTCATTGAATGAAGGGGATTTACCTGTATGTTAGGTAAATGCCCTTCATTCAATGAAACTCTAGCTGGGACTAAAAATTGCATCCAGAGCTTTGTGTTGCTACTGGAAGCATCCAGGAAAATGTGCATTTCAGTTCCGTTCAGCTCAGTTTAGCCCTAGTTATTACCCCTACAAACATTCACACAAATGTAGCTTGGAAAGAAAATGTGGTGTTGGGGAGAAAAATTAATAAATAATTCAAGCTTTGGAAGTTGGTCTTGTCTTCTAATTTCCAATTTATAAATCATGGATATGCTTGTGTTGTTTGTCATGGAGGGGTGGTAGATTTGTCTATTTTCCAGCATAACAACACTGGAAATAAATTCTGCTGGGCGGGGGGGGGGGGGGAACCAATCGCTCTGAACAATAGTGGAAGCAATTATGCCTGCCACAAACCCCCTCCCCTCTTCAACCCCCACCACACCTGCTTTCCATCTATCCTTATTAACAAGTCTAATGCACAAGATTAAAAACCAGGGATGCTCGGAATTCAAATTCTCATTACCAGCTGGTACACACAGATGTCAAATTAGGGACTTCAGGTGGGTTACCTGAACCGGAAACAGCCTGCAAATAAGAAACCCCGAGGTCAGGCCGTGAAGATCCTACATTTAAAATCACATGAGAATCTGATCTTTCCCAGCTTGAGCGAAGTGTTATCTTATCGGTATGCTGTGCTGAGCCAGAGGGAGGAAAAGCATCATTGATAAATGGAAAGAAAGACCTGGCACCCTGCAGATGCTCATCGTATGCATGTAACCTTACTCCCTCTTGTGCTAAGCGAGGCAATTATGCTGCTTTCATCCATGCCACGTACCCTCCATGCAAACAGGTGTCAAATTTAGTATTTGACAGCTCCAGCAATGACATGCATTGTCTTCCCAGCTGTGGGGAACTGGCACCATTGTTGTCCTAAGAATCTCTGGCAAGTAAAATTATCATTTGCATTATTTTGTAATTGCATGGAAATTAATAGCAGTGGAACTGTTAGTACTGATGGTCATGGCTGTCGACAGACACTGTCATTTCTTTCTTTGCATCAGCAGCAGAGATTGGTTTTCTACTCTCTGAAACATTTCTTTCTGCTGCTTAGTAAAAAAAATTGTTCCTTTTTTTGTCCTAGATAGTGAAAGGGCATAACCAGAGATGACCTAAGCCTTTTCACAGGAGTAATTATTTTGAAAAGTGTGTTTAAAATTCAAAATGTAAAAACAGTGAATATTTTTCAGGATGGATGAATGCAGAGAAATGCAGAGAGCCCATGCTGGTCTGTTTCTTGGCTTAAGTAAATTTCTGTCAACATTCCTTACCTGAATCCCAGGTGCTAGCAAGCAAGTTACGGCTTTCCTTCAAGGAAAAGCAGACCTTTTGTGAGCCAAACTGTTACTCCTGTTTCATCCCATGGTTACCTTGTCAGCTGTCTGTCCTCATCGTCTAAAACTCCAAAATGAAACCTGGGTAACACAAAGGAAGTAAAGTAAATATTAAAGTAATTTGCTCCTTCTCTCCTAGTCTGTCCCTTCCCCCATGGTGGGTGTAGTGTGTGAACTACTTTTACTCACTGAACCTAGTTTGCAACAACTGAAGTACGTTCAGGACAAAAAGAGAAAGTGGGAAAAAGAGACAGAAATGGAACATTATAAAAGCAGCTAAAAATGTGTGATAATTGGGACTATTCTTGACAGATCAGGAAAGCTGGAGGGTATGCTGTATAGGATGCATTGTCATGCTAATGTACCTCTCTTTCTTCCTGGTCTGTTATCTATAGAAGTTCCCCAGTCATATCCTCATAATCTTCTAGGAGCCTTGGTGCTGCAGTGGTTAAATGCTGATACTGAAGCCACAAGGTTGTGAGTTCAATCCCAGAGCTCCAAGGTTGACTCAGCCTTCTATCCTTTTGCAGGTTGGTAAAATGAGTACCCAGCTTGTTGGGGGATAATTGGCTTACAGATTGCAAACCACTTAGAGAATGCTGAGTTCACTATTAAGCAGTTTAGAAATGTAAATGCTATTGGTCTCCAACATTTCACAAATTTGAACTGTATTGGACATGTGTAACCAAGGAACATCAGTATAGTCTAAATGGTGTGATACAAAAAGCCAAAAGTTATTAATGAGGAACTAGGTTGTCAGGTCAGGATTACTTATGGTATAAAACCATTTTGGAAGCCTCACTTGTCTACAGAATCATTTCTTACTCCATTATTGCAGTTATCACATTTCAGACTGCTGAAATTCCACAGCACTCACACTAAAGTTGCCTATTCAAAGGACCTTTTGTGCTTCTTTATCCAGTCCAAATGGAAGAATGAAGAGATCTGCAATTGGATGAAGGAAAATAAATCATTATATAGATTGCATGTAGATAGGAAAGTTGATGCAAAGTTTCTTGCATTTTTAAAAGGAGATTCTATTTCAATGTAACCGCATTACACAGTTAGGAAAGGACAATCCATATAGCGTGGAGCCTTGGTATCTGCTGGGGTTTGGTTCCAGGACCCACTGTGGATACCAAAATCCATGGATGCCCAACTCCCATTAAATATATGGCACAGTAAAAGGTGTTCCTTATATAAAATGGCAAAAGCAAGGTTTGTTTTTTGAAATATATGTGTGTGCGCGCACACACACACACACACACACAATTATGCAGTTATATATTTTAATACTTTTAATCCATGGATAGTTGAATCAATGGATTAAAAAATCCGTGAAATTGGAGGGCCAACTGTATGCTGAACAAAATAAGTTAAAGAGATCCTATAATTTCTGTATATTAAAAGATGGTAGGAAAAGGAATGTATCAACGCTTTTGAAAGTATACTTAATGGAAAAGACTGAGAAAGGAGTATAATCTTTACTACAACTTGGACCTCTCTGTGAGAGTGGAACTAAGCCAATAGGGATATAGGTTGATAAATTGTTAAAATCGAACTCATGTTCCCAATCCCGCGCTGCATCCAGACTGGAGAAATAACCCAGTTTGGCACTGCTTTAACTGTTCTGATGCAAGGCTATGACATTTTGGGAGTTGGAGTTTGTTGTGGGGCCCAGAGCTGTGGGCTCACAACAAACTCCAACTCCCAGAATTCCATAGCCTTGTGCCAGGGCAGTTAAAGCAGTGCCAAACTGCATTATTTCTGCAGTCTGGATGCAGCCCAGGTATTAGAATAATAATAATAATAATAATAATAATAATAATAATAATAATAGTTTATTTATAGCCCGCTCCTCTGTTCATACACTCGGAGCGGGGTACAAGTAAAAAAGAAAAACACATAGATTAAAACAATCCCATGACCCGTTTCCAAACCTCCCACCCCTTAAAAATAGATTAAACCGGCAGTGATTAAAACAGTAATTATTTAAAAACATATAACGACATCCTAACCCTTCCTTATGCGGCCACGTCATAAGTGGGGATCAGAAACATGGGAGTAGGCAGGAAATCAAAGTCTGGGACCGAAGCCGGGGATAGGGGATTTCAGGGGAAGGCCTGCCGGAAGAGATGCGTCTTTAGGGCTTTTTTGAAGCAATCTAAAGATGTCATGAGACGCATCTCATCCGGCAGACCATTCCAGAGCTTGGGAGTGGTCGCAGAAAAGGCCCTCTGGGAGGTCTGTGCCAGCCTGGTCTTGATAGGCTGTAGTAGGTTCCTCCCAGAGGATCGAAGTGTGCGGGGAGGATCGTACGGGGAGAGGCGGTCCCTGAGATAAGATGGGCCCGAGCCATGTAGGGCTTTAAAGGTTAAAACCAGCACCTTGTACTGTGCCCGGAAACTAATTGGCAGCCAGTGGAGAGATTTAAGCACTGGTGTTATATGTTCTCTCCTAGATGTCCCAGTGACTAATCTGGCTGCCATGTTTTGAACCAATTGAAGTTTCCGGGTTAGGTACAAGGGCAGCCCCATGTAGAGCGCGTTGCAGTAGTCTAGTCGTGAGGTGACCAAAGCGTGTACCACAGTTTCCAAATCCCTCATCTCCAGGAAAGGGCGCAGCTGGCGTATCAGCCGAAGCTGATAACAGGCACTCCTGACCGTCACATTCACCTGACTAGTCATGTGAAGTGACGAGTCTAGGAGTACCCCCAGACTGCGAACAGGGTCCTTCGAGGATAGTGTGATTCCATCTAGGACCGGGAGTTGTATTCCCAGACCTGGTTTCGGGCCGGTGACTGTCAGTACCTCCGTTTTGTCTGGATTCAGTCTCAATCTGTTTTCCCTCATCCAATCCATTACCGCTGCTAGGCAGTCATTGAGAGAGGAGACGCCAAGTCAGAAAACCATTTAAAAGATTTCAGGACTTTTTTTTTCTTACACATTTTTGAGGATACAGCTTGTACAACATTTGCTAATATAAAGAGGGAGAGTTGCGCTACATTCTTAACAGCAAAGCTTTACCTAAATCTGCCTCAGGTGAGACCCTCTAGGAGTGGAGAAGGGAGAGT
Source organism: Urosaurus nigricauda (assembly GCA_034509955.1). Lineage (NCBI taxonomy): Eukaryota > Metazoa > Chordata > Lepidosauria > Squamata > Phrynosomatidae > Urosaurus > Urosaurus nigricauda. The sequence continues at coordinate 112,737,239 of JAOEGL010000006.1, forward strand.
GGAAAAGTGAGAGAGAAGGTGTGACAAGAAGCTCTGAAGATAAGATCTCTGGGGAAAAAAAGCTGGTGTTGCTTTCTTGTGGAGGAAACCCGACACAAAATGGCCTCTCCTATCATGAGCTCATAGAGGAATGCATGGCTCTCTTTCCTACAGCAGCCTCACAAAAATGCCTATGAGGTAGACAAGACTGATAATAATAAATAATAATAATATAATTATTATTTATATTTCCTGCTTCTACCAAGGATTGAAGCGGGATTGGATCATTAAAAATACAATACTAACACAAAAATACAAACTATAAAATATTAATACTGAATGAACATTCTTATTAGTTCCTTAAAATATCCAATCAACAAATAATCCTATAGCCAAAAGAGATCCATCTTAAGTGCCTTCTTAAAGGCATCTAAGGTGGTAATAGGACAGATCTCTTTTGGTAGATTTTTTCCATAATTTAGGGACTGTGGCTGTGAATACTCTATGGGAAGTTGCTGCTAACCTAGTATAATGTTCCAATAAATTCTTCCCAGATGTTCTGAGTATGTGGGGTGGATTATGTAGGGAGAGGTGTTCCCGCAAGTAACTCAGGCCCAAGCCACGTAGGGCTTTAAAGGTGATAACCAACACCTTGTACTGCGCCCAGAAGCTGATTGACAGCCAATGAAGTGATTTCAGCACTGGTGTATTGGTAACCAATCTGGCTACAGCATTTTGAACCAAGTGAAGCTTCCGATTTTTGATTTTTTTTTTAAATAATGTGAATGGCTGGCCCAGGTTCGCTTGGTGAGGCTCAGTGGAGACCAGTGTTTGCACAGGCTGCTCCAGGAACAGTCCTGACCTCTTCCCATTACCTCAGGCCCTCTGTTCTGATGCCAGGCACCTGTTCACAAGTACATCCCACTGTGCCACCTGGTGTGAATGCCACCATGGCACATCACTCATTCTGAGGTCAGAACAATATGCCCAGCAATGATCACTCTGCATTTTGTCCTCAGAGTGAGTGACACATGGTGGCAGCAGTCACACTAGGTGGCACAGTGTTACACAGTTTAAACAGCCACACAACATCATAATGGAGAGTGCTGGATCTTCCTGGAATATCTGAAGCTATTAGTATGTTTTATTTGTTTGTTTGTTTTAATTCCATTTTAAGAGTGGTACACCTTGGATTTGATGCTTAATGGCCAGATATTGTCTGGTCTGTTCACACCAGGTTCAGACTTTGGGTCTTGTGTCATCTAGACTCCCTGCCAAGTGGATGATGGGGAAGGCTGCTTTATTTGGCCCATATACACAGGACCTAGAACCCAGGTCTTCCAGCTCCTAGCCTAACACTCTAATGACAAGCTACCATTCCAGTTTTGTGAGCCAGGGCTTCCAGCAATATTTTCACATTGTCTGCAGTATCCAGAAAAGGGATCTTTCTTTTCCCAGCCACTGTACCCAACAAGGGATGTACATTATAATGCTGCCATCAAAGCTTAATCATCATTCAGTAGGAATTTGTTTCTTTGCCTTTCTTTCCTAACTCAGTGAAATAGGCCATACATTTCTCATAGCTTGTTGTGAAATTAACAATTAAAAAGCATTTCAAAGGGAGCTATATATATCTTTAAATGAACATTTTTAAAGGGACACATATAAATCAAACTGTTTGAACAACTTTATGCTTAAATATAAATTCAAATAACCAATGTATTTCCATGGTGCATTGACAATCAATAATTCCACAAAATATTTATATTTTAAGAACAAATACCCCATCCCAAATCCATAAATATTATGTTTGGATAGATTTATTTTAGTATTTATATGCAGTAGGTTCTTCAAGCTTCCGGGCTTTTAATTAATCTGGATTTGGGGCATAAATTCTTTATGCCTTGATTAATATGAAGCAGGTTTTATTTAATTAAAGAGACAGACTGGTGAGAGACATTTTAATCAAAAATTTCATATGCATATAGTACATCTGTACTTTTTTAATGCAGGCTCAGTGCACATTAAAAAAAAGATTTATTCATTCTCAGCTGTTTTCATATTTGAATGATGGCATCTCAGTAGTTCATGTGAGAAGTTACCTTCATGCTCTTGTTTAATCTGATGCCCCTCCCCACAGAGAACTGTAAACCAAAGAAGCAAAATGTAGTGACAAGGGCATGAAGTGCATTTGTTGATTTGTTATTGGGGGGGGGGGGTGTTTTTAATGGAAACCAATCAAAGTGATGATAGAGGTCCCATCAACAGTCCGTTTAGTAATTCATATCTCTTGATGAAATAGTAAGCACATCTCTGCTTTCCTGGAATTTTCCAGTGTCATCACAGAATCTTCATAAACATCCCTTCTCTTTAGGCAATAGTGTTGAAGCTAGAATGCAGACAGCTTCTCTGAAGTGAAAAATAGCATTCATACCCCTGACAGATGAGGAGTTTTTCCAGGCACTATGATCCTGCTGCAGCTCACCACCAGTTTTGGGGGACTTTATTGTGACACCATAAGTCACAAATGACTTGAAGGCACACAACAATACATTGTAAAAAGCCAGCCACCAACCACTGTTCTGGAGGGCTCTGGATCTTCTGGGAACATCCAGAGCAAAAGGTGAGTTTTAAAGATTTTGCTTAGGAGAGGCATACAGAGGGTTCAGTCCTGAACTTGGAAGAGGTCATCTGGACAGTTTGCACCTGAACTGGGGACTGGGCCCTGCATTGTCAGGTCTACTTGCCATAGGAACAGAGGGGAGGGTGTGATCCATGCAAGCAAACCTGGGAGTTTCCCAAGATCACCTAGTGGCTTTCAATGGCCAAGTAGGCATGTAAACCTTATTCTCCCAGAGTCTTAGTCCAATATCCAAACCACTACACCATGTTGATTCTCCTCTACAAGGCTATGGAAATGCAGCTGAATGCATTTAAAATTGAATGTTTAAAATTAGTTGGTTAATTTTAAACTGTGAGTGAGCTGATGGGCTTTATAGATTTCATTAAAACACCATTTCCCTATACCCAATTCATATTCAACAATAGTGAAAGAGAGACTGTAGGTTTGACTGTATAGAGTCCTCTTGGGCCCTCTTCTAATACCATCTCTAAGAAACATTGCAGTAAACACAGTTCTTGATTGTGATGCAAAAACATAAGAGCTGAAATGCCTACCATTTTCCAAATCAAAAAGAAACCCCAAGGAATTGATCCTAGAGGATCTCAGCAAAAAACTGTGCTATACCCAGAGAGAGTGAAAAAAATATTTATGCTCCTTTAGTAAAATTTCGAGATTGTGGGTTTGATCCATACTGTTGAAATCAGTGGAGCAAATTAGTTATAACCAATGTGAACCACATTCGTTCAGAAGGGCCTGCTCTACCTACCACTGTATCTAGATTCACATCATCACCATCATTCATTCATTCATTCATATTCTGGAACTCAAGTCAGCTTTGTTGTCATTGTTGTTCTAATCCAATCTGTTTTAATGAAAATAATAAAAAAAGCAAAACAGTGAATGAGAACAACATCAGCCATCTCAAATTTAAGAATTGTTGATATAGATTTAAAAAGAAGATATAGGCTGTCATCTCTCTAGGACTAGTGGAGTTGTTTCTTAACAAAGAAGGAGATAGAGAGGAGGGTAGGGGAAAAAGAAAAGAAAAGAATGTAGCAGCACTTTTAAGACTAGCTGATTTTTGTCTCAGCATTAGCTTTCATGACCCTGACAGAGACTTCTGGATCGTATTATATTCTCTTTTGTTTGTTTGTTTGCCCTCCTTCTACCTGGGCTCCTCCCATGCCTGGGCTCCTGGACTTAAGGAGGAGTCTTGTCTCCCCCCCTCTTTTTTTTTTTTAGATTGTGTATATAGTTCACATTATTTCTAGGACTGGGATGGGGGGTTGAGAATGGGGATTATTTTCTTTTTACTTGTTTTGGTATGTTAATTGTTATGTATTTTGCTTTGTTAAATTTATTTATTTATTTATTTATTTATTTATTGGTTATTTTTTTGTTATAATTACCATGTATTTTGTTGTTGTTGCTATAACTGCTATGTATTTTTGCTTTGTTAATTGTTATGTATTTTGCTTAGCTAATTTTACCATTACTGTTGCTATAATTGTTATGTATTTTGCTAGTTATTGTTATTGTTAATTGCTATCTGATTTTATTATTATTGCTTAATACATTGCCATTTGTTTTTTAATTAATCTATATTGTTATTGTGTGTATAATCCCCTCTGTTGTAACCCGCCCAGATTGTTTGCTCAGAGGGACAGGCTAGAAATAAAAAAAAATTATTATATTATTATTAACAACTGCAAAAGTAGGCTTTATAACCTGAGGCTTTGTACTGCATCTGAAGAAGTGTATTGATATCCATGAAAGTGCATGTAAAAATAAAAATCAGTTTTAAAGGTGTTACTACATTCCTTCCCCCTCCCCACTCTCTTTTCTCTCTTTTATGCTGCAAGAGTAGCAAGGATACCTGGGTATCTCAGTTTGGGTAAATTTGTCCTTTAAGAGACTTAGAAGGTGTGGGGAAACTGAAAGCAAAGGGGAAATAGTAAAGGCTTAAATGTGATCAGGGAATATTAATCCAAAGTTCTCTGAAAAATACACAGTTTCTTTGGGGCTGTACAAACAGCCCCAAAGGGGTGGCATCCAGTCACCCCTTCTTCAGCTGGATTGGGGCTGCAGCAAATACATGCTGCGGCCCTGATGTGGCCTTTCCAGGAGCACCCAAAGTGGCTCTTTATTGCACTCTGTAAAGGGTGTGATAGCTGTGGTGCCGTGCCTATATGGTGCTCCTTCTGCACTGCTGAACACAGTGGACACAGTGTTGGAAGGGCACCATGATGACAGCTTTATGGTGCCCTGGAGCAGAGCCTGGGTGTGCGCCATGGAGATGCAACACCCTTACTTTGATCCCCCCCCCCCCGCCAGCCCAAAGTGCCGGTCTGTACAGGGCCCTTCTTATGGAGGAAAGACTAGGCAAAAAATAAGTTCTGTGCATTACATTTCTCCCGAACCTATCTGAGTCAAAAACAGTGCTGGCATTATCATCCATCCCTTTTAAGGTGCTGATTGTATTTCCATATTGGAAAAAGCAATGTGTGAATTGGCCTATAAATTTGAAGCAATAGATGTGATATTGGATGTTGTTAATTACTTTATTACTGCTAATTATTTGAAGAAACAGGTGGGTTTGGGGAAGTTAATTAATAGTTCATAATTACAATACAAATTAGCTTGACAGTAGTTTGTGCCATATATTTGCTGAGTAACGAGCACTAAAAGGAAGCCAATGCAGCAAAGGTATAAAAAGAAAGAAAGAAAGAAATCTTGCCCATCTTTTTCCTACTTGGTGTGAAATCATACATTGTTTCAGAATCTGCATGGCTATAATCTCCTGAGAGGTATGTTAATGAGCAGTTAGGATGAAAGAGGGTGTTTTTTAACCTCCCACCTTAGTCTCTAGGAATGAGAACAGCCCAGGTTCATATGTACAGAGAACAGAAACAGTATTTCCTGTTCAAGTGGGAAATTTGTGTGGTTCCTGTTTGGAGAGATGCATGTTCTCTCAGTGCAGAGAAATCAGAGGAAAAATGCTAAAGTGGGTGATACTTCTGCTTCTTGTTTCAGTCACTGCCCAAAATGTCCCAAAACCATAGTGATGCTTCCCCATATCCTGCAAAGCCCACCAGACCTCCAGAAAACATAGTAAAAAAGATAAAAGTAGCTGAAAATCAGCCAAAATGGCAGCCAGAGGTTGCATCACCTCACTTTCACCATAGGTGCTGGATGGAAAAATGACTCCTGCCCTCTGAGTAGTTGTCCACTCCCTTTTTAGATGAACAGTTCGGATGTTTTGGATGTACTTTTTCTCCCATGGAAGCCCAGTTGTCCCTATCTCTACTCTCTTTCCACCAGCGAGTAAAGCACCTGCTGTTTACTCAAGCTTTTTGAGCATTAACTGTGTATTGGAGAAGGTGTCTTAACTAGCCTGTGTTGTATTTGTATTTCCATTTTTATTTGTATCATCATTTGTATATTTTAAACCCCTTTGCAAGATTATTTTAAAGTAATATTTTTAACATGATGATTTACTTGTTGCTTTTTAACTTCTGCATTATCCATTGTTTTAAGTGTACAGTATTTAGTTTTTACTCCTTGGGTCCCCTTCTGGGAGAAAGGTGGAATATAAATGAGATAAATAAGCCTCAGCCAGCATGACTGTTGTTTAACATCCCTCCAGCATTTCACAGATGAAAACCAGGAGACCTGTGGACAAGCAGTATGAGAGACCTGTGGCCAAAATGCCAAAGGTTATTAATGTGGAAGAACACACTAGCTAGAGGAGGCTTCAGTAGTTTGCTTTTGCCTGAGCCTCCTGGGAAAGGTAAGGTTCTGCCGTCTCCAGTCCTCCCCCGCCCCCCATTAAGTCAATCGAGTGTAAACACCTTTTGCACTTTTAACTCAATTTGCAGCAATTTGCAGAAGCTGAGACCAAAAGGGGAAAGTGGGAGAGGACAGAGAAACCAGGCCATTTGAAAAGCAGCTGGAAAAGTGGGATTCATTGGGAATGTCCCTGCCAAATCAGGACAGTTGGAGAATATTGTTTAATGATTTTAGAGAATGAAATGCAGAACATCTAGAGAATGCCAACTTTGTTACCTCTGGGTCAAAAATATCCAGTTCAGCTCTCTCTTATGCTGAATATTCACAGTATTGGTCCAATGCACGGTTTTCATTGCAAAATGCTTTTGCAATCATGTACTTTGCAGTGGTGAAGGAGTAAGAAGACGGAGGGATGTCTAGCCCTTGTATTTCTTCTGAGAAAGCAGCTCTCTTTATGCTGACTAAGGATTTAAAGCAAAGGGTTTTAAATCTAATGGGATGTACTGAACTCTGAGCTTACCAGGTTAAAGTGCTAGGAAGGTACTATGATGTCACACTTATCATTCCTGAAAAGGACATTGAAAAGGTGAAAAGGTGGCTAGAAGTTTCTGAATATTTTGAAAGTGATTTTTTATGGGTGTATGTAAATTGTGTGAAAGATTTTTATGCTGTGTATGACCACTGCTTCCTTGTTATATGGACATTTTTAAAAGTTGGACTTGATGGGTTTTTGTTGTTGTTCTAATCAATAATCTTGTCTTTCTGTGCTTTTTGTGTGCTTTGCTTCACAAAGGGGAAAGAGGCTAGTCTTGCGTAGGAAACAAAAACCACACTGTGGCTGCAATTTTTTCAACAGTGTCTAACCAGCTCGGTGCATCCTTTCTTGTTGAAAGTCATCACTTTAGTAAATATGTTTTTATTCACTAAACTGGTGGATTTTATCTTCAACATACCAAGGTGCTATACTCTGTAAGGAAAACTTTTTTTTTCATAGTAATTCATATTTTTCAGTAAACACACACTTCAAAAATTCTGATCTCATCCGTTTGGAAAGGAAAAGATTATACCGGTAAGGCCTGGTGGTAGAAAGATTAAGAGGTACTAAATGTCAGTCTTAAAACAGTCTATGGAATTCAGCAGAAACAGTCAAATTATCTGATCATTCCAAAGACAGGCATTTTCTGCCATCCTGATTTTTATCCGCTAAGAAGCTTGATAGCACTTTTGCCTCTCAAAGGGAAGGCAGTGATATTGACATCACCGTAATACTGAACTTTCATTCACATGCCCAAAAGTATGTAGCTACATGACATGGCTCCAATATTCCATTATAATTAAGCTTTGAACCAGTGTAGTGGTTTTAACAGGCTGTGTAGTGGACTATGAATCCCTGCTCACCCATGGAATGCCACTGGGTGACCTTGGGCAAGTCACACTGTCTCAACCTCAGGGAGTGGGAATAGCAAACCCTCCTCTGAAGAAACTTGCCAAGAAAACTGTATGATGGGTTTATCTCAGGGTCCACATAAGTTCCAAATGACTTGAAGTCCCACAACAATAACAACAATTGGAGCATATGGGAAAGATCAACAGCAAAATGTTGCATGAGTTGAATGGTAGTTACTAATTCCAGACATCCCAACTATTGGAGATGATGTCATCAGTGATGCAGACCAAAATAGGGTGATGGTATGTGAACCACCAATGGGCAGGAAAAAACAATAAGGAAGCTGTCAGAGAGAGTAATTCATGGTTTCAGGTGTCCCTAGACTACTACACAGTGCCTTGGAAATGAACAAGGTGAACTTGAACTCTTAAAACAGGAAGGCAAATGTGATATAAAAGGCATTGCTAAAATCTGGTGGTATGAGATGCATATCTGGAAGACCATAATCTATGCAAAAAGAACAAACTAAACAGGAATGGAGAGAAGCATTATTTGTAAAGGATGTGTATAACTATAAGGAAATCTGTGACTTGAATATGAAAAATAGGTTGAGAGCATTTGGGAAACAACAGTAACATCACTGTGGGGATCTGAATAATTCCTTCCTTGAACAGATTATGAAACATTCAACACATATCATTGTAGCTGACATCTGTTACTAATACAGGATACCCATTAACACTTTAGATACCCAGATCTTTGTTGAAAGTCAAACTCTGCCAAGAATATGAAGTTTAACAAATTCCATACTTACCTTTCTGACAATTTCATTTTCCAGAAGGTGAAAGAAGTGACAAGGAATTTGAACGGCTTTGATCTAATCCACACTAACAGAGGAAGAACTCATCAATGATGTGAAAGTAGTGAGAACCTTGGATGGAAGTAGCTTTGTCCTCCAAGAATTCCCCATACATACAACAGGAAAAGTTGACTGTAGTCAGGTATGCACTCTGGGCTTTAAGAAGCCAATTTAATTGAGCTTATGGATATACTGAGTGAGATTCACTGGTCAGAAATATTAAAAGAGAGAGATGGATGAAACAGATGGGTATTTCTTCAAGACAATATAATTAAAGCATTTCCAAAAAGAATCAAAAGCACAAGGCATCTAAAGAAAGTAAGGTAGGTACATAAACATCTCTTAGGTGAGGTGAGATTGAAAAGGGGGCATGTATAAGAAATGAATGAAGAGACAAATCACCAAGGAAGAAGACAAACATGTAACCAAAATTTGTAGGGAGAATATCAAGAGGACCAAAATTCAAAATGAGTTTGGGTTTACAAGAGAAGGTAGGAAAATAATAATAATAATAAAAAGATGCATTTATTTTTTTACTATGTTCAAAGCAAGAGGAAGAACAAGGAAGTTGTGGTCCATGGATCAGTGTTAGCCCATGGGTTATGGGCTGTTGGTCTGTGGCAAGTATACAGGAAAGAAGAAAGAAAGAAAGAAAGAAAGAAAGAAAGAAAGAAACTATTTCAGTCAATGGGAACAAAAATGGTGCCAGTCCCTGGCATATAAGGAGAAAACCCTGCCCAGTTCTCCACACCAGATAGTTTAAGAAGCACTGGGATAGGTCATGCTATATTAGGTCGGTGTGTAGTTGGTTGGCAAACTGAACCCAAGGAATGTTCACTGGTGACCCATCGTCATTCTAAATGGAAGGGTGGTGACAAGTAGGTTGTTGCTCAACAATTTTATAAATGACTTGGAAGGAATAGAGGAGATGGTCTTCAAATATTGAGATAACTGGGATATGTAGCTAATGCTTCACAAGATAGAATCAGCATTCAAGATAACAGGTTAGAGCACTAGACCAATACTAACAAAAATTAATTTCAGCTTGGATAATAACAGGTACAACATTTAAGCAAGAAAATCAGATGTGCAAATATGGATGGTGACACCTGGCTTGATAGTAGCAGAAGTAAAAAAGGATCTAGTATTCTTTCTAGATCACAAGCTTAGCATGAGTCACCAGTGTGATGAAATGGGGGGAAAGCCGATGCAAATCTAGGCTACATCAACAAACTATAGTATCCAGTACAAGGGAAATAATAGTATCAGTTCTACTCTGCTTTTGTCAGAATTTATCTGGAGTATTGTGTTTAGTTTTGGGCACAACAGTTTAAGGTGAATATTGAAAAGCCGGATAAATAGAGTTTAGATGACCACCTGTCATGGATTCTTTTATCTATGTATTCCTCCACTGGCAGAGGGTTGAACTAGATGACCACCAGGGGTACCTTTCCACTGTACAATTCAATGGCTTATTTCATTCCCCTTTCCTTCAGTTTTCTAGGTCCTCCCACCCCACAACCAGTAGTCAAATTCAGATGTCATTAGGCTGGTCACCCATTCATGATTCAAGTTTTTTTCCCTTAATTTTTTCATACTTCAGAAATACTTCAGGTTCTCTCAAGCCTGCTATTATTTCATTCTGGTATGAAGGAACTGCTGCTATAGCTGCTTTGGCTACATTAGCAGCACTGATCACAGTCTGAACCCTGTAATAGATGTGTCACCCACAGAGAAACCCTGGAACCCTGAGGTTAGATGTGAGAAAGGAATTCAATGTTGTCTATTGCTGCTGCCCACTGCAGAATTAATGCAGTTAGACACCACTTGAACTGTCTAGTTTAATCCAGTTTGACACTGCTTTAATTGTCATGCCTCCATCCTATGGAATCCTGGGATTTGTAGTTTGTTGAGGCACCAGAGCTTTCTGACAGGCTAAATATCTCACATAACTACACATCCCAGCATTCCATAGCATTGAGCCACAGCAGTTAAAGTGGTGTCAATCTCCATTAATTTTGCTGTGAAGATGCAGCCTACATGTTTGAGCTATTTGCTGTGAGATGAAACCAGTCCTTCTTCCCCACTTCAATTACCATTGCACTGCCACATTTCAGTAGGCCATGGTGTGTATGCATCCTACCAATGGGTTGGGAGTCTTAAATCTGATGCCATATCTGCCAAAGTTCTCAGATGGGCAATAATTTCATGAGGATCAACGAGGTGTTCACAGTATTGTGCAAGCTTTTGAGTTCTACAAAACTCTCAATCAGGTAGTAGTAGTAATAATAATAGGCAGGTGGGGACAAGGAAGAAACCTGAATGTCCCAACATTTGGCCAGATATTTTAAGTCAAATTCAATCCCAAAACAGAGAATGCAGGCTTCATGTAGGTATAAAGGTAGGTATAAAGTAACTAGTGATTCCTCAATCCTGCACTCTCCATCTTGGGACTAAATGTTACTATCATTCAAGAAGTGGATCTGACTTTACAATTATGCAACTGAACTGGGACTTGTGATTAATGTATATTTATACCATACATAAATCTGATGAAAGACTGTCCTTGAAGAGGAAAAACATGATGCACCAAGAAGAACCATTCTTACTTAGAAACAAGGCACTGTCGCTTTTACTTATAGCAAAGTTTCTAGGGTTCAAGAAACTTCCTTTAGGATTGTTGTGACTTCCACAAACACAGTGTGAACTGACCTCTGTGCAGATATAATCCCACTCACCATCTTTCTGATCAAAGGCTAAGCAGGGTTTTGGCTCAAGAACATTATGGCTTTTGCTTTGTAAAGACACAGTATCTTCCCTCTGGGATGGATTAGAGAGAGTCTTTAATTTGGATCCTACAGATAAAGCCAATCGCTTTCGACTAATCCTGCCTATTGTTTTCAGCTAACCACAAAAGAGAGTGTTTGCATTGTGTACAAGGCATGTTCTTAGAGAACAGGGAAGCTGTCTACAGAGAGACTAATTTTAGAGACTGAACTTTTGCTTCAGGCTTAATTTCTGACTCCTTATAAGGAATCTTTGCAAATCTGTCCCACTTCTTTCCAAATGACTAAGGCACTATAAACTTCAGTAGGTCTCAAGGGCAATTTTCAGCCACTTGGATTTTCCAAAGGCCTCTCAAATTGCAATAAATAAAATAAAATTTGGACCCAGAGCAGAAAGGGGACGAAAATCCACTTGAGGTTTTGGAAAAAATAGCATTTTAAAAGGTTAAACAATGCAGATGAAGATTGCAACATAACTTAACAGTTGCTCCTGGAGAATCTGGCAGGGCACATTTTTTGGAAACAGGTGATGATTTTGTTTCAGTTTTTAAAAAAACTGTTCACATTTCTTCATAGTGGAAGGTGAAGAACTTTAGATTTTATAAATCCAAAAAGGAAACTGACAGCGTCACCCAACCAGAACCAGGGATTTGAGATGTTTGACTTTTAAAAGTCTCTGTGGTATGATTCCCTTGGTTTTCATCCATGTTTGTGGTCTCAGAGGAAAATTAACACTTCTCTTTTTAACTTTTATCTTTAACATCTCTCTGGCAGGGAGGTACATGATCTTCTCTATATTGAAAATAGCATTATCAATTTGGCCAGTGCAAGTGGAGGAGAAATTAATTTCAATTTATTTGTGAGAAATTCACCAAAATTTGCAGATTGCTTCATATTCAAGATGGGGAGAGGGTGGACCTTGAGGTTTAAAAAAAATATGGGAGAAAATGGAACTAACAGATTATTTTGTCCCTTTTCATAAAACACCAAACCACATCCAACAATCAGTGGAAATTGGGCATGGCAACCATATGGCTCTGAAAATGTTGGACAGCATCATCCAACATTCTTCTCTATTGACTATAGGAGCTAGAGCTGATGGGAGTTGTAATTCAGTAACCTCTGATGGATATTGTATTTTTTTCTTTTATTTTAGGATAACAATAACTTTAATTGGAGTCTCGGGCACATCCATGATTCTCTCTTTACAACATTGCTAAAATCCATCCATTCCTCTCAGCCTCCACTGCCAAGACTAGATTATTGTAACCTTCTTCTGACAGGGCTTCCTCTCTCTCACCTCCATCCTTTAATCTCTGTCCAGAACTCAGCTGCACGTATTATCACATCCACTCACTGCTTTGACCATGTTTCTCCCCTCTTATCCTCCCTTCACTGGCTCCCCTACCCCTTCCTCATCCAGTACAAGCTTTTGTTGCTGACTTTCAAAGCCCTCCACGGAATGACCCCTCCATACTTGTCTGAACTTCTTTCTCCTCATAATCCTTCTCATACCTTCTGTTCAAGTCAAGGTCTCCTGTCCCAGCCTAGGATCTCCACTGCCCTGTCCCGGATTCGTCCCTTCTCACTTGCTGCTTCTCACTCCTGGAACCTTCTTCCCCCACATATGTGCCTCATCAGTTCTCTAACCAGATTCAAAATTAAGTTAAAGACTATATTGTTTAGGGAAGCGTTCCCAGGATTGTGCCATCTGCCCCAGGATGCCTCCTTTTAACTATGTATCAAGAAGCCATGCCCTCCTTCCAGTCCAGCTGCCTTGGTCCTGGCCCTAGAGGGAGAGGAGAACCACTGGACCTCATCCCCTTTCCCACCACCTTCCTCTTTTCCTTTTGTGTTGTCTCTTTTAGATTGTAAGCCTGAGGGCAGGGATCCATCAAATTATAAGATTGTATGTACAGCACTGTGTAAATTTACAGTGCTATATAAAGAAGAAGAAGAAGAAGAAGAAGAAGAAGAAGAAGAAGAAGAAGAAGACGCCACAGTTTCCTTGACATGTCAGTACAGCTGGCCATGGGAGTTGTTGCCTCCATCACAAGACAAGGACAAGGAGCTTTTCTTCCTCCATCAAAAGTTTTGGAATTTGGAATTCGTGCAAAAAGTCTTCAGATAAAAGTATAGCTTTAAAAAAAGCCAAGCAAACACGAACAATAAGTTGCCTGATGACTGGCCATCTCATATTTTTAATTTGTAATAATTCACATGTCCAGCCTGCTCAGTCTCTCTCATGCAATATGAGCAAATATTGCTCTGGAAGATGTAAAAACATTTGACAGGAGTACCAGAAAATACCTTGTTTTCATGAAAATAAGAAGGGGGAATGTTCCTCATTCCTGGATGTTAGAATGAGACATATAAGGAATGAGTTTATACACATGGCTACCAAATCATACTTTTTTGTGGTATGTTGTAAAATCTTCCGCATTGTTTTGTTGTTGTCCTGTGCCTCCAAGTGGTTTTGGACTTCTGGCAGCCCTATGGCAAACCCATCATGAGGGTTCTATTGTTCAAAGGGGGGTTGCCATTGCCATCCTCTGTGGCTGAGAGACTGTAACATAGTCTTTCCATGGCTAATGGGGATTTGAACCCTGATCTCTTTGGAAACCTAGTCACTCAACACTCAAACTATTACGCCATCCTGGCTCTCTATAATCATCCTTACTAAGAAAACCATAGATGATCAGGATACCCCAGAATAAAGTAACCATGGTGGGAAAGTTTGCTGGATGTATGAGCATGCATGTTTTGTAAAGAAGGCTTAGCCACACTCTTATAATCACTAATGAAATGGCATTAGCCACACTGAGATGTTCTTTTACGAGGGAAGTTATAATACATTAAGAGGACAGCTCTGTAAAATTCCAGAATACATTTCTTACATTCCAGAAATCTTTGTTACTATTTTCTCCAGGTAAGCAGATTTCCATGCACACCTTCAATGTAACATGTAGACCAGCCTTGACAGAGAAATGGAAGCCACTAATTTGAAAAATTCTTGGAAATACACAGCAGTACATAGTAGTCTATATTTGTCTGCTCAAGTAATCCTTTCCCCCTCAACAGTCCTTTGAGAATATAAATCTCCATTGAACTGAACATCTTTCCACTTATGTTACCAAAGGTTCTTTGCTGCCTTGACAGGGTAGTTACACAGTCCACAGATTTTATGGGCCACTCCTAATATATTTTGAGATACACTAGAAATCTGTCAGCCGAGTGCACATTACAACACTTAAGTATCACTGCACCCACCTCATATTTTGAGATAGGAAGAAAAGAGTGAAAACATTAATACAGATCACATTTGGCATGTGATATAACTTAGTATGAACACCTAAAGCTGCCTTACACTGCCTGAATCTGACCACTGGTCCATCTTTTAGCCCAGTACTGCCCAGAGCTTGGGACTTTTTGACTACAATTCACAGAACCTCCCAGCCAGTATCTCTGTTTGTACATGGGTATATAAATTATCATATGCAGATTTATGCAAATCTGTGTCCTCTTTTACCTTTTCCTTGGATGATGCATTTGAAGAGGGTTTCGGTCCTATCAAGTGGTGTAGATTGTTTGGCAACATTTGGCAACTGATCCAAGACTCATCCATCTATCCATCCAGTTGTTACTTACTGCATATCCTCCCTTTCTCCCAATATTATTTCCATTCCTGTAAGTCCTGGTGCATTTAGGAGGCCTCCTCTTCATTCTGTTGAGGGTTTTTTGTCCCAAAGGCTTGCCAATGGTTGGGGAAACAGGCAGAATATGGTGGTCAATTATTGCTTGAGTCTTATGCCAGTCAGTGTAACCAGGACTGGTCTAAAGAATCACAACTCTCCAATGTTTCCTCTTCATTACAAGACAATGTGGTTATGTAAAGGCTGCCCTTTATGGCAGAGTCTCCACCTAGATATGAATTATCTGAACAAATAGAATCTTCCACTACTTGGTGTATATACATACACACAGACAGATACGAGAGAGAGAGAGAGAGAGAGAGAGAGAGAGAGAGAGAGAGAGATGTATTCCCTCGTATCTCACACCTTAATGATTATAGCATAAAATAATAAGGTGATGGTTTTCCTAAAACTAAATGTAAAGTCATTTTTCAGATTTAAATTTTTATGCGGAGCTAAAACTATTCCATTATTTCTCAAAAATGGCACTATTTTTATTAGTTCAATAATACATCTCTAGTCATGTAGAAATCTCTACTACTGCAGGCTTTCAAAAATTAATTTTATTTTTTGCTTTGTTATCCAGATATCTTTCTGCGGTATCTTTAAATATAATTTCTCCTCCCACCCCCACCATTCCATTTTGATAGCTCTTTCTCAGTGCTACGGCTTCTTTGTTTCAGTGGGCAGCAAGTTATTAGGAGGCTTAAATTTAATAAAACTTTTATGATTGCTTGCATTGCAGTCACCTGTCAAATAAATTCTACTCCCTTCTTCCTTGTCACAGGAAAAGTAGCTGAGAATACTACCAAACCTTCCATCTTAAATAGAATTCAAGGAAATTACATCCCATGAGGGGAAAACAAGGTTTGCTGCAAAAGCACAAAACTTGGAGATTTCCCTCACAGATACCTGTAAGAATACCTCAGAAATACAAAAACCCTTGACAACTAAAGTCTCTGACAGAGGTTGTCTGAACTAGACATGCTGCCAAATGGGAGCTTCCCATTGAAAACAGTAACTTCACACCCATTTCCCCCCTCTTCCCTGTCGCTTTTGGAACCTGAAAGATGCTGCCATCATATCAAACACAGTATCCCAATAATGTTGAATGGAAGTAGAGAAATGCACCATGAGAAGATGGCACTTCATATACTTCGGGAATTAAATATTGGCTGGCACCTGGTTAGTTAATATTTATGGCCTTAAAGCCATTTCCGTGTTGTTGGAGTGGAAAGGGTGCTCCTGTAGAGATTTTCTTGTAGCTGGATACACTGCAATAATCGCATCTGCAAGGTGCTTGCAGGAACTCCTGTAGGTCTTTGAAGGTGACTAGAACAGTTCATCCAGAGACGGAAAAACCACAGGACACACCCTTACACATCCCAGTGATCTCCAATAAGATGGCAATAACCATGTTGGGGTAGGGGTGATGTTTGCATTGTTTACAATATGAGTTTTGGGAGACATAGTCATACAATATCATAGAATCATAGAACCATAGAGTTGGAAGAGACCACAAGGACCATCCAGTCCAACCCCCTGCCATGCAGGAACTCCCAGTCAAATCATCCGCAATAATATACATGCATCCCCAATGCAAGAACAAGGACACTATATGGAGATTTCAGTCAAGTGTTGGAAACCCTGTGGGTTGTCCAGTTCTTTATTGTGACTAAAACTTCATGTATATGCTCAACTTGCTTGTGTAAGAGCTGAAGGGGTGGTGGAGGTAAGGATGCAGATGCAAGTGCCACCTGCACAATGGTTAACTGCCCTCGAGTCATCCCTGATCCATGGTGACTCTGGGGCTTTATAGATTGGCAGGAAAGGGTGACATGAAGTTGCCTTTTCATTAATACTTAGCAGCTGCACTGCAAGTCCCAGGTGTGTAATAAAAAGGCATAGGGCAGCTACACTGAGGAGGTGTGGGGACGACTTATCTGAAGTCTTTTCTGTTGCTCAGCAACTACATTGGAAGCTGTCAGGATGCTAGAAACACAGGTGGAGCAGCTGCACGGGTGGCAATGAACGGGGCTTTTGGCCGCACTGAACCTTTAATATTTGTTGTTGTTGTTGTTGCTTGCTACGAACTGCGCAGTTGCACCGGTACATCATACAGGCAATTGTATTGCCAGCTGCGAACTGCGCAGTTGTGCAGGTACATCACACATGAACTGTGCAGTTATGAAGATCCGTCAAATTACCATTGTGGTTTTGATTCCCTTTTTAAAGTGCGCAGTTGCATCGGTGCACCATGAATGAACCCCTTTATATTATTATTATTATTATTATTATTATTAATACCCCACCCCTTTGAGATCAATCGAGGCGGCTTACACATTAAAATACTATTACATCAATAAAACAAAGTGCATCCCTCCCCCCTTAAAAAGATATTAAATCCATTACAATTTAAGTTTATGAATAAACTTCTTAATTTTATGAATGAATTGACATTTTATGCACAGTTGCATAACAGTTACAGCATCCCAGAATCCCTACTGTGCATGTCTAGGGTTCGGATTAAAGCTGGAGCTAGGGCTTGGGAGCTTTAAAAAACTGCACAGTTGCACTGCAGCATTTAGACACAGCTGCGCTGTTACACCCTTTTTAAAAAGAAACTGGGAAAGGCAGCTCCTTTTTAAAGCTGCTTTCCCCCCACTAAAATGCAAAAGAAGTGCGTTCATGCCAAACTTTCAGTGTGGGTCATATAAAGGCTACACTTTCATACAGGCATGAAACCCACTGAGTGACCTTGGCCAAATCACATGCTTTCATCCTCAGCAGAAGGTAAAGGCAAATCTCCTCTGAACAAATTTTGCCAAGTAATCTCCACAATAGGTTTGCCTTAGGGTCACATTAGTCAGAAACAACTTGAAGTCACACAACACACACAAACCATCACTGTTTTATTGGAGAGCCAGGGTCTTGTAATGGTTTGAACACTGGACTAGCACTCTGAAGACCTGAGAACCAGCCAAATCCCAGTTTGGCCATATAGACCCCCTGGGTGACATTTGGGAAGTTACACCCTTTCAGCCTCAAAGAATGGCAAACCCCCTCTGAAGAAACTTGCCATAAAAACACCATTATAGATTCGCCTTAGGGTCTCTATAAATTGGAAACAACTTGAAGGCATGCAACAACAAAAGTGGGGCTTGGGGGTCAGGTAGTGGCACAACCTGGTTATTGGAATTAGCTTAGCAATGCTCCCTTTGTGAATAGTTACAGGGCATTTCATCAGAGCACCCTTACATCATGTCATAGCATCTTACATCCTGGTATTTTGAGATGAAATGGATGGCTGCTGCTAGAGGCCCACTCTCACATCAGTGTTTTTCAGCACCGTTCCCCCAACAGATTAATCCAGTCACATGTTTTCCCCCTTACCTACTTCAAAGCGTTCAAGCCTAATCCTTTGTTACAGTTCTGGCTTTAAACCCCTAGAGTTTTGGATGGCTTCTAAAGAAGGACAGACACACAAGCAGGGTTGGTTTTGCCACTTCAGTGTTTACAACATCACTTGTGGGGGAAAGAACCTCTTTCTGGAAAGACCACAACTGAACACATGGCCACATTTAAAAAAAAAAAAAAAAAAGTTGTGGTTCATTTTTTAAAAATGTATACTTTAGTCCAAGTCCCTCTGTGACTGCAGAATACTGTCAATAAGTGAATGGTTCTTTACACCATTACTCTCTTGCAAAGTAACAGGTTTCTTGAATGGCAATAAATGCATCTAAAGAGCAATTAAGTATATGGCAGCAGAGTTTAGAACATCTCAGACAGATTCATAATGCCAATACTTAGCATTTATAAAGCATATTTTAAGTGTCTAATGCATATATTCCTCCAGCCCAGGACCATCTTGGAGGACAGGGAGCCAACCTCTGGAGGACATGGAGCCTATGCCAGCTCAGCCCTTTAAAACCGGGGCCTCCGCTCCAGCCCAGGACTTGGCAGCGTGGGTGGAGTCCTTATAAGCCTCCAGCCCATTCCTCCAGCCCAGGACCATCTTGAAGGACAGGGAGCCAACCTCTGGAGGACATGGAGCCTATGCCAGCTCGGCCCTTTAACACCGGGGGCCTCTCCTCCAGCCCAGGACTTGGCAGCGTGGGTGGAGTCCTTATAAGCCTCCAACCCATTCCTCACTAGGAAATTAAGAGCTTTTTTCTTTTTGACATTTTTAGTCTCCCTCTTTTTCATGGTTTTAGGTTTTGATTTGTTAAGATTGTTTATTGTTTATATTATTGTTATTGATGTTGTTTCTTTTCCAGGATTGAAATGGGGGGTTAGAAATTGGGATTTTTCTTTAATAACTGCTGAACTGAATGCAATTTTTTTTCTATTAATTTTTGCTTTATTAATTGTTTTGTAATTTTTGTTATTTATTGTTATGCTGAAATTGTCTTATTATTTCATTGTTGTTATTTGCTTTGTATTTTTCTCACTGCTGATTCCTTGTTGACTGGGCGGGATATAAATAAATCATCATCATTATTATTATTATTATTATATCACACCTATTATTATTTCAGTAACTACCTTAACAACATTCCATTGGGCTGCCCAGTGCTATTGACAATGCCAGTATTTATAGTTATATTTAAAATATACAGTGCACCTGCTTTATAAGCGGGCACGACATATGCAGCTTCCAGCACATGCTGGAAGCCGGAACCTGGAAGTGGCCGTGCAGTGTGCACGAGCCCCATTACTACATGGGATTTCCCTTACGCGGAGGGGTTCGGAACGGATCTCCCACATAAGGGGAGGGCCCACTGTAAATTCCCAAAAGCAAGCCTTGACTTTATGCAAAAATCACATTGATTTAAAAAAAAAATGGAACTGGAGACTTTGGGAGACTGGTGGTAGTTCAAGGGGCTATAATAATGAGGTTCAGGCATTGCATGAAGCCAACAGGCCATAGTTTGCCTGCTCTTGTTCTACATCAAATAGGGGGACAGGTCAGATAGAAAAGAGGTGAAACTCCTAGGTAGCCCTAGCCATATCACTCACTACTGCACTAATAAGTATATGGTTCTTACTGCAAAGTACAGTTGCACCATTCGCTGCTTCAGATGAAATAAATGCAACAACATTGGTAGACGCAAACGTGGGAATCAGGAATCCTCTTTTGAAGGTAAGGTTGGAAATCACACTGTTTCCAGCCTCTTGTCATTCTTCACATCTTCATCACAATTCCTTTTCATCTGAGGAAATAGACTGAAGTCTACAAAAGCTCATGTTGCCAATTTCTTTATTTCAGTTAGTCTCAAAGGTGCTACAAGATCTCTTTACATACAGATTCAAGAGATTAACACAGCTATATCTCTGAATCCTTTTCATCCTGTATCTATATTTCATCCTGTTAATCCATTTTAATCTGCAATTGAATCTGCATGAGAAATCACATTTGGGTATTTACTTTGATGAGAGTCAGTGTAGTGTATTGGTTTGGGTGTTGGACTAGGACACCAGGATACCAGTGTTCAAATCCCATTTGTCCATGGAAACCACTGGGTGACCTTGGGAAAGTCATCCAATCTCAGACTCAGAGGAAGGCAAGGGCAAATGCCCTCTGAACAAATTGTTCCAAGAAAACCTCATGATAGGGTTGCTACAGATCAGAAATGACTTGAAGGCACATGGCAACAGCAACAATTTACTTTAAATATATTTCCTATAAAATGAACATTTCTCAACTTATTCTTGATTTGCTTCTTGAACTTTGAACAGCATCAGAATATTTGTGAATTATGAAAGCCAGTGGTTAACTAGGTTTCCATCTGCAAGTTAATTTGGGAGGTATGGATCAGGTCTGTTTGTACCAGAATTCCCAAAGGTTACATTCCTCTGGCATCCCTAATTGAAAGAGCTTTTTAACTAGTCAAGCGCAGGGGAGGGGGGAGGGGGGGACACACAAAATAATTGTTTGTGAGGTTCACAGCCCCACTTTGCTCTTGGCTTCATCACTGCTGAGTCTAATGACTACTATAGGAGGCAAGGGAGGGTCATTATAAGTTCAGGATAACTTTGATCAAAGTTACATTTTCCTCATTAACATTTATGCCACCAAAGTTAGAAAGCTATAGGGGGAGGGGGAGAGGTGAATTACTGTAAGGGATGTTTTATTGAATGGAGTTGAGTATATGAAAATGTGCTGATTTTGAAGAGAGTTTTTAACTGCACTATCCATTATGCCCTAGACAGGAACCATTTTGTTTCATCCTCCATCTGTAAAGAGAATTTTCTTCTATTATCCATTTATGATTTAACTGATGTGTGGAAGAATTTTAATCCATAAAACAGGCAATAGACACAGCTCTGTATGAATGCTAACTCCTTTCCTAGCCCAAAAAAAGATGTGTTTTATGCATATCAGAAACATTTACATCTTTTGCTTCTTTTGAAAAAATGAACGATGTTCTTACAAATGGATTTTTTTTCCAACCATGATCATGGTTTGGTTGTTCTTAACTCTGTTTCATCTTCTTTGAAAACATTAATGCATAGCAAGGCTCTTGTTACATCAGTTTCGAAAACCAAAGTGTACCTTCTGGAACAGAAGATATGATCTAAGGTCCTATAGGACTGAGTTCAAAAATACAGTTTTTAAAGTAATGTTTTTTTAAAGCTTTTTAAAAACTTTTCGGGAACACTGTACACTTGGTGGGGTGGAAGGTGGATTTTGTTTCAGCCATGGATCTGCTTTGCAAATTACTTGCAAATAAGAGAAGAAAAAAGACAAAGTATATTGAGACTAATAGGAAGGGATGTTGGCAAAATCCTCATAGCACAAGAGTATGAGGATCCTTTCCTTCTCAAGCAAAACCAAAACGTTGCCTTTGCTGAAGGAAGTAGGTAGCATGGGTGTGAAAAGTCATCTCACTATCACATGGACAGTGAGTGAGCTTGCCTTTGTGATCATAAACTACCCTTCATCCTTCCATTGTTTATCACTCCTTTAGAAAATTAAGGTTTTTTGTTTGTTTGGATTGTGTGAACTAGCACAGATAGACTAAGATGTGAGGTGCACGATTTTGTTGCAGACAGTGGTGTATGCAGATCTGAATACACATCTCATCCCTGCCTTGCATGAGTTCCACAGACTTGATTTCATGAAGGCCACCAGACTTTGGGCCTTCAGACCTTGTTCTATTATTCTTTCCTCCTCAGCCTACATCAGCACATAGACTATGCACAGGGGCAGGGACAATCCTTAAAAAGTGGGACAACTATGTGGGACAACTATGTCCAGAGAAAGCACCAGAGTGCTTTCAGCTTGCAGACACACCTGGTTTAGGATTAAAACTGAAGTTGTGACCAGTGAGGCCAAGTGGGCTAGAAAAGAACTTGAAAGGCAAATGGGAATGGCAAGGGTAGAGAGATGATGGACAGGGAAAGGACCTAGAGAAAGAGCAATAGTGAGTACCAAACCCAAGTGGACCAATGAGGGAAAGAATAGAAAACTGAAGAGAATGAGTGAGAAACAATAGGAAGCGCCAGCAACTTGTGGTCTGGATGGAAGAGCAGGGTGTCTCAACCTGTCACCAGGCCAACCCTTGTGGAAACAAAGACAAGAAATCAGGGAGGTAGATAGGTGTAATAACTCACTCTCTGGAGTCAGTCAAGTCAGATACCAGGGTTGGCCCATTATCCACAGAGTCAGATATCCAGGAATTTACAGATGCTGATAACATTGGTCTCTCTAAGTCTGTGGAGCTGGAGGTTGAGGTGCTGGAAAGCTCTACTTCCCAGCAAGAGGTGGTAGATAATGAAGACATGGCACTGTCCTTGGCTGATCAGCAAAGAGACAAGGAGAGAATACGCCACTCTCAGCAGATGTTCAATAGGAAATGCTGATTAATTAGGCACCTGGTATTTTGAATGCTGTCTATAAAACTCACATCAACTGTCCCGCATCTCTCTTGCTTGAAACCTTCTTATCTAGGTGACCAACAGTACTATTTGGTGTTTTCTTGACCTTAGACTGGCTCTGATTTGATGACTTTGTTTACTCCTTGCTGGTTTTATATATTGAGATTACTGACTTGCTGTAACAACTTCTGGACCAGCTGACAACCACTCTCTTGCTTTGCCCTTCATTTTATGAGGATAACCTCTGGCTGACCTGGACCAGATTAATTACCTGACAGCTATTGCACTAGTAATTTCAACCAATGAACGTGTTTGGTTCCATATGTACCCATTCCAAGTACCCATTCCAAATACCCATTCCATTATTAATAGAAATGATGGAGAAGTGTTTCACAGTGCCACCCTTACAGGAAGTAAGGTAGCAATAGGTGAGAGAGCCACATTAAACACTTTGCTCATCCCTAAAAAAATCCCAAAGTGATGCAATTTTTGAGAAGATTGTTCAAGTCATTACTCCAGCTATTTCAGAATGATTCCATAGAATATAAAGGGTAATTGCTGGTTTAAGGAATGTTTTTGCTTGTTTTTCATTGTTTTAGAGCTCAAAGAGCATCACTTTCAGACTTAATGTAGGGTTGAGCAGCTTTTCAGATTTTTTTTAATTATTCAATTCCTTTGTAATACATATTTTAAAATAAAAAACCTATACTGACTAGAATGCTCATTTTTATTAAAAATTCCTCTTTCTTAATTTTGCTTTCTTTTCTCATATTATCTATAATCAGATGTGAATATATAACATGAAAAAAGACGACTGGAAGTAAAAACATCCCATATTGCATTCTGTTAGACAGTGGTATTAAATGACACCCCAAGGAGTGTGTAACGTGTGGCTCTCCAGATGCTGTTGCATTCAATTTCTCTCATCCCCAGTCTTTTTGGTCAGTTTTCAGGGATGATGGGATTTGTAATACAGCTTTCCTCACCTTGCTCTACTTTAAGTCTTCTTCCTGAATTGAATCTCACCAAATTGAACCTCAACCTGGAGGGGAAATCACTTAAGGCCATCTGCAAATGAAATCTCTTCTATTTTTTTAAATAAAGGTTTAGATTTGGGTGGGTTTGGGTTTGGGATCCTCCTTCCCCCCAGCTCTTTTATTTCATCACTCAGACCTAAGGTAATGCCACCTCTCTAGATGAAGAATAATTGTGTTGACAAAGTGATTTGGGAAGGCATTTGAAAATGGATTAAAGCTACCTTGAAATGGCAGCTGCTTGGATGACTTTTCGCTTTTGCTATTTCAAGACACACACTTTGTTTTATTCGTGGAGTGAAGAAATGCAGAAGAAAAGTCGTTCTTCAGCTTTTAGCATGTAATTTATAAACAAGTTAAATTGCTTGCATTTTGTCTACCTCTTTCATAATTCTTCACTGTTTGCATTCAAAGACCACTCATCAATGTCTTTCTTCAGGTAAACCTTCCACTTTTAATATTCATGGTGTAGGGGAGGGAATGTCGATGCAGGAGGGAAGTGATACTAAAACACTACACCTATGTTCAAACAGCATAATGAGGAAACCATTTGTTAATAATATTAAAATAAGAGCGATCAAACTCACTGATGACTGAAAATGGCCCGGAGCAGCATTCAAATATTGATTCAGCAGGAAGTTATGTGCACTTCATTATTAAGCCCTGCACCAGCAGCTGAAGCCTTCTCTGCTTAGATGGCTAAAGAGAGCAAGAAGAGGCTGGAAGATGTCAAAAAGTGTATTACTCATTTTCTCAAATGAGGAATATTTTTATCCCTTCAGAAAAATGCTGACTTTACAATATTGCACTTGAGAGGCAATTGTATGTAGCTATAAAACTAATGAAATACAAAGCAGAATGTAAAAGTATGTCCAAGATCCTGTTGCGATCCAATATAATGTAACACTATGTCAGTGTAATACCACAGGATTGCAGGTGGAACTAGGGTATCCAGACCAGACAGATTGGACAGGTAAAGGATAGAGCTGTGCCTGTGTGTTTTTTTACATAAGGATATCTCAGAGACATTCTTATTCAAGCCAGTAAAACATCTAATCCATTGTGTCTGGTTACACGAAGTCTAATGTTTTCTGACCTGAAAATGTGTGTGCTTTCTTATTTTGGTGGATATTTTGCCAATTGAATATTGTACTATGGGAAACATATACTAAATATATACAGTCCACCCTCCATATCCATGGATTTGCTTTCCATTGATTCAACAATCTAATTCTTCAAAATATTATTAAAAATTATACCATATATTCTTTACTATAAGTAGATCTTATGTATAAATTGAGGGCAAGTTTTGGGGCCAAAGTTAGGGATTTTGCTATGACCTCGGTCAAGGGTAAAACTTTGAGGTTCCTCAGGTCCATGGTGGCTCTTCAGCATTTCCTTGGCAGTGGAGAAAGGCTGTTTCTCTACTGCAGCAAAGAAGCACCCAAAAGCCCTGGTTGCTGCCATTTTTTTTCCTTCAAGTGGTGTTAAACAGTGACAGACATCCTTTGTCCCTTCAATCCTGTCAAGAAACCTACTTTTACAGTAGCCTCTTCCTGGAATGGAAGCTCTTTATTGATGGCCCATCCACAGTTTCTGCAGTGGCCAGCTTGTCTTCTCAAAGAAGGTGAGGAGGAGGCAGGAGGGAAGAGTCAGTTGAGGAAGAGCCAGACGTAAAAGGAGCTAAGGCAGAGAGGGAGAGAAAGTGTGTTCGTGTGCACGTGTGTGTGTGTGTGTGTGTGTGTGCGTGTGCATGCGTGCATGCCTGCTGGACTAGGAAAAGTGGGGAGGAAGTTGTGTGTTTGACTGGATCAGCTGTTGCTTCCATAGAAATAAAGATTGCCCTGCACTCTCTTTGCTTCCAGCATCCCATTCCCAGGCATGGAAGGAAAGTGGGGAGAAAGTGTGTGTGTGTGTGTGTGTGTGTGTGTGTGTTGGTCACTGAATGAGCTGCCATCATCAGCATTACCATATTGACCTGTATATAAGTTGACCCATGATTTTGAGGTCAATTTTAGGGCATAAATTTCTCAACTTATAGAGGAATACATACAGTAAATTCCCAAAAGCAATCCTTGATTTTGCCATTTTATATAACCAACACCACTTTACTATGCCATTGTGTCTAATGGAACTTCAGTATCCACAGATTTTGGTATCCACAAGAGGGGCTGGAACCAAACCCCAGCACATGCCAAGGGCCCACTGCATATATAATTTCCCACAATTCATCAGGTAGCATAGAAATTATAGGGGCTGTACATAGGGGCAGTGGGAGACCACCTTTGTTTTGCCCCAGATGGAAGCCGTGGCAACTGCATGCTGCAGCCTCTGCAGAGAGCAAAAAGAAGCCCCCTAAAGGGGCTTATTTTTTACTCCCTGGAAGGGGTGTCATAGCTGCAATGGGGCAGCAAGATGACACCTCTTCCGTGCTGCACCATTTGGGCGCTGTGCGAGAGTCGCACCATGATGCCGTGTAGAAGGGAGTGTGGCATCATGGCCTGAAAGGAACAGAGTCATGGCATCCAGCGTGCAGATGCTACTCTGTGACTCTACCCACAGGCCAGCACTTTTCATTGGTCTATACAGGGCCATAGTCCCTCAAAATAATTTCCAAGTTCTGTAGCCTGTAGACTATATCTGGCAGCTATCTTCTAAAGCAAAGGACAATACCAAGAGTCTGAAGTCCTAAATCATGACTGAAACCTAATCTAGGAAAGATGTTAAGTATTGGTGGTGGAGACACAAACACTGCATGAAGACATTGATGTACTGTGTGTTAAACATTTAGCACTTCTTAATTTATTTGCTCCAACAGATTAAAAAACAGTCCTCATTTTTCTGCAAAGTATAACAAGCCTGTTAAGCCAGCTACGAAACATAAGTAAATGAAAATCATACAGAACAACAGATTTACTCTGGGACACGAAAGGGGAAGAAAAAAGATTTACTATTATTCAGTTGTTAAAAGCCAAACTTTCCTTAAAGCCCAAGGATGATGAACTGGCTTTTGAAATCATTTCAGATTATCAAGATTATGATTATTATTTTACAGCAGAAAAGATGTTTTAAATAAAAAATCCACATACATAAAAAGGGAAATATATAAACAATCTGCTGCAGAGATAAAAATGATGCTGCTTCTAGTGTGCAGTGATTGAAGGCTCAAAGAAATATAGATGGCAGCAGAAGCTGGATTTAAAATGTATGTTAAATACTAATTTGTGTCAAGGATATTTTATCTTTGCCATAATCTTCTTTTTTTTTTCCTTGCAGCATACTCAAGCAACAGAAGATAATAATTATGCTGGAAGACGTTGTCTTTCCTTGTCAAAAGCTAGAAAATAATGAAATAAGACTGCAAAATAGCCCACCCCACCTTTCTCATGCTCCTGGTTTCTAGGGTTGTGAAGAATATTGGCAACAACAACAAAAAAATCTCATGAAGTACGCACACATCCTAAAAGCAACACAGCAAGCCACCATTTTGGATTAAGTTTTCCACAATTTGTGCAAAACGTCTGTGCAAGGCTAATAGCTTTTCATTTTGTGAAGCCAATATCCATAGCAAGCATGAAACAATCAGATGGATCAAAAGCACACAGATGACCCCTCCAATCCTTCTATTTTGAAAAGTCAGTGTAACAAGACAATGACATTCACAGGCTGGCCACTTAGGTGGTTGTGTGTGTGTGTTGTGTCCCTTCAGGTCATTTCTGTGGAGATTCTAAACTTTGTCTTCAAGGTCATAGTTCAACACTCAAACCACTATGCCACACTGAAACTCTAAGGACCTTATCAGGCGTTGGAAATTGGAAGTATGATAATCTAATGGCAATCTGAACGCAATCATGGGTTTTCACATTATTGCGAATTAAAGTATCTCACACATTTCCGGGCAAAAGGGAAGTCATTCCAAACACAATCATGGGTTTTACCTTATTGCGAATTAAAGCATCTCATGCAATTTTGGGCAATGGGGGGGGTGTCATTTTCGGGTAATGGGAAGTCATTCTGAACACATTCTGAACGCAATTGGAATTCACATAAATTCGCTAAACTAATGAATTCACGTGAATTCAACTTGGCTCCAATTGGCTCCATTCGCAATAAAGAGAAATTCCTCCCGTCTGATAAGGTCCTAAGTCAGTGATTCCCAAACTCTGGCTCTCCAGGTGTTTTGGACTTCAGCTCCCATAATCCTGTACCATTGGCCAAGATGGCTGATGGTTCAGGCAGCTGAAGTCCAAAACACCTGAAGGGCCAGTTTGGGAATCTCTGCTCTAGCTGGTCATATGTGCAGCTTATGCATGCTTTAGTCCCTTTTCAGACAAGCCATGGAGGGCTATTTGTTTGGCCTTGTAGTTCATCCAAAAATCTCTCATGCCTAAGATGGGCTGCTGTTGCTATTTCTTACTAAAAAAAAAAGAGAAGGGGGTGGACAGTGAGGTGATTCAGACCATGAAGATCCAGCTACTTTGATCTCTTGAAGGAAAGAAATGTTACAGATGCCACCTAGACAAAACTTCAGGGTTTGTTTGTTTTTACAGTTCTTGTTGCCAAGTCGTCAAAACTAACGGGCTGGGTTAAGATTGATCCATGCTGCAATTTGACAGCTGAAGGGAAGGAAGAGTATTGGTCACATCTAGTTCTCCTGGGTCATTACTGTATTCGTGTCAAATGCTCATTTTCAAGACTCAGTTCAGCTCATTGATTTCCAAAGCTTAGGGGGCTGGACCCTTCAGCCTGGTCTCATACAACAGATGTATTTAGCTAGAAAGGATGGAAAGGATCAAAGTTGCTGTAAAAGAAATCTCTACTTAGTGACCTAAACTGGATGGAATGAGGAACAAAATGGCAAGTGATGTTCAGGAAAGAGACCTTCCAATAGAACAGGGCCATGGGTTGCATGTGGCCCCAGGGAGCATTTCATATGGCCCTGATCTCTCCTGGACCTCCTGACACCCCCAACGAGGTTCAAAATGAAATTTTCTAGAGACCTGCCATTTTAAATTTAATCCTATCTACCCACTGCCACCCCAAAAGGAGACAAAAATTAGCAAAATGAATAGCAGACATAATTGTATATCCTTGCATATCCTCCAGCTGATCCTGTTTGGCATGAACAGTCCTGATTAATCCATTCCCATCACACTTTTCACATCTAAGGGACCGCCTCTCCTCATACGAAACCAACCCCCCCGCACACTTTGGTCCTCTGGGAGGAACCTACTACAGCCTATGAAGACCAGACTGGTGCAGACCTCCCAGAGGGCTTTTTTGGCTGTCGCCCCCAAGTTGTGGAATGACCTGCTGGATGAGATGCATCTCATTCCATCTTTAGAAGGCTTCAAAAGAGCCCTAAAGACGCATCTCTTCCAACAGGCCTTCCCAGAAGAATTTAAGACCCCCAGCTCCACACCTAGGCCTTAAGGGTTTCTTAGGCCCTTTCCCTTCACTTTATCCCCATACAACCTAAGCCTGGGTCCGCTCCCTGCTATTGTATATTGCTATCTTAATTATTTATGCTTTTAACTTTATTATGATTTAATGGGCTTTTAAGGGAAGGTGGTAAGGGTAAGGAAGGGGTATTTTAATCTGTCATTGTTTTTAATTCTGTTGTACTCCACCCCGATTGCTTGTTCAGAGAGGTGGATTAGAAATAAATATTATTATTATTATTATTATTATTATTATTATTATTTTCCTGCTGCATTTAAAATGTCCCAGTTTCTTCCTCCTCTTCCTATTTCCTTCTTAGCTTACATCAATTGCAGAAGAATTCCTTGATCGCCTTAGGAAAGGGGCAAGAAGGAAATGAAGTAAACAGTAACAAAACACACAGCATGTAACATGATTTAGTAGTTTATCGTATTAACAAATAAGCCGGCTTACCTCTTCCAGCTTGAATTCAGGACCTGGGATGCCCCCAGATGTTATCATACTTAAATAACTGCCTATCTAGCTGGAATGCTGCTGCCCAGATGCATCCCAAGCCGAAGCCTCGCTCAGCCAGCACTTTTTTCAAAATCGGGGAGCTTCCAACTTCAAAAATTGGCTGGCTGAGTGTGGCTTCGACTTGGGATGCATCAGGATGGCGGCATCCCAGCTAGATAGATGGTGATTTAGTTATGATAACATCCAGGGGCATCCCAGATCCTGAATGCAAGCTGGAAGAGGCAAGCCAGCTTATTTGTTAATGCAATAAGCTCCTTACTTAAGGAAAGGCTAATTTGCACATGGAAATTTGCACTAGATATTTTGCAGCCTGAAGAAGAGAAATAAATGTTACCTTCTCCCAGTCTCCCAGGTTAAGGCACATAGTATCAAAGCCAGCCAAGTTATATTGACACCTGAGATATCACAAGTGCTGCTGTACAATTCCTGATGGTAAAAAAATGCAGTGTCAAAGAAAATAGCTAACAATTTGATGCCTCTTCATGACATCTCAAAACGTGAAATCTAAGGCAGTCATTCTACCTGTCCTGTATTCATGGTTATGAATGAATTCCCATTCAAAGTAAAAGCACCTTGCACCAACTTTGAAAGAAACATTTTTGGCCTGGGGTTTAGCTAGACTTTGTTTGAGAGTTCTTGAAGGAAAAAGATGTCTTAAGATATAAAACAGGAGCAGAACTGTGACTGATACCCAAACAGTGTCTCTTTTTCCTACACAACCTGCGGCCTAAAAAGCACCAGGCAGCAATGCCCTTGGAAGATGTCCGTCATCGGCAAATAGCAAATCAGATATGCTCCCAAAATAAATCTGTTGCAGATTAACTTAATTACCCAAAAGCTCTGAGGGGCTTCAAAGGATTTTACAGCATGGCGCTCATCCTGAAAAGAAAAAAGAACCATCTGCAATGACAACACACATGCCACTATAGTGGAAACTGAACTGAGCCAGATGAAATATATGTCGATTTGAACATTCAGCTGAGGAGATTAATTTGAGACAAACTGCAGATTGGTTTCACACATCACTCCCACAAAAGAATTGTTTAAGTACTGATTTGAAGGGTTGGATTTAGATTTAGTCGTACTTGGAATACACCCTCTAAAATCAGCGGGATTTAAGTTTCTCATTACTAGCTTAAGGCCTACCAATTTCAGTATCTCAGAAAATGACTAGAGAGACAGTATGGTTAGAGATTGGAGCACTGGACCAGTAGCGTCACTAGGTTTGGCCTAGAGTTGTCATATTCCACTTCTTAAAATCTGGGGCTTCTAATCTGAATATTATTAAAATATTCTAATTATGCAAATCATTCTAATTTACATTCTAATTATGCAAATTCAGCACAGTAATGGTTGCATTTTTTTTCTTCCACTGTGTTTAACCTTCATACCATTTTAAAAGCCAGAAGCAGTACAGAGCAATGTTTAAAATGCTGGACTTGAAACAGAGTAACCCAAACCTCAAAGGCAAACCTATCATAGGGTTTTCTTGACACGTTTCTTCAGAGGGGGTTGCCATTACCATGCTAGTCCTAGCAAACCCAATCCATTTTGCTTCTGAGTAGATCTATTTAGGATTGTGGTATGCTTATTTGTTTGCTCATTCTGGAGGAGGGAGGGAGGGAGCCAGTGTGAAAAGCCAGATGACACAACAGATCCTGAAGTATTTCCCCCCCATTCTTATCTCTATCCCCCTCTCTTTAAGTCTTAAGTATTTTCAGGCCTGTCCTCTCACATCTTTAGTCCCTGCATGCCGCCCACCAACCCCATTCCCCATACCTGGCTGCTTATTTGTCCTCCAAAATCCCAACCACCATCCCTAGTAGCACCACTATACTGGACTAAGGCCACTGCCACACTGTAAAAATAAAGCAGTTTGACACCACTTTAACTACTATGTCTCAATGTTCTGGATTTCTGGGATTTGTAGTTTGGTGAGGCACCAGAGCTCTCTGACTAGGAAGATTATCATGAAACTGGAAATCACAGAGTTTCATCTCATTGAGTCGTGGAAATTAATGTGGTGTCAGAGGCCCAATACAGACGGGCATGAAGAGGCGCCTAGGCGGTGCCATTAGGGTTCGGGAGCATGCATCATTTCCATGCTCCCAAACCCTATCATGTAATGGTTTACACGGCATATGTAATGATGCTGCCACAACTGTGCAGCTTCTCCACGGCGGCACAAAGGCACTTAATGGCGCCTTTTTTCTTTGCTGCACCACAACTGCACAGCAAAAAAGGAGCATGTTTTCCCCGCTCCTTTTTTGTGGCACAACTGCGCCACAGCATCTAGCTGCTGCAGCGCAGTTGCACCGCAAACAGAGGTGGTGCCAGACTTTGTGGCAGCAGCCTTGTACTCTGAAGAACAGGGTTGAAATTCCTGCTCAGTCATGGAAACCTACAGCGTGACCTTGGGGAAATCCCATGCTCTCAACCTCAGATGAAAGCAATGACAAATCCCCTCTGAACAAATTGTGCCAAGAAAACCCTTTGATGGGTTCATCTTAGAGTTGCCATAAACTGGAAACAACCTGAAGGCACACAGCAACAGTATGACTAAAGTCTGTTGATGCACTACATTAATGGCTGTGCTTTTGCTAGCTTTAGCTAATGATAGCCAAGGAAAATCTGCCAACTCTTAGTAGTCTTTCAGTAGTTCTTTCTCTTTTGTCCCACTGACATCACAGGCACATACAATGAGAATGCAGGGGGGAGCTTTCTAGGTGGTACTCACAAGTTGTGGTACTCCCTTTCACAGGAGGTTTAACTGGCCATCTACCTATTTCTTGCCACCTGCAGACAAAGACCTTTTAGTTTAGACTTTTGGGCCCGATCTAGCATGAATAGGGCTTAAGGGCTAGGAGGGTACAGCATTTAGTCCCTCCCTAGCCCTAAAGTGTATGGGTGCCACCATTTTAAAATGGCGGCATCCATACAGACGTGCCATATTGTTGTCATGGCATGCACAGTGTTTAGAAATGCTGCCCACGTCATGATGACATGGCACTGGGCCCTTTCTGTGGTGCAAAAATGAACTCCAAAACAGAGCTCCTTTTTGCTTCTGGTTCCTTTATGTGGCCTTTAGACAGCCGCACCAAGGACCCAGGGGAGAAAGGGGCCACAGCGGCAGCCACTTCTCCCCTCAGCCACACCGAGGGAAGCGGGGTGCAGCGGGTGCCCAGAGCACCGCACTTTGGGGCCACGGGGAAACTGCAGTTTGCCGCTTCCCCACAGCCTCCAGAAGCGGCGAGATGGGGCTCGGAGGCTGCCGGTTTGGCAGCTTTGGCCCCATCTCTCCGTTTCTTGGGGTGAGTATGGACTGAAACTTTTGGGCAGTCTGGAAAGCATCTTGGTTTTTAATTTGTTGCAACAAATGCAGCTTTTAATAAAGGCTGTTTGGTTTCTTTTTCATTGTGTTTTAAATGTGATTTTTGAACTGTTGTTGCTGAATAAAGAATTAAACCAAATTTCTTTTTAGAATTTTGGTTTAATTCTTTTTTTCACTTTTGTATTTATTTTACATTGTTTCACACTGTTGTCAGCTGCCTTGGCTCCTGTGCAGGGAGAAAGGCAGAATATAAATTAATTAAATAAAGAAATAAAACCAAACAAGCAATTTTATAATCCTTCACTGTAAATCAGCAAGAGGCAGTTTTCAGGAAGGCATATAGTAGATGAGTTATTTAAATCTTCTCTTCCTGGCGCTACATTTCTTCTGCAATCCAGCCCCATTGGCAGCCTTCTGGGTAATCCAGTTCATTCCAGAAAAGCTGGAGTTAAGATGCCACTAGTCTCCCAAGTATCTTGTCTGAAAACAGAATTATTTGATAAAGAATGCAAAGTGTTAAAACCTTTCTCTTTGTGTGAATGTGTGTGTCTGTGTTTTGTATTTCAATTTTATTTGTATTTTTTTTACTTCTCTGCCTCTTTAGTACTATGGGCATTTGTCTTTACAGGGCCTGTTTCCCTCTTCATTTGGAAAGCATCTATTAAAGCATTTCACACTAATAAAGTGCGGTCCATCTGGCAAATCTTATGAAAGTTAATTATGCCTCATGCATTGCTGAAGAATAATAATGATACTAAATATATTTTTTCCTAAGCCGTTTATAGCTCAGAGTCAGACACAGCTGCCTCCAGCTGTGAGAAATTATTTAAAAACGCATTCTAACTTTATTTATTTATTTATTTATTTATGATAGACCATTTTCTCTCTTTTTTCTTGTTGTTTCTTCTTCCTCCAGTCCTCCTCTCAGCTCTCTTGGGCTGCATATAATAATTTGGGCTACATATAATATTTGAATAAATCAGGGTAGTGTAAAGAGGCAGAATGACTGATTTTACAGGCTGAATGTACAACTCCTACCTTCCTGTAATAATGAAATAAAATAATTCTGAAAGACTTTTTATTATAGCATTAGCTTACAATTATATGCCCACTTGCCTGGCATCAGGGCCAAATTAAGGTGTGCTGTGGTCACACACCAATGGTGGGCAATTGCAGAGATGTCAGGGACTATTGTGACCCCCGCAACCCACCTAATGGGTCTAACACAACAGGAAGTTTCATCACATCACTTCCAGGTTTGATTTCTGCTTTTCATTATTTATTTTTAAGAAACTTGAAGCTTCTTGGCCCTCTCTCAGATGTACATTTTAACATGGTTTGAGTAAATGTGAAAGACTGACAGTAATACCATCAGAGAAAACACTATCAAGAATCTGGACAGCAGCCTGGATCTCAAGAAAAGAAAAGTTACATTTATATTGCTAATGGAGTTGAAATTGTTATTGTTTTGTGCTTTCAGGTCATTTTGGACTTATGGCGACCCTAAGGCAAACCTATCATGGGGTTTTCTTGGCAAGATTAGTTCGGACAATGTTTGTCACTGCCTTCCCCTTGAGGTTGAGAGCAATTCCTAGCCGAGCTGGGAATTGACCCCTGCTCTCTGAGAGTTGTAGTCCAACACTCAAACCACTATGCCACACTGTGTTTTATTCCCCTTTGTTCCTGGTCATCACATGACGAAGAAGGGAGTGCCCCCTGCCTGTTTTGAGAACCCTCTTGATCATCTTAACTGACAGTGAAGTAATATCTGAGACAAATGTAGGACTCTAATGCTCTCACCTTTCTTCTCCTGTAATATTTTAAACATCTTTGCCTGATGAAAAAGCCATTGAAGCTTCATAAGTTTCCATGAAGTATTTTCTACATTTTTGTTGGCCAATAAAGCTATTGCTGTTTTGTGGAATTGTAGCAGAGTCACCCAAGGTGGAATGCTGAAAGTGGGAACATCAATGGGCTGAGGATTTTGCTTCTATCTATGTTTGATCCAAATTTAGGAGATTATGCATAGAGTTTATCACATGAAGGGAATTGGAAGTATAATCCAATGGCAATCTGAATGCCATCATGGGGTTTCGCGTGATTGCAAGAAAGCTGATCACACACATTTTCGGGCAAAGGGAAGTCCTTCTGAATGCAATCGTGGGGTTTCACGTGTTTGTGTGAGAAACTATCACATGCAATTTTGGGCACTGGGAAGCAATTTCGGGCAGTTCTGAAAGCAATGCAATGTCAATACGCAATCACGTAAATTCGCTGAACTAGCGAATTTACTCAATTCCGAACTGGCCTCACTTCCATTTCTTTTGAAATTGAAAGAAATTCCTCCCATGTGATAAACTCCTATGCAAAATTTGAATGTGGAAAAAAGTAAAATAGACAGATTTATCTATTTCTAAAATATGGGCCTTCATAGCTTCAGTTTCATGTTCTTTTAGAACTTTTGGTTTGTTTGGTAAGTCTTTAACATACTAAGCTAAATCCAAAACATTGCAGTTAGTTAAATCTATATTACATATACCCTCCAACCTGTCCTGAACAATAGAATTAGAGCAAAAATTAAACAATCTGTACTTAGACATACAATTTGCACAGAATTGAATTATGTTGCAGGATTTGGATTTGCAGGATTTGTGTTTTCATTTTTTTTTAAATGTGGTTCCTGATATTAAGGCAAGTATAGTTGCAACTTGATTTGGGATTCTTACCTTTCTCTTTTCTTTTTCCCATAAGGATAAAGCAAAAATGGAAGTCAATTTAAAATGCAGAAAGTGTGTTTCTCTTTCAAAACATCATAATTCAACATGATCTTGACTACCATGTTACTGTTATTGTTATTGTTAGCTAACATATTCAACTTTTTAGAAAACTCCAGCACCTTTTTCATAGCCTTCTCCTAACCATCGCCAAATACATCCAAATCACTAGACCTTTCTCTGTGTTTCAATATTGGATATGGGAGGCTGATCTTCAAATTGACTGATATGGATCATCCTGGCTTAGTTCAGGGATGCTAGCCAGCTGTCAAAGTCAAAAGTAGTCTCGTTCACTCAGCTCTGTCCCTTAGAGAACAGTAATTATTTTGCTCTAGAGAAACCAGGATGTTGACTTAACAGCTTACCTTGTTATATGCATCTTCATGTCTGAATAAATGCTGTTTTTTTCTGATCATAATAGTAAATTCCAGTTTTACAAAGGGCAAGTCAAGGGTATTGATGGACAGTAGAACTGAAGGCCAACTGTAGAAGTGGTCAGTTTAAAAACTGATGGCTGTGCTTATTTTTGAGGCAGACGGGGTTGCTAGTGGATCTACTGCCAAGGGGATGACAAATTTACTTGGGATTTTATTGCTGGTCCTCTCAGAGCTGCTCCAAATTGAGCAGAAACTTTATCAATGTTGGAACCTACTTTGGCACCAGCAAAGCTTCCGTTCCAACCAGAATAGGAGTAATTTGCTGCCCTTACAATGGCAGACACACTGGCAGTCTCTGGAAGCAGAGTAGCATTTTTATATATATATTATTTCTATGCCAAACCAAACTGAAATGAGATGGAAATGATCCATTCATGCATTGTTCTTTTCTGAAAGTGATTTGGCCTATGGGGTTGTTCTGAATAATTGTGTCAATACATAGGATTTTTGTTTTGTTGTTATTTTTGAAAATATGTTGAACAGAGATGGGTGCAAAATGTGTTCAAGCTGTGTTTCAATATGAGCTTTTTTATAAAATAAAATTTTATCTCCATCAATGTGGTAGGAAAAATTAGATTTAAAAAAAAACCCACAAATTTGGGCTGAGACCAAAATTGACATTTGGATCAATTCAGGAAGATGTGGATAGCTTTAAGTTTTGTTTTCATTCAGATCTGATCCCCCCCCCCCAACCTTCAAATCACTTTTGTTCAGTCACTTGCTATTTAATATAAAAAGCTGCCTGATACAGTGGTACAACTGTCTTATTATTGCTTCCATTGACTTGCAGTGGCTGTATTGGCTTTCAGGATAATTTTCCATCCCTACCTGGACAATTAACGTACAGGTTGTAAATCACCTTCTGGGAAGAATGCTGAGAAAGACATTAAATAAATATATAAATAGAGCCTGAAAAAGCTTGCAGGCAAACTACACTCTACCTCTGAACTATGGTCCTTCCCAAAAATTGGTCAATATTTTCTCACTTCGTCATCAGTTACCTAACTTTTATGTATTAATGTCCTATTTTGAATTGTAGGGATACTGTGGATTGTATCATTGCTGACATGTTGTTGTATTACATTTACTCATTGGTTTTGCTCTTTGCGACAACTTGCCCTGAAAGGCAAGGTAGAGCTATATTAAATGCACACACACACACACAGAGAGAGAGAGACTTAGAGAGAGAGAGAGAGACTTTGTTCTGCCATAGTATTTTGTTAGTTTTGTGAGTTTCTAATAAACCACCTTGACTAGTATATTGAAAGGGGGTATATGAAGAGCAGTGATCTTTTCCTTGATGTTATAATCTCCAGCAGTTGTATGATGGGCATCTATTGTACTCCTTTCCATTCTTCTTATTCACTCCCTACAAAGGAAGTGGGTGTAGGATGTCCTTCCTTTCTTGCTCCCCTTAGACATCCCCAGAAAAGGGAACAGATGTGAATCCAGCCAAGAGTGGATTAGCAATTATGTTAAATACCCTATAGAATGAGCTCCCTGCCAAGTGGTTTAATTGTCTGGAGTTTCCCAGTGTGAAAGAACTTTATTCTCTGGTTCTCTATATCAGCTTTTTAAAAAACCCTTCAGATTTGAAATATAGTATATATTCTTCCAATCTGGAGGAAGAACTCTCAAGCTAGGTTTTCTCAAGAACTCTCAAGAACTGTTCTGCTTACTGCACGGTGCTCCCAGCGGTGTTTGGAATTTTGGCTTCAACTGTTTTTTCAACTGCACGGTGCTCCTGGTGGTGTTCGGAATTTTGCCTTCAAACTGTTTTTTGTTTTGTTTTGGTTTGTTTTTTGTTTTAACTGCACAGTGCTCCCAGCTTCAACCCTGCTGGGCACGTGCAAATAATCGTCTTGATGACTTTGGGACTACAAACTGTTCTTCGGCACGGTGCTCGCGGCTTCATCCCTGCTGGGCACGTGCTCTCTACTTGGTTGGTGATTATTGCACTGCTGACTTTACACGGTGCATGCGGCTTTGGCCAGCTGGGCACGTGATTTGTAACCAGTGCTTGTGACTTGACAAAGGTGAACTGTAATTTACACGGTGCTTGCGGCTTCGGCCCTGCTGGGCATGTGTTTCCCTTCACCTATAAGCAGCTTTGCAATACTTTTTTCTTGCTGACTACAGTCCCAATCTTAGTGTTGTCAGACCAACCAATTTCAACACGTCACCAAAATCAAGGAAGTCAAGTGGTGCTGCACAAGTTACCAGTTCTTTGTGAAAACAAATTGTAGGTCCTGGGAAGAGCTAGCCCCAGGGACTAGGAGGTGCCCAGCACGTACGTATGCCTGTAGACAGGGGAGTTCGATAGTTGTGGTGGATCCTGCGACAATAGTAATGGTCCAGGCCCATCCTTCCCCATTGCAGGCATCTTTGATCATTAGCCAAGAGATGGCTGCAAAACTGATGTGGTCCTTCTCAGAAATCATTGCTAAGGCCATGGCAGCCTCCCAAGTATCGACATCTGCTGGTGTTGCATGTCTGGATCTGGATCCCGGGAAGGCGACAGGGAACAACAGTTGGCGGATGATGTCCTCAGCTTGGGACCCAGCTCTTCGGCTTGGACCTCCATTGCTTGAGTGGATGTCTCCAGCTCAAGTTCTTCATCCAGCTCTAGCTCTACATCTTCGAGTTCAGAGGACGACGAGCTTATTGCGGGAACCTCTGTGGCTGGTGGCAAAAGGAAGAAATGCAAGGGAAAAAAGAGTAAATGGAACAGGACTGCATCTGTGTCTCGTTTGGGACATGTTGGGGAGGGGGGGTTTCACAGGTTGTGCCTACAGGTAGAGTTCTGGGTGGACCATGCTTTGGTCCCTGGGTTTCCCTGCTGTGCTATCCGGTGCAGGTCCTGGCATCCTGGCCTGCAAGGTGTATGGGCCTTGGGCCTTGGGCATCCCTCCCTCAG
The DNA here is from genome assembly GCA_034509955.1 of Urosaurus nigricauda. Taxonomy (NCBI): domain Eukaryota; kingdom Metazoa; phylum Chordata; class Lepidosauria; order Squamata; family Phrynosomatidae; genus Urosaurus; species Urosaurus nigricauda. Next base: position 112,776,686 of record JAOEGL010000006.1, read on the forward strand.
CTCCTGGTGAGCGTCCTCCTGGGTCTCACCTTTCAAAAAAATGTGCAAAAATGGAATTTTAACAGGTTGTTTCGTTGAAATTTTCACACTATTGCAACCAAAAGGGCATGATGCCCTTGCTGTTACGTCCACCAAATGGGCAAAACAAACAAACAAATGAACAAAACACCCTAAGGTTCCCTCAGCAGAGCATACATTCTCCATAGGACTGTTATCTCAATGGCATTCCTCAAGAGAGCTTGACACTTAGATTGCCACATGCTTCATGTTCTTAGAGTCAGAGATGTAGCTGGTGAGGCAGCTGCTATCACCTATGATGCAGCCTTTTGTCAGCAGGCTTCTCAGAGCTCTAGAGAGCACTGGGATCTTATTCACAATGAAATTTGCTTGCTTGAGGTGGTCCCTCTGACCAGGTCCAAAGGGGCCACCAGACCGGATGGTAAGAGGGACATAAATTGGTCTGCTGGGAATATAATGCAGGAAGGTGCTCCAGGTCTCACTGCAGATATGACCACATCTTTGAACTTTGTCGGGGGCCCCATAGTAAGGCAGCTTGCCCAAAATCAGGCCACCATCCCTTTCAGCATGGGGCCCTGCCCAAGGTGACTTGTTCCCCTCCTCCTTCAGAGTCTAAGAATCTTAAATCAGCTTGAGATATGCCGGAGGTTCTTATGAAAAAGATTCAAAAAGAAATAGATGCCGGCTGCATTGAAAGGCCTTTTGATTATCCGCCTTTCCCAAACATTCAGGTGTCTCCCTTAAGAGTTGTCCCCAAGAAGGCTCTGGGGGAATTCTGACTTAGCTATGCTTCGTTCGACCATGTGGTCCAGCTAGTGCAGGCATGTGGCCGCGGAGCCCAAATGGCCAAATGTGACATTCAATCTGCTTTCTGCCTTTTGCCTGTTCACTCTGATGATTTCCACCTGTAAGGGCTTAAGGTACAAGGCCGATGGTATTTCGATAAGGCTATACCGATGGGCTGTTCAATTAGCTGCGCAGCCTTTGAGGCCTTCAGTACTTTCCTGGAGTGGGAGGTAAAGCGCAGGGCTTGCTCCCCGCTTGTGACTCATTAACTGGATGATTTCCTTTTCACCGGACGGTCCGGCTCAGACCATTGCCAGATGCTCCTAAATACCTTTTCTGCTTTGGCATCTGAGATCGGGGTCCCTTCAGCAGCTGATAACACTTAAGGGGCCAGCTATGTCCATCACATTTTTGGGTGTCCAATTGGACTCGGTTGAAGGAGTTTCTCGTCTCCCTCCTGACAAATTGAGTGCTCTTTAAAAAAAAAACTTATTTCAGAATTTCTTGCATCCCAAAAAGTTACTATGAGACAGGTGCAATCCCTCCTGGGTCACCTGAACTTTGCGTGCTGTGTGGTTTCTCCTGGTCGCCCCTTTTGTGCCAGGCTGGCCAGAGCTACTGCAGGCATTTCCAGGCCTCATTACCATGTGAGCATTACCAAGGGTATTAGAGAGGATCTGAAGACTGTGATTTGGGCTGTTTTTTCAAGGACACTGGTGTGCTCAAAAATGGCCAAAGGGTTGGGCTTAAGAGGATGTTGTTAATAATTTATTTATTTATTTTGGAATTATTTCCCATTGTGACGGCTGTCATTATTTGGAAACATGAGTTCTCCACCAAACGTGTTCTGTTCTGCTGCGATAATCAAGCCATAGTTGCTGTTGTTAATAGCCTGTCTTTCAAATCAGAAAGAGTCGTGCTGGTGCTGTGGCTCGTACTCACTTGTTTAATTTTAACATTTCTATCACAGCTTGGTTTGTTCTTGGTTTGCAAAATAATTTAGCTGATGCTCTTTCTCGATTCCAGGAAGACAGGTTTCAATGGCTGGCTCCGAAGGCAGACCCCCTTCCCATGCCATTTCCAGAGTTCCTCAGGAAGATTGGACTTCCAATGTGACCCAGGGTATTTTGTCTTCGGTGGCCCCCTCCACTCTCAGGGCCTATAATAAGGTTTTTTCTAAATTGTCCTCCTTTTGGGGTGCCCTAGGCATTCCGGCACTTTGGCCTATGGATTCGACAACTGTTTTATGCTTCATGGCGTGGTTAAAGTATAGTGGGGTTTCCCCGCGCTCTATTTCTGTTCACCTTGCAGGTATTTTGTTCTTTGCAAAAGCCTCCAGCCTGGTTGATCCATGTGCTTGTTTCCAAGTGCGTTGCACTCTGGAGGGTTGGAGATGCATTCATATGGACAAAAACGATGCCAGGCACCCTATCTGTTTTTACACTGCTTCAGGATATTGTTTCCCAGCTTCCCGCCATTTGGGGCCCTGAGGGTAGGGGAGCTGGTCCTGTCTTCGAAGACCTATTGCTCAAAAAGATACTTGTGCATCACTGATGTTTTGTTCAATGTTGATGCTGTATGTTTGACAGTTCTCAGGTCAAAATGTGATAAACTGGGCTGAGCCTCATCGATCATATTGGGGCACCTAAAAGACTCGCACCTCTGTCCTGTTCGGGTTCTAAAAAGGTTTATTAGGCACCAGCCTGCATGTCAAGGATCCCTATTTTGTCATGCTGATGGCTCACCTGTCACACGCTTTCAATTTGTTGCTGTGTTAAAGCTGGCCCTTCAGGCGATGGGTCTTCTTTTGGTTGAATTTGGGGGCCATTCATTCCGCATTGGAGCGGCCACATCTACAGCCTGTGCTGGACTCTCTACTGATGTCATCAAGTAAATTGGTTGATGGAAGTCTAGGGTGTTTGCGGGCTATGTGCACCCTGATTTGGACTCTTGCTCAAGCGGATGCTATTAATGTTATTTGTGGAGGGTTCTTTTTCGGTTCTTAGGGTTGGCGGCAGGCGCTCTTTCAGACCTGCCTGTGTGGCGGCAGCATAGGCCTGGATCTGGGGTAGGGGTTTCCAGGGCCCGCTGGCACTGGATCGGGAGTCCTCATGACCCGGGTAAGGAGCGGTTCGCTGTGGCCATTGCGGGGGCCACAGTCGATTAATACCCGGTGACTAGGATGTCTCGCAATTCGATGTGAAGCAGCGCAGTTGCCTAACTGCGCAACAGGGCGGAGCTTGGCACCTACGTCATCCCGATGTTTGCCCCTGCTACCAAGGGTACATCAACCAACCAGGGTGTTGCTGATGGCCAGATCCAGACCTTATGCTTTGGGCCAACCCTATGGTTTTGTGTTGTTCTGCATGTGTGGAACAGTTAATAAAGTTGTGGCCTTTTTTCCTCCAACCAGGTTTCTGTATTTATTGGGGGGGGGCCTGACCTGCGCGGCAAATGGCGCCGCCCGAATTAACGGGCCGGCGCTGTTGCCGCGTGAAGGAAGGCCTCTCCCCTTCCCGCGCGCCAGGCTTGGGCGCCCCAGCGGCCGGTGCGAGCGCGGGCTTGATGCCGATTGGCCACTGGGAGGAGCAGGAAAGGAACCTGTCTGATTGGCCACAGCAGGGTATGGCGTGCCCTCCTATTGGTGGAGAGCTCGGAGAGGGTGGTGCCTCCATCGTTCCTGAACCCTCATTGGCTGTTGGGCCTAATTAAGGCCGTGTAAGGTGTGGGTCGGCACCATTGCCAGTTCTGCTCTCCCACCCTCCCTCCCTGTTTAGGGAGTTGATTGTCACAACTTCTGTTCTGGGTGGCAGCATAGGCCTGGATCTGGGGTAGGGGTTTCCAGGGCCCGCTGGCACTGGATCGGGAGTCCTCATGACCCGGGTAAGGAGCGGTTCGCTGTGGCCATTGCGGGGGCCACAGTCGATTAATACCCGGTGACTAGGATGTCTCGCAATTCGATGTGAAGCAGCGCAGTTGCCTAACTGCGCAACAGGGCGGAGCTTGGCACCTACGTCATCCCGATGTTTGCCCCTGCTACCAAGGGTACATCAACCAACCAGGGTGTTGCTGATGGCCAGATCCAGACCTTATGCTTTGGGCCAACCCTATGGTTTTGTGTTGTTCTGCATGTGTGGAACAGTTAATAAAGTTGTGGCCTTTTTTCCTCCAACCAGGTTTCTGTATTTATTGGGGGGGGGGGGCCTGACCTGCGCGGCAAAAGGGAACAGATGTGAATCCAGCCAAGAGTGGATTAGCAATTATGTTAAATACCTTATAGAATGAGCTCCCTGCCAAGTGGTTTAATTGTCTGGAGTTTCCCAGTGTGAAAGAACTTTATTCTCTGGTTCTCTATATCAGCTTTTTAAAAAACCCTTCAGATTTGAAATATAGTATATATTCTTCCAATCTGGAGGAAGAACTCTCAAGCTAGGTTTTCTCAAGAACTCTCAAGAACTGTTCTGCTTACCTCTACTGAGGGCAGCACAGCAGGGAAATACACAAAGGAGTAGTCCAGAATCCAGCCCAAGGGTCACACAATATCAGTCAGTCAGTCACAGCAAAGGGCAGAGTCAAGAGCGTAGACACAAGGCAAGTCCAGAGGTCAGATAACTTGAATCTAAGAACCAGATATACAGGAACTGCAAGACTGGTTGTTGGCTGCAAAGAATGTATACAGCTGGAGGTCTTTTAAAAGGCCTCTGCTTCACTCAGCTGAAACCTATTAGCTCTCCTCTTGGCTTCAAGAACTCCTTGAGCTGCCTTATCTCCACAGGTCCTAGATTATGCCAAATAAAAAAGCATATGCCAAATAAAACTTTCTAGCCCCTTCAGCCTAAACTCCATAGAGTTTGTTTCTCCCTTTGCAGCTTCCTGAGACTGCTCTGAGACTGCTGATCCAGGCAACCCCAGATCTGCATCTGTCTCAGCTAGTAACAAGAAGGAGTTGATGTGTAAAGAAGACAATGGATGTAACCTTGCACTGCCCTGTGTACAGTAGAAGTTCCACAGATGGAGGTCCATAATGGCTCTCTACTTACCACCACAAGACTCATGGTTTTGCTGTGATATCCCTCCTGAACAACCCTTACATAGCTGGTGGAAAACAGAAGGTTTAGAGAAAGTTTTGGCTATGTCCAGATGCAGACCGATGGCCTCTTCCCCCCAAGTTCTCAGTAGAAGATGCAATGGGGACATAGCCCGGTGTGTCTATTATTTATTATTTTATTTATTTATATCCCTATATAACTGCTTGTTTATTTATATTCCTATATACAATATAGGGATTCAAGGCAGATACCAACCAGTTTAAAACAATACAATACAACAATACAAATTAAAACAATACAAAAACATTATAAAGTAAATATAAAGTTTTTTTAAATAATTTAGTAAACTAAAAACATCATATATCAAAAATGCTAAGATGCATTAAAAGCTATGCACAAATCTTCACATCTGAATTGCACAGCATTTTAAAGCCCAACTCTTGCCAGTTTAAAAATGACAGCACAAAAATGTTTGACCTGCCACCAAAAGGAGACCACGGATGGGGCCAATCTGGCCTCTCTAGGGAGGGACTTCAAGAGCTTTGAGATCAGCTACTCAGAAAGCCCTCACCCTTATTTCCACCAAACAAGTCTGAGAGAGTGGTGGGATAGAGAGAAGGACTTCTCTGGATTTCTATAGTCCTCTGCACTGTTCAAGAGCACTATTACAGGAAAACATGAGTCCTGGGAGTACTTTGGTCATTGCAGTGGGTGGAAGTAAAAACCAACCTCTGCAACAACCAAAATATGACATACACAGGTAGAAGGCAGACTTGCACAGCATGTAGCATAACAGAATTTCAGCCAGCATACGTGTGCATATTATGTCTCTCTTTTTTTATTTGTGAAACTAAGTTATGAAACTAAATCTGAAATCTATGAAATGAGAGCTCTTGGAAATAATTCAACATGGTGACAGTACAGTTGCCCCTCTGTTTTTGCAGGGGATCCATTCCAGACCACCCTAGAAAACCAGAAACTCACATATATTCAAGCCCCATTGGCTTGAATGGCTGCACCCTGGCTGGGCGCATACACCATCTTGGCCAATAGGGCTCGCCCCTCCGTGAATAATTGAGACCACAGACCTCAAAACTGCAAAAATGGAGGGATGACTGTATATAATTTCAGACCTGCCCAAAGACAATTCACAAGTGACTACAAGTACTTATTTATTTGTTGTTGTTTATGCTTTCAAGTCATTCCTTACCTATGGTAATCCTGAAGTGAATTTATCATGCATTTTTCTGGAGCTGAGAGTGGGTTTCCATGGCTGAGTGGGGAATCTGAACCCTGGTCTCCAGAGTCACAGTCCAAAGTTCAAACTACTATACCACACTGGCTCTGTTTATATCCCAACTTTTCATCCAGTGAGCAAAATACCAAACATATAGCTCTCATTCTTCTCACTTTTATCCTCATAACAAATTTAATGCTAGGCCTGACTCCACATGCTGGAAATATACTGGCCTTTCTTGGGCGGGGGGCGGGGGGCGGGGGGGGCAGGATCCTGTGAGTTGCAAACTACAAAAAAGTTTTTTTCCCCTATGGTCCAGACTGTATCACTCAGAGGGAAGAACAGAAGGTGGATCACAATGGCTAGAAATGATAGCTATAAATGATGTGATAGTCTAACATGTCTAGAGGACGCCAGGTCTTGGAAACCTATGTTAAGTGCAGTACAGAGCTAGGAAAAGATACCAGATCTCCTTCAGCTACCGTGAACATTGATTTGAGGAGTTGCTTCCCAAACTCTGCTTCTGCTGGGGTCAAGCCTTTTGACTCGTCTCCAACCCTGGCTCTAAAAATCCCAGTGTCCATCAAAAGGAACCTGATGAGGGTGTGTGATATATACGAAAGAGTTCCAGAAACAATTCCCATCCATCATAATGACTGGCATTTTAGTATTTTAAGATGAAGTGAACTTTGTGGACTCCTGCCTCCCCTCCTCATTCACCCCTTTCCCTTTTCAGTTAGTTAAAAGCATAATCATTTATTTACAGAATACCATTGGCATTTAGTCATTGTCTCTTCCAGATAATTTTGTGGCTTTTATCTAGCTTACTGAGAGACAGAAAATCCAGCCAGACATCATATGTCTTGCTCTATCCAGCAGCAAGGAAATGCCATTTTTCTTATCTTTATCTCCAATGTTGTTTTCACTGAAGAGCTGACTAAACCTATTTGCATATGCCTACAAATGTCCATCAATCTCTATAAAATGAAAGCTTGGCTAAAGCTTGCAACTTTTTCCTTTGTCCAACAAAATTTCTACCATTTCTCTCTCTCCCTCCCCCTCTCTCTTGCTTCCTTTTTTTCCTTTTCCTCTTCCATTGTTCCCAAAGGAGCAGCAAGAAAATAACATATTGTGGGGCTGTTCCCCTCTGCAAGATTTTACAGTGGGGTCTGGCTATAACCAGACCTCTACTCCTTGTAATTGCTAAAGGCTGCTTGATATGATAACTTATCATCATGAATTATTATTGCATGTGGTTTTTTAAAAATGTAGTATTTGGTGTTCCAAAATACATTTGGCTGCATGCACACTGCAGAAGTAATCCAGTTTGATTTTGCTTTAACTACCATGGCTCAATGCTATAGAATTCTGAGAACTGTAGTTTTGTGAGACATATAGCCTTCTCTGTCAGAGCACTCTGTTGCCACAACAAAATACAATTCCTAGATTTCCATAGCAGTGAACCATGGACGTTAAAGTGGATTATTTCTGCAGTGCAGATGCAGCCAATGTGACTTCAATCCAGTTGTTGTTTCCTCTAGAGTAGGCCCATGGAATCTGTGTAATTTGCATAAGTGTTGACTGGCTGCTCAGTAATTGATTCAATGGGTATCCTTTAGCTGCATTTAGGCCGGAGTGAGCAACCTGCCTGATTTTCAACACACAGGTCACTATCATAGCTGCCATGACTGACACATCTCTTCTAATCTCCTCTCAGACCATTTGGAAAGTGTGCCCGTTCCTCTCCCACACCTTCCTGGGTCTTCAGCTGCCCCTCTGGATGCCAGTTCCTCCTCTTCCCTGCCCTCTGTGTGCCATAAAAATGGCTTTGTGTGCCATCTCTGGCTGCATGCCATAGGTTCACCACCATGGGGTTAGACTATTTGTCCATCTAGCCTAGAATTTTGTGACTGACAGGAGCTCTACATGGCTTTGAGTAGGCTTTCAGTTTCATACTGGGTTATTCCTCTTACCCAATTTAGGAATATTTATCAATTTGTAACAATATTTACCAGTTGTTGATAAGATTCATGCCTTGATTGTAACTGTGCTCTGTGCTGAAGGTGTGATGCTTGAGGGAATCAGATTACAGCTACAAATGTCTGTTAGACAGAACAAGATCTGGGCATAGACTCCACACATCCTACAAGAAGGAACTTGCAATCTCCTTTCTGAGGCTCCAGCCTTTGATTGCAGCTAAAGGATAACATTCATCTGGTAAGTGATGTCTATGCTTAATTATTATGTGACTTGCTTACTTGTTATGGGTTTATGGGTAGTGTAGGAGTATGGCCTTGCATCAGTCCCAATTGTAAGAAAAATCATATTGGTGAGTTTGACCATTCAAAAACATACTACTTGAGAAGATTTTGATGGATCTCTCCAAAATCTATCTAGTTCAGTGTACTATTTGCATAGCAGTGCACAGCTTCCCTATGGAAAGCCTGACAGAAGAGCATGAGTACAACTGAACCTTTCACCTTGCAGAATACCTGAATTTACCCTTATTAATCTCAACTAGATAATTAGACTTCAATGATGATCACAGTCCTTGAATGCTAAAATGCAAGGTTAAGGTCTTTCCCTCAAAAGCAAACAACAAAAAGAAAAAAGAGTACCCACATACTAACGCTGAATATTATCCGATTAAAAGCAGGGCACAAATCATTTACAAATACTCACTTGTGGAAATGATTATAGGTTTCTCAGTCAATACATTGACCGTCCTCAGTTTGTGACACTGCCATATTAGCCCAAGTGCATCTATTACAGCTTTTTTATCCAACCTTTGCAACTTTGATTTAAAGTCATGCATTCTAATATGTTTTGACAAGTAAATTGCTTGCCTTTTTTTCTTTGATAGCCAACCATATAAATAATGCATGCATAGTAATAGTGTGAGCAATAATGTAAAAGTCAAGTAACACTGCACACATGGAATGTTAATGATAAAGGTGCCCTATCCATTTCAAAGGGGGAGACAAACTGAAAAGTGAGGGATGGCTGAGCCCATGCCTCCTGGAATGGACAGTTGTGTGATGTACTGACTCTACATTTCAAATAAATAGTCTGGGAGCAGCCTGAACCAGTTTCTCAATTGCATTTATACCTTTGGCCAAAGAAACTGATGGCTTAGTCTGCCTGGGCATGAGAGAAATGTTTTAGTTTTTTATAAGAATTAACTAAAATTTGATTTCTTTTTCAAAAACTGCCTGGAAAGAACATCAGATTTTTTAAAAAAAGTAAGTTTGAGTTGAAACCACAACTGACCAACTGATTATGTATTTATCTTTATTGTTATTGTTGTCATCTGCTGTCAAGTTGACATTGATATATGGTGTCCCTGTGAAAGGCTATGAATAGTCCTGGTCACCAACTGCCCTACTCAGGTCTTGCAGACTCAAGGCAGTGGCTCCCTTGATTGAGTGAATCCACCCATGGTTTGGTCTCTCTCTTTCCCTTCCACTTTTCTAAGAATTTTTCTCTTTCCCAATGAATCACATCATCTGAAGTATGTCCAAAGTATGACAGCCTCAATTTAGTCATCTCTACTTTCAGTAGGTGTTCCTTCTTGAGTCCTGGAACTGATGTGTCTTTTTAGCAGTCCATGGTATCTGCTGAGTGCATTCTAAGTACATTAGGCTGATAAAATGAAGAATATTTGGGGCAGGGAAGAGTAGATTTTCATTTGAACTCAATTCAGTTCCAGTATAGAAAACCAATTCCTGAGCTCACAATATTCTAGTAAAAAGGCAAGAAACCTACAACCTTTCATGTAGCCTTATCCAGCAGCCCCAGTGAGAAGGAAAGCTGGGAGTTCCAGTCCAACAACATCTGGACAGATGCATATCTACCAATATCTTTCTCATCAGACACTGACTGAGGTTGTAATAAAAAGTAAAAATTAAAGGAACCTGACAAATCAGTTTGTACTCCATGGACCTAATGAACTGAAATTAAAGACAAAAGTGCAAAAGCAGAGTTACAGCTGAACATAAAGAAAACGAAAACAATAACCATGGAGGATGTATATAAATTCAACCTAGATAAAAAGGAAATCAAAATAGTTAAACATTTCCCATACCTTGGATCAAATATTGAGCTGAATGGAGACTGCAGTTAAGAAATCAGAACACTAGGAATGGAAAGGACAGCTATGAAAGAACTAGATAAGCTCCTAAAGTGCAAAGATATACAACTGAACACTAAAGTGAGAATCACCCAAGCCATTGTATTCCTCACTACTATGTATACATGTGAAGAAAGCAGATAGGAAGAAAAGCAACTCATTTGAGATGTGGTGCATGTCGTGCTGAAGAAGAGTGCTGAGGATACTGTGGATAGCCAAAAGAACAAACAAATGGAACCTAGAGCAGATCAAGCTGGAACTCTCATTGGAATCCAAGATGACAAAACTGAGGCTGTTGTGCTTTGGCCACATCAAGTCAAGGAATGTATGACTTATTAGAAAAGATAATAATGCTAGGAAAGGTAAAGGGTAGTAGATAGAGAGGAAGATGACACCCCAGATGGATAGACGAAATGAGGAAGGTCATGGGCCTGAGTCTGCAGAACCTAAGCAGAGCAGTCAAGGATAGGGGATCTTGGAGATGTGTCAGCCACAGGGTCACCATGAGTTGGGGTCTACTCAAAGGCAGTTAACAACAACAAAGTAAATCTCTGGTCCTAATTTTCTGTTGTGTGTTGTCAATTTATGACAACCTCCTGAATTTCATAGTTTTCTTAGGCAAGAAATACTCACAGATGGTTTTGCCAGTACTTTCTGTCCAGTACCTACCTCTTTTTGCCTGAATATTTGAGTTTTTCAGCCTAGATCTGTGGAGGCAAAAGACTGTCAATAATGCTTAATATAGAACATAAACCAAGCTCTGCATTTTATTTTTAATTTTGAAAATTAAACATTCTTTTGTTTGCAGTGGGAAGCTCGTGATTAATACTAATACATGTTCTGGAATACAACTCTGCACACAATCTGTTTCTTTAATAAAAAGAAAAGGAAAAAAAAAACAGAGCAAAATGGTTTAAAATGTAATTATTAGTCCAATAAATGTTGCAGATGCAAGGGTGCATGTTCCTTTTGTTTCTCGTTTTAGTGCAATTTCTAAACTGCCAGTATTTCTTTCTGATCAGTTTATCACCATATAATTTAAATGCTCATATCCTCCCAGAGAAAATGTATGATTAGCCACTTAAATACCCCCCATTTTATTCTTTTAAACAATTGCAGTAAAGAGCATCACTCTTCTGTTTCTGTGATGATTTTGAATAAGAATTAGACAGCATGTGGACTGCAATTCTAAATAATCAGACTGAACAGATAGGAATTTAAAAATATATATAATTTTATTGAAATGCTGTTGAGATACAGACACAGGGCATTTTTAAAAAAAGAATACCACATACTATATGCAAAACATATTTTGCACAAAATCAGATTTAAAGGCAATAGAATAAGACTGGATTTAAACAAATGCACTTTAAAAATAGTGTATCCACACTGCAGAAATAAAGCAGTTTGACACTATTTTAACTGCCTTTGCTTTATCCTACAGAATCCTGGCATTTGTCATTTGGTGAGGCACCAGCCCACTTTGACAGACCAGGCTGAATCTATACTAAACTATAAATCCCATGATTCCACTAGATGGAGCTTTGATGATTAAAGTGATGTCAAACTGCTTTATTTCTGCAATATGGTGGGTCACAAGGTCTGCTTGGACAACCTTCTTTGAAATTATGCTAGAAGACAGCTCCCCCATCCTGTAGAAGAGTTTTCAATCATTCCTTGACTAACAAAACATGAGTACTTTGGGCAGAAGGAACATCTTTGCTGAACAGCTGGTAAATCATGCTCACCGGGAATCATGGGAGTTTCAGTCCAACTGATATGGAGGGCACTGGCTGGGGAAGGGTATTCCTAGGTCTATGTAAGAAGCCAAAGTGACCTTGTATTGTTCTTTTCCTGATGGAGGAAAGTGCAAATAATATAACGGTGACGCAAATAAAATTGTGAACAAGGACTCTGATGGGATTTTTCAAACTAAACGGTATCTATTTTTCATTTGAATTGTACACAGTGTCCACACACCAATATTAAAAACTCACTCTTTTAGACTACAACTCCCAGGATCCCTCAGTCAGCACACCCACAGGAGATTGTAGACCAAAGAAGTAATTTGCTCAAGCTCTACAGAAGTCTGAATTCTTTGAAACAATTTGCTCATGTCTATACATAATCCAAAACTGGCCTTTGTTCAACTGTATGCTTCTTCCATGCTAGACTCAAGTCCCTTGTGTCTAATTTAATGTTTTGTTTACTTGTTCAGGTAGCTTAGCTTGCACAGATATCTCTTTCATTTTGACATCTTAATGCAGCTCTCACAGGCGTGCTTTGACAGAGCTAACTTGTGTTTAGACAGTTTGGGTGTCTTCTTTCTTCAGACTGGTGCATATCCTGCCTTTGCATTTTGAAGAGATGAAATCATGTATCTTTTAGTCAGGGGTTAAAGTGGGTCTTCTATGAACAACTCCACTGCCCCTAGTTAAAGGTTTTCCTTAGTTCTGCAATGGGTAGCAAAGGATCCAGCTTTGGCAATGGGGTGACTAGACATGGAGAACAACAGAGCTCCTGCACGTTTAATAACCATGCAGAAGGCCAAGACCATTCATTTCAGCAGGAAGTTACCGTAGAAAGTTAGTTTTGTTGTTTTTAATCATTATTTAGTTCCATTTAATTTGTCCCGATTGATGAAAATATTCATGGTGGCTTCATTATTGCCATTTGTATTGCAAAGGATTGCAGGAGTGATCACTGTCTGTGAACTGTAGGTTATTGTGGCACCAGAGCTCTCTGACAAAGAAGGCTAAACTACAGTTCGCAGAATTTCCCTAGCATTCAGGTTAAAGTTGTCTCAAACTGCATTATTCATGCAGTGAGTTTTTGGAGCAATGTTGCTCAAGCAAGGTTCACGTGGCAGAAATTCAATTATACTATTTCCTGATGGAAAGGATCCAATAGCCACCTTGGACAGGAGAAGTCAGTCAGGGCCTAAAGGGAAAGATGTTACATGCTGTCCATTGTTTTTACGCCCAAGGTAGCTATACGAAGACGGAGAGCCTTAGCACATGAGAAAACAAAGTGGAAACAGAGCCGGAGATTAGCTGTTTTCTCTAGGCCTTGTCACATGCCATCATAGCACTTCAGTTTTCTTCCAGTGGAAGTGGTTGTAAAATCATGTCCTTTGTTGAACGGATTTTTCCAGCCAGAAAAAAAGATGCACTTTTACAACCACCTCCCACAGGAAGAAAACTGAAACACTACCAAATCATGAGGTAAGGCCCAGAGGAAGCCACTACTGTCTGGCTCTGTTTCCTCTTTGTATTCTCATGCAATAAGGCTTCAAGTTATTCCTGAATGGAAGTACATTGAAGAAGTGATGTCTGCAACATTAATGAAATAGTATTCAAATTATTATTATGAGCTATGAGATTTGTGTCATGCTCTTCCTATAAAACAGAGCAGGATGCGTGGGAATCATTCCACTTTATCTTCCTTATAACACTGTAGATAAATTATACTGTGGTAATTTTCTGGTTGAAGAGAGGTCCAAACTCAATCTTCTGCAGTCCCACATCCTACAATAGTTGCCACACTCTCCGTTACATCACATTGGTCCTTTCCTTTTGCTGTTCTGCAACTACAACCACATCATTTATAGTGATTGGTTCACTCTTCCCTGCAACACAAGTCTTTCACAAGTCTTAAAATATTTACTTGAAAATAAAAAAAATACAATAAAAGTTGAAAAATAAAATAACCTCTAAGGTTACTCAGAAATGACAGTGCAATTATCTTGGAAGAAAAATCCACCCAGAGTCCATTATTATCGTGAATTTCTTTTTGAAGCACTTAGGAGAATTTGACAGATGAAAGGAATGGTGAGGAGTGAGGTGCTAATTCTTCAACATTATGCATTTTGGCACTGCCTTTCACCTGACAACAATTACTTCTCATACTGGAGAAGGCATTGCCACTGCATAATTAGAAGATGCATGGGTTAGCAAAGGCGATTTGGCCCCCCTTCAAATTTTATCAGATCAGAGTTCTTTTAGACCAACAAGCACTGTTTCCTGAATGTGTTATGTATAAATCAAAATCTATTAGGCTTGTCCATGATTAGAATTGCAACAACAACCAGATCAGCAATGAGTACTGAAGAAAAAAGAAAGCTAATAAGCCTGTACTTTTCTAGGGAGATTGAAATCCTGACATGTCTTTATTTCCTGTACTGCTTTGCTGCCAGAAAAATGGCTTTAGTCTCCCAAAGTCAATAGAGGGCTTCACATTACTGAAGAGATTGCTCTCACACAAAGAGAAGAGATAGGAATCGGGTATTTTGTTGATTTAAAATTATTTATAGGACAATTTTAAGGATGCCCCCACCACTCCTGTTTCTCAGCTTTCTCTAATATTTGTTCTAACCTTTCTTTTGTGCCTTTGACTCTTTGCTAATGTTGGATGGAATAAGCTAAAGTTATGCTTCTGTAACACAGAATTCATATGTATCTATACTTGTGACCCTGTTGATACAATCGTAAATGTTCCCTAATCCTGCTTTACTGGGAAGCAACCACTGTAAGCAACAAAGATCTCTTCTGTCGATCAGGTTACCGCATACTGATATTTCTACACATTCCCCTCCAGTGATCTCTGGTGTAACAATCAAAAGCAGGAACCTTTTGGGATTCCTCTTCGTATCTTGCTGGCCATACAGCAAAATACAGTTGGCTCTCTGTATCCAAGGATACTTTTTCCACAGATTCATCCATCCATGGCTTGAATATATATATATATATATATATATATATAATGAAAAAGCAAACCTTGATTTTTGCCATTTATTTAAGGGACACCATTTTACTATGCCATTGTATTTAATGGAACTTGACATCCAGAGCTTTTGGTATCCACAGCAGTCCTGGAACCAAACCCTAGCAGATACCAAGGACCCACTGTAAAATAAAAGTCACAGCTACCCTTGAATACTTTTCCTGCACTTGAAGATACCAAATTTTGCCACAAGAGGGAAAGTTTAAGAAGAGGGAGCTAATTAACTCTTTGAGGTTTTAGCCACCAGCAAAGGGAAATGTTTTCATTTGGACTAGAATTGGCAAGTTTTACCTATAGAGCACATAGGGCTGATCTAGATTGGCAAAAAGGGGTGTGTTCATGCCTGCATGAAAGTGTAGCTTTTAGATGAGGCACACTGAAAGTTTGTCATGAAAACGCTTTTTTTGCGTTTTAGGGGAGAAGAAGCGCCTTTAAAAAGATGCTGTTTTTCCCCGCTTCTTTTTTTAAAGGGTGTAACTGCGCAGTTGCAACTAAAAGCTGCTGCACCGGTGTGCATTTAAAGGGCCGCTGTATCTTTAAAGTGCCCATGTAAAAACTGTGATACAGGTGCGGATCATAATGGGTCATGTCTGGGGAGCATGTGTGGTGTGCATTTTAGTTTTAATTAAAGCGCCTAATGCCCTGCAGGTGTAAAAACTGAGGTACAACTGTGCACTTTTTTAAAGCTCCCAAACCCTAGCTACAGCCTTATTCTGAACCCTAGACATGCTCAGTAGGGAGTCAGGCAAGCTGACATTCTTGCTGCTGGATGTTTTGTGTTTCTAAAGTGATAAGAGGGAACTTTCACTTTTCAGCTGAACCCCCACACACATTTCAGCACCATTTCTTAGCAGAACACATTATAAACCATCCAGGGCATAAAATGCTATTTGAAAACACTGAAATTCTGGACCAGGTCAGAATGCACAGGGAAGCAATTGAAATCCACAAACACCTAAACAACTTCAACACACACACACACACACACACACTATACTCACCCCCATGCCAGCATTCTCTGAAGATCCATCCACAGATGCTGGAGAAACGTCAAGAATAAACTCTTCCAGAGCATGGCCAGAAAGCCTGAAAAACCCACCAAAAATTATAGATGAGGCTAGCTTTGTAAAGGGTGGGGACAACCTGGATCTCAATGAAACTTTACTGTTGCTTATAGAGTTGAAATTTTATTACCTCTCTTTTATTGCCCTTTATTCCTGGTCACCACATGGCCAAGAAGGGGAGCAGCCTTTTGCCTGCATTGAAATCCCTCTAGAAGAACTGAACTACAAAAGAAACAACATCTGTTTTGTATAAAATGTAGACCTGTGACTCTATCAATGTCAATTTTCTTCTTCTGTATAATTTCTTAACATTTTTGAAGAAGCCAGTAGACAGTCAGTCATAATGTATTATGGTCCATGGACCCAATACTTAGGCATTCAGTGAAGAAGCCAGTAGAGCTTCAAAAATGTGCATGATGTATTTTGTTTATTTCAATTTACATATAAAGGTATCACTCTTTTATGGATTTTCGATTTTGTTGTATTTTACTATATGGCCAACACAGCTAACCCTGAATATGTGTCCTTCAAAGAGGGAAGCTCTCCTGACACAAAGGCCTACTCCTGGGAATGATGTCAATGTAAATGCCTGGTTCTGAAACATCTCTGGGCACACATGGTGCTCATGCACATCATCAGGACTTGTTTCTTTTTTGGCAATCAAATACTGATAACATAAATGAGTTAAGTCATCACACATGCTCTTTCACTTTGCATGCAGAAAGCCTTGCATAATAGTATGCAAATTGTACCTTTGGCACCACATAATTACCTGTGCATAATCACCTGAATGCAAAGAGGGATTCAACTTCTTAATTGCATTAAAATGTATTCAAGTAATTAAAGCCAAAGCATTGTAACTAAGAACTTGCAAACAAAATAACTATTAGACAAATGGGGACAAAAGCAGGTAGAAGGATTCTCTCAGTGCTCTATGGGTTGTTTAATAAAATCATTAAGAACTGCTCCTTATTGTTTGGAAAATAATCCTTATTCTCCATTAACAAGGCTCATCTAGGACTGAAGGAACCAGATCCAAGCTGTTCACAGGTGCACAAAACTCCCTGAGAATTTTCCCTAGTGTTACTAAACACATGGATGGACAAGTCATCCTAATTCTACTACATGTCAATTCCATATGTATTTACACATTAATCCATTGCCTGTTTTCAAAATAATCAGCAATTGTTTTTTGTGGAGCTTTCGGGCTATGTGGCCATGATCTAGAAGAGTTCCTTTCTAGAACATGGCCACATAGCCCGAAAGCTCCACAAAAAGCTATGGATGCCGGCCATGAAAGCCTTCGAATCCACATGATCAGCAATGTTTTTTGCATTTAATTATTTATTTCTAAAATTGCCATTTTATGGTTCCTGGGAAGATGTGCCATCCCCTTCTGAGTACCACAGGAATGTCCAGGGAATGCCCAAAGGCAGTAGAAGGCATCTATGCCAATCGTCGTCATCATCATCATCATCATCATCATCATCCACTCTGAGATTTAGATCAGATTTTAAAATATCTATCCAAGGTCTATAGATTCATTAGCCCAATGATATAGAAGTGAGCTACTACTACTGGAAACTCCACAGTAAAAATGGTGGTTCTTATCCTATGGTTCTCTGGCTTGATGTTATGTGGATTTATCAGAGGAAATTATGTGAGAACCTCTCTGTTGCACTGCATTTCTCACAGTCACACCTGAATTTTTCCCTCTATCTTTAGGTGCATCTACACTGTAGAAATAACACTACTTTAATTGCCATGGCTACAGCCTGCTGGGAAAACTACAGACTCCTGGGATTTATAGTTTTGTGAGACACCACTGTTTTCTGACAGAGAAGGTGAAAGATCTTGTAAAACTTCTAAACACAGATTCCATAGTACTTAAAGTGGTTTCAAACTGCATTGATTATAGTATAGTATAGTATTGTATAGATTGACCCTCAGTTTCCTACTGGGTTGAGAGGTTTTGTTTGTTTCTTAGAATGGAAATTCACATACATATGATTTTTTCCTATTGTGCACATTTTTAATACTGCCCCCCCTGCAAAAAAAATAAAATAAAAAAATACGCGCACTTTTCTATATGTTTTTTTTTCATTGACCAAAATATGTTTGTGCTAATATACTGCACATTTATTTCTATCTGAGAACTGCATAACAAATTTTGGATAAGTACAAAAAACAGAAGGTTAATTATATTCTGGATCTTCTGTTATTGTGTGTAAACTGGATAATTTTGAATTTAAACATGAACCAAACAGTTCCTTTGCCATCCTTTTCCAGAGCACAGATTCTATTGCTGACATTTCCAGGTCAGTCTGGCTAAGAATCCTAGAATATTGATTCCAGAAAGTTTCTGGGTGCAGCAATCTGAGAAAATAATTTTTTTTTCAAATTCTAGGTAAACATTTTCTTAGATCTGAGCAAATAGCTTTAGACAGATGAGCTTCTTATGTCCACGGAGCAGTTAGGCTCATGAAGAAAACTAACTGGAATGGTTTATGTTGTTCCTTCAATATTATATAATTTTCCTGATTATTATCCCCAATGTTAGCATTCTCAGTTACCTCTGCTTTTCCATTAATTGTTCTTAAATATTTTTTTAAAAAAATGTTGTAAGTTTTCCTTATTGTTTTATTATCTTCAGCGATCCATTTTATTGTACCTTACATATATATATATATTAGTATAAAAAGGAATTGTAGATGATGATGATGATACCGATGATACTGATGATACCTATCTAGTATTAGATTCATAGACTCACACGGTTTCTCTAAAATTAAACCAGTATGAGATCAAGACAAAGACATGCTCTAAATATATTGCCTAAGTCTTTCAATAATCCTTGGAATGCCCAATGACTAGTAAGTTTGAAAAGCAGACCAACCACAAACACACACACATACACACACACATACCTGTGTATTATGTAAGTTCCCAGAGGTAAGAACAGGACATTATTGCTCTAATTATATTCAGCCCACATCATGTAAATGCATTGATGTTTTCTGTATCCTGATCAACAATAATGTTTTATTTTGCAATCTAAGGAAATATTTGCTAGTCATCACTAATTAATTCCTTTCCCCTTCTGTTTTCCAACCACTTGAGCTCCCCCCTCCCTTTTTTTTTTTAAAAAAAAATATCAATTTGCTGTTGATCTTAGTTACTTATCTCTTTTTTTTTCCAGGAAAAGAAAAAAAAAACTGTTCTGAGAAAGTGAGAGCAACATGATGAAAATTCTTCTACACGAAAACTAAAGCTTTCATATGTCCCTGCCTCCAAAAGAAGTCTGTAACACAGTAATTAATTCCGTCACACTGAAAACCCAGTTTGGTTAAACTGATCCAGATAGGGTCATGATTTAGGTCCAGAGTCCAATCTTATCCATCTTGGGCTGAATCAAACTCTTGACTGAAAGCCCACACCTTCCCCCCCCCCCCCCTTTGGTTTCTTTGCTACTCAACATTTGAAGATTTTCCAAAGCAGCTTTGATAAGACTTGCACATTCTTCAGAGTTCTTCAGACTTTTGAGACAGAAGGTTTTAGAACATTCCTATCTTATATAAAATAATGTTTGAAATAGCTCTCAATTTGAAAGCATGTCTAGTCCAAGTTCAGTTTAAAAATAAATGAAGGCCTTCAAAATGGACATCAGCAATTAACACCTGCTGCTTTATCACACTAGGGGCAAACGGGATTTAAACAATAGTTAAACGAGAGTTAAACAGGAAATGCCTGATGTTTATCATAGGCATTTCCTGTTTAACTCTCATTTAACTCTCGTTTAAATCCTGTTTGCCCCCTAGTGTGATAAAGCAGTAAGGCAGCAAAGTGAGCATTCACACAGATCACCTGGTTTCAGTGAGATATATTATATTTATACTCAAATTATAGCTATTGTTTTTAAATGTGCATCCTTACACATAAATAAGCATAAGGACATTTTGTGTTAAATAGTCTTTTCCTGCACTCCCTTTTTTTCATGATACATTTTCTCCACATCCTAATTTCTTACCTGTTACAATATTTTGTTTTTACCTTTCTAAAACTTGTGTGTGAATTCAAGTACATCAGGAATTCTGGGGATAGAATAGGAATTTTAAAAAATCAAATGTGAAGAATGTGAAACTGACAGATTTGTCCATCCAATGTGAAAAGCCTGGAATGCTTATTTTGAATTCTTGTGGTAATCCAATCATGTTTGTGGTGCTTTATTAGGTTTGCCATGTCTTTTTTCTGAGAGGCTTCTCATTTCTAAAACTTATATGAGAAGTCACTACATCATGGTCATCTGCTTGCTAAAAGTAGCAGTACCTCTTGAATTTGTCCAGTGCAAATGGGGGATAGGGTAGAGATGTTCAAGTAAGGATATTCTTGGCTGGTTTTCTTCTTAAAGGAAGCAGTGAGAAATTTTCGCAATTTTCTTCCTATTGTGGGGCAGACTTTGAAAATGTAATTCAGGATTTATTCAGTGCAGAAAACAGAATTTTTCCACACAAAAATACCATGTTAAAATTCTGAGTAGTGTAAGTCACAAAGATTCTCATCAATCCAAAACATTTTCTACCAGTTTTTTGAATATTTTCAAATATTCTTTCCACCCCTAGTCTCATATTAGGGCATTCTTAATTTTAAAATAATATGCTCTGAACCCACATCCATCCCATTCACTGTTGTGTGTTCCATTATCATCTATTTTAACTGGTGTGTGTTTTTCAATTATAGTGCTGTTTTTTTTGTTTTTGTTTTTCCATCTGAAACATTGCCTCTGGGAATGAGCAACCATGTCAAGAATTGCCCCCAGTTACCTTGATAAAAAGCTATTTGATAACGGCAGAAATCATTTCTATTCCATGCCTCTAAGGCCAAATGTAGAAGAGAAGGAGGGAAAAACTAATGTAGAATTAGCCGCTCTGCAAGATTTCCATCAAGATGTGGGAAGGGAAGACATTGATTGAGACACGTCGGCGTTTCATTAGCATTGTTTGTCTTTGAGAAAGTTCTCATTGGGCTGATGGATGAAGAGACATTGGAGAATGAAGAGAAAATGAAGATAACTGATGCAAAAAATAGAAAAATAATGAAGAGCCATACTGTTAAGAAGTAATTACATTAAGATTGATATCACTTAGCAGAAGAGTGTTGCTTCGTCTTCCCAAAATGCCTGATTATTTAGACAGCATGCCAAGAGGTTTCAGAGTTTGAGACATCATTAAATATCTCACAATTATAACATTAGCACAATCTGTGATGGTTTTGTGCACCCAAAATAGATTCTGTGTTTAGCATTTGGAAAGGTAAATCTTGTTATCTTTATCAGAGGCAATTTGAAAACAACATCCTCCCGACACACACAAAAAGTAATAGCGTGTTGGTGGGCAAGTCTACATGTGTGCAGTTAGGAGATGGAGAAAATATTTTCAGTTACAAAGAGGTGATTTAATTCATTTTATGGGGGAATAATGATTATGTTATTTCCTTGTCAGAGTTTCAAGCAAATGGACTGTTGAAATTCTCAGACATAATGGCAGAGATTGTTTCATGCCAGATTTCTTCATGTGAATGAGAAATTCTCAAATAGCTTACCAGGTTAGGGCTCAAAATTATTTGGATGAGGTAAGTAAGAGAAAAAGAAGGTATCTTGTTAGAAGACATTTTTTTCTCTCTCTCTCTCATTCTCTCTCTCTCTCTCTCCTTTTTCTCTATCCTTTTTCCATTAAATAATAGGAACTTACCAATTAAAATCAATTAAATTATTAAGTAAGTTGGAAATTTCCTAACAAAAAGGGGCAAGGTAATCAAAATTATTTTAACTAAGCAACTGAATTAAGTTGGAATTTCAACATGAACTTAATTCCAGAACTAAATTATCAATTGATTTTTTTTTTTAAAAAAATGTAATTTAATGGGAAACAGTGCTGAAGAGCCTTTTAAAAAAAATTACCATTCCCAGTTGGTTGTATTGGATTTTCATGAAACTATATCTTACTTTTTCGTAGTGTGCTGGGTTCAATAAATGACAGTGTTTGTAGTTACAAGATTCAAACTTACTGATCATTTACTCAATAGCAACTCCAATAGGATGTATCTGAGGAAGCAGAACAAGGGCGGAAACAGACAGCCCTGAAGGGGAGGCTTGACACTGTCCCTTTGATCACTGGATTGGGGCCGCAGCACTTGCATGCTGTGGCCCTGGTCCCGTAGTTTTCTGGCCCAAAAAGAAGAGTCAAAATGCCACTCCTTTGGGGGCTGGAAAAAGGGATGCTTTTCTGCTGCTGCCATGACTATTCTGCACTCCTGTGGCATGCAGTGTATGAACATCACAACACTGGATATGCATCTGTAGATCACCACAATGCTGCCCACCATGTGGTTGGGCAGTCAGCATGACACCGGCTTGGGGGGCATCGTTGGGGTGGGCACTGTCTAAACACCACGTCCCTACACCATCCCCAAGTCAGGATATTGTGACAGTCTCTTTTGCCCCCAAGTCTACAAAAGCTTATGCTTTAACTTATTTTTCTCAGTTAGTCTCAAAGGTGCTACAAGATCCTCTTGCACACCTATATCCCATTAGGATGAATTGAGATAAGGGCTTTTAAAACTAGCAGTTCTAATAATTATTTCTCCCCCAGCCACCCCATATCTGAAAATAATAAAGGTCCCAAGCGATGTCTTGGTAGTTATGCATTTAGTTATAGGGATATAACCAGGCATCTCTTTGCTGCCCTCACCTTTACACCAGCAACTAAATGGTCATTGAGGGGGCGTCCTGAAAGAGGAAAGTGAATCCTGAAGCATTCCTGCAGGGTTTTGGTTATTACATAAAGGACATAGCAAATTCCTCTTACCACAACAACCAAAGAAGTTCCTATGTCACTAACAGGATTCCAGCCAATATCTATACTACTAAACAAAATAATTTAACAAGTAATGTCCAGTACAAAAAACATAATCCTAGCACAGCAAAATAAAATTAAAAAAATAATAATAGACAGATACCAAAATTTGAACATATACAATTAAACAGATGCATATCTATAAAAGTAACACTAGAGAGCCTGCATGATATAATGGTTGAAACATTTGACTACAACTCTGGAGACCAGGGTTTAAATCCCCACTCAGCCATGGAAACTCACTGGGTGACCTTGGCCAAGTCATACTCTCTAAGGTCCAAAATAATTCAGTTTGAGACTGCTTTAACTGCCCTGCTCAGTGCTAGGGAATCCTGGGACATTTATGAATGTCTCATAAAACTATAGTTCTCAGAAATCTTTAGTACTGAGCCAGGGCTGTTAAAGTTGTCTCAACCTGGATTATTTCTGCAGTGTGTTTTGGACCTAAGTCTCAGATGAAGGCAAAGGCAAGTCCCCACTCTTGCCATGAAAACTCTGTGATAGGTTCAGCTTAAGGTTGCCATAAGTCAAAAACAACTTCAAGGTGCACATAAACAACAACAAAACATAACCACCACTGTCCTTAGCCCTAAATCCTAGTTAGTTCCAGCTAGAGTAGACCTAATGAATCAACACTTGTGAGTCACCTATGTAAATCCCTTTCTAGGAGTGCCTAGGTACATGTAGTCCTCCAGATGTTATACTTCAGTGCCTCTGTCCCTAACCATTGATTATAGCAGCTAGGGCTGTAGCAGTTTTACAAGTTCTGGAAAAACTAAATTTTTCTCATCTTTGCTTTGGGATATGTCCCGGTGAAGCAGAAAGGCCTCCTATGATATTTGGCCTCTGATTCTTTTACAGAGAAGTAGATGGAATCCATATAGCATAATGCAGAATCCTATATTGCGCTTTCACAGAGTAAATGTACACTCATACAGTTGCCTCGTTATTACTCTATACCAGCCTTCTGCTAAATATTATATATATATATATATATATATATATCCACATGATGCAACCTATTGCATATCTTCATGCATGCTCATTGTCTGTTGTGCAATGCAGAATGCACAATGGACCTTATCACACGAGGCAATTTGGGGGTATATTCCAAAGGCAATCCGAATGCAATCATAGGGTTTCACGTTATTGCGTGATAACTTATCTCATGCAATTTCAGGCAATGGGGAGTCATTCTGAATGCAATCATAGGGTTTCACGTAATTGCATAATAACTTATCTCACACAATTGGGGGGTTATTTTCGGATAATGGGAAATCACTCCGGACGCATTCCAAAATGCAACGAGAACTCAAGTAAATTAGCTAAATTAGCGAATTTACATGAATTCGAATTGGCCCCATTTGAAATTGGAAGAAATTCCTCCCATGTGATAAGGTCCCATGACTATCTCCACAGTCCCAGTGAATCAAATGCATTGAAGTCACTGATAAATATTTATATGTTATCCAAAACTGTGCAACTCTGTAAACAACTCAAAGGTCCAACAACATCACTTTGCATACTGATTTTCCAGAGTAACATGTTTATGTCTTTGAATTGTGCAACTCCGTGTGCAACAATTACACCTGTGGAGTGCTATTAATGCAACTGTAAACAAAAATGTGTTCATGTATACTACTGCATGGGTATCACACCAACAAGATTCTGGCTATAATTCATGCATTCATTCCAATATTTTGACCTAAAATTAGAAAGCAGCCTCAAAGCATCATTTTAGAAATGGAGTACCAGGCTGTTAATTCAGGTCTATTAGAATCAAGGGGAGCTTTACAATTTGTTTCAATGGGAAGTGGATTAGAACCATTATTGCCTAATTTATGTATGCGCCTTTATCTTTTTCATAGGATATCTGAGATGCACATACTGTTTCAAAAAGCCTTGGGATACATAGCTTGAAAGGCACTCTAGAAGAACAGTTGTTGTTCTTATTAGAGCACACTGCAACAAGGCTGATTAAACATTCAATTAAACAGGAAATGTTCCCATGTAAAAAGCTCACAGGAAGAGGCTTAACAATGCTCATGTTTATGAGCTGTTAAAGCTTTTGAAATTAATCACTCTAAAAATGTCTCTTCTTTTGCTTGCAGGTAAAAGACTCATCTGCTTCAACTATAGTAAAATTGCAATGACTTCATTTTAAAAATAAATTTTAAAAAATCATGGATTTAAATCCAATTGGTTTACCTTTAAAAAAAAAAAAAAAAGAGGAGCCACCACAATAAAGAGGCCAAATGCAATTTCTTTGAAACTGTGACAGTATAAAGGAAATCGTTGTTTTCATCTTAAAATGGCAAAGACATTCCCAAAATTAGTAATGGGTCAATCCAGGAATTTGATTTTCAGAGATAAGTTTGTTCCTTCCTATTTCGTTTTCCACACATTTGCATCAGTTTGCAGCTATATTTATTAAATGAAGGTCTGCATGAAAATCCGTATACTATCTTGTGCATATTTTTTCTAATGCATACATTATACATATACTTTTCACACTGTGCCCACTTTTAAAAAGTATTTTCCTTAAAATAATGCCTGGAAGTCAAAGTCTGCTATCCATTTGGCCACTGTGAAGATATCAGCACATGTGATGGCAGCACTGCAAGCAATGGAAATGATAAAATGGCATAGGAAGCTGTCAGTACAGAAAACTACAATGCCAGCTTGCTCAGGAGCCAGCAGGAAAGCTTTCTCTGAGGCAGCTTTCTTTCCCATGCCTACCCCACTACTGTGGCATAGTAGAGTGTTGGACTGGAAAAATGGGAGACCAGGATTGGAATCCCCACAACTATGGAAACCCACTTAGTGACCTTGGCCAAATCACACTCTCTCATTCTCAAATGATGGGAGAAGCAACCCCCTCTGAACAAATCTTGCCAAGAAAACATTGTGCTTTGTTTGCCTTAGGGTCACCATAAGTTAGAAATGACTAGAAGACACGCAACAGCAAACCCACTACTCTATACTACTCCACAAGGTGCCTTCCACTGGTATAATGGAACATTGCATGTGCCATGTAGTTTATCCTCTTCCTCCTAAGCTATCCTTCTCTAGTGGAGGCCACTCTCTCTTCATCAGTGCTGACATAAAATTCAGCTATCACTCCAGTTTGCTTCTGTACAGTGAAGAGAAGGATGGGGCATCTTATCTTTTCTCTTAAACAGAAAAAAAGCATCTACAGCTGGCCCAAGATATTGGCCTAGGCTAAGATTTGGCTCAGGTTCTTCCAATGACAGCACTACTGATGTGCCTTGAAGAGCCCTGGTGGTGCAGTGGTTAAATGCCTGTACTGCAGCCACTCATTCAAAAACCATAAGGTTGCGAGTTCAATACCAGCCCAGGGGCACAAGCTTGACTCAGGCTTGCATCCTTCCGAGGTCACTAAAGCAAGTACCCAGCTTGTTGGGGGCAATTGGCTTACACTTTGTAAACTGTTTAGGGAGTGCTTAAGTGTACTGATAAGTGGTACAGAAATGTACTTGATATTGCTATTGCTATTGCTTATTGCCCCATTGTGCAGCAAGGAACAGAAAGTACTATGAGTGTTTCTGTTGACCTGCTGAATCAAGCAATACATTGGAGGCACTGGTGCTTCATCCAGAATGCAAAACTACATGGCTGAAATCCATGTTGGTTAGTCCCAAGTAGAGTAGACCCATTGAATCAATTGTTGAATGATAAGCTGACACATAGGTAAATCCCACCGATGTAGTGGCATTTTTCTATAATTGGGATTTTAAAAAAAAATTCCTGGAGGAATGTCTTCCAACCTAATCAGGAGATAGGGATGGTCAAAAACAAGCCCTGAAAACCATGTTAATTATGAGGAAGAGGGATTTGCGGTACAATTGGTGAAAAATTGGCTTACATTTTCATGAGGAATTTGAGGGGTTTTGCTTTATTTTTCTAACTTAAAAAAGCAAATATTCTTCTCAATGTGATGTCTTGGTTGCGCACGGTAGCCCAGTCATGATGCCCTTAGGAATGCAGCTACAGTGTGAAAGTAGAGTTATTCCTGGGAGTATTCTTGTGGGGAAAAGATTGCTGCCTTCACTTGCTTAGTCAGTTTAAGAACTACTAAAATGTCATTGCCTGTGGCTAAGTATATTGCATGTTCTGGAAAATATTATTTCCAGCAGCTATAAATGATGGGCAGCCCACATATGCATCTCAGAGTAATGCGATGATGCACTCATGCAGACATACTCAGCACCATGTTAACTGCAAAGCCAACTCTGTGTTTTACTCACAGGTGTATTTATTTAAAGCCCATGGAGAAAAATAGAGAATATCTTTCTTTGTGGCGTTTTCATGTTCAGGACTTCAAACACCAGATTTATTATCACTGTTATCACACTGACACCTGAGAAAAATACTATCTTTTGTCTGCAGGCAGCAGCTTTTATAAAATGTCATCGTCTCCTGAACAAGAAAGTATAGTCTCAAAACCCAGACTATTTCTATATTCCAAGTCCACTGCTTGTTAGTGAGATTCATACTTTTTATGTGTTGTTATCATAGTCAGAGTTTGGGGAAGTTACTTTTTGGACTACAACTCCCAGACTCCCCCAGATAGCATAGTTAGTGATCCATGTCAGCTTTACCAGTGCGCAATAATAAATTCATTTTGTCTCATTTCCACATTCATCTGCCATATTTTTAAAATGAAGAACTCTACACACAAAAATTTGTACATAATCTCCTATAATGCATGCATATATGTATTCTTATTTCCTCCTGACATATGTACTTTTGAATGAAACCTTTCCTGGTACACACACACACACACATACACATATACATGAAGAAAGAAAAAAGGGAAAGAAAAAAAGAAATATAGCAGCAGCTTTAAGACTAATTGATTTGAATTTCCATGGATATCAGTCCACTTCTTCAGATGCAATACAAAGTAAGATTTTGTTTAAAAAATGTAATCCTTGGTATCTGCTAAAGTGCAATCTAAAGGATAATTGTGTTCCAAACTATGGCTTGTTGGTATCATAAACATCTATAATTTCTCTTTTTTGGCCATTACATGATATTCAGCTCATAGTTACCTAAGCAGAATTCCATGAGGTTAATCATTTTACATGAGCTTAAAACTTATTGTTAGCCCTAGCTAGAGGAGAGCCATTAAATTAATTGGATTTATAAATCTGTTGACTCAAAATTCAACAATAGATTCAACAGGTGTAGCTGAGACAACAGGATTCCAGCTAAGCAGCTGTGCATCTTGATGATGCACAACTATTTGTTAGTGCCATCAGTGTACCACTTTATTCACTGAAATCACAGAAACGTCCACAGTGCATTCCCTACTACACAAGAGGAGAATGAGTAGGCACATTGTAAGATATATTATCAGTCTCACAATGTTGGTATTCAGCAGAAGGGTGATGTAGCACAACTGTTGCATAACTTACACGAATGTAGATTTACACTATGTAAGCACAATACATGATCTTGCCCTATATCTTAGTCTGAGAAGAAAGTAGCTACATTGACAAATATAAACTAAACAACATTCTCCTCATTCTTTCAATTTTCTGTGTTAAAACAATTTGTACATGGAATAGCATCCAGCCATTTGAATTCCTTTCTTAACAGTCACTATCTCAGTGAGATCTGGAGCTAAGATAATGGACTTTTAAAAAAAAGCATTTAAGGAGGTTCAAGTAAGTTTCAAAATAGCCAGGAGGCTCAAGTAAGTTTCAACACTGGAGAATACTGTTAATAAATAAAGTAGTGCCTCTTGAACCAGGCCCAGAACCACTTCTTTCCCTAGATATAGCATACGTGTTGATATGCAAGGCAACTTCTACAGACAAACAATTTAAAGGTTATAACAAGATATTGAAGAACAGATGGCTCTTTACTATCACAGGAAGATGTAGATGTCAGAGCACTCATCCTTCCATCTCTGTATACCTAATTGCAATGGCCCTCCCAGATTTTAGACTGGAGGTTTTCCAACTCTACTTGGAAATGCCTTGGATTGAATCTGGGACATTTTGCATGGGAAGCATATGTTCTACTACTATGGTAGTTCTATCACTGAGCTACCACTGAACCAGAGCTCACAATCTTGAAAGACCAGAATTTTTGTTGTTGATGGTGATGATAATTAGCAGTGATGGTGATGACAACATCTGACCCATCCCTTGGGTTCACTCTTGTCTCTGAATATAATTATTTAAAAAATCTGGGGGTAGGGGGTTCCTCCATAGATCATATTTGTATTGGGGGGGGGGGGAATACAGCTGGGCAGCTCCATTTTTGCCATTCGTCGGTGCTGCACCATCCATATGGTGCAGCCCCAATGTGCTCCCTAAAAAGAAGCTGCCTAGAGCGGCTTGATGATGCACAAATGTTTGTCAGTGGCATCAATGTACTTCTTCTGACGAGCACTGTTTGAGTGCATGGATGCCCATGCATCACAATGCTGTGCCCCGTGTTAATGGGGCCACGGCAAGATGGTGCAAAGGTGCTGATACAGCCCTGGTGGCACAGTGGTTCAATGACTGTACTGCAGCCACTCACTCAAAACCATAAGGTGGCGAGTTCAAGACCAGCATAAGGGCTGAGGCTCGACTCAGGCTTGCATCCTTCCAAGGTTGCTAAAATGAGGACCCAGATTGTTGGGGGGCAAATAGCTTACAGTTGTAAACCGCTTAGACACTCCTTAAGGGTATGGAGTGGTATATAAATGAAGCTGTTTGTTTGGTTGGTTTTAGGGCTGGGCACACATGGACGCTCAGCCCTACGGAACCCTACTATTGGCCCCAGGCTGGTGCAAAGTGCCAGTCTGTACCAAGCCTAAGTTAACTGGTGTTAGGCAAAGTATTTGGGAATGGCTTGGGCTTGAACAAGGAAGAAAGATTTGTTAGTTTTACAAAAGGCCTACTGTTATTGTTATTGCATACCTTTCAACATTTCACAGATGAAAACCCAGCACAAATGTGGCCATGCAACATCAAAGTGTGGTCAAGATCTCAAAATGTTTGTAATCAAGAATAATGTAGAAGCTAAGAGAAGTTGCAGTTTGATTTTGCCTGAGCCTACGGGGAAGGGTGAGACTCCACCTTCTCTTCTTTCCCTCCTACTTTTGAATTTTGCACTTAATTTGCAGCAACTGAAGTAAGCTTGGGACAAAGGAGGAAAGCAGGAAAGGAGAAAAAACTGGGACATTTAAAAGGGGGCTGGAAAACAGGACAACAGAAGATTAATGGAACTGTGCTTGCGAAATTGACACAACCTAGGGATATGGAATTGATTTGTTGATGTTTGGGTGTACGTCCCTTCACATCCCCAGTCTCCTTAAGCTGGCCCCATGAATTCCAAAGGGTTAGGTGAGGAATATCTTAGGTGGTTTTGCCACGTCCTTCCTCTAAAAAAGATAACCTAGAAGAAACACCTATGAAGATACACTCTGAATAACATGTCAAAATGGAAGTTCCACTGATACCAGTGGTATTGTAAGTGTATTGATACTTGGAAATCAGAAGTTTTCCTTGCTGAATTTTAATTCATTTGCCTGTCCAAAGAGACTAGAGGAAGAAAATTTTCTGATATATACTTTACTAAACTAATGTGTATCACACAAATGTGCAGGGAGATCAGAATGGCCCCTTCCTTGATGCCCTTCCGCTGACAGTTGAAGACCTTCCTCTTCAGACAGGAAGCTTTTAAAGAATGGCCTGTGGTGCTATATTGTTTTAATGTATTTAAAAATTTTTATCTTTTTAAAATATTTGATATTTTAATATGTAATTGGTTTTAATTATTACAGTAGTTTAATTGTATTTCAATGTACTATTATTATGTTTTTAATTGTATTTTTTAAAATGTTGTAAGCCACCCTAAGTATCAGTCTAGGGAGAAGGGTGGGAAATAATAATAATAATAATAATAATAATAGTCATTTAAAAAAATGAGGTGGAAAAATCTCAGCTGCATGATTCTACTGTCCTCCTTTTTTATCTTGTACATTATTTGAAGATGGAGAAAAGTTACCAAGCCATTCTGGAGGGAAGGCGGGGGGAAGAAGTTGATGCCATGCTCTCCTAAAGGGAAGAAGAAAGGAAAGGGTTTAGAATCAAGAGTCTTCTCCAGAACACAGAAAAAGATTTTATTCAACTCATAGAAGAAAGAGGCAATATAATAGATTCACAGGTTATGTAAGGATTATCATTTGCGTCATTAATGTAAAAGTCAGAAATGCTTCCGCATGAGATTTACAAAGCTAATGATTCCAAGAGGTGAAAGGGTGTCACACTTTGTACACACCTCTTCTAACATGTGGCTTTGTAAAACAATTTTTCTGATTCCCAGGAAAGAAGAGTAAAATATTTTGTTTCCAGTTAAAGATTTCCCATTACTTGGATCAAATATTGATCAAACGACCAGGAAGAAGACCAGGAATGGGAAGGACAGTGATGAGAGAACTAGGCAAGACCCTAAAGAGTAGACATATCAGACTGAGCACTAAAATTAAAACAATCAAAGCCATATATTCCCCATCAACATGTATAAATGTGAGAACTGGACAGCTTAAAAAGTGGACAAAAAGAAAATCAACTCATTTGAGATGTGATGCTGGAGAAGAGTGCTGAAAATACTGTGAACAGCCAAAAAGGAAAAACAAATGAGTCCTTCTTGGAAAATTTATGTTTGCATTCTCCTGTCCCACCTTAGTTAGACAGGGATGCCCTCTCTCTCTCTCATTCTAACAGTCATGCGACTTTGGTCACTGACTCTTGGAGGCAGTTTAACAGCTCTCTCCCAAGATTCTAAACTGCTTCAAGCAGTCAGTTGTTGTAGTCTCTTCCTGCTATGAGAGAGAGAGAGAGAGAGAGAGAGAGAGAGATATTTAAAGATGGTGAGATTTCATCTTTTTCCCCAAACCATCATCAGGATAAGATTTAGTTTCTTATGTACTTATTTATTAAAGCCATTATTATTTGTTTTTTAAACGACAAATGATCCTGTATAGACTGGCACTTTGGGCCAGCTGAGGGCTGGAGTCAGATCATAGCATTTCCACAATACATGCCCTAGCTCTGCCCCAGGGCGCTATCATGCTGTGTGATGCTCCACATGGTACGTGGCATCACGGTGCTCCTATGGCACTTTGTCCATATGAAGCAGTGCCGAAGGAGAGCCGTATAACCACGGCACCACAGCTATTGTGCTCTTTCCAGGGCGCAAAAAAGAGCTGCTTTTTGTGGCTCCTTTTCATGCCCTGGAAAGACCAGATCAGGGGCACAGCGTGCCCTCACATGGCATGGCCAATGAGAAGGCACTGTGGGAGCTGTTGGCCAAAACAGTCTGTAGGTCATATGCTCTCCATCCCCACTTTCAGCCCGTAAAATAGCCTTTCTCAACCTGCTGCTGCAAAACTAGGAGAGTAATTCTTCATTCATTTTATTCTTGAAAGAAGCATTGAGCAAGTTTAGCAATTTTGTTCCTGCTCCAAAAAAGCTTTGGATAACCACAGTTTTCAAAGATTATTTGGGACTAATTTGGAGAAAAAACTGCATGTATTCCCACACACACACACAGAAAACAGCTTTTTGTCCACTGAGCAACATTTTCTGTGCAAAATTATTATTTTTTCTATGCAGATCAATGATGTGAATTTTGGACAGAATAAGTCCCCCATTACAGCCTTTTCTACATAGGAATATTATTTGCTATGCCAAAAATACTATTTTCTGAACACAAAATGCTGTTTTCTGCACAAAACAATCACATTAAAATTGTGAAGATTCTCATCAGTCCAAGTTTCTTTTTGTGAGGGTTTTTCAACATGTGAAAATCATTCTTTTCAATGATTTTTTTAAAATTATTTTCGATTTTTTTCCATCTCTATAAAAAACCCAGATGCCTAAAATCTCTGAGTAGTAGGTAGCCCTAAAGCACATGCATGTAAAGAAACACAGATGAGTATTGACATTGCCTGCCACTTAATAAAATGGCAAGACATGTTGTGGACTTCCAATAACAAATACAGTACCAGTAGTGTATTTAGGGTGTATATTTAATATGAAAAGCATATACCTCTCCTGCTTTTAATTCTGACCCGGACAGGTTATTGCAATGTGAATAAATATAGGATACAGAGGATGTAGTAGAGCCTTCAGCATTGATCCTTCTTGTGAGAAAAGGAATACTACCTGTTCTTTCCCATTTTCATCTTTTATATCTTGGAGGGTATATGCAGTTATGAGGTGGGAAGGAAATATGTTATGTTAAACGCTGTCTGTTAAAATGCAAAGATCCTGCATTCTGTTACATGCACTCCTTCATGGTCAAACACATTAAACAGGATGAGAATGACTGCCTTATCATCACCAAGTCATTTGTAATGGCCTTGCAGGGAATGAATGCCAATGATCTATACTTCAGACAGGCTTTGTATCTTTCTGAAGCAGGCACATTGAATTTGAAATAAATGGAAGGCTTTCTTAAAAAGACAGGGAAGGAGTGAGAGTTCATGAACTACCTGCCATGTCCAGAAAGAAATGTTTGATGCTGAAAAGTAGATCTTCCACAAAAGACCAGTCCACACATTCCTGTGAAGCAGTTGATTGTTATTTTTATTTTTTAAATATCAAAGCAGAGCTTGAGGACTTTATCACACGGGCGGCTTCCCATGAGTAAATCTCCATGAAATCATTAGAAATAGTGAAAGAAGTGTGATTGGGATTCACACCCCTGCTTCTCCCATGAGTAAAATCATCACAGAGGCGTCAGGGCTCACTTCTCCCATCATCAAGGACTTGCATTTGGTAATAATGGTAGATCCCGTTATTACCAAATGGTGGCTCCAAGGACAATTCACAAGCAAAGTAGTTACTTATTTGAATTAACTAAAACTGGGAACTAGTACTAGTTGTCAGTTTCAGCCATTTGAGTCAGCTTGGGAGTGGTGGTGGTGGTGGGGTGTTTTCAGAGGGGTTTTAAAAGATTTTTTGACATCATTTCCCCCCAAAATCATTCATTTAATTGAAGATACTTTTTTTCTCAAAATAAAGACACAGAAACAAATGGAAAAATAAGGAACAGTGAAAGAAAGAAAACAATGAGTTACATTTTCAGTGTTATACTGAACAGCAGTAGAACAAAGCAGCTTATTTTTCAATCACCCTAATGAGTAAAAAGAATGCATTACTTTTTTTAAAGTAACTTTCCTAGTTCCCATAACAAGTGGATTTTCAGGTACAGATGATTCATCTGACATCATGCTCAGTTTTGCCCTTTCTCTTCAAAGCATCCTACATCTTCATTTCTCTGGTATCTCTACATATGACTCAGAGTGCTCACTAATGGTTTCTCTTCATCCTGTAGAAAGTGACTAGGGGTGCCACATGGTTCTGTCCTGAGCATGGTGTTTACACATGACTTACTTAGACAATACAATAGAAAGAAAACATCTTTATCCAGTTTGCAGATGACACCAACGTAGGGGGTATGTAATACCCCCAGAAGACAGTAAAATGACCTTGAAAGATTAGGGAGCTTTTTCAAGACAAATAAAATTAATTTCAACAAGAATAAATGTAAGGTACTACAGCAAGTCACATTATTTCAGCTTCAGAGGATGGTAACAGCAAACTCCCTCTGTAGAAACGTGCCATGAAAATCCCATGATAAGTTCACCTTAGGGTCACCATAAGTCAGAAATGACTTGAAGGCACACAACGACAGCTACATCTAGGAAGGAAAAATGAATTGAGAAGGGTGGATCCTGGCTTGATAGTTGTACATGGGTGACTCTACACTGTAGAAATAATGCAGTTTGACACCAATTTAACGGTCATGGCTGAATCCTACAGAATCCAGGGATTTGTAGTTTTGTGAGGCACCAGAATGCTCTAACAGAGAAGACTAAAGACTTTGTAAATTTACAAATCCCAGGAGTTACAATACTTAGAGTGGTGTCAAACTGCATTATTTCTACAGTGTAGATGCACCCCATGTGTATCCAGGAGTATAGTGTCGAGCTCAAGGGAAGTGATAGACCCATTCTGTTTTGCTTTGATTATGCCTCACTTGGAATATTACGTCCATTTCTGTGTACCACAGTTCAAGAACAATATTGACAAGCTGGAATGTGTCCAGAGAATGGTGACCAAAATGGTCAAAGGTCTAGAAATCAAGCTGTATGAGAAATGGCTTCAGAAAGCAGGTATGTTTAGTTTGGGAAGAAAAGATCAAGGTGATATGATAGCTATTTTTACATATCTAAAGGGATGCATTACAGAAGATGGAACAACCTTATTTTGTACAGTTCTAGAGACTAGAACACGGACCAATTGGTTCAAAAATCCAAGAAAAAAAAGATTCTACCTAAAATTTAGGAAGAAATCTTAACTATAAGAGCTTTTCAGCAGTGGAATGGACTTTGTCAGAGAGTTGTAAGCTCTCCTTTTTTGATTTTTTTTTTTTAAAGATTAGATTACCATCTCTTGGGAGTGCTTTAGTTGTATGTTTCTGCTTGGAGAGAGCGCTTTTGTTCCCTTCCCACTCTATGATTCCATGATTCAACAACTTCCTTCTACTATCCAGATACAAGGTGTTGGTGATTACCTTTAAAGCCCTACATGGCTTGGGTCCAGAATACTTGAGGGAACACCTTCTTCTGTATTGTCCATCCCTAACATTAAGGTTCTCTGGAAAGAATTTATTACAGCCTTAAAAATCTAGGCTAACATCAGTTTCCCAGAGGACCTTCTCTACCGCTGCTCCAAAA
Source organism: Urosaurus nigricauda (assembly GCA_034509955.1). Lineage (NCBI taxonomy): Eukaryota > Metazoa > Chordata > Lepidosauria > Squamata > Phrynosomatidae > Urosaurus > Urosaurus nigricauda. Next base: position 112,812,434 of record JAOEGL010000006.1, read on the forward strand.
TTATGGAATGACCTGCCAGAGGAGATTCGCCACATTTCCACTCTGACAGCTTTTAAGAAAGCACTCACAACAGATCTCTTCTGGCAGGCCTTTCCAACCTAGTTACCCTTCCCCAAATATAGAGATATAGATATAGAAATATAGATATATTATTATTATTCCAAAGTTTTCCCATTCCCTCAAATAATTCTGCCATTTTCCCATGGTGGCCTCATGCCTGGGATTGCCTCCCAGAATGCCTTATGCAAGCATTCTAACTTGTTCTACCAACTGTAGTTGCATCTCATATTCCCTCCCTATAAATTCAACCTTCCTGTTTTCTGGCTGGGCGCCACTCCTCACCACCATTCTGTGGTCAGGGGAAGGCTGGAAGAGGGCAGACAGCCAGACAGGGGCAGACAGCCAGACAGCTACCTGGGTCTGTTTGTGAACCTGGCTACAGAATGATGATGCTGTTATCCTCAGAAAATAACCAGAAGGTCTAGGAGGATGCTTTCTTCTTCCTGCAGGCAGGTGCAGGAAAAGATCCAATGGGTTGCCTGTCTGTCCTGCCCTCCTCCCTCCACTGTCTTTCTCCACTCACCACTTAAAAGTTTTAGGGGATGATCTGCTTGGGGGAAGGGCTCAAAGAGGATGGGAGGGTGCTGAATTCCTCCTTGTACCATGACCAAAATAAATACACAGCCATAACTTTCAAGGATTTTGTGCGATTGGCATTTACACAAAAGCATCAATTTTAGACCCAAAAAGTGTGCTTATGAAAGCAATTGCAGATCCTTTCTGACTTTGGTAGCTTAACAGTGTCAACTCTGGTTAGCAGTGGTATCACAAGGTTTGGTGACATCTAGTGTGGTAACTCATAGTGTCACACGTACACCCAGTGATTAAAAAAAAATCTATCTCCAAATCATGGATTTGCCACATTTTTCATTTTATCTTTCCATGTTCTAAGTAAAAGTAATGCAGAAACAGACCAGGAGCAACTGTATACACATGTAAGTGCCATAGAATGGGAAACAGACAGATTCAACCATTCAGCTGATTCAACAGACTTATTTCATCCATTCCTAATACAGTGTTGGCTACTATGCAATATTAGCAGCTCTCTGGAAAATGGCTAGATGAGAGGATAGCAGTAAATATGGCTCTGTATCTTAACTTCAGCAAAGAAATGTATTTGTTGAGTCTAATCCTAGCCCGCTCCTCCACTGCTCAACTCATTTACTTTATCCTTGTCATTCTACTAGTGATACGTTAAATTAATTGCATTTACCTCCACTCACTCTGTAGATCCAGGCTAGTCAAATGAACCTCCACTAGATTGGCTGGGACTGTGGGAAAAGAGGCCTAGTGACGTTAACAAATTGGATGGCACTTCACATTTTGTTAATTTCATTTAAAGGTGTTCTGCTCTGCTGGGTGGCAGTCCAGTGGGAACAGTCCACAATGGTATATGCATTTCTCCCTGATGAGAGAGGAAATTGCTGCCACTAACTATGGTCAAGAGACAATGCAGAATGCCATAGTCTGTCTCATCAGCAGAGACAAAGCAGATTAACAATCCACCTCTTCTAGAATAAAACAGTTTTAAAGCACACTGGAAGAAAAGACTGCTTACATTTAAGGGTAAGTTTAAATTCACTATTCAACTTATGCTATTGCAGTTGTCATTGTTATGTGCCTTCAAGTTGTTTCTGACTTATAAGGTGAACCTATCACAGGGTTTTCTTGAAAACATAAGTCCAGAAGGGGCTTGCCTTTGTCTTCCTTTGAGGCTGGAAGAGTGTGACTTGCCTAAGGAATTTACACATGCACAATACAAAAACAGGACTCTGGCCATTCATTTTGTGTTGATTGACATATACTTATAGAAGAGGGAGTAACTGTGGTCATCTAGATGATTTATGCCTACAGTTCCCATCAGTGTAGCCAGGATAGCTACTGTTGTTGTTGTTGTTGTTGTTGTTCCATTTCTTCAAATCAACCCCTTTCACTGGGTTTTCTTGGCAAGATTTGTTTGGAGGAGGTTTGCTACTGCCTTCCTCTTAGTATGAGAACATATGAGCACTCTATATGGGGCTGCCTTTGAAAAGTGCTCAAAAACTTCAGTTGGCCCAAAGAGCTACAGCCATGTTGTAAACTGGAACTGGCTATAGGATGCACACAACTCCCATATTACAACAGCTCCATTGGCTGTTGGTCCTTTTCCAGGTACAATTCAAAGTGCTGGTTTTGACCTATAAAGCTCTATATGGCTTGGGCCCAGGTTATTTGAAGAACCATATCTGCCTTTATGAGCCCACTAGAACACTAAGATTGAAAGGAGAAGAACCTTTTCTCTGTCCCACCTCTGTCTCAGGCATCTTTGGTGGGAATAAGAGAGAGGGCCTTCTTGGTCCTTACTCTCCTTTTGGTGGCAGATAAGAACATTCTTGAACTGACAAGGGTGCGACTTTAAATGCTGTGCAAGGTTTTTAAAACGGTTTAATTGTTTTTAAACTTTGCATTTACAGTTTAATGCTTTGTATTATTTTTAACTTGCAGTGTTTTGTTTTGGGTGGTTTTTTTTTTAGCTGCCTTGAGTTCCTATGCCAGGTGAGATATAAATAAAATAAAATAATAATATGACAGAGTGTGATTTGCCCATGGTCACCTAGTGGGTTTCCATTGCCAAGTAGAGATTGAAACCCTGGCCTCCCAGAGTCTTCTAGTGCAACACCAAAACCACTACACCACACTGTCTCTCTTTCTCAATTTATATTGACCTTTGATTTATACTATTATAAATCTCTCAGTGCATAGATGCACACATAGGTCCTGGATACACCAAGGAAGTGTTAATCCAGAGATCTGGATCTTAACACATCTGGGAAAAGTTATGGATTTATGGAAATGAATGTACTTGTCATTGTGGAAGCAGGTTTTCATGTGCCAATCACTCTGACAGATGATATGATAATGACATCAGGTTATCAAAATATTTTGATTTCTTTGCATTATGTTGGAATGCCTGATTCAGGACCCTGATAGCAATTAATACCAAAATATCTCAATTGCACATAATTAAAAGGAAATTGCTGTTTTTAAGAGAAGCTGTTTGAAATGTGTGCAGAACTGACAGCCAGTGGGGTGATCAGCAGTGGTAACCACACAGCAAAACATTCACCAAAATTGCCCATCATAACCAATGTTGGAAAGCCACATTTTTGGATTGCATTTCCCCAAACCACCAGACAGCATGCAACATTTTCAAGTTCTGTTTATAATGATTATTCATTAGGACCAACTGTGCTTGAAAAGGTATGTCCTCAAATCTCCATTGGGTGCTCTTTCTTTTACTATAAACACTAATAACACCTAAATGTATTTTGCTTATCTCTTTCTGGCCACTGGAAGTTCAAATGGAATAGGTCTAGAGCTACACAATGGGTTAGATCTAATCTTAATCATACTTAGACCAGATCCATTAAACACAACGGGACCCAAGGTAGTAATCACTAACTTACTTTCCATTTATTTCCATGGGCCTACTCTAGGCATAAATAAGGTGATACATCATCAGAAATAACCTTACACCTAACCCATTAGAAAGTGCCTATTTATTCATCTAAGTGAAAAATTTAAAAAGGGAACTACTTTGATTTCCATTGATAGAACAATGGGGAAAATGGAATTGCAAATATAATTTAGGAAAGGTTGTGGCCTTTTTTTGCATAAACACATAATGATCAGGCATTACATTTACTTATTAAGAGCCAAAGAGAACATTTATCCAGCCGTTATCTTTTCCCGTTACATTAAATGTGCAACATAATTAACACCACAATCCAACATGTCTCAATAAGACCTATTTTCTCCCAAGAATGAATAAAGGAATGATTGGAGGGCAAATGGAGTGGCTTTTTGCAGTGAAAGCTAACAATAAGAGGCAGGTGGGATTCTTATTATCTGCTATTAGCCAAGGCTTTCAGGTAGAAGAAAAACTACCCTTTTCTTGGATCATTCATTGTAGCCTCCCCATTTCTGAAACAGGGTGGTTAATATGAGGCCAAAAAAGGTTATTTTCTTAAAATTTAATTGTACGCTATATTTTGCTTAAGTGAAAGGTTGTGGAACCTCATGTTTAAAAAGGATTACTCAGAAACAATCTTTCCTCTCAGGTGCACAAATGAATGTGGCAAACACAAATCTTGAAGCTACCTTGGATATATGTAGGAAATGTACACATTATGTCTGCATTCCTTGCCATCAAGTCAACTTTGACTAATACTGATCCTATGAATAAGAGACCTCTAAGTCACCCTGCTATCAACAGTCCTGCTCAGGATTTGTAAACTCATGGCTATGCTTTCTTGTTGAGTCTATCCATCTGGAATATGATCTTTCATGTTGTTATGGTGAAATTCATTTCACCAGGCCATTTAAGGTCTTCAGCTAAGGTCAGCGGGAACAAGAGAAACCTGAAGTGGGATGGCAAATGATGCCACCATCTCTGTTAGTCAAGAATTCCTGACCCCGTGGCCCTGTGAGCCCTGGTTCCACTGTATCACTTCCTGTGAGCTCCCTTAAATAAATATGAAAGGCAGTATATAAATAAAACTGAACTATTAAGAGGCAGACCAGTTCTGACTCCATGAGATGACCATCTCAGTGGGGACTGAATGAGCCAGAATTGCTTCTCCTCTACCTTTGGATAAAGCAGAACCCTGGATAAAGCAGAAGTGGGCAACTTCAAAGGCTTTCAGAACAATTTTCCATCTACTGGACCAAACCCCAACAGGCTGCATCACCCCCTCCTACTAGAATTGGCCAGAAGTCCTTTTAAAACCCCTCCTATCTTTTTGGTCCAAACAAGATGGGTTGAGGCTTTGTAACTTGGTTTAAAGCCCTCCTCCTTCTTCAGCCCACCATGAAGTCTGAGAAGGCAGCATCCTCCATCCTCTCACAGGCCCAACACCATCAGGGCTGGCCTCAATTAAGACTAGCCCTCCCTCCAGTCCATCTGCCTTGGTCAAGGCCTCAGAGGGAGAGAAGAACTGCTTGACCTGATCCCCTCCCCACTACCATTCCCTTCTCCTTTTGTGTCATGTCTTTTTAGATTGTAAGCTTGAAGGCAGAGAACCGTCTAATTAAATGATTGTTATGTACAGTGTTATGTTTGTGTAAATTTACAGCGCTATATAAATAAAGGATTATTATTATTATTATTATTATTATTATTTCCCTGTTTTAATATTTATCTAAAGAGAGGGGAGATTGTGGAAAGGGAGCCCCCCCCACCCCACAAAAAACAGGCGAGGGATCATGTGTTTCCCATCCTTACTGTAAAGGAATGTTACTATAAAAGGAGCTGTGTTCCTGATAATCTGCTAGGTTTCTTGCAGGTTGATGGTCTTATCCTTATGAATATATTTAATCTATTTCAGATTTTCCATGGATCAGATGTAGAGTATGAGTGCACACCAACCTGGGCCAGCTGTACAGGATGATGTGACTCTTAGACTCAGACTATAACCACACTGATTTTTCTCTTGGGAAGTCCCTGGTCAGCAGTGTAGAGTGTTCAGCAGAATGACAGCCATTGCTTTGTAACTTCATCTCCACCAGAGCCAGATGGGAGAATCGACCTAGTAGTGTTTTGTGTTCATTTCCTCAAAACAACACAAGCCCTAGCTTTCCTTTTTCCCTCTTTATGAATGCTTCAGCATGTGCACGCGCATGCGCACACACACTCCTGTGATGGCAACTGAGGCCAACAGTTTGGCATGGAGCCCAGAAGAATTTGACCCTGCTGTTTCACTTAGTATGGAGATGATATTCACACACATCAAGAGAGCCAACTGTACTCTCAGACCCTTTAATCAAACGCACCATTACGGCATCGTTACAGTCAACCTTGTTATGCCAATGATGCTGGCCAACTTCCTTGTAGTGAGTAAATTATCAGATAAATACATAGCCTTTTTTATCGGTGAACAGATTGTGCTTTTGAATGTGTTTGTTCCTTACCACCAGATTGTTTCTGCACATAATTAAATCTGAGTTCATAGACTTTGTGTTAATGTGCGTTATGTTCATACACACACACACACACACACACACACATACTGCAATCCCATAGGATGTATGTGCATTCAGGGAGGAAGAATATCAGTTTTGTTGACTCAAATAAAGCAGAAAACCAGTGGCTGCCATCACTAAGAGCCAAACCTTGTTACAACTCTAATGGATTTTTATTCCCAGAGCAAGACACACTTTCATCACGTGTTTCATCACCATCATCATCATTATCAGCAGTAACAGTAGTATTGACATTTTGTATTGCTGTTACAGATCCATAATCTAGAGTTCCAGATCCATATCTGTGTTCAGTAAGAGTATGTAAATGCCCCATAGTCCACCCTAACAGGCAGCAGCTGCATCTGACAAACAAGGTTTGTTCAGTTGTCAATTAGTCCACAAGGAAGATCAAGTTTTCCACCTGCTCCCACACGTGAATGATGCTGTGACAGCCATAAACTGGATCCCTGTTGCAACCTCACTCACCAGTGGAAGAGGCTGGAAACATGATCCTCCTTGTACCCTGATCAGCAGCTGAACAGACCTCCTTCACCCAATGCAACTCATAGCTGTTTCAGCAGGTTTGAAAGATCAGGCCAGGAGACATTCTTTGTCACATGGCTGCTGCACTGCCACCCGACCATCACCTGTCCCTCAGCTGTGCTCTGCTGGCCAATTTTGGTACTACGGAAACCTATGCAGTTTGACACCAGATTCAACCTAAGCGCCGGGATGGGGCCAGGGCTGCCTCACCGGCAGCTCCAGAGGCCTGATCCCACTGCTTCCCCAGGCCACGGAGAAGCGGCAAATTGCTGCTTCTCCACAGCCTGAAAGCAGGATGCTATCCCCAGCTTTACTGAGGGGAGAAGCAGGCCGCCTCCCCTTTCCCCTTGGGGTCCTTGGCACAGCTGTCTAAAGGCCATGCCAAGGACCAACGCCAAAAAAGGAGCTTGGTTTCTGAGCTCCTTTTGGTGCCGTGGCACCAAGACATTAGGCGCATGCAGCATTGTTTAAATGCTGTGCACTCCATGACACCATCATGGCATGTCTGTATGGACACCGCCATTTTAAAATGGCAGCATCCATATGCGTTAGGGTTAGGGAGGGTATAGATCCTGTGCCTAATCCTAATCGCGTTTTACAGACTACACTTTTGGGCCGTCTGTATCATGCCACAATCACCAAGAGAAGTGTGGCTTGGGGATGGGCGATGGTTGGGCGCCAGTGCAGCAGCAATTTTGTGTGCGATAAAACCCATCCCCCCCCCACTGCAGCCCAACCCCATCCCATGCCCAGATTGGGCTGAAAAGTACATGCGATAAACTCCTAAGGCTGCTGTCATACTGCAGAAATAAAGTAGTTTTACACCACTTTAATTGCCATGAATCAGTGCTGGGAATTCTGGGATCTGTAAATTTGTGAGTTATTTAGCCTTCCCTGTCAGAGAGTTCTAGTGTCCCTCTTGTTGTTATTGTTGTTAACTGCCCTCAGGTCAACTTTGAGCTCTGGCAACCATGTGAATGAAGCATCTCCAAAACATCCTATCCTCAACAACAATGCTCATTTCCTGCAGACCTAGGGCCTCCATCAAACTACAAATCTCAGACTTCCATAGCATTGATCCATGGAAGTTAAAATGCCATGAAACTGCTTTATTTCTGCAGCATGGCAGAAGCCAATATAGAATATCAATTGGGGGGGGGGGGGGGGTGTCACATTAATCCTAAAACACTACAGTGGGAGAGTAGGGCTTTACAGTTATTTTCACTTGAATTTATCTAGGTTCAGACATAAATTATTGTGGCTATAGGGTTACACCAGGAACCACATGCATCCTACCAAGCCCCTCACTGTCACCTCCAAGTAGTTTCCATGGAGCACATGTAGACTTTTCTTTTCCTTTCAGCCTAAAAATTAACAATCACCAGAAGTCCCTGGGGGTGGGAGGTGATTTTCCATTTTAATAATATTTCAGTCTCTGTTACACTTCTTTGGGCTTGAAATAGATCAGAAATTGTCTCCTTGTTACTTCCAGTTTGAAAAAAAAGGCAAATGAAGTCCATAAAGGTCCAAGAGGAGGGAAATAGCCCAAAGATCCTCTGTATTTGCCCAACCCTGGGTTACACTAATCACTTGAATAGGCAATTAAAGTCCATTGGGTTGAATACTCAGCTAAGAACCATTAGCTCTACAAAAGACCTCCTGCTGATAGAGATGACAACTGCTGGAACTGACTGGTAAAGATGGTTCAATACAGCTTCCTACATTTTTGGATTCTCCTTGGTACCATGGCTATAAGGGATATTGTGATGAGTACTTGCACTATAAAATTTACTAGAAGACTACTGCTTTTGAGCCTTATACTTAGAGAAAGAAAATACATCCTGGCATTACTTTGTTTCATTGGAAGATTTGTTTCTTATACTGATTATGCCTATTGCTAATTCACAAGCAACTATAATAAACAAGGAAGGCCAACAAACATGATATTATAAACAGAATTGCTCCCAAGCCTCAGATTCATTAGGCTACACATAACTTCCAATCATCATCCCCTTAGCAATATTCTAATGCCTGCAGAAATGGTGCAACCCCGGTTGCACTAGGGCTGAGCCAAATTAGCCTCAATTAGCATCTAAATTGCATTCTGAAAGACATGCATTAATACATGCACACCACTTATAGCCCTCTGCCTGGTAATTCGTCTCACACTACAGACTGAACAGACAGCTTCCATCCATCCAACCTGCAAGGACTTCTGGTCTGCATCAGTATAGGTGGCACAGGCTGATTAAAGAAAAATTCGTAATGGTTTTGTTGAAATTTATGGAGGCTTGGCATGTATTTTACAGCAGGTACCTGCCTTTACAACACTAGTCAGAGGGCCAAATCACAACCTGATTTACTACTAAGTCTCCAGTGATTGGTTCCTTTGGATATTTTGCCAGGAGTTAGTTTGGCCCCATATATCACTACAAATGTGCTACACACATAACTCTCTTTGGCATGACATCTCTTGATTGATTTTGAAGACATTCAGTGGCCATGCCCCTCTATTAAATACAAAACTATGGCATAAGGTTAGTCTTATTCAAGATTCACAAACAAGTAGAAAACTAACCTTTGATTGCATCTGGAGTTCTCTGGCCACCTTAATGCTTTCTAGTGAAAGGTGGGATAGAAACATTTGCAACATATCTAAGCAATGTTAGTAGTCACAGTGTCCTGGCCCTTGTACACAGCTTTTTTCTCCTGGAACACCTGTCTCTGCAGTCAAACCTTGCATTACTTTTAATGACTGGCACTTCAAATTGTTGGTGGAATGAATAGGGCCATTTTGTTGTTGTTGTTGTTGTTGGTCCTTACTACAAATGTTGTTGTGTGCCTTCAAGTCATTTTCACTCTCAACAAACATTCATTCCCTAACTGACACTTACAGCCAGAGTGTGTGTCCCTTCTTTGCAGTACCAGGGCAATTGTATGTCATGGATCTACTACTAAAAATAATATCACTGTTGTCTTCTCTTCTGTACTATAACATTAGGATCATTCACCTCAGGGCATCGTATAATCACATTGTTGTTTTCTGTCTCCCTCAGTAACAGTAGTCCATGATGCACATACAGGATAGCAAAAAGTACAATGGGAAGAAATCACAACAGCGAATGAATGATCCAAAGCATCCGAGGAAAGGGGGTAAGAAGTCAACACTGAAGAGCCATTCACAATGACAGTTTTATGTTTGTGCTGCCTGGGCCTTTTCATTGGCATAAAGATGCTCTCATTCTAGAGGCGCTCTTAGGCATCATGACACATTTGAAAGGAGACTGCATGTATTGTTTTGGAGTATACCTCTTTTATTGCATCTCTTTTTAAAAACATATGTTAAAGTATATTTTTATTTCAATTTTGCACAAAAAGGATAAAATTGAACAAAGAACAACAACAACCAAAACCCCAGAGAATTACAGAAATAGAAAAGAGTAAGGAAAAAAGACAAATAGTAACAAAGATAATTACTGTATAGAAAGTCACCTTTATGCAATTTTGGATGGCTATTTTTCCATGCTAGGGGTGTTTCCAGATGAACAGCTTCTGTTATATACAATCCAAAAAACAAAAACAAAAACAAAATTGTGCCATGGGAATGGGTGTGTGTGTGTGTGTGTGGAATAAGAAATGGGAAACATTTAGGCTACAAGCCAAAAATAATGCCCATCCTGATCCTGGTAAAGATCTATGAATGATACAAGGCAATAGCCTCATAGTAAAGTATAATCTGAGAATATGCAAATTCTGTTTAAAAGCAATTAAAATACAAGTAAGTCTATTCATTTGCTTCAGCCATAGCAGTGCTCAGTCCTGCCATCCTAAAAGGCACTTTTTGTGCAAAGGCAAGACATCACACAGCCTTCTTGGTGGATGCTCCTTGGCTCTGAAAATCCCTTCTTAAGAAGATTAGAGAGCCCTCCTTGCTGCCTTTCATTGACAGATGAAGACTTTTTTTATTCCAACAGGCTTTTTGGAAACTGTTTTGCAAGGGCTTTATGAAAGTACTGTACTATTTTTTATCCTTTACTTTTAGATGGATATGTTTTAATTGGTTTGATGTCATTTCAGACATAATCTTTTGTATATTTTTACCTAAATGCATTTTACATATCTTTCTCTTTCTCTTGTTCATCCCCTTGAGTTCCACCTTTGGAGAAACAACATGGTATAAATAAAGCAATGCATACAATGATATGATATAATACAGCACAATGCCTTGTTCTCTGGCCTCTTCCAGTTCTCTGTGTTCCCTAAGGGATCACCGCTGCATCCGTGACAGAGGTTGGTCAACTTAGGTTTTGGATTACAACTCCCAGAGTCCCCCAGCCAGCATGGCCCCTGGCTATGGGAACTATAGTTCAAAAATGTAATTTGAACAAACACTAATCAGCCTCAGAAGATGGCAATAGCAAACCTACTCTAAAAAACTTGCCAAGAAAACCCCATGAGAGGGTTGCCATAAGTCTGAAACAATTGAGGGCACACAAAAACGACAACAAATGACTTGAAGCCATATAACAACAACTGCTGAAAAGCTTGCCAAGAAAACCTTGTGATAGGTTTGCCACCACAACAACAACAACCAATAATCAACAGCAGCAACAACAACAACAACTGATATCTGGATAAATGGATGGAATTCTTACTCCTTAGATGGCAGATTCAGACTATGGGCATTTCAATAGAGCCCAGTTCTTTCTATATTTTATGAATACATAATTCATTGGCATTGCATGGAAAAGGCTTAAAAGAGACACTTAGAGCTATCAAACAAGGCTTTCACCCTGGAGTCATAACTATTTAAAATTGTTCGTGGTACAGAGGCTAATGAAACAAAAGGAAAAGCAATGATGGAAAAGGCTTAAAGTTCACAGACAGAGCCTTTGGACTATTCACTTGAAACTTAAAACTGCAACACTTTAAAGGAACTAACAGGACTGCTGAGCTGTTTATAGCAGAATATAAAGAGCAATAACAGCATGATAAAAATGATGTAGGGTTACCAAACAATGCTTCACATTTGGTATTCCAGTGAGAAGATATTAGGGTTTTTTTTATTAGTAATAAATATATGGTCCCATTTCTCAAGAATTACGAAGAATACATGCCATTTCCAAAGGCACAAACCATACCAGACCTCTGCTTCTAACTTCTAAGGGGCAGAAAAAGAATCCATTTCACCTGTATCTGGTAACTACTGGGAAAACCCTATCTCAATCTCAGTGTAGAAAAGTTGTGTGTTTTATTTTCTTTTACCACAGCTCCCAAAATCCCACAGGGGGCATGGTTCCTATAAAGAATTATTTCTGTGAAGTGATGGATTCTCTCCCACTCACCCTCCATTAAAAAGACCATTTAATCCTGTCTGTCTATTCCATTATGTTTTGTGAGATTTACTGATAAACCACCTTCTTTTCATGTAAAAATTCTCAGATTAAATCTTTATCACCTCAAAGAAATGATCAAAAGAGCCTCAACCTGAAATCCTAGAGCAGAGATGTAAATCTATGCATTGTTTATCTTCACATGTAAGAGTAAATAATTTCCATAGTATCCTCTATGTTACTGGGAATATGAAACTCTCTGTGCAGCATTCTCCTAATATTCTCTCAGAGAATGCAGTTTGACACTGCTTTATCTGTCATGGCTCCCTCCTATGGAATCCTGGGATCTGTAATTTGTTTTCAGAGGAGGTTTGCCATTGCTTTCCCCTGAGGCTAAGTGCATGTGACTTGCTCAAGGTCACATAGTGGGTTTCATGGCCAAATGGGGAATCAAACCCTGATTTCCACAGTTCTAGTCTAACACCCAAACCACTACACCATGCTGGCTCTCTGCAATATATATATATATATATGTGTGTGTGTGTGTGTGTGTGTGTGTCATGTACATATTTCTAAGGGATTAAGAACTTTGTGCTTGCTCTATTCTACTTGCAGAGTATCTTGGGTTTTTTTTCCCTTGGGAAAACTCATTATTCTGCAGAGAAACAAGTAATCAAAACAATTTCCATCCTTTTCCTGGAGAGGAAGTTTTATCAGCAACAATACTACCTAGATGACCCAGCCAACTGATCCATTCTAGTCAGTTCCCTATGCTCCAACAATATCAGTTTCTTTTTTTTTATTATGCAAGACTTGTTATTATGCAAACCCAGATGCCCAAATCTACCCACACATTTACTTGGGTAATGTCATCACAGGACCTAATCACGTAACCCACAATGGGGTAATTCCCACTTACCTTTTAATTCAGTTTCTAAACCAAATCTATGATTTGGTTCAGTTCTCAGTGTGGTTCACACTACCTATGCACTGGGACAGAGGCTGGGACAGAAGGAGGCAAGACCCCAGGGCAGAGAAGGCAGGCCGGGGTGGAGAAGACAAGGCCAGGGTGGAGAAGGCAAAGCCGGGATGGACAAGGCAAGGCTGGGGTGGGGGAGTTCAGGACTACCAGGGCGGATTGAAATATACATGGTTCCCACTTGGGCTGAATCAATTTGTCTCAGAATAATTTGATTTGGCCCAAAAGACCCAGAAAAAAAGTGTCTTTTTGACATGGGTTAAATGGGTCAAAAGCATGCCCCCCCCCTTCCGAATCACTTCACCAATTTGGATTAAGTGGGAACCATGCTTGTTTGAATGTATCAAACTGATTCGCGATCTGGTTTAAACTGTAGTGAGAATGAGGCCTATATGGAGGCACTTTCACTTGCTCATCCTCTAATGTGACGTATGCCATCCTCTTGTCAACAATGCCCATCCGGCAAACAGGCCAGAGGATAAATGTGCCAAAGGATAGATGAACATAAATCAGATATTAGGAATGGGAACACACAAAAACCTGTTGCAGAACATTTCAGTCTTCCTGGGCATTCCATCTTTAACCTCAATACAGCAGTCTTTGGATCCCCCCCCCCCCAAAAAAAAAATCTACAAAGGAAGGTTGGAAAGAGGAACAGCTGAATTAGAATATATCCACAAACTTCAATTCATCAACAGTTGGTTGAACAGAGACAATGGCTTCCTGTTACACTACACATACTATAACACTGGTTAACACACATATTATAACATTGGTTAACACCCCAGCCTCATGAGGATGCTCTTGGCCAGTTTGTCATATCTCCTTTCTGGTTCACAGCCTGCACCCACCACATTCCAAAACTCACTTCACCTTTCATAAGGTCATCTACCCAACCAGATGTCAGGCAACATCTTTTCCCATCAACTTCCTTTGCTGTCCAGGTTTCACATCAGTACATGCAAGATGAAAATAGATAGTCCTGACTTTGATATCAAATTATTCACTTAGTGACATATTAGTAAATTAGTCATGCCTTTTAATATCACCAGTGAACAAAACATTCTCCAGGTAGTATGCTTTCTTTATCAAAAACATTAACTATTTAAAAAGGCAATGTGACAAGAAAGAAAACACCCAGAGAGAAAGTTTTAAAACCATGGGGATTTTTTTAATTGAAGTGAAAATTTCTGTAAATGATGCCAGAAAGCACTAAGTGACCTTCTCTGGAGAGGAGGATGTGCACAAACCAATGTGTTGTTCTGTGAATGCAATTTGTTCATTGTATTTCATTCTTCATTTACGTTATCACTTTTCAGTGAATTAAATACAACTGTTACTTCCAACTAGACCTAATGAATAAATAAGAACTGGATAAATCAGCAATTATGTAAGAGGTTCTTCCCCTTGTTTAGATTAACAAGTGGATTTAGGCCATTGTCTTCAATATGTTTTTGGCCATAGCAGATCAATATAATGCATCACATCCCAAGAAACATGCTAAAATAATCCACTTTGCATTAAAATTATTTGTATGCTTTTGGTGAACTATGTGATTAGCAACAAAGAATCATCATTGATAGTTTTAAGTGTACCTTTACATTAATCCTTGTACTTGGAGAGTCTGCCAACTCCAATGTTGTGGTTCTACAAAGCTGCTAATGTGTGTATTAAAGGAGGCCTTTCTCATGCAGCTTTAGAGGGCTTGCCAGAAACAAAAGAAACGTGGTCCAAATAGCTAATTAATTCATTCATGTTGAAGGAGGAAGTTGGGAATTACTGTAGACAGATTAATATTTAACTTTGCCTTATATGAAGGGGATATCAGATACTGTGGGTATGTCAGCACCAGCTGGTTTTCACACAATCTGTCACTGAACATAATATAAGCAGCTGGTGTGAGGGATGGATGAATATATCTACTTCTGGTCCATGTCATTTTCACATGTCTTCGATCAAAAGTCCATTTCATGTGATTCCTGATTCCATCTGCATTTTTTTAAAAACCTCATGAAAATGCATTTATTTTGTATGCAACTTTTCCTGAAATTTACTACAGCTCCCAGAATCTCCCACCCAGCATGGACAGTGGCCAAGCTGGCTAGAGGATTCTTATAAATGTTATCAAAATAAAGTTTTCCATGCTGGGAACTTTTGCCTGTATATGTGTTTTTCTGTGCAACTTCCACCAGTGTGCACATTTTTATATGTAACATGTTAGCCAAGAAAGCACTACAAAATTCAGAGATAAGTGTTCTCATTTGCATATCATCCTGGGAAGTGTAAATGTCAAAAGAAGCCAGTCTCTGTCATATTATCAGTCCCGACCAGAGGAGAACCATCGAATGACTTAGATTTACCTACATGTTGATCCACTTAATATTCAACATCTGTTTCAATGCGCTTACTCCATTTGGAACAAGCCAAGAAGATTCCATCCACTTACAAACTCTTCTTTTCTTTTTTCAAAGTTAGCTTTTTAAAAAGTAAGGTTTGCAGCTTTCCACCAGACCATTTTTAAAGTACTATAAGTAATAATATTGAAAGGTTTTAAAAAGCTTTGAGAAAATCAGATTTACCCCCAAATTCCTTAATCTATAATTATATCACTCATACATTTTCTCCTATTATCAACTGTTCATTTTATGTCTTGCCAATTATAGCTATGGGTTATCTGTTGTAATTTCTGTATAACCTTTAGACCAAATTTTTCTCTGCCTTATAAATCACACACTTACAAATCTGTTTACTTCAACTTGAAGGGCGACCCTCAGATTGTATCGTCTACAGTGCAATTCACATGTAAAAATGGAAAAGAGTGTATATATTTAATCTGTATATATCCCTCTCTTGCCCCAATGTAAAATTTTTTTTTCTGTAAAAAGTGTCCTACATGTTATAGAATGAAATCCAACACAACCATAATAAGCTTAACCCTCTCTAATTGTAACCTAAAAATAAGTTTAGATTATTGTTTTCCATTCTCCTCCTCATGTCTGCCATCACAAAATACTGGGGAAAGATTCATTCTCTCTCTCTCTCTCTCTCTCTCTTTTTTTTTTTTTTAACCCACAGGGTGTTTTAATTATTATTACAGGACTTGTGGCTCTGGGGACTGCAAGGTGTACCAAGAGATAAGGACTCCAAGTTCAAAAAGCACTTGATAAGAATTTTTTAAAAAAAACTTTCTGAAGCTACCTGTTCCAGAAAGCTTTTCTTGGTGATTTTCTGGCTCAAACTATTTATTTATTTGTTGGTTTATCTATCCATCAGTGCTCTGTGGTCAATGAAAAAGAAATGTATGGCAATTTCAACTAGAATGAAATAAAGCATGGTGTTTGTAGTGGCAAACAGCCACATCCTCTAACAATACTGGAAATGAGTGATACAGTGTAGAGATTTGGAAAATTACTTTTTCTTTTACCCTAGCCCACAGAATCCCTTACCCAGTATAGCTAGTGGCCAAGGTGGCACAGAATATCTGGAAGTTGTAGACCAAGAACATGATCAAGCTCAGATCAGGCACAAGATTTTGTCATCATTGTGGTTTGTAATGCACCATTCAAACGCAGAGGTGCTCCCTTTGTGACTTTGTAAGAGTTGTGCCCACTGCCCTTCTGAGATTTCAGAGCCCAAAGTGTACAGCAGAGGAGAGAAAAGAAAGAATGTTGATTTTGAGGCTTAAAAAGGTCACATTTCAAGGTGGTCTCACCAGAAGTGGAAAGAGCAGATTGGGAAGAAGCATATGTTAATTTATAGTAATGTTGAAGGAAGAATGTGAAATAAGATATTTGATAGTGGTACAAGTCAGGGATATGTCCCTCAGTTATTTGGAAAACAGTTGACTGCCATTCCCACCTCCTCGTGCTAGCAATCTCCAGTGTGACAGACAGAAACAAGAATCCTGTCACAATTTCCCTCTCACCAGAAATTGCTTGCACAAGAGAAGGTTGGATCATAGGCCATCTATTTTCCATTGCCATTTTCTCTATGTAGACACTTGTGAATACACAGCATTCAAAAGTACATAACTCTAGGTTACACATTTGTAACTGCCATACAGGATTCCAGCCAATGTTTTAAAATTCAGTTTCTTGAGGTTGAGAAACTTTTCTGAACAATTTCTTCCTTTGAGACAAATTATATAGTGTAGTAAAGAGGACAAAATATTAATCTATGTACTGTGCAAAATTATGTAAAAGAAAACAATGGTCCACAGATTAGAAACAATCAATATACATTCCAGTTCCCAAGAAAGGGGACAAAGGGGATTGCAGCAACTACAGGATCATTGCATTGATTTTCCAACAATTGTGTAAAAAAACAAAAACAAAACAAAAGCCTCATTATCTCTGATCATACCTGTGCTGATGATCTGGAATTTGTAAATATATCCCAGTTCAGCTCTTTATCTTCCCATTTTTTGCTTGAAATCTCTTTGTTCAAGGACTCTATTTGAAGGTCTTTGATTGTATGCCCATGAAAATTAAAATGTTCTGCCACTAATTTGGAGATATTGCCCTTTCTAACATCAAATTTGTGCCCATTTATCCCCTGTTTGTCCAAGGTAAAGCATAAAGGGGCATTGCTGACAGAGGATGGCACATGTCACATTGGAAGATGAGTAGATTAATATACTCCTGGTGTTGTTGGTGATGCTATTAATACCTGGATTGTTGCAGCCAGGGCAGATGTGAAGACAGAGTTGGCATCTGGGTGTGCAGCAATAGCTTGTCAGTGTATTACCATCCATTTTATGTGTCCTGTTGTGCGTGAGTAATACTACTCACACCTGTATTTCCAACTCCACCCATGCAGCTGGATAAGTGGGAGTCATATCCATGAGAGAACATGCTGGATTTCTCCATGTCTCTTGTTTCCCATTTATATGAAAACAGATTAACATGGCTATCTCTTTGTTAACTGGGTGCAACAGGAGGGTTTGTCCATTGTTTCTGAACACCTGTATGTTAAAACTTTATGATACCCCCTCATAGGTATAGAATAGATGGGGAAGAAATATCTGCAGTGTCTTTGCAGTGAGCCCTGTAGTGTGAAATTATCTGGTTTTATCAATACAGTGCAAGAAATTCAGTTAATTTGTTAGGCTCCACTCACAGATAACTCCTTTCTTTTAGGTTTAGAGGGACTGCAAGGAAGCTAGATTGCAACATGTTCTTGGAAAACACACCTTACTTTTTATCTTCATAAGAATTGCATTTGCATATCAGTAACAAAACACTGAAGTGTTAACACTTTTTTCTTTGTGCCCCAAGAAGAAAATGTGGAGGAAGCTGAATGCACTAGCCGCTAAAATAGAAACAGACATAGACATTTAGAACTACTTAATATTCCAGTGAAAAACTTTAAGGCTGTCATTTAAAACATTTTCATATGCTGAAAATTTTAATTGGCATTGTCATTATAACTGGTCAAAACAGTTTTGAATGAATAATTTTAAAAGGCTTTCCAATTTTTGAAATGAAAATGACATTTTCTCTTGAATGAAAATTGGAGTTTACAATACCCTAATGTCAGCAAATGTCAAAATAGTTGTGACGTCTTTGAGACAAAAAAAAAATAAGAACTGCAAAATGGCAGTGGCATTTCACATCTTTCTCAATGACAGCTTCTTTCAAAAATCCATTGTCACAGAAAACTAAAACCACTGTACCTCTTACCCAACTGCATGTTTGGTATTTCCATTTTTGTGATGCCAGTTCAGGAGTGTTAGATTGCTCTGTGACTTATTCAAAAAGAAGATAAGCATGTGGGAGATTGGAAGTCAACTGGTGAGCTCCTTATCCCCAAAGCTAAGAGACCCCCCCCCCCAAAAAATGGGGGCATTTCTAATCCCTCTCCTAATATCTTCCTGTGATTGAAGAAATACCTTTTGGCCAATAACTCCCAGAATTTCTCATCCAGCAGTGGTGAAGGCTTTTGGGGATTTACACACACACACACACAGAGAGAGAGAGAGAGAGAGAGAGAGAGAGAGAGAGAGAGAGATGACCTGTCACATTTACTGAGGTTGGGGTACAGGATCCCTGTGAAAGTGGAAAAACCACAAATAAAAAAGTGTTAACGCCACAAATTAAAAACAAACAAACACTTTTTTACCTGAGATAACACATGTATAGGAATCTCTAGGTCATCCAGTGCAACTCTGTGGTCAACATCTATCAGACATTGACTATAGAATCATGCTGAAGGGCCTACAAATGCCTAAAGAAGTGTTTTCTCTAGTAATCTCCAAGTCCTCCAGTGCAAATCTATGGTCAATTTCCAGCAGAGTTATGCTGAAGGACCTAGAAATTCCTAGAAAGAACCTATTAATCAAATCCACAAATAATCAAAGCTGCAAAAGTCAAAGCTGCAAATCCATGGATACCAAGGACTGACCATATACACTACCCTCTTTCTGGTCTCTTCTCTTAGTCCACATCATGGTGCCTATGATCTCACCCTTTAAATGGCATCATGGGCCATATTGGTTGCTTCAGGACTAAGTAATTATTTAAAAACCTCATGGGGCCTAACTGCCTGTAGGACATAGGTTTTTTTACCTGCTTTTCTATACTGAGAGAACTGGTAGGCCAGTTCTGAGCAGTATGCTTGTAGCAGTAAATTTCTAACCTCACAGTGGCTACTGACCTGCCATAGCAAGATTATCCAGGGGGCTGGGGTTGCTGTTGGAGCCCAGACAATTAAAAAGAAATGCTTCTCTTGCAATATTTGAAGTGGACCCTATATTAGACAGCTTCACATGTCCTCAGCTAGTCTTGAGCATAGAAATGAGATGCAAGGATGTCTCCACCCTTCATGTTTCATCATCAGTTTCAACTAAATATTACTATTTAGAAAACCTGCCAGTCTTCTTCCTGCCTGGGTTTATTCCTGTATTATTTTGTTGCTGCAGATCTCTTGTAAATATCCAGCAAGGGGTGGCTCTAACTGCACCATAGTGGAACTATAGAAACTTCCTTTTTTGGTTGCATCTCTCCAGATACTCCAATCAACATAACTATTTGTTACTGTGGCTGGAAAATTCTGGGAACTGTCATCCAAAAAAGTAACTTTTTCAAAAGGTAGCAGCCAGATGATTGTTAGCTGTGTGTTTTAGAGACCCAGAATTACTAATCTTTTAAGAACTGAATTGGCTTCCAATTTGTATCCTAGCTCAGTTCATGGTGCTGATTTTCTGCACAGGAAACAGAATTTTATGTACAGGAAATAATATTTCTATGAAAAAATATTTTGTTAAAAAAAAAAAACACTCAGGTCCTCTGGGAGAAATTTGCTGCAGCCTATAAAAATTAGGCTGCCTGCAGCTGCCCAGAGAACCTTTTTGGCTACCGCTCTTAGATTATGGAATGGCCTGCCGGATGAGATCTGTCATATTAACACCTTAAACAACTTCAAAGAAAGCTGTTAAGATGGATCTCTTCCAGCAGGCCTTTGCTGAATAAACACCAGGCCACCAAAAGAAGAACCTAACTTGTTGGACCCTTTCTCTGCTGTAGTCACTGTTCTTATGTTAGTCATTTCTTTTAAGTATGTTTTATATGATAAATTGTTTAATTATATTTTAAAGGAAGGTGGGACTGAGGTATATGGGATATATATTTTAATGCTGAAAGCCACCCCGGATTGTGTTGTGCAGAAGGGCAAGATGATGATGATGATGATGATGATGATGATGATGATGATGATGATTACAAAAGCCGGTCAACACATCAGAGAACTTGAGAAGAATGTGGATTGTGGAGTGCATTACGTTCCAATCTGCATTATTTGGAAGTGACAGATTGTGTTCTCTCAGTCTGGAATGCTGACCCCTGCTTTTAGCATCCCTAATTATGTATACCAAAGGAGAGCACCCAAGGTCACCAATATGATAGTCAGATGGATAGACCTTGTATTAAAATCTCTTGAAGTTGCAATAAAAATTCAATAGACTGTATAAATACCAAAGTAGTATATTAAAACTGGCCACAGTTTCTGATTAAATTGCATGATAATCTGCCTTCAGCACACTCACATGCCAAACAATTTGCTTTAATTAATTTTCTCAGTGCAGTAACAATGCTATTACAAAATCATATCAAGAAGGCAAACAGGACCATTAACTAGTGCAGTGAGGTTGTTTCACTTAAACAAACATTTCCATTAATGCTCTTTGCAAAAGGATTCCCATCCTGGCATACAACATAAAAGCTCAGTCCCCTGGTGGTTGCTCACCTGAAACTCTTATGCCACTAATATTTAAAATGGCTGGAATGAGACTTAATAACATGTATTGCAAGGAAACTCATGTGAGTATTTGAAAACCCACTGAGAACACTTACTAAGGTAGAGATTTAAATGCAGGTATAATTATGGCACAATGCAATAAAGAGAGGCTGTGCATAATATGCTTGATCTGAAGCTCAGGAGCATTCTGCATGCTGAGCACATTATGTGTGATGGGGGAAGGGAGGTTTTTACAAAATTTGGTGCTTTCTCACTAATATGTAGAGAACTAAACGAGATAAAACCAAGGGTCACTAAAGGAAGAATAATTAGGCTCAGTATAAACCCCAAGGGAAAAGGTATTAGAATCTGTTCAACAGAGGAGAGGGAAGTAAACCGCCTGACACCTGAGTCCATAGCTCTGCAGGAAGCTGCAGACAGAGAAACAGACACTATGGACTCTAGGCTGCAAGTGCTAGAACCTGTGGAGCAAAGACAGGTCAAGGAGTCTTTGAGGCATTCTTCCAGGCTAGAAGCCAAGAGAAGAGTTAATAGATTTCAGCTGAGAGAAGCAGGGGCTTTTTAAAAGACCTCCAGCTGTAGAGATTCTTTGCAGCCAACAGCTAGTCTTGCAGCATTGTTGTTCGTGTGTTTCTTGCTCTTTGATTCATGACTCTGGTTATCTGACTTTGGACTTGCCTGGTAACTATACTCTTGCCTCTGCCCTTTGCTGTGACTGACTGACTGGTATTGTGTGACCTATGGATTGGACTCTGGACTATTCCTTTGTATATTCCCCTGCTGTGCTGCCCTCAGTAGAGGTAAACAGGACAAACAGAACAGCTATAGGCAGCACAGAAGATTGTATTGCTGTGACAAGGGTGGAGAGGCCAATGCAACCCTTAAATAGCTGTACCTCCAGCTGCCATGTGTGAGTAGAGCCAGCTGTACCTGTTGGCTTAGCCCGGATCCTTCCAGGACTCTGGCTGCTCAGGCCTGGCCCTGCAAAGAGTCTGGCAAGAGGACTCCGGCAGCCAGAAGTCCCGTCCTGCAACGACTTACACAGATAGGCCCTTACACATTAGTACAAAAAACATTACTAAAGATTCTGTATGGTGTGGTATGAGGAAAAGTCAATGGGGGGATGACACTATGACTTACCGCACTGGGCCCTAGTGACACCAATGAACACAATTCAAAATAAACATAGATAAATTGAATCTAGGTTGAACCACTATAACTGCCATTGCTGAGTGCTACAGAATTATATGAATTTTAGCTTTGTGAGACATTTAGCCTCCTCTGTCAAAGAGGTTTGTTGCCATAACAAAGTGCATTTCCCAGAATTCCATAGCATAAGAGTCATGGCAGCTAAAGAGGTGTCAACCTGGATTTATTATTTCTGCAGTGTGGCTGTAGCCATTGTGAATAGGTAACCTGCTGAAATATTCTGTCTTGTTTAACCCAGCCCAAAATAGCATGGGTATGTGAACTTTAATTTTATAAAAGACAGTACTGTTGTGGTCATCATTTCCACTTCCATGTTCAATTAAGCACTTTAACTTCTCCACCCTGAAAGAAAAAGCAGAAAGATGTATTTAAAAGCAGTAGAGGGCTAGAGAGAGAAAGGAGAAAACAATGGATTTGTTTTCCCCGACAAAGTGCCTTTTACAACCTGCGAGAGTTTAGCGTGCTTGTGAGGCGTATCAGCTCCCTCCAATTCATTTTGAAAATGCATGCCACACTCACAAGCTTAGAGGGAGCTTAATTACAATCAATGGAATAATTAAATGGAGAGGAATGTGCAATAGAGAACAGAAATGAATAGGAAGCATATGCGTAAGTGCACCTTTGGGCAAATGCATTAGAGGCACAAGACTGTCATTACCCCTCTCAAATCACATCTCTATTTGCTTATGTGTCTGGGAAAGAGACAGGCAGACATATACAGCTTGTGAATGTAGACCCTGAATTATGTTGGAGCTGGGTGTAGAGTTTTTTCTTCCATTGGTTCTCTTGACTTTCCTGAGCATCTGTAACACCAAAAAGAAAGAACTGCTCTGAATAGGTAGTAAATGCTCAAATTAGTAAAGTTGCCTTGCAAAAGTAAGTACATTTCTCTCTTTTCTCTACCTCAAGTTAAAAGTGCATGGATGGAGAAAAAAAACAACAACAAGAGCATAACTGCCCCATCAACAAGCTCTGTGTCAATCTGAAGCCTCTTTTTCAATTTGGAAATTATCTCATATTTGAGATGATTTATGAGAGAACCAGTGTAAGGCAATGGTTGTTGCTTTGTGCCCACTTAGCTAGGAAACTCACTATGTAGTGTGAAGTTGAAGGCTTTCATGGCTGGCATCCATAGTTTTTTGTGGGTTTTTTGGGCTATGTGGCCATGCTCTAGTGGAGTTTATTCCTGATGTTTTGCCTGCATCTGTGGCTGGCATCTTCAGAGAATGCTTGCATGGAAGAGAATTGGAGATTAGATATAGATATAGATATAGATATATACACACACATATATACTGTGTGACCCTGGTTAGGGAGGAGTGATTTCCATGTTAATCTGCATATTGTTCTGTCGTTGATGGCAAGGCCTTGGGGTGGGAGGATATGCAAAGAGAATTAAGGTCTGCTTAATTAGTGATCATTGTCTGCTGGGAAAACCCCTGACCCTGGGTGGTTCCCCATTTGCATTTGCTGAGTCCAGATTTTACTGTTTTTCGGGACCAAATTTTGTTCACTTTAAGGGTTTCTTCTTTCCTGTTGAAGTTGTTCAGGTGTTTGTGGATTTCAATGACTTCCCTGTGCATTCTGACCTGATAGTTGTTGGCATGGTCCAGAATTATAGTGTTTTCAAATAGCATTTTATGCCCAGGATGGTTTATAATGTGTTCTGCTACTGCTGATTTTTCTGGCTGACTCAGTATGCAGTGTCTCTCATTTTCCTTGGTTTGTGTTTGAACACTGTGTTTGATGGTCCCTATGTAGGACTTGTCCCCAGCTGCATGGTATGTGGTAAACTTCTGCAGCTGTGAGAGGGTGTCTCTTGTCCTTCTCTAGTGCAGCATTTGCTGGATTTTCTTGATTGGTTAGTAAACCATTTGGAGATTGTGTTTCCTCACCAGTTTCCCTATTCTCTCTGTGACTCCTTTGATGTATGGTAAAAATACCTTTCCTCTGGGCGGCTGTTCATCTTCACTTCTCTGGGTTTTTCTGGGTCTGGCTGCCCTTCTGATGTCTGAACTGGAAAGAAACCCTTAAAGCCCTACGTGGCTCAGGTCCATACTATCTAAGGGACCGCCTCTTCCCATACAAGCCCCCTCACACACTTCGATCCTCTGGGAGGAACCTGCTACAGCCTAAGAAAACTAGGATGGCCCAGACCTCCCAGAGGGCTTTTTCCACTGTTGCTCCCAGGCTGTGGAATGGCCTGCCGAATGAGATGTGCCTTATTACAACTTTGGACGGTTTCAAGAGATCCGTCAAGATGCATCTCTTCCGGCAGGCCTTCCCAGACAATGATTAAATTTATGACCGCTATTGTCCATCCAGCCTTACCCATAGAGACATTAGTCATTCGAGGCCACCTATTCATGAGTGTCACATTAATGTTTTATGGTTTTATTCTACTGTTTTTAAATCTTATCTCAGTTTAATTCAATCTTAAGGGGCAGGAGGAGGGATTGTGTTGCTATATTTTAATTGTATTTGTATTTTATATGTTGTACTCCACCCTGATTGCTCACCCAGAGGGGCGGGATATAAATAAATATTTATTATTATTAATTATTATTAAATTTGGTCATTATGGAGATCTTTTCTTACCTCCTAGGAAGCATTAATGTTCCCACACAGGACAGTGTGATCCAACACAGAACAGGCCAATGGTTCATAAGCCTGCCAAGAGCCCATCAGGAAAGATCAGCCCCTCCCTAAGCTCTTCTGCAGTAATAGGAAATAACTGAGAATTGGAGAGAGCTTGAGAAGACTGAAAAATAAAAAGTCTCCTTCACTCAAATGGCAGTGGCACATGTCAGCTGCGGGAGTCTCTCGCTCCACCACAATCACCAGATGTACAACAGCTACTGCACAGGGCTGCATTTAGAAGGATACATAATGATGGGAATTTCTCTTTTTATGGTGAGAAATCTTGGTAAACAGATCATATAGATTCATCCTAATGGTACTTCTCATTTTTCCTTTTCTCTCTCTCTACATTCCATCAGTAGCAAATGAATATCCAGTAGTACCCAGAGCCTGCTCTGTCCACTGGAAAAGTTTATTTTCATTAATAAAAGCTAGACTTTTATCAGCATTTCACTAGAACAACCTTTCACTGTTTGTTTAACTGGCAAATTTAAAAAGAAAATTATGCTGGGCTATATTTTAATTCATCTTTGTAATATTGACAACCATGCACGTTTCCTTAGGGAACATCCTGCTATGCTATCCATTTCATACTAGTTAGCATAAGCCTTGAGGGCCTTGCTGTTGAATCGGGTTGATGAGCTTTGTTATGGTTATATAAGAGCCCAATAAATTAAGAGCCTCTCTATGTGTTGTTATTCATCTTGTTGTTTTTAAGATCATGGATAAAAATACTGAAGTGATTGGGATGGGAAGCATCTCCTCCACCAACAAAAAGCACCTCAAACGTGTCTGTGGTCTTGAACACATTCAACAGAATCTCCAGCCTGTTATTTCTTTGAACAACTATTTCTGGTCTTATCACATCATGCAAAATGCTGTTGAAATTCCCCTGTGAATTAAAAATCCTTTAGTGTATGGGAGGTGCATTGCAAATTTGGCTGCTGCCACACTGCAGAATTAATGTTGTATGATGCCACTTTAACTGTCATGGCACCATCCTGGGATTTGTAGTTTGTTGTGGTACCAGAGCTCTTTGGAATAGATGGCTAAATATCTCACCAAACTACAAACTCCAGAATTTCATAGCATTAAGCTGTGGCAGTTAAGGCCACATTAAACTGCATTAATTCTGCAGCTGTATTCTGCAGGCTGCATCAATAGACATATGTCTAGATCAAGGCACGTAATAGTACCACTCCATTCTGCTTTGGTCAGGCCTCACCAGGAATACTGTGTCCAGTTCTAGGTACCACCATTCAAGAAGGACATTGACAAGCTGGTGCAAAATGGCAAAAGGTCTAGAAACCATGCCCTGCAAGGAGCTACTTAGGGAGCAAAGTATGTTTAGCCTGGGAAACAGAAGGTTAAGATCTGATATGATGGCCCTGTTTAAATATTTGTAGGGATGTCATATTTAGGATGGAGCAAGCTTGTTTTCTGCAGCTGCAGAGAATACGACCCAGAGCAATGGATTCAAACTACAGGAAAGGTGATTCGACCTCCACATTAGGAAGAACTTTCTGACAGTAATAGCTATTTGACAGTGGAACACACTCCCTTGGAGAGTCATGGAACCTTATTCTTTGGACGTTTTTAAACAGAGGCTGGATGGCCATCTGTCAGGAGTACTTTGATTCCTGCATGGTTGAATTGGTTGAACGTTTGTGGTCTCTTCCAACTCTATGATTCTATGTAGATGTAGCCTCAGGGAAGCAACAGCAAGTCAGGATCCCATTTGGGAGCACTAGGTTGGCATGAATAGAGATGTAGTACAGGCAAAATTTGTTTCCATATGTTTGAAAATGCCAGTACAGCCATCATTTTCTGAAACCTGTTTAATAATAATAATAATAATAATAATAATAATATTTATTTATATCCTGCCTGTTCCATTCCGGGGATTGAGGCAGGTAACAACAAGATATAGACAATAAAGAAAATGATAAAATAGCAAACCCTCCAGACCCCAATCCTAACCCTCCCATCCCAATTATAAAATTAAATAAATTAAAAAAGAAATCCTAAACATGTGGCAATAGCTTCAAAAACACTGGCAATTATCAGGTGACAAACTTGGTGGGATTCCTTTTATACCACTAACTTGCTTGTGTCTTTGGTTGTGTCTTTTATTTTGGAAGAGAAGTAAAATGCCACAGCACTAAGGACTATATGCCTACATGGAGCAACAACAGTGAAGATAGGAAATAAGGGTCACCTGAGTCTTCTCTTGTTTATTTTGTCTGATCTATCTTTTCTTTACATAAACTGATATTTTCAGGATGAATTCAGTTGCTTCCTCCTTTTCCCTTCTCCTATTTGTCTCTCCCAGGCATATAAATAGCAATTCCATCCCAAGCGTGTCTTCCTGTTTCTAAATGGAGTCCCTTTTAGAAATTTTATTTTCCTTTACTCTCAAATTAAGGTAGGAATTCTAGGAACTTCCAAGGGTTGAACAGCATCTCCCAGTATCTCCCACCACTGACTGTGCAGTCTAGGGCCAATGGGAGGTGTAGTCCAACAATACATGGAAAACTGTGTGATTCCCACTGCTGCTTTAAAAGGTATTTGCTGCCCATTATAAGTACAAGCCTCTCATGTCATCATCCCTCATAAAATCTGCACCGGGTACAATCTCTGCACCCTCAAGCAGTTGCTATGGGGTTCAGATTCCAAGCAGGATCCGACAGCACCTTCCCTGGTTTGCTGGATATAGGTTAATTTTACAGTGGCAGATGGCCATTTCAAATTTCCCACAAAGCTCTAAGCTTCCTGCAGATAACTGTGGGAAATTTAAATGACATCCATCCTAATATATCATGAGTCCCTGGAGCAATGTTACATTCATTGCTTTGCAATAAAGCGGTTGTGACAGTGCCAGGTAAGTCTATTCCTAAAAGCCAATTGATGCGTGAGGGATCCAACCTAAGGATGGTTTTTTCAGTGTTTCCTCAGACCTGGAGTCAAGCTTCCTAAGAATCAGATACTGGATGTTACTCTGAAGAAGAAAGAAGCAGCAGCAGCAATATAGTACTCAATTGTTTTGAAAAGTAACACATAACTTGTTAGTTTTTATTGGCAACAGGATTTGTTATTACAGGTTGAATCTCCCTTATCCAAAATGTTTGCAACCAGATTTTGGATTTTTTATTTTAGTTTGGAATATTGGCTTGTACTCAATAAGATATCTTGGAGAGGGGACCCAAATCTAAACACAGCATTCATTTATGTCATATATATATATATATGGTATTTATACCCCACCCTTCAGCCCTAAAGGCTCTCAGAGAGGCTTACAATTATTATTATTTTTAATTGGATGGTTCCTTGCCCTCAGGCTTATAATCTAAAAAGACATGACACAAAGGAGAAGGGAATGGTGATGGAGAAGGGGATCAGGTCCAGCAGTTCTTCTCTTATACACCTTATACACATAGCCTGAAGATAATTTTATAAAATATTTTAAATATTTTTTTAATAATGAAGCAAATTCTTGTACACTGAACCATTAGAAAGCAAAAGTGTCACCATCCTAGCTATGCAAGAAAAAAAGTTTTCTATTTTGGAGTATTCCAGATGTCAGACTTCCAGATAAGGGCAACTCAACCTGTAATACAGTGGGCCCTTGGAATTTATATGTTTAAAATAGTTTTTAAATGTTTTTTAAAAAATATTTTCAAGCCATAGATGTTTGAATCCATGGATTAAAAAAATCTGTAGATATGGAGGGCTGGCTATATTGATTTCAGCTATATTGATTTACGCTCCAAAATCCCCAAAACTGGCCAACAGGTCACCAAAATCCCTGCAAATAACATGTAAGCATTACTCATAGTAAGGGAGGGGGGATCACTTATATTAACATTGTTAAAATGTTGAAAGGTAATGTTGAAAAGTTTGATGTTGTTCTTAATAACTTAAAAACTGGACAGCACACTCAGCAGATACACGTAACCTGGGACCCATTCTTACTATGCATTTACAGTACTATTCTACTTAAATACTGAGACTTGGAGTTTAGGGAAGGGCATTTAGAATTCTCAGCCAGAAAACTATAGGAGAATATCACACGGGAAGCTTACCATGTGTAAATCGGCAAGAAATCGTCATAAATCATGAGAAACCCATGTTCTGTTTTCATAACCCCACATGCTTCTCCCGTTAATGAAATTTCATGGAGGTGTTGGCACTTGCTCATCCCATCAGTAAAATGTTCTTGGAGCCACCATTTGGCAATAACAGGATCTTCCATTGAAGAAGATGCATCTATGACGATTCACTCATGGAAGAAGTATGGGGGGAGGGTCTGAAAGCAGATCACGGGTTTCCCACGATTTATGCTGATTTCCTGACAATATACACATGGTAAGCCTCCCATGTGATGTGGCTCCTAGAGGTTCAACAGATTACAGTCCCCAGGATTCCACAGGATGTAACTATGGCATTTAAAGTGGAATAATAACACTATAGCTGTGCAGTGTGAATCACTGCCACTGTGTGGAGTAATTCCATTTAAATTATACTCATGTTTTCCCTACATTTGCCACCGTGTGCATGAATTAGCAGATTATTATATGCAAATTTCTGTCCTCTGTTTTTTCCAGAAATGCATAAATGATCAGTGAAGAGTAGATATTCAGATGCTATGGAATACAGGCCTCTTCAGCAAAAGAAGGGAGTGGGGGAGAAAATTCACTGTTATCTCACTTTCATACAAAGTAACCCTATTTTTGTCAGTGACATTTTGTAGGAGATGCTATTTGGCTTTTTGTTCCAATCTTCTATGGCAGATCTGAACATCCGCAGTTCTTTGAAAAGGAAAAAACTTGAAACAGAAGCTTTTAGGAAAGAGACATCTGACTTTCCTGGATATTTTTGATAGGAGAAAAAGCTCCTTGCTTGCTGGCCAAAGCTGTGTAATAAAAAGACAAAAGGAAGTAGCGAACTCTCAGGAAGAATTTTTTGTTGTGACCTTTTCCATACTGACAGTGGTGATGGTTGTTTAGCTTCGGTGTCAATAGAATGCTGTTATAACAAGGCCCAGTGTTTTATCCTCTCTGCAATAGGCAGTTACGCACGAAATATTTTCTATGAACATTACTGAAATAAGGGTGGATGAAATGGGGGGGGGAGGTCAACATGGGGGCGTAGATCAGCAGTTTTTTTGTGGCCCATGACCCACTCCTTGCCCCCACACACTTCTGGTCAAAGGATGTACTTGCTCTCTTTCAAGAGAGTCACCTAGGGTTTCTAGATCTCAGGATCTGATCCTGATGCTCAAGGACTGGGTCACCTGTCATCCATGTGTGAGGAAGAACCTTGCCTCCAAGACCCCAGTGCAGACTCTCAGTGCATTCGCACTGCATAAATAATCCAGTCTGACATCACTTTAACTGCCATGGTTGAAGACTGTGGAATTTTGGGGGTTGTAGTTTGTTGCAGCACTAGAGCTCTGCTTTTTCTGCAGTGCTGATGCAGCCCTTGACATGACAATGAGTACTCAGAGAGAGAGAGAGACAGAATGATGGGGAGACCTGCCGGTGCATCAAAGGTCTCACATATCTATCCCAGCAACCCATAGACACCAATAGAGACACAGAATTGGTAGTATTGGGCCTAGCTGAGTGTTTTTAAAAGTAGGAGGGGCAGAGACACTCTGAACATTTATATCTAAAATGCTCCACAAACAGCACCTGTGGGAGACTTCCAGATCATAAATAGCCTGGCACCTCTCTCAGGAAGCTGCTGATGGCCACTGAATTCCTTGGTAGAAGCAACTTCCATGTCTGTTCATGCTTTAGACCTTGCTCTGTTTTTTGGCTAGGCTCCTGGAATCTCCCTTTGGACTGTTGCCTGGATTTATCACTGGATTGTGTGTAACTTGGACTGAACTGACTTTACTGCTTCAACCTCCATGTGTCTCCCTGTGTTTGTCTTGACTATATTTTCCGGTGTTCTCTTTTGTCAGTCTGGTTGTTTGCTGAGACCAAAATGGGACAGAATTTCAGGGTGAAAGCTTTGCCTTGAAAATTGAGTTTACACACACACACACACACACACACACACACATATTCCTCATTTGTGAGACTTGGATCTTTCATTTGAATGGTATCCTCTTTGAAATTGTGGTTGATGTTTAATGTGTCTGGTGGTTCAGGGACCTCCTCTTGTAACGTCACATGTGTGACACTGCCACATCCCACTTCCTGTGACAAAACTGATCACTAAATCTCTAGGTTTCACCCCTGAACTCTCAGGGCCTGAGATAGTCCTCAGCTGGCAAACCTAAGGCCTTCAGGAATACCAACTCTCCTATTGTTGTACACCTATATACACACACTGCACACCTATACAGACACTGAACTGTTCAACATCAAAAAGTTACTTTTTAAAAAAAAACTGAAGTTAACTAACAGGCTAGTTAACTACTAGCCATTTCTGGGTTTGTTTGGTGTGTTTTGGGGGATTGTTTATTTATTTGCATTTGTTAGCATTTTTTCACTGTCCATGCTTTCACAGAAAATGGCCTCCAGATCTGTCACTGTTGCCCAGTCTCAGTCTATGTATACCATAAGCCTACTTCTGTCTCCACATGACAGCCAAGGGTAATGATTTATTCTCCTATTACAGGAGGAAAACAGGGTATATGCAAGAAACTGAAGTACGTTCACTTAGTAATAACCATGAATCCTTATGGATTTCTTTAAACGTCATTCACAGTATTCTACTATTTGTGTGCGTGCTCTCTCTCTCTCTCTCTCTCTCTCTCTCTCTCTCCCTCCTTCCTCTTCTCTGAACCTCAGAAGGACGGAAGTTCAAAAGATCTATGGGGGCACCAACATCTCCATTTACATCATAGGTTAGAGCAAGGTGGCTGTTGTTTCTGACAGCTCAGACTAAAAAGAAAACACAGGCCTTGAGGGTGTGAAATACCTTTTCTTATGAAGATGACAGTTGCAAACCAAAGGTCTATCTCTAGGCCAGCATTCTGTCTGCAGCAATATTCTGGCAGATCCACTTGGGAGCTATGGATTTATTTTGTTCCAGCCACACATACCATACCAAAACTCAAGGTGATTGAAGTATGAAGAGATCCCCATTCCACTAAAATTTCTGAGAAAAGTTGTAAGAATTTCAAGATAAGTGAATTTCCTCACCCAAACATTGAAAGTCAGATGCAGCTATCTATTTCTCATCACTTTCATGCAGTTTTACCCATAATTGTCTACAGTTCATGCATTCATCTGCAAGTTGGTAAAAATCCTCTCGAAATGTATATTCTCTCAATATTTTTTTTAAAAACATAGGAAATTATTGCATTAGCTTTGCTAATTTATCACTAAATTTATTTGTTAGATTATCGCTAAGGCAGATCTTATCATATTCACCCATCACTTGAAAAGATGTGGGACAAGTTCGGAGAAGCCCATATTACATATGGGTTGCATACTGCCTGGTAATGGATGTGATAAGATTCACCTTAAGAAAGTTGCATCCTGGGTCTATCCTGGCAGCGAAACTAATGTGATTATCATCATAATTGAGAACTATATCAGTATGTTGGGAAAAGTAGAAAATCTGCTGGGCAGCAAAGTTCTGATCCACACAGTAGTGAGACAGATGCAGTTCAAATCATTCTAAATATGAATTGTCAAAGTCAAATTTTGAAAGCATCTTTAAAATTTAAAAGATGATCAAATGGAAATTCTTTCTCATATCAAACATCTGCAGATGTTCTAAGAAAAATAAAGAGTCCCATAAACGCTGCAGAAGATAAATGGTCACCACACTAGAAAAACTAGATCTCATTCTCCCAATTCTTTCATAATGTCTGGCAAAGACATGGCATTGTAAACCTAGTTTTTTCTCATTCTGAGAAGCAACCACCACAGGGGTAAAATCAGCATGGAGCAAACTGACATTATTAAAAAATTTCATTATGTAAATAGTCAAAGGTTTTTCTACTATCTGTAAATGACAGACTGATTTTCTTCTGAAATTCTTTGGTGCATGCCATTCTCCAATGGTCTTTGGTTCTATTCTATATCAAAATTTTAAATTTTAGTCATGTATGACTATTAACATGTCCTGTTTTCATGTATGATCAATTCTTTCCTTTTCTGCTTCTGTAATAAACTGGGATTAGGTTATATTGCGAGGCTTTCCATGCAATCTTGAAGTAGTACACAACGAGTGAAAAGGTCCATTGATACTGAGTTGTGATGTAGCAAAAGCAGTCTAGGGGTATAATTCAAAATTTCCCCAGCCTGCTCTCTTGCCCATATGACACAGGCCAATGGCCCCAGGCTGGGATCTGGCAGGCTGGACACAGATACAATGGCCCTGGCCCAATCCTGGCTCTAAAGGTCCTTAATCCAGTCTAAAAATACTGGCTGTTTGCAAAGGAGTTTCTCTGAAACTCTGCTGCAACACCTGGCAGACCACATGGTCCAGCACACCCCTTACCTGCTGTTGCTATTGCATGCTCTCTGAAAGCAGTCACAGAAGCCTGTGACATCAGAAGGGGGCACTTGGCCATGTGGGTGTAGCCTGGTGCCCCATTTCTACCCTTATGGGCTTCAGTGGGGGCCTTCAGATAGGATGTGGTGTTTGTGGGGAATGGCTGCATGGTGGCATCTCTATTGCACAGTGGTGTGTTGGCATGTGAATACCCACTCATCACCATACCAGTCCAAGCACTGACACAAATCAGAACCACAGGTGGGATACCACAAGGTTGGCCCATGGTATCCTGCTCCTCTGTTTAGGACCTTGGTGACATTATTTGGTAATACTTTGCATGATATCCCCAGACTGCTTTTGCTACAACCCACCTCAGTATAAATGCTGCCCTGTTTCATCTTAGAGTCTCATTTTGAATGTAAAACACTATGTAAGTTCATTCTATGCTAGTTCATTCACACCAGGTATTGTAATGTTAATATGTTCTGTTTCTTTTTTCACAATTTTGAGCTTCACTTGATTCTTGCTTCTCACATTCCATGTTACTATTACAATATATATGTTGTACAGTTTCAGTCTTTCATTTCATATTTGCACATATCAGCAGCATTTGGCTTGAGTTCAGATGCATCACTAGGCACATCACTATTTGTACATGTTTTTTGCTCTTCCCCAGCAGCTGGTTGCCTACTCTTAGATGCTCACTTTAACAAGATGTGGATGTTCAGTGTGTTGGTGGGTGGAGCTGAGAGAAGATCAGATTCTATAGAGTTTATATTCCTAACAGCAGCATCACTAGGGAGTTGGTGTCACACCCCCATTGACCGGATGAGATCCTTCTTATTACTACTTTAGATGCCTTCAAGAAGGCACTTAAGATGGATCTCTTCTGGTGGGCATATCCGCCTGATTCTATATAAAACTATAACTAATGATCCACTTTCATTGATGATCAGAGCACTATAGCTGCTTGTATAATTTAAGGAACTAATAGGAATGTTTAATTCAGTGTTAGTATTTTATAGTTCATATTTTGTATTGCATTGTATTTTTAATGATGTAATCCTGCTTTGATCCTTGGGAGAAGTGGGAAATACAAATACAAATACAAATAAGAATAATAATAATAATGATAGATCTCCTCCCATTTCACACAATACAGAATCCTAAGTAATGCTTTTTTGCACCAATGTTACTCATAACTTGTAATTCCCATATACCACTGAATATAATGCTAACAGTTGTGACATAAACAACTAGCAAAATTAAAATTATACCTTCAAATTACAATATCATATGCACAATCTAAATGTATTTACATATACATAGTGAAGATTTGGTTAAATTTGATGTTTTTAAAGAAAATGTAAAAATAAATTCAAAATTCAAAATTCAAAAAAAATAATTTGAATTTTGAATTTTTAAAAATTCTGGGGCCTCTCTTTTCTCCTCCCACTGAGCTTCAACCCACCCCCACCATCTCTTAAAGCATTTTAAGAGGAAGCAGATGAATGCCACAACCATTTTCTGCCAAAAGATAGGTGTTTGAAGAGCAGTACTGTTACCCCCTTCTTAGGGTTTCACCAGATGTGATCCACACAAACCCCAGCACTCTCTAGTGACGCCACTGATTCCTAGTAGGGTTGCGGAAGGCAGAATACTCATAGTCACTCTCCATCTTTTTCAGGGAGTAAGTTCTCTCCATCTTCTTCAGGGAGTAAGGATAGCATTAGCAGAACAGAACTGATCATTCAATTAGTTAGAATGAGAGAGAAGCTCCAAAGGAGAAGGTACTGGGCAGTAGGAGTAGTTTGGGGGTGGGGAGGGTGATACTGGCAGAGGATCTCATACAGACAATGGAAGTGACACTTTAGATAACTCTTGGCTAGTACTGCACATAAGAAGGCACTGGTATATCCACTGGGAATATCTTTTACAGTGGGCCCTTGGTAACCACTACGGTTTGGTTCCAGGACTGCCTGTAGACACCAAAATCCACGGATGCTGAAGTCCTATTACATACAATGGTGCAGTAAAATGGAAAAATTTATAAAACAAATAGCAATATCAAGGTTTGCTATTTGGATTTATTTTATTTGGCAGGGAAAGAATATTTTCTAGATGTGGTTGGTGGAATTTGTGGATGCAGAATCAGTAGATAAGGAGGACTGACTGTACTTTGAAAACCCTATAATGAAACAATCCAAAATGCTATCCATTGCACCAAAACAAATATAATTCTTCTTCACTGTGTTACTTTTTAAATATAATTCTGTTATGCACTTGTTATCCCCAAAAGATAATTCATTGCCATTCATTGCAATTAACTGTGTTATATTAAACTGGTACTTCCAAACTTTGATTAACTTTGAATGTCTTCCTCTTTCTGAGATGTGTTAGATGAGCTAGTTTTCTTGAATTTCATGATATACCACTGGGAAATTGCATTCTACTCTTATACATTCTTTCAGTCATTTCAGTTGCTACTGTACAGAATTCTTTGCTCTTGGTCTCATCTGTTCTGTGCAGCTGCTATGTTTTGCCATGGCCAATGTCCATTTCCAATTTGGAAATCAATTTGTAAAGACCTTTGGAATGGACTGTGCAACACAAATGTGTGCTCAGCAGCATTCTGAAAGTGTCTGATATTAAGGTCAATTGGCCATACCCATCCCTGGAGGTAGTTCAGTAAAGCCTATGGTGTTAGCCCTGAGATGAACTTGATGCCCTGTGTGATTTCACTCTAGCTTTCAAAACAGAAAATGAGAAAGTGAATGCAAGTCTTCCATTCTCCTTGGGGGTAACATTTACAGTTCTTTTCTGAATTAGTAGCACTGACTACTTTCAGTCCTCTCATCATGCTGGCTAGCTGAAATATCTACTCCATTGCATAGCATGAATTGCACTGAAGTAGTTGATCTTTTGCTTATATGGTCAAAAGTGATCTTTTCAATAAAAAAAGATTCAAGACATGTCTGCAGGTCAAGCAGCATAACTTCTGGTTGTATGATTGTAGCAACAGTGTCTCAATAATGAATAAGTAGCTATCATGAATACAGAACACTGACAAATGATTAAATCTAGATAACTGTGCTGTCCTTCCTCTCAGGCAGATTCCAGAAGGTGGTGCTTGGGGACAGTCGGTCTACAAGGAAAGAGCTTAATTGTGGGGTCCCACAAGGTGCCATCCTGTCTCTGATGCTTTTCAACATATATATGAAGCTGCTGGGAGAGATCATCTGGAGGCATGGGGCAGGATGTTATCAGTATGCTGATGACACCCAGATATATTTCTCGGTCATCACCTTTGACTTCAGATGGCATCTCTCCTCTCAATGACTGTCTTAAGGCAGTAATGGACTGAATGAAGGAAAACAAACTGAAGCTGAATCCAGACAAAACAGAGGTACTTATGGTATCAGGTATCGGGATACAACCTCCAGTCCTGGAAGGGGTCACACTCTCCTCAAAGGACTGTGTTTGCAGTCTGGGGATGCACCTAGATCCATCGCTTCACACGACAAATCAGGTGAATGCGACAGTCAGGAGTGCCTGTTATCAGCTTCGGCTGATACGGCAGCTGCGCCCTTTCCTAAAAGTCAGGGACCTTGAGACTATAGTACATGCACTTATAACCTTGATTTCTGTAATTCACTCTACATGGGGCTACCCTTGTGCTTGGTCTGGAAAATTCATTTAGTACAGAATATGGCAGCCAGACTGGTCAAGGGTACATCAAGAAGAGACCATA
Source organism: Urosaurus nigricauda (assembly GCA_034509955.1). Classification (NCBI taxonomy): domain Eukaryota; kingdom Metazoa; phylum Chordata; class Lepidosauria; order Squamata; family Phrynosomatidae; genus Urosaurus; species Urosaurus nigricauda. The sequence continues at coordinate 112,849,665 of JAOEGL010000006.1, forward strand.
TTACTCTGATCCTAAGATCTCTTCACTGGCTGCCCATCAGTTTCTGTTCCCAGTACAAGGTGTTGGTTATTACCTTTAAAGCTCTAAATGGCTTGGGTCTAACTTATCTCTGAGACCGCCTCCTCCATATAATCCTCCCCGTGCACTCAGGTCCTCTGGGAGACATCCGTTACAACCAATAAACCAGGTTGACTATAACTGCCCAAAGAACCTTCTCAGCTGTTGCTCCCAGATTGTGGAACAGCCTGCTGGACAAGATCCGCCATATGACCACCTTAGAGAGCTTTTTAAAAGCTGTTAAGACAGATCTCTTCCAGCAGCCCTTTCCTGAATTAGATGCCCGGCCACCACAGAGAATAAGTAAGGTATCATTATTCTTGTTTCTGTCCTATATACTGTTGTTTGCTTGTACATTTATTAACTGTTTTAAATAGGGTTTTTTATATTAATATATATTGGATTGTAAATTGTTCAATTCTCTTTTAATGGGGGGAGGGTTGGGGAGATATAATATGTATACTTTTAATTGTTGTAAGCCACCTTGGTTGCCTGAGTGCAGAGAGGCAGGATATAAATAAATTATTATTATTATTATTATTATTATTATTATTATACATGATAGCTATTATTGGTCACAATTATGATATTATTATGACAATCATAATCCCACCCCCCCGCTAACCTACTCTTCCAGGCATCAGCTGAATGTGGAGAAGGAAACCCATTCAGCTGCTCCTCAGACCATGGGTGAACAAGATTTCCATCAGGTTTTGGGAGATCAGGCCAGGAGACATTATGTACATCCCAGTTAAGAATACTTAAGTAAATAGCTGGACTCTTGAATCTCAAGAGTCCATAGTGTGAAACCATGACAAGAGAAAATGAGGCCAGAAGGCTCCTGAGACCAGCACTTACCACCAGCCCCACTTTCTACTCTGCTATAAAACCTACAAGCAGAAGAGATTGTAAATTACTTATTTATTGTTTTATTTCAGGATTGGGATGGGGTGGTGTTGAAGGAATTAATTTGTACTTTGATTTGTTATGCCATTTGTATGGATTTTGTATTGTATTTGATATACGTTTGTACTGTTATTTTTTACGTTTGTAACTGTTAATTTGCTATGTAATTTGGGGTGGGAGTTGGGATGGGATTGTTTTTAATTTTGTACTGTTTTAACTCTGTTGTAACCCGCCCCGATTGTTTGTTCAGAGGAGCAGGCTATAAATAAAAATAATAACTATTATTATTATGACTGTCTAAAGTAGATCCAAACATCTATAACTGTGCAATGTGGATACACTATAAGCCTACATTCAGTCCTCTAGGTGTGGTAGGGTTTATTGCCACCTAAACAGATTGCAGTGGAAATCTCACAGCAGTCAGCATGATTTGGATCATGGTGTAGAAAGACACAAGGAGCTGCAATGGAAGAACATAAAAGGGTAGAGAGGTTCCACTGCTGCAGTGAGGTAGTGTACAATTTTTCCAGTTGCTTTGATCTAAATATATGCTGTTCCTGTCTGTTGCTGTCTAGTTAAGTTTGATAATATAAATGTACATTGAATAGATAATGATGAATTGAACTGTTCTGATTATCAGACTTGATATGTCTTTTTTTTAAAAAAAAAAAAAAAAGTAAAACATTGTCTCTGGAAAATAAGATAGGAGCTTCAGAGCACTGCTGCAAATCTGTTGTGGAGGCGTACCAGCTGTTCCTGAACTTTGACTCTCTTTGCTTTCACTTGTGTGGAACCTGGTTTATTACCATTATATAAGAAGTTCTGTAATGACCTGAGTAGGCTAGGTTACCTTAACTTGTAAGGAGCTAGATAAGCAATCTGTGGAAAGAGAAAACTTTATGAAGTTGAAGAAGTTGAGTAGGGCAGAAAAAGAGTAACAGACAGAAACTCAATATAGTACCAAATACATTTTTAGCCATGTTAACTGGTAAGTGTCATTGGTACATGATTAGAATATAGGGATTAATCATTTTGGAGCAAGTTTTAATTGCCTGTTTTTAGTTCTGCCAATATGTCATAGTGGTTTGAGCACTGAAGCATTGGACTCTGGAGACTAGGGTTTGCATCCTGGCTCAGCCACGTAAACCCAGCCATATCCCAGCTCAACTATGTGAACCCTTTCAGCCTCAGGGGAAGACAATGGCAAACCTCTTCTAAACAAACCTTGCCAAGAAAACCCCAGGATAGCTTCACCTTAGGATTCCCATAAGGCAGAAACAACTCGAAGGAACACAAGAAGAAAAAGAAAAAGAGCTCATCATGTCCTCAGCCAAATACGGTGATTAAAAAGTTCTGATAGATTAAATATATGGTTCCATTTAATTAGATAGATAAATAGATAGATAGCATACAGAGAGGGGACATCTGTATCCAGCTGTTCAGGATAGGTTTAATCTGAATTTGTTTATAATTCAGTCCTAGCCCTATTCCGATGTCACTCCCTCCATGGGAAGAACAGTAGTCTGAAAAGGGAAGACACCCTAACATGTATATATTTGTATTCTGGAACACAGGAAAAGAACAGTTTCCAATCATGTTGAAAGGCTAGATATATATGAAAATCCTCCTAACCTACTGATCTCAAATGAAGAGAGAGCTAATGAGGGACAAGACTACACTGCTCCCTCTACTCACATGTTTAGTTTGATTCCCACCACCACCTTTGAACACTTGAATAGGCTAGGTAGAATAGAGCTAGGTGGCAGTGGGAAACCTTTAGCCCTCCAGAAGTTTTAGCCCACAACTCCCATTACCCAAATGGCCAATGGCAGGGGATGGTGGGAGATGTAAACAAGAACAACTGGAGGTCTAAATGTTCCCCAGCTCTCTCTTCGGAGAAAGTACTTTGGCTTACTCAAGTTGGAGTATGAGCTTTTGCCAATTCCCTCAGCCTTTCAACTGTACTTCTCTGCACCACACCATATCCCAAGGATGGACACCTTTCAGAGGGCACTTTAGAGGGTTATCTCCATTCATTGTGCCCCCAAACCCCCACACATTTCCTTTTTCACTTAAAGTACACTTGTGCCTTCTCAGGGCGTGTGTGTGTGGGGGGGGGGGATACTGCTCCATTTTCAGCCCCACTAAGTTGTTTTAGAGCCATGAGGTTTTTGGTTTTTGGTTTTTTTAAAAAAAAAACAACCCTGGAACTGATCAGGAGTCAAATCTGTGTTGCTGGGGGGGAATAGCTTCTCTCTGGGCCTTAAACAGCTTGTGCGTATAAACATGACAAACACTCTCCAGACTCTCAATGGGATCCAAGAGGCTTTTGAAATGGAATGGTCAGGATTTCTTCAATCTGGAACTACTGTCTACAGGTCATTCTCTTCTTTAAAGTCTATTTTTCTGAGGACTAAGAATTCTGGTACTGCAATACATCCAGGGTTACTGGAGACTGACTTTGTTGTTGTTGTTATGTGCCTTGTAGTCATTTCTGACTTATGGCGACCATAAAGTGAACCCATCCTGGGGTTTTCTTGGCGACGTTCTTCACAGGGGGTTTGCCATTGCCATCATCTGAGGGCGAGAGAGAGTGACTTGCCCAAGGTCACCCAGTGAGTTTCCATGGCCTAGCAGGGATTCAAATCCTGGTCTCCAGAGTTGTGGTCAAATGCTGAAACCATTACACCATGTTGGCACTCTAAAGACTGGCTGCTGGGCATGAAAAGGTGTAACTACTTTGTGCCATTTATATTGCTTTGTTAATTTGTTTGGTAGCACTAAAATACCACTGGTAGTATAAAACAGTCCTTTGGTCAGCTTTGTGGGTTTGAAGAATAACAGGAGCACAATGTAAGCAGTGTCTGGTTTTATCACTTTCTTAAGAGCCAAACAACAGCACAATCAAGCTGGTCATCATTTTTCTGTAATCATTTTGTCCATCATGATGTATGTTCTTTTAGTCTCTGTTGCATGCCGTCTGTTCATTGCTTGGTGCATGCTCAAGTAATTGCCATCCAGTCAACACCTCAAAAATGAGCACTTTATTTTTCACAGTTTCCTGGTTTTTCAACTCTCTGCTTAAAAGCAAAATGAATTTGCACAATTTAAAATCCAAATGCATTAGCTCAAATTGGTGCCTAGGAAATGTGAGCAATACTAGTCAGTAGACACCTTTCATCCACAAACTGGAATAAGCAAACAACCTATCTCTAGTTATCAAATACAGTTATCAAATTTGTATGTGTAGACTTTGTGAAAGATATTCTCAGCCCTGTTTGTAATTAAGTTCCCCAGCCTCTATTAGGATGTACCTGCACCAGGCCTGACTATATATTGACTGGATAACAACTGAGGTTGACACAAGCAGAAAGGGACACTGGGAATTTCCCTCAACCTCTGCATTTTTGCCTTAACTGGGGTAAGGACTGGAGCATATTAGGGTGAACAAGGGAAGGGAGCACCAGTGATGGAGTTGACAATAAATGCCACATCAGGTATAGACAAAGTGAAGTTGCGTCGGTCCCCCAAGATAAATGCTACAGCCTCTGTAACCTTCTCCCAAACACTGGGGAAATAAGTCATTTGCTACTTGGGAAATAATCTAGAAGTGTGATTTTGCATAGCTTCTCTATAGCTCCCCTCACCCCCCAATCAAAAGTGGTGAATTTTCAGTCAGTGGAGTCTCCATCCTTGGAGGTCTTTAATCAGAGGCTAGATGACTGTCTGTCAGGGATGCTTTGATTGGGAGTTCCTGCATGGCAGGGGGTTGGACTGGATGGCCCTTGTGGTCTCCTCCAACTCTATGCTTCTATGATTCTAATTTTCAATGTTTATTTTTCATACTAAGATAAGTGGTGTGGTGTAGTGTAACTGAACTTTAGACTTAATGTTGCACACCTCTTTGCTGAATTAAAAGATAGAGTCATATTAGTCTGTAGAATCAGTATGCAGAGAGATCTCATCACACCTTTGAGTGTAGCAATGCAAAAGAGAAACTGGCAGCATAAGCTTTCATAGACTAAAGTCTACTCTCTCAGATGCATTTGGTCTGAGAGGTGCTACTAGATCTCCTCTTTACTGAGTAGTTAGTACAAATTAATTACATTTCTGGTAGGGCTCAACTCATCTTGGCTCTACTCAATGGCATCAGTAAGGCTGGCATCACCCAGTGCGGTAACTCATGATGTCACCCCACACTTGACTTCCTCCCATTCCAACTATACAGAATTCTTAGTAATGTTTAAGGGTTCCTGGTTGCACAGTGATTAAATACCACTACTGCAGCCAGTATTGCAGCCACAAGTTAGTGAGTTTGATCCCAGGGCTCCAGGGTTGACTCAGCCTTGCATCCTTCTATAGGAGCTTTATCACTCTAGCAAGATCCTGCAGGAAAACAGGAGTTTAAGAGGAGTTAAACAAGATTCAAATTTAAACAAAAGTTTCAAATTCAGGTAGTTTATCACACTACGGGACTGCCCAAGTGAAATAACGTGAAGTTAATATGAATGCTACTTGCATTTGCATGTTATTGAACTACTAGGTTGGCAGAAGCTGGGACTAGTGACAGAAGCAATCCCCATCATGTTGGACTTTGGCCTCAAAGTCCCCGTCTTCCAACCTTACAATTCAACATCTTCAGAGGGAGAGAGAGGCCTGCCACCTCCATTAGGCCTGAACTAAATTAAGCATATGAGCCCTCCCTTTGTCATCAACATCTTCAGAGGGAGAGAAAGGCCTGCCACCTCCATCGGACCTGGACTAAGAAAGAAGAGCCCTCCTTCCATGCCATCTGTCTTGGCCCAGGCGTGAGAGGGAGAGATGAAGTTTTGGACCTGATCCCCTTCCCCTCCACCATTCCCTTCTCCTTTTGTGTCGTGTCTTTTTAGATTGTAAGCCTGAGGGCAGGGAATTGTCTAATTAAAATAATTATTGTAAGCCGCTCTGATAGCCCTTAAGGCTGAAGGGCGGGGTATAAATACTCTAATAAATAAATAAAAATAAAAATAAATGCAAAGCAGAGAAAAACAGCAGTAAATTACTTTTTTACTTTTAGGTTGTTCTGAAAGTAAAAGGCTTCCAGTTTTTTCTGCTTTGTGTTTGGATTAACTTTGCATTATTTCACTTAACTGTGACATTGTCTGATAAATTTTGGGCATTTCCAGGTTTTCTTTGCTTTAAATTTCGTTTAACTCCTGCTTTCCCACAGAATCTCACTAATTTGATAAGCTCCTAGGCCACCAAAATGAGTACCCAGCTTGTTGGGAGTAATTACCTTACATGTTTTATACCACATAGAGACTACAGTGGTCCCCCAGTTTACGAAATTAATTCGTTCCAGCACCCCTTTCTTAACCCGAAAAGTTAGTAAACCAGGGCCCCTTAAACCAGCCCCCGCACCATTTGAATTTCCTGCCACTTTCTTTTCTTAAACCGGGGTTTTTTCCGTAAACCGGGGCCGTTTTTCCGGCCCCGGCTCTTTCTTAAACCGGGGTTTTCGTAGGCCGGGGGATTCGTAAACCGGGGGACCACTGTACTTAGTTCAGTATGAAGCAGTATGGAAATGGAAATGCTATTTCTAAATGCTATTTTTTTTTTGCACTAACGTAATTCGCAAATTGTAATTCCCATATATAACTGAATGCAATAGCAATAGCAATTCCATGTACATCTCTCTACCAGTTATCAGTGAACTTAGCACACACTAAGCAGTTTACAATCTGTAAGCCAATTGCCCCCAACAAGCTGGGTATTCATTTTACCAACCTACAAAAGGATGGAAGGCTGAGTCCAACTTGGAGCCTTCCTGGGAATGAATTCACAGCCTTGTAGCTGCAGTACTGACATTTAACCACTGTGCCACCAGGGCTCCCTTGCAATGACAATAGTTGTGAAATAGATTAGCTAGCAAAATTAAAATTATACCTTTAAATTGCAATATCATATGCACAGCCAAAATATATTTACATGTACATAGTTTTGTGTGATTAAAGTGCAAATTTCATAAAACATGATGTTTTTAAATAAAATTTCATTTCATTTTTTAAAAATACTACAGAAATCAGACACTAATTTTGATGGACCTTTGGGCAATGCATTGCTGATACTCTTGCAAGTTCTGCCACTGGTAAGAACCCACAAGATGGCTTTGGTTTTTTATTAACTTTCAAGACATATAAGCCAGGCTGCCTGCACAAAAATAGTTTTCAAGATGTGAAACACTTGTTACTAAAGTTACATACAATTTTTCCTCAAAATAAGAATACTGCCAATAGTGATCTCAATATTTGGGACCTGATTTGCATTGCAGAAGTAATGCTGTTTGACAACCATGACTTTATGCTATGGAATTCTGGATTTGTAGTTTGTATGTTATTGTGGCATCAGATCTCTGACAGAGAAGACTGAATAACTTAAAAAACTACAAATCCCAGAATTTGATAGCATTGAGCCATGGCAGTTCAAGTGGTGTCATATGCTGCATTATTTCTGCAGTGCAGATGTAATCGAGGGTATCTCCGACAGGTGGAGCTGATCCTTCAGGTATCTTGCCCCAGACCATTTTCAGTTTCAAAGGATGCAGCCCATACCTTTGGGCCCAGAGATGAAAAGGCAATCAATGTGACTGAGAAAGAGCCGGTAGCTATAATGTGACCTGAGTGTCAGCATTCTGTATCTGTTGCAGTTTCTGAACTGCTTTTTAGGGTAACTCCACATAATCTAACCTGGATTTAGGCATAATCAAAGCATTTCTTACTATGGATAGATCGGCTTGCTTTAGTTTTCAAAGCAATCTAACCTATTAAAAAACATTAAACATAGAGGAGGCATAATTATTATCCAGATCATTGTTTATTGCTCTCCTTGTTCACAGTAGAAACACCTGTTAGTAAAGTTTCATACAATTTTTCCCCAAAATAAAAATACTGCCAATAGTGATCTCAATATTTGAGATCTGATCTGCACCACAGAAATAATGCCATTTGACACTATTTTAACTGCCATGTCTCATTGCTATGGAATTCTGGGAATTGTAGTTTGTTTTGGCACCAGAATACCGTTTTGGATGCTCCAATACAGCAACATCTCTTTCTCTCCCCCCCCCCCCTTTTATATTTTCTTGAATGATACTATGCTTCAGCATCAGGATAGAATCATAGAATCATAGAATCATAGAGTTGGAAGAGACCACAAGGGCCATCCAGTCCAACCCCCTGCCATGCAGGAACTCCAAGTCAAAGCATCCCTGACAGATGGCCATCCAGCCTCTGCTTAAAGACCCCTAAGGAAGGAGACTCCACTACACTCCGAGGGAGTGTGTTCCACTGTCGAACAGCCCTTACTGTCAGGAAGTTCCTCCTAATGTTGAGGTGGAATCTCTTTTCCTGCAGTTTGCATCCATTGTTCCGCGTTCTAGTCTCTGCAGCAGCAGAAAACAAGCTTGCTCCCGATTTTGAATAGCTTCTGTTTTAGGGTCTGAAGAATCAATGAATCATTGTAAGGATAACTCACTAAAAAGTCAGGGCCCACATTCCAGTGTATTCAACACTGTTTGTTGTGATAATCAGGGCTGTCACCTCTTTTTAAAATCTGAGATGCTCCTGATCTTTAACATTTTTCGTTTTCAAAAGTGTGGCAGTGTGCAGAAGGTTCAGGGTCCAACATTACTGTGGACAGTTGCAAGACTTTTAAAATTTTCTTGCCCCAGAGTAGACAGGAACTGTGCATTTTTCCTTCCCTTCAGACAACAGAGGTTATGATTCTGTTGTTCTACTACTATCCATTGATCAGACCGATTGTAGCTCAGAGGTTGCCTGTATACCAGGCAGTCAAGATCACTTTGATTAATCCCCTCCTGGTTAGTTTAAGTGAGAGAAAGCCCCTTGAGGACTCCAGTTTGCTCTCCTTCATTGCAGAGATCAGAGACAAAATAGTTTCTTCCTGTGTTATTCTTGTCTAGTGTAAAGAGGATTTGTACAAGTAAGTCCCTAGTGTAAAGCGTATTGAAAAATTGTTCTAAAGGATTAAAGCTTCTCTAATGATGTGACCTGGAGTGTGTGCGCATGTGTCTTTTAACAGGCAGCATGGATATAACATGGTTTCAGCTTCAAATAATGAGGAACTGACAAGGAATAATAGCCAGAAAGGATATAGGGGAAAAAACCCAGATGCTGGATCCATCTGTGTTTTATTTATTAAACTGAACTAGTTGGAAGCTTGTGATGAAAACTGGAGGAAGGAAGCGTCCTTCACAGTGAAAGAGATAATAGCAGGCAGATGCCAACTTCTTCCCCAGGTGTCCAAACCCTTCTTAAGGTTGACTGCTTCTAAGAGCCATCAGATAATAGAAGAGGCAATCCTGATTCCTCATATTTAGCTCATTCTCTAAGGTTTTCCTCAGAGACCTTCCTCACTTTTCCCACTCTTATCTACAGCATTTAACTTTCAGGTGTATATCTTGCCTGATACAGTCATAATAGTGACTAATCAGCCTTGTTTCAAAAGAACAGGTTGTGAGTAGTGTAGTTACACACAACAATTGCTTAAGTTAGATTAGTCCAAGCCATAGTATTTCCCATCACCATGTATGGGTGTGAGAGCTGGACAGTAAAGAAAGCAGATGAGAAAAAAAAATAAACTCATTTGAGATGTGGTGCTGGAGAAGAGTGCTGAGAATACCATGGGCAGCCCAAAAGACAAACAAATGGGTCCTTGAGCAGATCAAGCCAGAAATTTACCTGGAAGTGAAGATGATCAAATTGAGGCTCTTGTATTTTGGCTACATCATTAGGAGCCAAGACTATTTAGAAAAGACAATAATGCTAGGAAAGGTGGAGAGTAGTAGAAAGAGAGGGAGACACCAGATGAATAGACTCAATCAGGGAGGTAACCCGGAAGTCTTTGTAACCCGGGGGACCGCTTTCTTTGTAGCGCCCACGCGGCAAATTTAAAGGGCCGGTGCTCTTTTTTTTCAGAACCCGGGTTTTTTTCCGCAAGCCGGGGCCGTTTTTCCGGCCCCGGTTCTTTCGTACCCCAGGGTTTTCGTACCCCGGGGGATTCGTAACCCGGGGGACCACTGTATAGTGTGCTTCTTCATAGTTTCTGGATGATTTCCCCCCTGCAAACATTTTTCAGAAGTGCATTTTTTTCTAAACACAGGAGGGGAGATTAGTGGCGGGGGGGGGGAATTGAACATCATACTAGGAGGATTAGGATGACACAGGCAAAATGTCCCATTATACTACCTTTTTTGGCCTGTTATGTGACCTTTCTTAGCTTACTTCTCCCAGAAGCTTCTGTATCTTCAGCTGATGTTTAATTCTGGGTTTCACTGAGGTATAATTTTCTAATCTTGGTATCCGTGTTTATCATCACCATATGCTTGGCACAGATTTGGAAGGGAGGGAGATACTTGTACAACCATCTACTAAGACATGTTGTTGTTGTTGATGTTGTTGAATTACCCTCTGTATTCTAAAAGGACCAACCTCATTTGGCATTACAGCTGTATGTAAAATTAATAGACTTTTGGCTGCCATCTTAATTTGTGTTCAGGTCCAGCAAGTGCAAACATGGTGAAGCTCAAAAAATTATTGCCAATCCCTAAAGCCATCTAATTGTCAGTACCCACAACATCTATCTTATTTCAGACCTTTGCTATGTGCTACAGTTCACACTGTGTTGCAAAACATGTGCTTATCCCTTGATGACAAATGCAAAAAAGAAGAAGAAATTGGAATGTACAGTTGCAATGGAATGCAGCAGCACCTTAGGGAAAGAAATGAAACTGTCACTATACTGTCACTTTAAGGCTTAAGGCAACATCTTCTTTTTTCACATCAGAACATTGTCCAATGTCACTTCTGATTCAGTAAACAGGGGGGGAAATTATACAACTGTCAAAATAATCGCTGCAGCTCAGTGAACCTTCAACAACTCAATTCAAATAGGATGTGTTTATTTCCTATTTAGCATGGGCTGGTTAAGGGAAGCTGTTACTATTATTATGGTTGTGTCTTAAGTAAAGCTTGAATGAAAAGTTTACAATTAATGCCAATCAAAAGTCTGGAATTGTTCAAGTGCCACTGTGCATCCTGTGGGTTAAACCCAGACACAGTGAGTGTAGATCCATTGAGGTCATTTGGTCCACTAAGTCCCACTGAAATCAGAATAACACACAAGTTAGCCATGGCTAACTTTGGTTAATTCCAATTGGTTGAATGGGTCTATTCTAGGTATGACACTGTCCCTGTCTGCATGGGCCAGGATACTCCAGGGGCAGCCTGGAGTATCCTGGCCCTGGAGCGGTCCCAATCTCTCCCGTTACCTGGTTCTCCTTTCCTTTGCCAGTGAGGTTGTCTGCAGTGAGGTTGTCTGCATCTAACTGAGTCACTTGATGCTGAGTTCAAAATGATACACCCAGTGATGATTACATGGCTTGGCACCTTGTTCTGGCCCCAGAATGAGAAACTAGCAACAGCAACAAATGGGCTGGGTGGCTCAGGAGGACACCCATGCAAATAACCACTCCAGCATGGGAACAAAGGGCTCTGGATCTTCCTACAGGATCCTGAATACAAGTTAAATTTTTAAAATGTATTTTAAGGGTGTTATATCCAGGTTCTGGTTCTGAATGTGCTGAACATCCTCCAGAGTGTTCAAACAGAATTGGGTTTCATCCACGCATCATCCAAACATGATGCCACCAGAATTGTTGGGGGGGGGGGCAGAGAGAGACAGGCTTTTTGGCCCCTGCAGACAAGGTTTATCTATATCTATTATATTAGCGGGATAATATTTTATTTCACTCATTCATCTTTTTATTATATCGCTATTCATCTTGAGAAGAAGCTGCAACTGGTTAACAAACCTCTGCTAGAACGAAAGAAAAGAAACATTCAGTGCCTCCACAGCTAATTGGGTCCAGTTGCACCTCTGGGCTGTACACCTGAATCTTTGCAAAGACTGGGATCCCATTCAAAACTGGTTGCAAACCTCCATCCGGATTAGTGGTTAACAATCAACCAATTAACAATATGTCTGTTTTATCTAGATTATCCATTTGCTTTCCCTCATCCATCTCCTCTCAACTATTAACTGCAGTCCCGGGATCAGAAGAATTGAGTCACTATACTAAGTTACCTGCAAATTCCAGTCCAAAATGATCCAGAAAGATGGTGATGATGATGATGATTATGATGATGATGATGATGATGATGATGAACTTTTATTTATATAGCACTGTAAATTTACACAGTGCTGTACATACAATCTTATAATTAGACGGTTCCCCTGCCCTCAGGCTTACAATCTAAAAGATGCCATGGATGTCAGTATCAAAAATTATTCATAGATCAATTCATCTCCCTACCTGTTGGTATATTTAGGATCAAATACCATAAGACCTAGTTGTAGATTGTTTATGATCACTAAAATAATGAAGTTTTGAATATTCATAATTGCTAGAGTGAGCTTAATTTAAAAAATAAGTTTTAGTTAATTGCTTTTTCTTAAACTGCATATATTTAAATATCCCCCATGGGATAATTACTTCATTCACACCAAGGGGTGAGTTCTTAATTTTTTGCTCAAATCATCATGGAGCTAGCAAGGAAGACTACAGTCACTTTTCCTTGTCCTGACAAGTCTCCCATAAATCTGGTTTTGGACTTCTCATGAGGAAGATGACATTATCAAGATGAGGAACCAGAATTAGGGAAAACAGGTCACAGAGTAGCACTGCTCCTTCTGGAGCATTGTTTGTCCTGATTTTCCCTATTACATTTTCTACCCATCACCATCACCAGTGGCTATTCATCTCCTGGCACTTACCCTTAATTCTCAAGCACCTCCCAGGTCTCAGCCACAAGGGACTATGCAACTCTAGTCTCCAGTAGCTGTTTTCTGCCTTCTCATGTGTAATGTTTTTTGGCTGATCCATTCATGATTTCTCCTCACCACAAAAACCAGAGTTGTTACAAGGAATGTAGAACTGTAAGAAATGTTGCAGTATGATATTTTGGCTGCATCTCCACTGCAGAATTAATGCAGTTTGACACTGCTTTAACTGTCATCACTCAATGATATGCAATGCTGGGATTTGCAGTTTCAAGAAATATTTAACCTTATCTACCAGAGAGCTCTGGTACCACAACAAGCTACAAATCCCAAGATTCTATAGGATGGGGCCATTCCAGTTAAAGCAGTGTCAAACTGCATTAATTCTGCAGTTTGGCAGCGCCTCTGAGATGTCATGGGGCAGTCATCCAATCAATAATATTTCCCTTCCTTTTCTACCTTTCATATATTGACATAAAAATTGGTTTTCCTTTCTGGTATATGTGGCTTGATAAGCAAGAGCAAAAACTGGGAATTTCCTACCAGGATCACAAGAATAACATCCTTCAGTTTCAAAACACTTATTTCCTCACACTAACTACCTTTTAAGATACAATTACCTCAATAGCTCTGCCAGAAAAATGCACTAAATAAACAAAAATGGAATACACCAAACAAACAAAAAACCCTCTCAGTTTAACTATATGCTAACTACGGAACAAGAAATATAGCATAGATTCAGTTCAACTACATGCTAAATACAGCACAAGAAATATAGCATATATTTGTAGCAGGGAATACAAATAACTACAGCTGCAATTTGTTTTTGCTGCTCTGGTTGTTTTCAAGTTTCTTGCTTAAGACAAGGTGAACCTGTCACAAGATTTCTTTGGCAAGATTTGTTTGGAGAGGGTATTGCCTTTCTCTGAGGCTGAGAGTGTGATTTCCTCAAAGTTTCCATTGAGTTTCCATGATCAAGTGGGGATCAGAACCCAGGCTTCCTTAGTTCAATACTAAAATCACTGCTACATGCTGTTTCTTCCCATTGTAATTTATTTATGTGTTGAAAATAGCTAAAATAAAAAAGGATAACAATGTGTCACAGCTATACAGAACCTTCTATCACCATGTTCATCACCAATAGAACAAAAACAATGCCATATGACAAATTCCCTTCACAAAATTGCTTTAGCAAAAGCACAGCACAAAAAACTTTGCTTTCTCCAACCTACATCAAGAATGTCTGGGTTTTGTTCCCCTTTTAGCTACAAGGCACCTTGAGTAAGCATGACACTGACAGACTGTCACATCACGAGGCTCGTGGAATTATCACAACGGTGCACTTAAGCACATGCACACAGATGCACACTACCCAGTAATCCAACAAAAACAAACAGAAAGCCTGCAATACTTGACAAAAGCATATCAAGGAGAGCTAAGCTGAAACAGTAGGCAGCTGAAATTTTTACAGTCAGTGATGTTTATGTTGTGCCAGGTTACTGTGTAAGATGCCTCTTGTAGTATATGTGTGCATGTTTTAAACTTAGTGATTATTAGATATTTTTAAAGTAAAATATTTTAAAAGCAGTGAACTGGCAGAATACACCTTGCGATTATTAGACAGACTGACATCAACGATATATTCTAAGACAGATATAAGCCACATACAGTGGGTACCCCGCATTCGCTGGAGTTAGGAGTGCAGGACCTCCCTGAAAGTGAGAAAAATGCAAATTAAAAACTCTGCAGTCAACATCTGGCAGAAGTTGACCATAGCATCACACTGGAGGAGCTACAAATGCAGATAATTGTTTTCTCTAGGAATCTTCAGGTCCTCCAGAGTGATCCTATAATCAACCTCCAGCAGAGTCACACTAGAGGGCCTACAGATTCTTAGAAAGAAAGTGTTAATCAAATCTGTGAATAATCAAATGTGCAAAAGTCATAGCTGCAAATGTGGAGGGCTCACTGCATAAGAAGGTATCCTAAAAATGATATCAGTCATACATAAGCATAAAGTCTATACAAACATTTCACATTTTGTAGAACAGCTGTTCTGAGAGCCAACACTCAAAGAGACGTGATGGAATAAGAACTCACTGCCAGCATCAGTCATCCTGCTGCTGCCTCTGCCAACTCTGAAGTGCACACTCCAGAATTAGTGCCCAGTTCAAGTAGCCTCTCCAAACACTAGCAATGAAATTGCCTCAATACAAAAATTATAGTGGTGGTGATTAAATCAATGGCATACTTCCACTGAAAACCCTAGCAGAAAGAAACATCAAAGCACTGATAAATAATATATTCCCTATAACTCTTCTGATTTATTAGAAAGCCAGGCTTCCCAAGGTGTTGGCCTTCAAACAAAAGGACTTGAGTCTAGAATCCCAAAGTTCAAAATAACAAAAGAACCTAGGTGGACTTAGCACTTTATAACACCAGTGTACTGTGCCACCAAAGCTGTGCTAGTTTAAGAATGGAAGCATACTGATTTGTCATAATTCCTTACCATACTATAGCACTTTGGTGATCCATGTTCATGTGATCTGTTTTTGGCACTGCCAAACATCACCTTGCAGGATGAAGGGCTAGACAAGTGTTTGGTGCAGCCAATTGCTTTCCAAAGCTGACTGCTGTGAGGATGTGCACATAGCAGCATTGGGGAAGATATTGGAGGTCACAATCACTGCAAGGGGGAGAGGGAAAAAAGGAGAAAAGCAAAATCACATCAATTCACACTACATTACTGCTTGAGAAGTAGAAGTGCAGTGGGAGGGACTTATCACACAAATGCAGTAATGGAATAGCAGCAAAGTTGAGATCAGCATGTTTCACCCATCAATGAAAAAATGCAGTACAGTAATAAATGGAATGCAAGAACCTATACTATGTGATAAGTACTAACCAAAGATGCTTTTATCCTGTTAAAATTCCACTTTTCTAGCCTCATATAATAAAGTCCTTACAGCAAAGACTTATCTAATCCAGATTTCTGTTTCCACATTGGCCAGCTAGGTGACCTTTCACACTACATATTTAAGGTACCATGGGCCTAGTACAAATGGGTGCTTTGTGGCTCCCTGGGGCTGATTCTAGGGTTCTGGAGTGCACAACAACCACACGCTCCAGAACCCTTGTATGTGCCATCAGTGCCATAATGGTGGCCTTCCATTCACACAGGGGCCGCCATGATGATGCCACCACCATGCAGCATCCAGACATCGCTGGCAGGAAGTGGCATCATGGTGCTGCCCCTTCCTATTTGCAACACCACAAAAAAGAAGCTGCTCTAGGCAGCTTCTTTTTGGCGGTGCATCAGTGCTGCAGCATGCGGCTGCTGCAGCACCAACTCAGGGCAAAGATGGGTGGCAAAAAGCCACCCGTCTGTTCAGCCCTATAGTACTATGTTCTATCCTATGCTCTCCATCCACTTCAAGTATTCTCTTCTATCCTATGCCAACCTAGTATTTGTAGTTTATAACGCCCTAATTGTATAGTGTGAAAAAAGCCCTAGATTCTTATTGGAAGCCCACAAGCAGGTCAGAAAATCAATAGTATCTGTCCTGTAACTAGGATGTGTATGACTGAACAACTGTGAAGATTTAACAATCACTGCACAAATGTACAGAGATTGAACATATACCTTAACATACCTTTTCCCCTCAAATTAACCACCTTTTTCTGTGTCAAACATTCCAGTACTGAAGAAACTTCCATGGCACAATTAAAAAAAAATCTTCTGGAAGTATCTTGTAGGTATAAAGTTTGAATTTATGACATCCGAAGTGGCCCCACCATGATGATGCCACCACCACCACTCAGCATCCGAAGTGGTGTCATGGTGGTGCCCCTTCCTATTTATAAACACCACAAAAAAGTGGTGTCTTTTTAGTGGTGCATTGGTGCTGCAGGGTGCGGAGGGCAAAGATGGGTGGCAAAGACACTCAGGGCAAAGATGGGTGGCAAAAAGCCGCCCATCTGTTGAGCCCCATAGTACTATGTTCTATCCTATGCCGTCCATCCATTTCAAGTACTCTGTTCCATCCTATGCCATCCTGGCATTTGTAGTTTGGGGGGGCAGTATTTAGTATTTTCAGCCAGCGAGCTCTAGAGCATCACAAAATGACAAACCCCTGGATTCCCTAGGATACAGCCAGGGCAATTTAAGTGAAATAATAATGCCCTAATTGTATAGTGTGAAAAAGCCCTAGATTCTTATTGGAAGCCCACAAGCAGGTCAGAAAATCAATAGTATCTGTCCTGTAACTAGGATGTGTATGACTGTACAACTGTGAAGATTTAACAATCACTGCACAAATGTACAGAGATTGAACACATTTTGATGAAAAGCTACTGCTAATATACCTTTCCCCCAGTACTGAAGAAACTTCCATGGCACAATTTAAAATAAAAACTTCTGGAAATATCTTGTAGTATAAAGTTTGAATTTATGACATCTGAAGAGGTCCCAAACATATGCTTGGTTACAGTCCAATGTGGCTGAGCAGAGTATGTAGTTCTATGTACAGACCCACCCCTATTTAGCACCCTCCCAGACCTAGTGTAAGCCTGCTGAATCCACACACACACAAACATCCACACACACATACACACACACACATAGAAGCTGCAGTGGCTGAGGCAATCTCTTCATTTATAGCTATGGGGATACTGTATAGCCAAATAATTCTGTGCACACATACCCCACTCAAGATACAGTTTGGCCATGGAGTGGAGGGGGGAGGGTTCAACAGGGCTTCAGCAGGCTTTAGTAACTGCAGAATGGGGAAGTGAATCCCACCCTTTACAGTGATTGAAAATAAACATACACAGTGTAGTTATTGCACATGTGCATATGTCCATAACAGAGGACTTTATCACATGGGAGGCTTACCCTGAGTAAATCACCATGAAATCGTCAGAAATGATGAAAGAAGCGTGATCAGGGTTCACACCCCTGTACACTTCCCCTGTCAGTAAATCGTCATGGAGGTGTTGGGACTCACTTCTCCCATTAGTAAAGCATCCTTGGAGCCTCCATTTGATAATAACGGGATCTTCTGTTCATGCCAAATGGTGGCTCCATGATGATTTACTGATGAAAGACATGAGCTGTGATGCCTCCATGATGATTTACTGACAGGAGAAGGGTGTGGGGATGTGAACCCCAATCATGCTTCTTTCATGACTTCTGACAATTTCATGGCGATTTACTCATGTGTGATAAAGTCCAGAGTGCCAGCTACTGTCTGCCACTGACCATGATGGCTGGGGGTCTTAGAGAGTTTCAGTCCAAAAAAGTAACTTTTACAAGGTCTACTATCTGCCATCTATATAATTTTAATTGATAGTCTTAAATTGGAGATTTTGAGATTTGCTAAGGAGCAGTTTTTTCTAATGTAATGGTCTCAATATGAAACAGATTGTTAGCAACTGAAACAAGGCCTATTGAATAAGCAAAGCCTGTGGTGCCTGGCTTGTGCTAAATCAGTTAGGGAACAGCAAGGTTTTTTCCCGTTACAAAGCCACTTGCACAACGAAATATACTCTTTGGAAATCTTAGCTGAAAAGGGAGGCCCATTGATGGAGATGCTGAACCTGTCACATCCCTGGTGCTTAGGACTGGGCAACATGTCTCATGTTCAGCACTTTTATATGAAAAGATGCACACTGAGCTTTTAAAAAAGGAAAGGAAAAAAGATGATAAAAATGAATACAATGGAAGAAAAAAGGTCCATAAATACTCTCAGCTGTAGCCATAATTTAGAAACTCTTCAGAAAGGTGATCAGTTAAATGCTTCTTTTTATTTTCTCCACAAATTTTTTGTATATGTTTAATCATTCAAGAACTTTTCTTTGGTATGTACCTTCCAGTAGCCATTCACCTTCTGTTTCTTTCTAATCTGAGGCCTTCAGGGAAATGCCACACAATCACATATAGGTTTCCTAGGGAGGGGTGAGAATTTCTCTCTCTCTCTCTCTCTCTTTCTCTCTTTTTTTTTAAAGGAGCTTTCCAAAATGTGCAATGGAGGTACTTGTCTTCTCTTCCAAGTTCCAGCTTTCAGCTGCAGCCAGCCTCTTCCAATATGGCTCTTGTCTTCTTCGCAGAAAGCAGGAGGAGTCGGAAAGGTGGAGCATCCAGCAATGTTCTTTCCACCAGTGCCTCCATGTCCCTGTTCTCCTCCTCCTCCTCCTCCTCCATCGTCGTCATCGTATACAGTGCCACAACCAAACAGTTCACTGCCTTCAGGCTTACAATCTAAAAGCAATACAACACACAAGAAAAAGGAGATGGTGGTGTGGATGTTATTAGGACTTCCAAATACTGCTGGTACTTTTCTTCCTCCAACTGCGGCAGTTGGGATGTATGGAGATCCCTAGGCATGATAGAACTGTGCTTGCCATTTCTTTTCTCCCTCCGAGGCCAGGGCAGTGGTAGTTCAGATTGAGACAGTGGCATCATTGGGGAGGTGCGGGGGGTGAGGAAAGCACCAGGTGACACCCCAAAAGAGGGAAAATACCCAATTGGGCCCTCTTTTCGCTGCACCCCTTCTGGCTTTGCCACAGCCACAGAGTACTGCAGCAAAGGAGAGAGCCAAGCACCCTTTTTGGCTACTGCCACCATCCCTCTGGCAGCCTTCCTCCCACACCAGATGAGACCATGGGTTGGATGCTACTGGATGGAGGGAGGTTTTCAGCTGCTTCTGGGCCTGGGTATCATAGAGCCATGTCTGCAACTTCTTCTCACCAGGGAGACAATGTAAACTCAGAGGAGCTCCACTTCATACCCAGCCTAGCAATCCTATATAGTCGCACTTAGGGTATTAGTGAAGTCAGTGAAACTTACATAAGACATCACTCTCATTTAAGATGTAAACCCAGTTTCCATTTATATTAGTGAGTTTACTCTTAGCATGGCATATTATGGATTCAAATAATGAAATTATCCTAAAATGCATTAAACAATCCTGGCCAAGCTATCTGCTTAAGCAGGCTATTGCTGTCTATCTTTATTTGTATTATTTCTCATGATTTGAATGTGACCTCTGTCTCCCCTCTAAATCTAAAATTCTTGTTTTGAGATTATATTTATTTAGGGAAGCAATTGAATCTCCAAGAAAAGTTTTTGTTTGTTTGTTTGTTTGTTTGTTTGTTGTGTTTTTAGGTTTGGTTTTTTTTGGGGGGGGGGTAATTTTTTCCTCTAAAAGTCTCAATTGATTTTTCACTACATGATAAATATCTGCCAAGTGAATTTGCACTCTATGTAGCTGTGAAGGGTGCTGCCATCTGCAAAAGCTTATGTCTGATAAAAGCAGTTAGTCTATAAGATGCCTGAAGAATATGTGTGTGTTGTTGCTGTTGCTTTTTAACTGCATCAGACTAACAGGTTAATCCTCCTGGAAATGCCCATGTGTCATTTTCTGACCTCATATCTTAAGCATTGGTTTGACAGCACCTGATTTCGAGGTGGATTAATAAGAAGAGTATCATATTAGCTTGCATTTTTAAAGCTGATTTCAGTTATTGGCTGATAACTGCCACAATGCAATACTGATTGGTAACTGTTTGCAAAGTGCCAGTGAATATTTTCATTGTCTCTGCTTCTCAAATCTGCCTCCTCATTTGCAGCTAGATTACAGTGCACTCAAGGGACCCATTTATCAAGCTCAAAAATGCAAGTCATTTATAGGCCCTGTTTATCTGTAGCCAATATATTGCATTTCTGTAAGTGATTTTTTTTCATTCTAGCTACAAATTCTAAAAAGATCCCTGGGCTATGAAAAAGCACACCCATCTGCTATGGATCTGTGCCATCCCTACAACAGACAGATGCTGAGACCAAATAAGTAGGAGTGTAAAAATATGCCTGTAGTAAAATGCAAATCAATGTTTTGCTATGAACATCAAGAACTGGGCCAGGGGAAGATTTCACCAAGCTTCACTGATTGTGCATTTCATCTATGTATGTGTCTACATGTGCATACACTTTGACACACATATGGCAAAAGATTCCACTAAAGCAAGCCTATCAGATGTCTGGCCTCTGTTCCATATCTGCCAGCCATTTGCCATTTGCATTTGAAATCCTCTATTTTGTAGCCTTGATTACTGAAGTTATTCCAGTAGCTAAGAGCTGTATAAGTTTTGTATTCTGCTAAAGTTAAAAGACTAGACCTACTCTTCTTATGAAGGTATCTAGGCCCATTTTAGATGGGCATAAAGAGGCGTGATTAGAGTTAGTAAGGGCGTCTTTAGGGTTAGGGAGGGTGTAGCGTTTACACCCCCCCAACCCTAAAGCGTATGGACGCCGCCAATTAAAGATGGCGGCGTCCATACGGTGGTGCCGCAAAGGCATCATCATGTGCGCAGCGTTTTGACACGCTGTGCACGTTGTGACGCTTTTGCGCCGCGGGAGGGCGCCAATCGCGCCCTTCCCGCGGCGCAAAAAAAGAGCTCCATCGCGGAGCTCTTTTTTTGCGGCGGGTCTTTGCCGCGGCCTTTAAATGGCCGCGGCAAAGACCCAGGGAGAAAGGGGCCGCGGCGGCGGCCCCTTCCTCCCTTCAGCCCCGCCGAGGGAAGCGGGGTGCAGCAGGCGCCCAGACTGCCTGCTGCACCCCGCTTGGAGGCCGCGGGGAACCGGCAGTTTGCTGGTTCCCCGCGGCCTCCAAAAGCGGCGAGATGAGGCCTCGGGGCTGCCCATGCGGCAGCCTAGGCCTCATCTCGCCGCCAGAAGGGGCGAGTATGGACTGCCCCTTTTGGGCGGTCTAAAAAGCCCCCATATTTCATTATAATAGGTAGATTCAAGAACCACAGTCATTCTGCCTCTCACTACCAGTTGCTGGGAAACATGAAAGGGAAAATACTGTTGCATTCGTGTATGACTTCTGGGCTTCTGGTTGACAACTGTGGAAGAAGAATAGACAAAACAAATCTTTAATTTGATCCAGAAAGCTTCTTAGGGTCATCATATGTTTTGAATAGTGGGTTTGAACAGGAACTTCAACGAGTATCAGAATCCATGTGACTGTATAGATGTTAGTGATGATTAAGATGTCTCATTTCTGATTTTCTGTCAGAAATGTCCCCAAATTTTGCAACAAAATCCAGCATAAAATGCCAGGTTCCAGCCAACTTCCCTGTCTATCTATCTTGGGGTTTTCCTAGGTCTAATTAATGTTTTTGTTACTCTGAAATTAAAGCCATCAGTTGTTCCAGCATCTCTTTGATTCCCTGGGAAGATTATTAGGTCTTTATTGCAGTGCACCCAACATCCCTTGAGTCTATCAGAAATAGATATCAATCCTCAGCTGTAGCCTCATGTGTGCACAGAGAGACTCTTGTACTCACTGTGTCTCCTGCAGATGCCATCTGAGCCATATCCAGCCTTCTGCGGTCTTCTTTTCAGGACAGGTAATTATTACTCTCTCTACACCCCTAAGCCTACTATCATTCTATCCAATTTCTATACCTCTATTTCAGTTAGCTCTGCAAGGTGTTTCTGTTTGAATTGCTATCATATGTTTCGTTGTACTCTTGCAGATTTCTAAATAAAACCTTATATTCACAAAACTTGCAGTCCCGCTGCAGATACTGTTGGTATAAACAGATGAAAATGACCCTTAGGTTACAGCTAAATATTTCCCCCAACATTTAAGGAGACGTTGACAGAATTGATGGTGACTCCAAGTCCCCCCTCCAACCTTTTTGGGTAACACTGGGTAGGCACCAATTGGTCTCCCATGAAAAAGAATTCAGCAGCCTGGGAACAGAAAGTGAAAAGCCCACTTCTGTGCCTTATGATGGTTGTGGGACCAAAACAAACCCGTCCCCCAAATATCTTAAAACTTGCTCTTGTTCATATCCATTAAAAGCTGGGAGAAGTTGGAAGGTTTCAACTACTTTCCCAAAGGCTAAGCGTTAGAAGTAGCCCAACCTTCCTTGAAAAGTAAGCTTGTTTTCTGCTGCTACAGAGACTAGAACACAAACCAATGGATTCAAATTACAAGAAATTTTACCTAACCATTAGGAAGAACTTTTTGATAGTAAGAACTATTCAACACTGGAATAGACATGCCTGGGAGGGTGGAGGCTATTGAACAGAGGTTGGTTGGCTACCTGTCAAGAGTGCTGTAGTTGTGTATTCCTGCATGGCAAGGAGTTGAACTATATTGCCTTTGTGCTCCCTTCCATCTCTAAGATTCTGCAACTTGATGGATCTGTTAGCATTGGGACTAGCAATTGGATTTAAGTTTACAGCTACTGTGTACCCAAAGGCCACCAAGCTGCTATTTGGATCAATCCATAAATATTTTTTACTGGATGCTTTTAACAAAGAGATGTATTTTAGGGGAAAATATTAAAAGAAATCAGGTTGTGATATCCCTAAGAAATATGGTGCTTTTGATAAGGATCTTTTAAAAAAATCTGTGTCCATTTTTAATAGCATGAAAATGACATCTAAATCCCAGCTATCAAGTCTATTCCAATGAAAACTGAGACCGTTCTCAGCCCTCCATGTAAAGAACTGGCATAAAAGCAGTTGGGTTTACTAAATTGCTCAGTACACAAGGTTCAGAAGCCTTGTATCAGAGATACACAGAAGAATGTCACATTTATGGAGTATTATAGCTCTAGTAGCTAAAGGAGCAAAAAAAAAAAAATCCATCTACTCCACTGGCCAGGTTTCATACAAGCATGGTTTAGCTCTGGAAGGAAGAAGAAGAAAAATCAGCATTAAGCACTTGAACGGCTAGGAAATCCATTAGGATGAAACATGGTCCCCTTTTTGTGCGCTCTCAAGCACAGAGTGGTATACATTTTGGGAATGAAATATGCCTTAGAGAGACCTACTACCAAGTTCATAATGTCAATCTTTCACATGAAATAGGAGAAAGCTCCAACAATGGATGACTTAGAATTGCTGGCAAGGAGTGCGGATGAGAAGAAGCTGGACGTCCTTGTTAAATGACATGGGGTAGCTCAGAGTTGGCCAGCTTCTGCATTCTCTGCAGCTTCCTCTGAACTCCAGAATGGCATCCTAGGGTCAGGGAAATCATTTTGCCTCCCAACCTGACAACTTAATGAGTGGTCAGGTTCAAAAGCAGTCAGTGTTATCAGGCAGGAAGTGCATGGAACACACATTCAACAGGCTCAGAGTTAATACCCAAACCATATTCTCCAACTGTCCCAAATTGGCAGGAATAGTCCTGATTAATCCTCTAACATCCTGCTTTTAAAATGTCCCAGTGCCTTTTCCCCTACCTCCCTTTCCCCCTTTGTCCTCAGCTTACTTCAGTTGCTGCAAACTGAGTTGAAAGGACAAAAGTAATTTGCACTCACTTAACTCAGCTGGGAGAGAGGAGAGGAGGAGGCAGAATTTTGTTCTTCCCTGTAGGTTCAGGCAAAAGGGTCTCCTAGCTAGCATGTTATTCCTCATTAATACCTTTTGCCATCTTGACCACACATTGATGTTGCTTGGCCACATGTGTCCCAATTTTCATCTGTGAAATGTTGGAGATATGTCAACATGATGAGGCCAATAATGGGGCCAGGTCCCCACAGACATAGAGGGGACCTGGACTGACATATTCATCCCTATTTATATATATAAAAAAGATGCTTCTGCTGTTTTGATACTTACCAGTGAAGCATCAGAGAAAACAGCTGCAGCTTTCACTATTTTGATTTCCTAGAGGGAAGGAAGGAGACAGTTTATAGGGCATCCTTTTATATCTGATGCTGAACCTACACTCACTATGGACTATTCTGAGCCCTGCTGTCTAATTTAAGGTTATGAGGCCCTACAGAATGCAACACAAGGGCTTCACAGCCAGGATTATGCAATGATAGAAGTTAACACAGACATAGAAATCTCATTTTGCCTTTTTCTGTTGGAGACACATTAATAAGAAAATGCAACAGTAGACACAATTTCAAGTATTTTAGCTAAGCATGAGCACTTTCCTTCCAGTCCCTTTATTTATGGTACCATGGGTTTATTGCTTCTCGCATTCCTCTTCTCCTGGTTTTTCATTTAGCAAGGTGAATTCTAAAAATTCATCCCAAAATCTCAGCATACACAGTTTACAATGAATGTTAGTTCCCTTTCTGTGGCACCACTATGCACATTAATAAGAAAACATTGGGGCAGGGGGGAGCATGAAATCAGACTGCATAAATCTCAACTTGACCATAATGCATGTAACACAAGTTCCAATGTACAGTTCAAAAATGCTGATTATTTCCTTTGAAGCCTTTAAGTCAGATTTTCCCATCCTGGATCTTCCTTGGATTCCATATAATTCATATAATCTCTTTTCCATGGGCTACAGTAATATTATTGATAGGGTGACTTCAAGATCTCTCATTCACAGGCTGGGTCACCATAAGTCAAAGGCAACTTGACAGCAGTAAACAACAAGAGTAGATGGAGCTAATGGGAGCCACTGTCTAAAGATGGAGTTGGGAAAGACTGCTCTAAATAATTTGGGACGAAGCTGCACAACCGAGGAACCACCTCTTCATGCCATGTGAATCTACCCAGCCCTTAAGGTCAGCCATCCGTACATACCAAGGGCTGCTGCAGTACAGATAGTAGCAACACATGGATGCCTCTCTCTCTAGGGCCAGCCCTACCATTAGACAGAATGATGCAAACTCCTCAAGGCAGCAGATACAAAAACATCTTTGTTTATATACTGCTTCATACTGAACTAACAGTGTCTAGGCAGTTTACAACTGTAAGCTAATTTCCCCCAACAAGCTGGGTACTCATTTTAGTGACCTCGGAAGGATGCAAGCCTGAGTCAAACTTGAGCCCTGGGTAGTAATGAACTTGCAACCTTATAGTTTGAGTGAATGGCTGCAGTACAGGCATTTAACCACTGCACCACCAGTGTGAAACAACAGCATGGTGTTGTGTGAGAGTGATGTATTCTAAGTGTTTGTCTCCCATTTCCACATTGGTGTAACCACCTCTTGTTCTTAATCTCAGGAAGCAAAATATCTTGGTCTTGGAGCCCTTCACATATTGTTAGATTGCAATCCCCATGAGCTGTAGCCATCATCACCAGTGATAAGGAATGCTAGGAACTGTTGTCCAACAAGATTTGGAGGGCCATACGGATTCCCACTCCTAAACTAGATAAGGTTAACTGAATGTACGCATGTCTCATAAAAGATATGAGGGGAAACAGCTACAAGGAGTCTTACATTTTGTCAAGGTGACCTTAATCAATAGAAAATTTCTCAAAAGACGACACTTGAGTGCTCTCTGGTACCCTGTGCAATAGGAAATTGGGGGCGAGGGAAGCACAGAGATACAGAGTTTAAACAGAGCTGCACTTAGAGCTTTTAGCATGAGGATAGAAAAAAAGAAAGGGGCTGTTAATTGTATAATTGCATTTTTATAAAGTGATATTTATAGTGAAGGAAATTTATAATTTATATTACTGTAAGTTGTAATGGATTAATATACACTTATCAGCCCAAGAACAGGCCTGTTCCCATTATGCTGAAACTCACTAAAATGTGGACTAATCATGCTAATAGAATAAACATACTGTTTGCCAAGCCATCTTTTTTATATAGGAAAGAATATTGGAGACATAAGCATGGGAATAAAAAAATTGATGGCAAGCCAGAGGAAAGAAGAGAGACAGAAATGGACATTTGTCTAGTTATACACTAAAAGTGTTATTCAGACTGATTTTGTGCTTTGACTTATGATGATATCCAAAACACTTTTGACACAAATTTACAGGAAAAACACTCACCCCAATTAAGCTTATCAGACATCACTTCCAGCCCAATCCAGGAACAGGCTGGGATTGGAATGGAATGGGATGGAACAGGTGTTATCCTATGGATTTTGCTGCTGATGAAACCAGAAGTCCCCAGATGTTCCCCAGCCATGTTTTGCTTGCCGATTTTGAAGAACTCAAAGCTACCATTCTTCAAAATTAGTGGCAATAGCACAGCTGGGGAATAGCGTTGAAACAGCTTGGGGACTTCTGGTGGCATCAGTGGCAAAATCCATGCTATAACACCCGTTCCATCCCATCTCATTCCATTCCATCCTGATGCCATCTCATTCCCTGGATTGGGCTGGAAATTATGTCTGATAAGCATAACTGTCTCCCTTAGCAACTCAACCAATCTGTGAAAAGAGAAAAGAGCGGATATGTAGATGGGTACAGGTGTCCTACATCTGACAAGTCAGGGAACAACCATGTCATCTTCAGTGGTTCTCAACATTCTTCAATGGTTCTCTCTAAATGTTTTACACTTTACTTTTTAGATTCTTTGACCATTGGTCATGTATGTTGGGATGTCTAGGAGCTGTAGTCCAAAACATTCAGTGCAAGACATGGGGGAGGGTTGGTTTGGGTCTAGGTTGATCTGATTGGGTCTGGGTCAATCAGACTAAATCAGAGCCAGATCCAAACTGCTGAACTAGATTCCAAACTGAGTTAGGGTTATTCCATGCATAATTTTAAAAGTAACCTCTGTATAGTCCATTGACCAAGTATATGCATTACCTGGCTACAGTCTTCTTCACCATAGTCAGACTATAATACAGTGGCCCCTTGTTATCCACTGGGGTTTGGTTCAAGGACCTCCCGTGGATAGCAAAATCCCTGGATGCTCAAGTCCCATTTAATACAATGGCATAGCAAAATGGTCCTTTATATAAAAGGGCAAAATCAAGGTTTGCTATTCGGAAGGTATACTTTTTGGAATATTTTCAAGCCATGTATTCTTGTATTTGTAAATTACAGGAATTGTTTCTAAATTCATATCCATATATCAAGGGTTGTATACATGCACATACTTCAAGAAACACATAGAAATTCTGTGCAGATTTCCCTGGGAGGGAATATTTTCTTCTTATTTTCAAGTGTGATAAATCACAAGCCTAACAGAAACGGGATCTGATACAGGATCTAATTTAAACCCAGCACAAAGGAAAGTTATTGGAAGGAAAAGACTTGTATCCCTATTTAGAAAATGGTAGAATCAGTGGGGTGAACAGAAAGTTTATATATATATATATATATATATACACACACACACACACACACACACACACAGGCTCTTGCCTCCCAGGCACAATGAATCTACATTTAAAGTAAGAAGACTCTGAGGAGGAGGGAAGAGAACCCAGAAATAGATGAGGACAGCAATACCCATGCCAGAGTTGTGGGAGAGTTCATCACACTTCTAGACATTGTGCAAATAATATGAGTTTTAATATAAATGAACTGATACTTAAATATGTAGCAAAAAAAGCATGCACAAAGGAAAAAAAAATTCTAAAAATCACAAGAATTTAATGAAACATTTTTTAAAAGGAAAAATGATACAATGATACAAAAAGGAAAATGATACATTCTATTCTCAGTAGTTTATATACAGTGTGTGTCTCCTCTGACATAAGGCATGGAGTTCACATTTATTCTCAGGTACTGTAGAGGTGTATAAGATTGAACTTTAATCCTGGTGATCAGCTCTGTGTTTTCTTATTATATTACACTAAAAATGTGATTGCTTGTTTTTATTAATATATAACTCAACCAAAATCATTTGCCTGTTCATTTCTTTACAATATTTATAGCCTGTCTTGTAACAAAGCTCTCAGGATGACTCATTGCAAGAAATAAAAAGCATTTTCATAATTCACTGAGGGTAAAAACAGATTAATGTTAATATAGATTAGAAGACCTGGGAAACTATGAAAATTGTCACCTGCCTGGGCAATCAAGGTGGCTTACATGGAATAAAATAGATTTAGATAAAACATTGCCTGGATAAAAAGATAGAACCCCTCCCCTCTTAAAAGATAATTAAATATAATACTATTTACAAGAGAAAAAACTCACCAGTTAAAAACAACAACATAATATTAAAACAGCGATTTTCTGGTAAACAATGTTGGTTGGAGTGGAGAGAGCTCAGAGTGAGTTGGATTGTTCTATTCAGGGAAGGCCTGCCAGAAGAGATCCGTCTTGACATCTTTTTTAAAGCTGTCTAAGCTCATTATTTGATGGATCTCTTCTGGCAAGGCTTTCCATAGCCTGGGAGCGACAGTGGAAAATGCCCTCTAGGAATCATATGCAAGTTCCTAGAGGGTTTTTATAAGTTGCAGTATGGTTTTTATAGGTTGCAGTAGATTCCTCCCGGAGGACCTGATGGTGCGGGACAGATTGTATGGAAGAAGGCGATCCCTTAGTTGTCTCAGGTAGTCATACACTGAACTAAAAGAACTTTCTGGGATGTTTTGAAAGGCAAACATATCCAAGCCAGCCAAAGATATTTTTCTACCTAAAGATGAGAGGCAAATGATGCCCTCAGATGTCCAATACATATGCACAGTATACTAAACCAGCTAAATTATATTTGCAAATGAACCAAAAAACCTGTAAGCACAGATTTTAATAGCTACAATTTTGCTAAATGGGAGCCATATTGTCCTCTCATGGAGAATTAGAGGTCTATACTATCTCCACAGTTGTTGTGGTGGTGGTGGTGGTGTGCCTTCCAAATTGTTTCTGATTTATGGAGACCCTCAGGGTCACCCAGTGGGTCTCCATGGCCAAGCAGGGATTTGAACCCTGTTCTCCAGAGTCACAATCCAACTCTCAAACCAGTACACCATACTGGCTCACATCTCTACGTACCCTTATCATTTTAAACTTTTTTCCACAACAAAGCCTGCACGCATGCACAAACACACACACACACAAATATAAACAGGGGCCAATCAGGTCATGTTTTTGTCTCAAATTGCTATAGCCAAAAGAGAGTGCCTTTTTTTCCCAACAAGGATGTGAACCTGAGATCAACTTCTGGTTTATTTTCTGTCTGAAGAAAAAAATAATTAAATATTTATTTTCCACCCTCTATCCAAGCACCTCAGTGTGCTGTTTAGTTATCTAGAAAGAGGGTGGTTTAATGCAGGATGATTACCAAGATCACATTGTTTCTTCTAAATAAGAGACTTGTTTCTGAATACCTAATAAGTGTAGAAAAACGGCTAATGAAAAATTATGCCATCAATAATGTAAAATGGGATGAGAGAAATGGAACAAGTTAGGCCTGCAGCATTCTGTTTATGTTAAAGAGCCGTTCCTAGCCTTGCCCTTATAAAAAAGAAAAATTGTCTTAACTGCAATAATTTTCTTCCCCCAATCCACCCTCAGAAACTACTGCTGTTCCTCTGACTACCACAAAAAGCTGCATAGGACTTAGAGAAGGAGGCATTTGTACAGGAATTTAGATCTGGGCCTTTCTAGACAGCTGTTAAAAAATCTCGTTTTCCCCCTTTCTGCAAAAGATTGACACAAGATTGACACAAGTCTAGTGGTATCCAAGTCCTTGGTAGAAGATAAGGATGCTATTTTAAAGATGTGGCATGGTGTGGCTGGAATAATAAGCATACCAGCAACCTGGAAAGATGGGGAAGTTGTCTACAAAGAGGCCAGACCTTGCTGGTATTCACCACAGCTTCCATTTTAATTATCCTGAAGGCCCACATGGAGTTTTACAGGAAGGGAGTGCCCACTTCCCATAGTACACTCTCCTTTTGTCAACACAAAGGGAATATAGAGCATACAGTGGGCCCTTGGCTAAACCCATTGGGGTTTAGTTCTAGGTCTCCCCATGGATGCCAAAATCTGTGGATGCTCAAGTCCCACTACATACAAGGGCATAGGAAAATGGTGCCCATTATATAAAATGGCAAAATATAGGTTTGCTTTTTGGATATTTTAAAAATATTGTCAAGCTGTAGGTGGTGAAATACATGGCTGCAGAATCCATGGGTACAGAGGACTAACTGTATTGGCCATAGTCCTATTGGTGTTTTACATATGCTTAAGTTCCCATATGGAAGCAGATGATGCGATATATATATATGTTTAGTACAGATTTGGGTAACTGGAGTTGCACATGTGATATCATGCACAAAGGAAGATGTGCATGCAAGTGCAATGCATACTGCATATGAATGTACATGCATATGGTGCATATGCTTATCCACTTTCAGTTGCACCTTCAGTTGTGCATTCAGTTGTGCGGCATTGTCATTCAGCACAAGAATTACATAGCACAATCAAAGCATAACTGCACATTATGCGATCCCAATGTAGATTTTGGCTATTACATTCACATGGTGGCTCTTCAAGGGCTCAGAGCTGGCCCAAAATGTTTTGTTGTATGAGGTATAGCAGCTAATGGCAGCTCCCAACACACACACAGACACAGACACACACACTTCAAGGTGAACAATGCCCAGCCCCATCAATGATATATCATCTCCTCAACCAAAACCATGGGTTGCTGGTAAAGTACCCAGAGTCATCCAAGGTTTTTTGGCATGTAAGCACTTTCAAGAACCTCTCTCCACTTCAAGGCAGAAAATATACAATCATAATAAATTAACTAGATAACCATTTGGTACCCTTTGATGATATCTAAACCTTGTTGCTTAAGATGTCCACTTAACTGTGCCTAATGGTAGGACTGACTCTAGCTGTCCTCTGTTCTGAGTCTCTTTTGGCAGGTCTTAGACTAAAGGATTCTGCAGCTGAAGTCAAAGGCTTTCATGGCCAGCATCTATAGTTTTTTGTGGGTTTTTTTCAGCTATGTGGCCATGTTCAAGAAGAGTTTATTCCTGGCGTTTCACCAGCATCTTTGGCCAGCATCTTCAAGGAATTTCTCTGAAGATGCCAGCCACAGATGCTGGCCACATAGCCCGAAAAGCCCACAAAAAAGATTGTGCAATCCTTCAGATATTGCTGAACTGTAACTCCCAGCACTCTTCACCATTGGCTAAGCTGCCAGGACTTCTGAGAATTGCAATCCTACCACATCTGGACGGCCACACAATTCCCATTCCTGCCTTAAGGCAAGGAATAAATGTCCCCAAAAGCTGAACAATTTGTTTTATGAATGCAGAGTCCAGGGGTAGACAAAGTGCAGCATGGACCACATGAGACACTCAGGGCTGTTTTTGTGGCCCCCAGGGCTCAAAAATATTTTGGGGGGCCACGAGATTGTTCCAGAATGCTCCCAAATGCACACTAGGAGGTATGGATGACATTTCCACAACTTTCAGCCTCCCCTTCCCAGAACAAAAACAATTTTTGAAACATTTTCCTGAGGAAAAACTGCACTGAAAAGCTTCAGAATTATCAGCAAGTGGCATGGGGTGCATTTTCACCACATTTTGCAGTCGCCTGGACAACATAAGCCTGGGAGAGGCCTTTTATGAGATCTCAAACACTTCTTGTCCTTGGGCTCACCAGACCTCAAGAAGACATGAAGGCTCAGCTTACATGTTTGCATTTCCTGGTCAGAAAACTACATGTCTTTCTGTAGAATGGACAAAAAGTGCCTTTGCTGAACTTTCTGTATTTTCTTTTGAGAAATACATGTGTGCACATATATAGACACTGCTTTTCACCTTTCTAGATATATAAAAACAGAATTCAGTCTACAAGGCTCAATTTCCATCAAAATACACACTTGAAAAATGCACAACAAATATACATAGAGGACTGGGGGGTATATTTTATTTTTGCACAGATTGTCATGAAATGGACTTGTAAATGAGGAAAAGAGCAAGCCTACAGAAACAGATGTAAACATTTTCCCCACTGATAGCAAGTGCACTTACTCCTTCTCTACTGTATATACATAAAACTGAATCAGTGTCGTTTTCATTTTCTTTTGCCTCGTGCTTCTCTATTTAGTTAAAGGCAGAAGTATATGCATTCATACTTTTTTTTAAAGGAATGACTGCTTTTCTGAAACCAATGTAAAAACTATGGACTTTATCCCTTATTCACATTACTTCATATTATTCAGCTATCTGATTTCATGCCAAATATTATGACTTCCTTTAGGAAGGCTTCCCAGAAGATCCCAAATGATACCAGCTGTTTGGCAGCTTTTGCTGTGCATTTGATCATCCAATTATTCGGCACATAATCTGCTTAGGCAACTCACCTTCTTTCAGCTTCTGAAATGGAGCTAGCAGACATGATTATGAGGACAGGTCCTTAGGGTTTTCTTTTGGCCTTAGGGTTAATTAAGAAAGGGCCCATGCCCATCTTGGACCACAGAAGACAGAAGATATCAATGCTAAGCTATAACAAGCAAAACTAGAATAGGGAGAAGCAGGATTTCACAGAAAATGGAACAGTGCTTGCAAAGTAGAATTTACCAAAACCCCCCCCACACACACACACACACCACACACACAGTTTTTAGGTCATCTTCACCACCGTTCATATTTTCTTGCAAAGTTTCTTTATGTATCATGCCTTAGAATCCTAGAATCATAGAGTTGGAAGAGACCACAAGGGCCATCCAGTCCAACCCCCTTCCATGCAGGAACTCCCAATCAAAGCATCCGCCCAGCCTCTGCTTAAAGACCTCCAAGGAAGGAGACTCCACCACACTCTGAGGAAGTGTGTTCCACTATCGAACAACCCTCACTGTCAGGAAGTTCCTCCTAATGTTGAGGTGGAATCTCTTTTCCTGTAGCTTGCATCCTTAAAGTAGCCTTCTTCAACCTGGTTCCTGCAGGATATTTTTAAGAGCTTATGTACACAATTTAAACAATCCCCATTCTATCTGATTAGACCATGATCCTTCCAGATACAATTCAGAGGAATTGGGGCTTTTTGCAGGAGAAAAAAAAAATCATGGTTTTTACTGGAATATCTGCAAGTATCTGCAAGGATGTGCATCACTGAACATGTCGGCAACTGTCCACTTCACATGGATTCATATGGCTGTGCATTTTCAAATGCAAATTTGCACAGGAAAGTTAAGGTAAGTGTTGATGAGAATGGGTGAAAATCTGCAGCAATTCACATAATACACTTACATGTAGACTGGCCCTAAGTTAGAGATCTCATCATGCCAGGCTCTGGTTGATGGTAGTGCCAAACATCTGGAGACCAAGTTGAGGGAGGCTGATTTAGATGGATAGGTGGTGTTTCTCTGGAGTTCCGTACTACAGCTGTAAATAATATTCACAAATTGTCTTGTGCAAAATGAGAGAGAGGATCTTGACATCCTGAGACATCTAATCAAAAAAGGCCTGTAAGCTGCATCATAATTCTCCACTGTTACTCAAGAATGTGGGTTTTTTCCCCATCAGCAGCAGATTGATGCAATTACATTATTTTAAAAAAAATTGCACACGCAAAAACCTCTAGTATTGTAGTTCAAGGGAGAGCACTACAGCTTTTTAGCTGAAATTTCCTCATACCTCTCCAAACTACAGTTCCCAGGATTCCACAGGAAACAGCCATGACAGTTGAAGCAGTATCAAACTTCTGTCTAGTGTAACATACTTTTGGTGTGGATTCATCCCATAGTTCAGCCTTTTAGGAGCTGCATTTAAATAACATCCATGGAAAGGTCACTAAGCATTGGGAATCATTGCCTTTATGTTTGTTTGTTTTTTCTAACATTATTTTAAAGCTTCCCAGGTGGAAAATGTTTTCTTTTATGCAGAAGATTTCAGACATCATGAAAGTGAACCAAATGGTTAGTTATTTACTTTGTTATTACTGTATTTATTTTATTAGTACTTGTGGATTTCCTGCTTCATCTGCCACATTAACTTAGTTGGCTTTGGCTACTATGCACAAGGGCTGTAAGTCTTGGCTCATTTCATTCTTACATGTAAGAATATTGCTAAAGATTTCTCCAGGATGGGTGAATTAGGAGAGATTTTCCACATTTTAACAGTTTCTCACATTTTGGGGATCCTATTTCTACCAAAAACAATCCATTTGTGTGTGGGGGAGGGGATCCAGAAAACAGTAACTAAAGGCTTCTTAAATTAAAATGTATTTGCCTGCTAGCAGAAGGATAACAGGGAGAAGGCCAGCTTATCCCAGAATTCCTTGCTAAGGAATTCCAGAACTTGTGATGTCTTTCACACTGCACAGTATTGGCTACTAGTGACTCTCAGGGTTTCAGGTAGGATTTTCTTACTTAGCCTTACCTGTAGGTCACTGGTCTCCCATCCAAGCACTAACCAGTTTTCAAAATCAGGTAAGACTAGGGATCTGTCTACATGGGCCAAACGACCACCCCCTCCCAATTCTGGAATCATCCTGTTGGAAGGTGTATGTCCCAAACTCTGGTTCTGTGTGAACAGTCTGAACAACATCTGCCATATTCTGCACCAGAACTGGGATATACCCCACTTAACGTGCATTTTTTAAAAGTTACCTGTTATTCCACATCTTCTCAGAAGATCCAGAGCCCTCTGTTCCTGCAGCTATCTGCACAGCATCCCACTGAGCCACATAGAGCATCCATCCCCACCATGGGTTGCTTGCTTTGAGGTCAGAACAAGGCACCCAGCCATTTTGTCATTGCTGGACATTTCATTGTGATCTCAGAAGCAAGATGAGAGTGTACATCCCATTAACAGGTAAAGATAGCTACATGACCAGAATACTCTGGGCTGCCCCTGGAATATCCTGGCCGATTCAGACAGGGCCTGGGTGTCTTCAGGTTGGTAATGGTAATTCTGGGTATGTGTGTGACAGAACACAAATGTGTGAACACATACAGCCAAGCCACCAATTACACTAAACACTATGAAGCATTTCCCAATGTGAATTTCAGGCATTCTGTTATTACTGATGGGTAGGTTCAGTATGGGATTTGACCACAAAAATGGTAAACAGCTTGCTGTGAAGCATAATAAATTACTTCTCTCTTCTATCTGCACCAGAAGCTACCCTGAGTCCATCTACAGCACATTTGAAGCAAATTCTCAAGTACTCAGGCTAGTATCAAAACAAGACTACGTTCTGATCAGCAAGTTGAAAATGGAGAGCACCCATCACATTATACTCAGCTTGATCATGTTAATGTACAGACTCAAAAGCATCTGGAAAGGAAATAACAAAATTGGAAAGTTTAGAAGCCGGAAGGACAAAAAAAGAAAACAAAGAAGGAAAACCCAAATTGGAAATGAAGAATGGATCATCAGAAACGCTGACACTTTCAGAGAAAATGAGTTAAAGAAAGGTCAGATTAACTTCAGGATTTAGAAATACTAATATGAAAGGGAGGAGATAAAAAAGGAGTGGGGTTATTAAAGTGCTTATATACAAATGGAAGAAGCTTAGAAGCAAAGCTGGGAGAGCTGACAGCATACAAACATTTGGAACTGGTGACAGCATTACAGGAATAGCCAAACCTTGGCTGGGAGGGAAAAAAAATTAAAGGATTACGGTGAAAGAAGGAGATAGAGTTTTGAGGAGACAAGTAAGAATGGTAAAGAGGTTGGCAAGACCCAATTTGTGAAGTAGAGAGTTTGGCAGCAGCTGACAGTAGAATCCCAGGAAACTCTCAAGAGAGTGTTATTAGCTCAGATGTACCGCATTACTTCATTCCTCCGATCATTAAATGCATTGGGAAAAAAACATTTCAGGTAATATAAACAAAACCAGGTGTTTGAAGAAGCAAGGGAGGTCTTTAAAAAGATGACCAAATTTTTTTTCATACTTCTAGTCCACCAGGGGCATTCTGCTATAAAGCCCTGTTCCCTTATGTTAATAGAAGTATTCTTGTCCCTTATGTCAGGAGATCCTAGATCTCAGAAAGAGCGAAGCTGGAAAATTTACCTTTTAGGACTACAATTCCAGAATCTAGAAAGACCACTGGTGATTCCAGTGGTCATGGTGATTCCAGTGGTCATGTTGGCTGCATAATTCTGGGAGCTGTGGTCAACAAAAGATTTTTTTTTTCCAGATTCAGCAAGCAAGGGGGTAGATTAGGGTAAGATAACCACTTTTCTTACAGATCTTTCCTGAATCCTGCATTTCCTGCTAACTGAAGTTTTCATGGGATGTCCTACATCTGGGATTGGTGAGAGCTTCTGTATGACTTTGCTCACCCATGCTCCAGCTTTTCTTTCACTTTTAGTGCCTCCCAACTGGTCTTCAAGGGAAATAACTCCCGTGCCCCCCCCCCTTTATAGGAGGAGGAGGAGATAAATTGTTGTTGCTGTTGTTGTTGTTGTTTCCTAAACTGAGTTGTTAGTCCCTACTGGAGCAGAATGTTTAGATTTACCTAAATGTTTATTTTCCTTTCTGCAACTGATCCAGTGCATCCTGGTCTTTTATAATTTGAACTAGTCATTGGATTTAGGCTATTGGCCTATGTTCTCCATTGCAACCATCCCAGACAAATCCTTTCTTCTCCAGACATTTCCCGTTTAAATCCACACACCACACACCCACACTCACTCCAAGACCTGAGCTGAAAGGGGTCTTGGAGATGTCTCATCCACAGGGTCACCTTGAGTTTGACTCAAGGACAGCTAACAACAACAACAACAAAGAACATAGTTTGCTATTATTGTTAATTGTCATATCAAATTGATTTCAATTTATGGTGATCCTATGAATGAAAGCCCTCTAGGTCACCCTGCTTTCAACAGCCCTGTTCAAGTCTTGCAAACTGAAAGCTGTGGCTTGCTTGCTTGACTGCCCTATCACACTACACTGTTATGGCACCATATTCTACTTATTCCCATGCAAACTGAAATAATCCCTTCAAAATATCAAGACCAAGCAGAGGAGCTGTAGACCACAATGCACAAGATCTTTGGGGAATTTACTAAGTGCTGCCCAGGAGGAACCTCCTCCACACTTCCACAATGGCGACATGCTCAATAAAATTGGTAATTACATTACACAGACCTTTAGTGCTTTTAAAGGTTTTATAACCTCCAAATAATTCTTCATATCTTTTTGCCTAAACCCTTTTTATAGAGTGAAGGTGAGGAACAATGGGTGAGGGAATCTATATTTGCCCATGTTTGGTGTCACTACAGATTATTTTTGTGGGGGAAGAAAATGCTATGGATTTGAGAGAAATCATTTAAAAAGTAGTGGAGCAAAAGAAAGCTTTCGGGGGAATTTTTCTGTATATGTCACACAGTGTTTTGAACTTCAATTCATCTCAAGCCTTAAATGGCAGCTCCTTGGGAACATCTACACTATAGAAATAATGCAGTTTTACACAACTTGTGTTTTACACAACTTGTGCTGCAGTGTCATCCTACAGAATCATAGGGTTCGTAGTTTTTCTTTCTCTGCCACAGAGTTTTGGTGCCTCACAAAACTACAAATCCCAGGATTCTGTAGGATGGAGCCATGGCAGTTAAACTACATTAAACTACATTGGTGTCAAACTACATTATTCCTACAGTGTTTACACGGGTTCAGCTTTTGATGAGGTAACAAATGTAGCTGAAGTTCTACTTTATTTCTATCTTAGGAAAAGCACGTCTGAGTGACACAAACCATTTGCCTGTGGTACAAAAGACACTCTCCTAACATCCACCTTTATTGTCTTCACCAACACATAACAATGCAGCATGTGGCACACCATGAACCAGCTTGTGAAACATGTGATGTTTTTTCCACATCATGGAGAGGGACCACAAACCTTGTAACAATAAATGCAAATAAAGCAGTGCAGTTTGACACCACTTAAACTGTCATGGCTCCATTCTACAGACTCCTGTGATTTGTACTTTTGTGAGGCACCAGCATTCTTTGGTAGCAAATGCTAAAGACCTATAAAACTACAAATCCCAGGAAATTACAGAATAGATCTACATCACTTAAAATGGTGGCAAACTATTATTCCCATAGTGTAGATGCACCCATAGTTATGCCTTTGTAACTTTAACTGGAGCTCATTATACTTAACTAGTAACTGTTAATTACTTCCCCATTCTTATCCAAACATTGATTTTCAATTTGCAACTTCTTCCATCTTTTTCTTTACCAGAAAAAAAAAAAATTTGTTAAGGAATGGAAAGGGAAGACCAATATCCATCTGGAAACATTTTTCATCACACTTGTCCCACTGAGAGCAATTTGTCCCATTGATTTCAGTAGTACTAAAGCACAAGTAACATACAAACCCTTGTGTTTAAGACACTGTAGTGATGATTTTCCCTATTGGGTGAAATCCATTACCTCTGATAATTTTAAAGCCAGACAGAGCATAACATAAGAGGAAAGTAATATTCTTACTAGGTGCTATATTGGTCTTATATTACATTGAGTCCATGAGTACTTGACTGCATTAGGCTGCAAGACCTGGTATTATGCTTTAAATCGTTGTCTGACAAGTTAATCCTAAGGGTAGTTCTAATGAAGATGAGAATTTTTCCCAAGGCACCACTGACGTGCACACACAAACGTAAACTAAGAAAACAACTAAAATAGATGTCTACCACCATTTAATATAAATAATAATAATAATAATAATAGTTTATTTATAGCCCGCTCCTCTGTATATACACTCGGAGCGGGGTACAAGTAAAAAAACCATAGATTAAAACAATCCCATGACCCGTTTCCAAACCTCCCACCCCTTAAAAATAGATTAAACAGCAATGATTAAAACAGTTATTTAAAAACATATAGCTACATCCTAACCCTTCCTTATGTGGCCACGTCATAAGTGGGGATCAGAACATGGGAGTAGGCAGGAATCAAAGTCTGGAACCGAAGCCGGGGATAAGGAATTTCAGGGGAAGGCCTGCCGGAAGAGATGCGTCTTTAGGGCTTTTTTGAAGCAATCTAGAGATGTCATGAGACGCATCTCATCCGGCAGACCATTCCAGAGCTTGGGAGCGGTCGCAGAAAAGGTCCTCTGGGAGGTCTGTGCCAGCCTGGTCTTGATAGGCTGTAGTAAGTTCCTCCCAGAGGATCGAAGTGTGCGGGGAGGATCGTACGGGGAGAGGCGGTCCCTGAGATAAGATGGGCCCAAGCCATGTAGGGCTTTAAAGGTTAAAACCAGCACCTTGTACTGTGCCCGGAAACTAATTGGCAGCCAGTGGAGAGATTTAAGCACTGGAGTTATATGTTCTCTCCTAGATGTCCCAGTAACTAATCTGGCTGCCATGTTTTGGACCAATTGAAGTTTCCGGTTAGGTACACGGGCAGCCCCATGTAGAGCGCGTTGCAGTAGTCTAATCGTGAGGTGACCAAAGCGTGTACCACAGTTTCCAAATCCCTCATCTCCAGGAAAGGGCGCAGCTGGCGTATCAGCCGAAGCTGATAACAGGCACTCCTGACCGTCGCATTCACCTGACTAGTCATGTGAAGTGACGAGTCTAGGAGTACCCCCAGACTGTGAACAGGGTCCTTCGAGGATAGTGTGATTCCATCTAGGACCGGGAGTTGTATTCCCAGACCTGGTTTCGGGCCGGTGACTGTCAGTACCTCCGTTTTGTCTGGATTCAGTCTCAATCTGTTTTCCCTCATCCAATCCATTACCGCTGCCAGGCAGTCATTGAGAGAGGAGATGCCATCTGAGGTCTGAGCAGATGATCTGGTCATGGAGAAATATATCTGAGTGTCATCAGCGTACTGATGACACTGAG
This sequence comes from Urosaurus nigricauda, assembly GCA_034509955.1. NCBI lineage: Eukaryota > Metazoa > Chordata > Lepidosauria > Squamata > Phrynosomatidae > Urosaurus > Urosaurus nigricauda. The sequence goes on from JAOEGL010000006.1 coordinate 112,889,917, forward strand.
CTCCATGCCTCCGAATGATCTCACCCAGCGGCTTCATGTAAATATTAAATAGCATGGGGACAGAATGGCGCCTTGTGGGACGCCACAGCTTAGCTCAATTTTGGAGGAGCAGCTGTCCCCGAGCCTCACCCTTTGGGTCCTGCCGGAGAGAAAGGAACGGAACCACTGTAAGGCGGTGCCTCCGATCCCCATCCCTCTCAGCTGGTCCAAAAGGATGGCATGATCTATGGTGTCAAAGGCCGCTGAGAGATCCAAGAGCACCAGCAGGGTCACACTACCCCTATCAATGCTCAAGCGGAGGTCATCTGTCAGAGCAACCATGGCAGTCTCAACTCCATATCCTGCCCGGAAGCCGGTTTGAAATGGATCGAGATAATCGGTTTCATCCAAGACAGCTTGGAGTTGGGAGGCGACTGAATCTACTGAATTCTTTGCGTGTGTTTCTGAATTCTGTAAGAAGAGAGAGATGATCACTTAGGAAACTCTGTGGTGGTTGGTGGTGACATCCAGGCTACAGAAAAAAAAAATTGCTTTAATCCCTTATTCTATTTTGCTATTGGTCACAAATAGTGGTGTAATTGGACTTAGTTTTTTTGATACTTATGAGCACTGTGCCCTCATGAACTCTTATGATTATTGAAATCATTTCACAGCTCCATTCAACAATCTGCTATTTTTATCTGGCAATGGAGCAGGGAGTGAGCCAGGTGCGGGTATTGAAGTTGTGTGGGGCCAGGGAAGATATGGCGGCAACAGAGTGGAGAAATGTTACAAAAGAAGTAGGGATTGATGGTTGATATCTATCCCCTCTTCAGTCCACTCTGTTTCCTTGGTTAAGACAGAGAGCATATCAACCGTTCCACAATCCCTTAATCTGCTCCTTTGTAATGTCAGGTCGGCTAAAGCTAAAACTCATATTATCTACAATCTCTTAGAAGATGAACAGGCCAACCTGGCATGCTTTACCAAGACCTGGCTGGGAGATGCTAGCGCCGCAACATGGGCTCAGGCTCTCCCAGCTGGTTACTTAGTCAGTGAGCATGTACGGGAAAGCGCGCGGGGGGGGGGGGGCATTGCTATAGTCCATAAAACCAACCTAACCTTGATCAGGAAACCTGTCTGGAAAACAACCCACATTGAGTGTGTGCACCTCAGCCTGAAGACCAGGGATAGTTTGGGGATTCTGTTGGTATACCGGCCACCCAGTTGCTTAACAGACTCCCTGACCGAGCTGCCTCAGCTGGTCTCTGAGTTGTTGTTGAAGTTGCCCAGGCTTCTGGTTCTGGGCGACTTCAACATCCCTCTTGAGACCAGCCCTTCTGATCTATCTGGAGCAGTTCGGGAGTTCATGGAATCTATGACAGCCATGAACCTATCCCAGTTGGTCAGCGGGCCGACCCATTGTGCAGGTCACACACTTGTTGGGGTTTTCAGTATGGAACAGGAGTATCCATGGGCGGAGGTAACAAAAACCTCTGCTCTGTCATGGATGGATCACTTTCTGATCAAGGTAGAACTAAAAGCAGTGTCTCACCCTCTGGGGGTGGCGGACCCATTAGAATGGTCCACCCTTGAAGGCTCATGGAACCAATTGGTTTCCAGAAGGCCTTAGAGGGTCTAATGGTTGGCAATGCTGGTGATCGTGTTGAAGCCTTGGTAAATATCTGGAACACCAATCTTTCCAAGGCTATTGACACGATTGCCCCTGAGCGTCATCTCCAACCTGCCCCAAAGCACAAACCCTGGTATACGGAAGAGCTCAGGGAGATGAAGCGGGTTGGACGACTAGAGTGCAAGTGGCGGAAGACTCGACTACTATCCGACAAGACTCGCCATAGGCAGCATCTTTGTGCCTATCGGGAGGCTTTGCGTGCAGTGCGAAAATCCTTCTGCTCTGCACACATCACATCTGCAGAGTCTCGCCCAGCAGAACTGTTTAGGGTGGTGGGGGAGCTGACGCAGGTTCCCCCTGAATCCCCTACTTAACCCTATGACAGCCTGCTGTGATGTGTTTAATCTTCTTTGCAGATAAAATCTCTCGGATAAGAGCTGACTTGGATGCCACCTTTTCTCCAGATCCTATAGGTGAGGTGTCTAGCGACTCCATTGCTGTCACATTACTGGATGAGTTTCAATATGTCAGTACCAATGACGTGGACAAGCTACTTGGAAGTATACAGAAGACAACCTGCCCCCTCGATCCTTGTCCATCCTGGCTGGTCATCCAGGGGGGGAGAAGCACTGAGAGTGTTTCTTCGGAATACGATCAATGCGTCCCTCAGGGAGGGCATCTTACCATCTTGTCTCAAGGAGGCGGCGGTTAAGCCGATCCTGAAAAAGCCCTCCCTTGACCCCCTGGACAGAAATAACTACAGACCAGTGTCCTTGCTTCCATTTTTAAGCAAGGTGATCGAGAGGGCAGTTGCCATCCAACTCCAACCAGTCTTGGATGAAGCCCACTACCTTGATCCATTTCAAACTGGCTTTAGGACAGGACATGGAGTGGAGACTGCCATGACTGCTCTGACCAATGACCTCCGCTTGAGTATTGACAGGGGTAGTGTGATCCTGTTAGTGCTCTTGGATCTCTCAGCGGCCTTTGATACTCCATCCTTTTGGGTCGGTTGAGGGAGTTAGGAATTGGAGGCACTGTTCTTCAGTGGTTCCGATCCTTTCTCTCTGACAGATCCCAGAGGGTGAGGCTCGGGGACAGTTGCTCCTCCAAAATCGAGCTCAATTGTGGCGTACCTCAGGGCGCCATCCTGTCCCCGATGCTATTTAACATTTATATGAAGCCACTGGGTGAGATCATTCGGAGGCATGGAGCTCAGTGTCTTCAGTACGCTGATGACACTCAGATATACCTCTCTATGACTAGATCATCGGCTCAGTCTTCAGATGGCGCCTCCCCTCTTAATGACTGTCTTGCGGCGGCAATGGATTGGATGAGGGAAAACAGATTGAAGCTAAATCCAGAGAAAATGGAGGTACTAACAGTTACCAGTCCGAAACCAGGTTTGGGAATACAGTCTCCAGTCCTAGACGGAGTCACACTCTCCTCTAAGGACTCCGTTCGCAGTCTGGGGGTACTCCTTGACTCTTCGCTTCATATGACTAGTCAGGTGAATGCGACAGTCAGGAATGCCTGTTATACACCAGCTGCACCCTTTTCTGGACATGAAAGACATGGAATCTGTGGTACACGCTCTAGTAACCTCACGTCTGGATTTCTGTAACGCGCTCTACATGGGGCTACCCTTGTGCCTAACCTGGAAACTTCAATTAGTTCAGAATATGGCAGCCAGGCTTATCACTGGAACATCAAGAAGAGAGCACATAACACCAGTGCTCAAAGCTCTCCATTGGCTGCCCATTAGTTTCCGGGCACAGTACAAGGTGTTGGTACTAACCTTTAAAGCCCTGCATGGCCCAGGCCCATCCTACCTTAAGGACCACCTCTTCTCGTATGAACCACACCACACATTTCAGTCCTCTGGGAGGAACCTGCTGCAGCCTATGAAAACTAGGTTGTCGCAGACCTCCCAGAGGGCCTTTTCAGCTACCGCCCCCAAGCTTTGGAACGGCCTGCCGAACGAGATGTGTCTCATTACATCACTGGCTAGTTTCAAAAAGGCTTTAAAGACGCATCTTTTCCAGCAGGCCTTTCCTTGAAAGAGGGAATAAATGGAACATTTACTCCCTGCTCTGAAAACATAAATAGAATTGGGAATTAATCTCAGCTGCCCCTTTACCTAAATCTGCTGAGTTTATTTAATGCGAACTTGCACATGGATTGTTCATGAGATTGCACTTTGTTTTAATAAGTGTCGACCAATTTTAACTGTGTTAATTTTAATTTGTCTTGGTTTAATTCAGTTTTAAGGGGGAGGTGTTTGGGGAGGGATATGATTGTTGTTTTTACTGTGTATCCTTTTTAATTTGCTCCGAGTATTTTATTAGAGGAGCGGGATATAAATAAATATTATTATTATTATACTGTTCTTCCCTGAACAAATATGTTATTTTTTTAAAAAATTACTCACTTTCTCTTCATCCTTCTCATCCTCCTCATCTCCATATCTCTCCACAATAGAATCTCAGACCTGTAGTATATGAAAAGCATCTAATAAAAGTTATTAGTTTGTTATTAGTTTGTTATTAACATGACTTTTTTGTCTGTCTTTATTACTTGTTACTTTATAGCAACAACCACCTTTGCTCATATTTTAGGAGGCACGCCGCCAGCTTCAGAACTGGAAATCTCCCAAGGAGGGAATGACAGTTTTAAGTCCTCTAGAAGGGGATTTCCAGAAGGATGAGCTGCTAGAAAAGTCTGTAAACTACAGGAGAATGGTAGTGAACTTGTAAAAGAAAGAGCACACAACCCTCAGCCATCTTTTTTACATATGGAAAGCACAGAAGCCTTTTAGAGTGAATACGCTTTCCTTCTGAAGAGACTTTCAAGCTTTGAAGGATTCAGTCACTTCCTTTGAGAACATCATTTCCATCCAAGATAGTTTGCTGCCTCAGGCAGTGCAGCAAAGGGCACTCTAATGCCCCCAGCCCACATCAAGGTGCAAAGTCAGCCAGGTTATTTTGGCACCTGAGGCAAAAAGAAAAAAAAATCTGACAAGCACTTCTTCCCACTCTCAGCTTGTAAAAATACAACAGTTTGAGTGAAATACAAGAGGATCTGACAACTTCCAACCCACTGATGATGCCCTTATTCTGCCCCTTGAAATGGCCTCCTCAGCCTAGAAGACTTAACCCCTGAATGGTAAGGATCAGCCTTGTCATTTCTAGGGAGAAAAGAAAGAATTAATCCCCCTGAAAATGGCATGTAGCAATCTTAAGAATTTCTTCAATAAACCTTCCCAGAAAGGTATGGATCAAAAGGGATGGACAAATGAGTCACATGTTGGCCCCAGTCCTGCAAGGTCCAGCACAGCATAGTAGTTCCACATGTAGAACTATATTACAGCTGGCTATTCATCAACTCTAACTTACAGTGGAGTTTCTGCAACTTCTCCCACAGCAATCCCATGTCTGGTGAATCTGGTGTGGGAGTGGCAGAACATCTGGTTATGTCCCCACAATGAGACATGAAGGCCTGATCTAGACATGCGGCGCCATTAGCACTCAGGAGTGTGCATCGTATACACGCTCCCAAACCCTAGTACGTAATGGCGCCAACGTCATTACGTACACTGTTTAGATGGTGTGAGTAATGGCGCCGATGCAACTGCACAGCTTCCGCATGGAGCTGAGCAGTTGTGGTGGCACAAAGGTGCCAAATGGTGCCTTTTCGCTCTATTGTGCCGCAACTGCACACCTAAAAAGGAGTGCGGTTTCCCTGCTCCTTTTTAGATGCGCAACTGCACCACAGCATCTAGCTGCTGCTGCGCAGTTACAGCACCAAAAGAGGTGGTGCCAGACCACCCTTTTGGGGTGGTCTGTACCACCAAAATGATTATGCATAAGACTTGTTGGGATCCTCCAGTGATCATAGTGGATGGTGTAATAATTACACCTTTGGCTACAGGGACCTAGGTCATGCCCACATGCCAAATAGCATGTTCTCTCTCTATTCTCACGGCAGATGATGCATGGCCCAATCCTCAGTCCTGGTGTGAACTATTTGGACAATGTATGGCCAGTTCAGCACCAAACCTGTGGTACACTACCCTTAACATGGATTTTAAAAAGTTACCTTTAGTTCCCTGCAGTGAGACTGTTTAAAATATGTCCTGCTATGCTACCTGCTGCTTCCATCTCTGGCAGAAATAATCCTCTGTGCTCAAAACAAAACACCCAGTCAAGTGACCAATGCTGTGTACCTTATTTTCAGCCTCAGAGGGAATTACTCATGCCAGTGATGCTGGCAGTGGATGGCATAGTGGGATGCACATGCAAAGAGCCATTTGGCGTCACTTTGGAATGCCCAGGTGATGGGGACCTCAGGGCAGATTCAGGGACAGGATACCCTGAACTGAACCCAAAGTATTCTGGCCTGTAGACAGAGCCATAGTCAGATCCTTCTGATACCCCTCAACTCTTCCTTGATATGGAATGGCCACGGAGCTGCAGTGACTCCCAAGGCAGTTTTGGTCCAAGGTAGTTTTGGTAAGTGCACAAGGAAGAAGGGAACACCAACTTTTGTGTTGACCAAACAGAGAAATATGCAGACATAAAGTTGGCTTACACATGTGTATGCCACTAACAGGATGCCAGACTTCCTCTGCAACATCCCAAAAAAGAAAGAATCTTACGTACAAGGAGATGCGTTGATTCGAATGCAAGCCTAGAGCCAACTCATTTTGTTTCTTACGATCTTTGTTATTTTATAATTATGTTCTTACACACCATTTTAGATTTTTTCATAAAACTGTTAAAAGAAGATAAAGTGTGTAAAGTGTGTGCCTGAGGGCCAAATGCAATCCCGGGCCTGTTTCTGTGGCCCCAATACCGCCTTTCTGAGTCCCAAAAATTAAAAGAAATTGCTCCAAAATCCTGGATGGAGCAATTTTGCCATGTTTGAGGGTAGAGGATGGGCCATTTTAGGCTCAGGAAGGGCCTTTTTCCAAAGTAGGTGACCTGGAATTGGCTTCGTGGTCACTTCCTGTTGTAAAAGAATCTTAATCACTAATAACTTCCCACCCCTGTGATAAAAAAAAAAAACCAATTACTTGCAAAGGCTACCTGAGACTTAACACAGATATAGTGTCTGTGATTTCCTTCAGACTTATTTGGTGTGCATTAGTTACACAAATCCCTTTGATGGTTTCATCTCATGGTAACACAAAATCCAGTCTACCTGAACAGTGGAGATATGTTTTAAAGCAAGCAATCATATGCGACCAAATAAAGAATCACTGGGGAAGCTGCATTAGAGTGACCTAGATATATAAGAAACTCTAACTGCACTGCAATTGAATTGGTATATTGCATCCTTATTAAGCAGAAATTACTATATGCTGTAACTATAGATCTAGATGCAGAGAAAGATAGAGAGTTTTATTTCTAAAACTATTAGGGAGAAAGCCTGAATCTTACCTTACCTACTCTACAAATATGCTAGATGCTTTTAGAGAAGTTTCGACTCAGGCATATGTGTATAATGCTAATGATCTACTTTGCAGGATTGTTTCATAATAAATACTGGGATAATGGACACTCTATCCCAGTATACAATCTAAGGCTGGAATCTTGTTGCTAACTTATGCCAAAACAAGGGTTAGTTAGGTTGGCAGAAGTCTCCATTTTGACCTAGGCATAGTGGGCAATGACATCAAAAGTTATCTCTGTTGGGGGAAGAGGTCTGGTGGGGGGGGTATCAAAGAGCTTGGGAGGTTCTGGGCAAGGACTGCTGCCTTTTTAATTTTTAATTTTAATTTTCAAATTTTAAACTATGTTTTTATGTGATAGCTAATTAAATTGCTTGCATTCTGTATTGCAGTTACAAATGTGTAACCTAGAGTAACTGCTTCATATTCAGTAACACCATGTAGTGACAATCTTGGCACTATTGCCATAGTCATAAACATCTCCCAACCCCACTTAACGTCTAGCAGCCACTTTGAGAAAAGGAGATCTGTTTTCATGGCGATCAGGCCACATGGAGGAGGATGCTCCCAGCCTCCTCCCAACATGGAACAAGGCTGTGACAATCATAAGCATCATTCCTATCACAATTCCTTGCTCACTGGTGGGAGGAGTCTGGAAACATCATCCTTCTGCACCCCAATTGCCCACAGAACACACCTCTGACACTCAGTGCAGCTGCTGACTATAAGGTTGGACGGGCAAGAGACGTTACTTAGTTATGCACTAACAACCAATGTAGAGGATATAGGATATCACCAATTGTTTTTTAAAAAAAATTATCATCAATTTTTAACTGTATCTTAATTTCACCTTGTGATAAACTACCTTGAGTCCCTTCCTCTGGGAAAAGATGAGATCTTAATTGATTCTACTGTCACTGGATCTTTAAACAATTTGTACCATCTCCTGCCTGCCAGCCCTTCTCTGGCCCTCTATGGCCACATGTTTCAGTGGCAGCAGTAGTGGTGGCTGCTCTGTAGCTGGCCTCCCTGCTGACCCCTCTGTGGCCATGTGTTTCAGTAGTGATTTGGCGGTTCTGACTGCTCTTTGCCTGCTGATGGATAATGGAGCAAACCAAAGAGTTCCAGAAGAAAATTAGCATGTGCTTAACAGACTTTAACTACATTGATCATGAAAAGCTATGGAATGCTCTTAAAGAAATGGGAGTACCACTAGACTTGATAGTCTCGATGAGGAATCTATATGCAATTCAAGAAGCTACTGTAAGAAAAGAATGTGGAGAAACGGAATTGTTCCCAGTTGGCAAAGGTATCATACTATCATCCTATTTGTTCAACTTCTATGAAGAAAATATCGTAAAAAAGCAGGTTTAGACTCAGAAGAAGGAGTGAAGATAGTAAGAAGGAAAATTGAGATATACAGATGACACCATATACTATAGATATATATAGATATACTAGAGGACAATTGGAACAATTGGAACAATACATGGAACAATTACCAATAAAAGTTCAAGAAGAAAGTGCAAAGGCAGGCTTACTTCTGAAAACAAAGAAAACAAAAATAATGACCACTGAGGATCTACATAATTTCAACCTAGATAATGAGGAAATTGAAACAGTTAAATATTTCCCACACCTTGGATCAAAAGTTGACTAAAACAGAGACTGAAGTGAAGAAATAAGAAGAAGAGTAGGACTAAGAAGGGCAGCTATAAAAGAACTGGACAAGATCCTAAAATGCAACTGAACACTACAGTTAAAATCATCCTATCTTTTGTGTTCTCTATCACCATGTATGGATGTGAGAGCGGGACAGTGAAGAAAGCAGACAGGTTGAAAATCAACTCATTTGAAATGTGGTGCTGGAGAAGAGGGCTGAAAATACCATGGACAGTCAAATAGACAAACAATTGGGTCCTAGAACAGATCAAGTCTGAATTTTCCTTGGAAGCCAAGATGATGAAACAGGCTATTGTACTTTGGCCAGATCATGAGAAGGCAATACTCATTTAAAAAGATAATAATGCTAGGAAATGTAGAAGGCAGTAAAAATAGAGGACAATTGTACTCCAGATGCCTGAACTCAATCAGGGAAGTCACAGACCTGAGCAGAGCAATGGAGGATAGAAGGTCTTAGAGATGTCTCATCTATGGAGTTGAAATTAGTCAGGGTCAGCTCGAGGGCATTTAACAACAACAACCATCATTTGCCCTTAGGCATGTTTGCTGTAGCTAATGGGAGTTAGAGTCAAAGAAAATCTGGCAAATCAGAGATTCTTCATCTGTAAATGCTAACCACTGGATATTATTATGACACACAGCTACATTGGAGGAAGATTGGCAAAATTCAGTACAAAGCATTCACTTCCCAAATGGTTGAACAAATCTCTTTCTGTCATAATTTTCATTCTATTGCATTATATTTCCTTCATTCCCACACACACACACATCCTCTGTCTCTTGACATCCATCCTACTGCTCATTCCTGCCCTCAGCTCAAGGTTTAAATCCAAAGCTTTTTTCTTCCCTCTCATCTTGGGTGTTGTTGTTCTACGGCCTTGAATATAAATTGAAAGATGCAGTTAAGCTGTTCTCCTATAAATAAGCAGCAATTATAAAGAAATAAGGGTTAGTATGAAATCTCAGAGAGCATTCCTAATAACCTGCACTTGCTATATTTAACCAGAGACATGAGAACTACTTCATTTTCAAGGAAGTATTTAAGTATTACAAATGAAGAATTTACCAAGGCATGAATTATTGATGAAGTGGAAATCTCAGTGGAATTAGTGTAACTTTTTGTACTTCTTCCGCTTCTATCTACAGGTGTCTTATCCTGCATTTATATCTTATTTTGCAACTTCCAGTTCAGGCTATAAATATGAAGCAATTTACAAGTTTATTCTGATTTCTTGGAGAACCAAAATGCACACTCATGTACAGAGATAGAGCAATGAACTGAATTTCTAAAGATGGAAATTTTTAGAAGCAAAAGAGGTAGCTAAATAGCACCTTCAACTTTGATGATTTAAAATACATCTTGACAACAAGAGACTGAAACTTAGCAGTTGGTAAGAGACCACATATTACCTAATTTGGAATGGATCCACACTACAGAATTATAGCAGTTTGATGCCATTTTAAATACAATGGCTGCATTGGAGGGAATCCTGAGATTTAATAGTTTGAGGAGGAATAGATGGAATTTTCTAGTTTATTCCTCTGAGCATCCAGCAGAGAATTGAAAAGATCTTGCCAAACCCAAATCGCAGGATCCTATCTGGTTGAACTGTTAACAGATAAAATGGTATTAAAGTGCTATAATTACGTAATGTGGATATTGAGCCTGCCACATCAGTTGGCTAGTGATCCAATGTTCGGGCCACCTGTGGACTACTCCACCCCATAGTATCCAATGTCAGTGCACACCCATGGATATGCTAACGCAGGTGCAGACACATCAACACCCATTGAATAATATAAGATTTGAACATCTGTATTTTTCCCATCTGTGGGGAGACGAGCTTCAAACCCCTGTGGATGGGAAGGGTCCACTGTACTCTTCCTCCACCATTACAGTTACTTTCTTTAGACCAATTTTTCTTTAAGAGTTTAAGGTAATAAGAGTATAAAGAGCATGTTCCCTGCTCTTTATACTCACAACAATCCTATGAGGTTGGTATAAGAAATAATAGATGAGTTGCACAGTGGTTAAATGCTGGTACTGCAGCCACAACATTGTGAGGTTGATCCCAGAGGGCTCCAAGTTGACTCAGCCTTCCATCCTTTTGTAGGTCAGTAAAATGAGTACCCAACTTGTTGGGGGCAATTGGCTTACAGATTGTAAACTGCTTAGAGAGTGCTGAGTTCAAAACAAACATGTGGCTTTTGCCCAGAATAAGTCCTGAATTGGGAATAGGCTTTAAAAACTTTGAGCCAGTACAGACTGGCCCTTTGAGGCGCCCCCGTCATATGCTAGGGTTGCCTCGGGGTGAGGCTTACACACGCCCTACAACCCTAGCATGTGATCGAGGTGGCATTGCTACGTAGTGCCGTTTATACAGCGTACTTAGTGATGCCGTCACAGCTGTGCAGCTTCCATACGGAGTACTAGAGGCGCCTTAGGTGACCTGGAATTGGCTTCTTGGTCACTTCCTGTTGTAAAAGAATCTTAATCACTAATAACTTCCCACCCCTGTAATTAAAAAAAACTATTACTTGCAAAGGCTACCTGAGACTTAACACAGATATAGTGTTAAGTCTCTATATAGAGGCGCCTTATGGTGCCCTTTCCCTTTTTTGCATCGCAACTGGGTTTGCACACTCCTTTTTTTTTTTTACTGTGCACCTTCACCACCACATCTAGCTGCTGTGGCAAAAGTGCACAGTAAAAAAAAGGAGGTACCAGACCACCCTTTTGGGGCAGTCTGTAAAGCCCCTTTGTGATTTTCAAAGATTTTTTTGCAGTGGGATGAAGATTGCTAAAATTGCTTTTTGCTTCCTTTGAGAAAACACCTAATGAAAATCTGCATCCCTAGTTTGTGAAGAGTGCCAACAACAGCCTGGATCCTGAGAGCTTTGCTCCAATTGCACCACTACACCTGAGTCAAAAAAAAAATTCAAGCACCTTTCCTGCTTCTAGGCAGAAAAAATGGAACCAAAATAAATTGAAGAGTTAATTGTTTGCAGTCCTTTCACAAATCTGCTAACTGAGTCAGCTACCTCCTTCTGTCTAATGTAGACCTAAGGACAAAGCCAGAGAGAAATACAAGAAAACAGAGGCTGTCATTGAAAAACCATAAGCAGGGATAGTTGGGGAATTAATGTACAACCATATGACAAATATTATGCAGGTAGTTATCAGCTACAGATTGTGAAGGTTCCTAGTTCAAGACTCTGTGACAGTTCCTTCAAGAATGCTGTTTACAGTTAGTCAACTGTCAATATGTGTCTTTGGCAAGCAGGATAAGACAACAATTATAAGTGACGAGTCTCAAGGGAAGTTCTTTTAGACCGCTGCTCTTCATCATGGGTTGTAATTTGTGTGGCCCTGTTCTCGGCACACTTGATTTGGGAATCCCACTTAAAACTCCCTCCCGGGATTGCCTCTTCATGCCTCTGAGCAATCTTTCATTAGAAAAGCCACTTCCAAACTAAAACTCCATTTCTTGCTTGATTTAACACTCTCTCTTAATCTGGTGTTTGGGATTAGCAAAATTGCATGTGTAGCAAGATTCTGTGTACCCAAGAGCTGGGAGAAGGGGGATTTTGATTCTGAAATGAAAAATGACCTTTCTGCAGAGAAGGGGGAAGGGAGGAAAAATGTTCTTAGGTCTTTTACCAAAATGAAGCCACTGTCCTGGCACAGGATGCCTTCAAATTAGCAAGAATGCCTACAAAAGGTTTTGGGCCTAATCGTCTTAATCACACAGAGAATGCATATCCTATACTTTGGTAAGAAATATGGTGCATTTACCCATCTGAGTTGTTAGAGGGAGCTGATGCACCTTATGAAACCTTTGTTTTAATCTGTGGAAGCAGGGATCAGGAATTAACCCCTAAGAAATCTCATCTGCTATGACTGGAAGTTCATGGAATCCTTTAAAACAATGTTGTCTTCCCTATTTGTGTTTGTGCTGCAATATGCAGCCTTCCAGCTTTCACATAACTCTTTGGAAAGTTGTAGAACAGGATGAGGAATCAGACTATGAGTGGTGGGGTAGTCCAGTCCCATATTTGATGATGCTTAAACTCAGTGATTCCCAATCTTTAGTCCTCCAGGTGTTTTGGACTTCAGAAGCCTCAGACAATTTGTCAGGAATTCTGCCAGCCAAAGTCCAAAACATCTGGAGTTTGGGGACCCACCAAAGTTTGGGAAGCACTGCTTAGCTGCTACATTTTATGGCACGTTACCTATGCTCCTATGTTTGCTTACCAACTTGTCTCCAGTCTCTCTCTTATTCTGTTCTCCTAAAATGAGAAAAGAAGACAACAGATCAGAGGCAAGATGGCAGGTAAAAGTTTAGAAAGCTGACCATGGACAGTGGGATTTTGAGCACTTCATTATTATCTGTTGCAGTCACTTTTCCAAATATTTAGTTTTCCAACCACCTGTCTCACCCTCAAGAGAGACTGAGATCTAATCTGCACTACAGAAATAATTCACTTTGACAATGCTTTAACTGCTAGGGTTTAAAACTATGGAATTCTGGGATTGGTTGTTTTGTGAGATATTTAGCCTTCTCCCTCAGAGAGCTCTGGTGCCACAATAAATTACAGATCCCAGAATTCCAAAGTATAAGAGTCAGGGCTGTTTAAGTGGTGTGAAACTGCATTATTTCTGTAGTGCAGATCAGACCTGAGACACTGATTGGAAAGCAAACAGGCACACATAATGATAGGTGTGTGTGCGTTTGTGTGTGTAAGTGTGAGATGTCCTGATTTGTAAGTGACAGGCCCAATTAATCCTCTGACATCCCACTTTTTATCCCGCTATTAAAATGTCCCAGTTCTTTTCTCATTCTTCCAGTTTCCTCCTCCATGTTCAGCTAATTTCAGTTGCCGCAAACTAAGTTTAAAATACAAAAGTAGTTTGCATTCAGTTGACTCAGCAGGGGTCAGAAGAATGGAGTGGAGAGGAGTGGAGCGGGCAGAGTTTTGCCCTTCTCAGTAGGCTCAGACAAATGCAACCCAATGCAGCCTTCCCTAGTTTGTATGTTCTTTCCTGTTAATAACTTCTGCCATCTTGATCACAATCTAATGCTGTTTAGACACACATGTCCTGGTTTTCATTTGTAAAATTCTGGAAGGTACAATGTATATATGAATGGATATATACCTCTTTGTGTTGAGTATGTACGTACAAATAGAAGTCTAAGCTCCCCCTTTCATCACTACCACCTTTCATTTCTTTGTCTTCACTCTTTTGCAAAAAGGGGTGCAAAGGGGGGGGGATGTATGAAAATAGTTTCTGTGCTGCTATTCCTGTGGAATAAGCTAATATTTTTATTTAACAATTTTTGGGGTGGGAGATTCTAAACAGCTTATTCTTTAAAAAAAAATATTGATGAACAAAATAAATGGAAAATCTAATAAAGTAGCAAGATAAATGTAAATGCAGCACCCATGTTAGATACTTCCAATTCTAGGTTTTCCCAACTTTTGTTATGTGTTTGTCCACTGTACAAGGTAGACCATGAGAGGTTCCAATCAATGCAATGTGAGCCTTAACAGGAAAAAGATCCTCTGTCTTTTCAAATCTATACAGACTAGCTTCTTCTCAAACCATTTCTACTACCAATAGGAGGCTATTTATATAGTTAGTATATTATAAATGCCTGTCAACACCTACATTTATCATTCAGTATTTGCATGTAAGAAAGGTGTAGCTCTTAAGAGTTGCAGAGTTCCACAATCTACTTTTGAACAATTCCCCATTGTATTTAGTGAAGTATATGCCTCCTTTTTTTTCTTCCCAAACTAGTAGCCGAACATTTGCAGAACTGAATGACCTCCTTCAAAATCCATTAAGGGCAAGAATCTTTTTTAAAAGATGGGCATTGAGGACTGTGGCCAGAGAAAAGGAAGTGTTTCTTCTCACAGTTCTAATCTTTTATAGAATTCTCCATGCTCAGGAAGGCCCAGTAATAGCTTGGACCGTAGGTGCCTTTTAAAAATGATAAGACAGACCAAGGCAGACAGGTTGATCACCCCATTGTTATTACAGAAGCTGAAACAGAAAATTCCACATCAGAGGTATGCACCCCTCTTTGCAAAACAGTGAAGACAAAGAAATGAAAAGTGGTAGTGATGATGATGATGATCATCATCATCACCATCATATTATTATTATTATTATTATTCATGGCAGAGTCTTAAGATTCTTGGGGGAGGGCTTTTTTTTAGACCCACAACCATTACAGGTCCATTTGGTGACGGAATACTGGCTCAAGCAGTAGAAAGTCTTGCTATAGTCAGACAAAATGCTCAGATCACATGCTGGGTGCCCCATTCAGGTCAGAGTGATGGGCATGCCAGCAGAGCCAGCACCACCAATAGAGGATAAGGGGAAAACCTCACCATTCAAGGCCAGGAACTGCCACAGTTTGCAGGTGGCAACAATGGCAGTGGTGGCAAACCCAGTAAACTCTACAGTAAACTCTACATGTCTACTACCTGAGTAAAAGATATGCCTTGGGATGGGTGCAAAGACAGGAGGGACAGGACTCCATTTGGACTTTTAGCCCTCAGTTGCTGCTTTCAACCTGTATAGTCCTCTCCCACTGGAGACTATTATGTTGGCTTCTTCTGTGCAGGTGACTATTTGATTCAAATAGTTTTTCCGTGATTGATTGTAAAGAGCCTTTTATGGGGTGTGTTCTCTATCTTTTAATTTAATTTTTTAAATGATTTTATAATTTAATGGTGCATAAATATGATCCCATGATAGGGCTTGTGTACTCTGAAAATAACTTGAAGGCACACAACAACAAAATATGATGATTGTTTAGTTGTTTTTCAGTCTTTTTATTGTTATTTTTAACTTGCTTTTAGCCTTTATGAGCTGCCTTGAGTCCCAATCTATGCCTAAGGTGGCATATAAATAAAAAAATAAATCATAATTCAATAGTGATAGATCAGAAACTTCTGTTCGATCACTGCTGGAGATGGGAGGCCAGCTATGAGCTCCACAGGATTTCTGGTATTATTTTTCATGAAGCAGCAACCCTCTCTAAATTCAATTGTTGCTGCCACATTGGATCCTGTGCTGGGAGAAAGGAGGGGTAGAAATTTAAAGAAAGAAATAATCTTACGGCAAGGACTAGAGTAGAGAACGAAAAGGATGAAAGAATCTTGATGCTTGGTGGCGTTCAGTAATGTAGCAATGGGAGGGGGGAGCAAAATGAGATCATGCCCCCCCCATAGGAATTCTGCCTCTTCTATAAAATTTTACTTCTATCCCCAAATTTCTGAATCAGTCATTGAAAATGTTTCAGATCTTGTCCTCTTATACTGCTGTATTCATATTCCTTTGATAATTTTGTTTTTCCCCTCTGCCCCCTTTTGATCACCTAAATTGTATTTCCAATTGCTCAACTGAAGTTTAGGTTTACTCTGCTGCATGAAATTTGGGGACTGAAGGAAAATTTCATTTGAATGGGCTATACCCATATTATTCCCCTCCCCCACAAAGCCCATCCCACAATGGTAGTTTACAACCATGGATTTAAGGCAGATCCTAACCAATATCCACTCTTGGCAACTGAAGCAATTTGATTCTACTTTGCCATGACTCCATCCTATGAATTCCTGAGATTGGTAGTTTGGTAATACTTACAGCCCTCTAATCCACTTCCCTGGGCCACTGGTAGAGAAGTGTCTAGAGTAGTGTCTAGGTCGAAAGAAGTAATAGTACAATTCTATTCTGCTTTGGTCAAGCCTCACCTGGAAAACTGTGTCCAGTTCTGGGAATCACAATTCAAAAAGGATGTTGAGAAGCTGGAGCATGTCCAGAGGAGGGCGACCAAAATGGTGAAAGGTCTGGAAACCATGCCCTGTGAAGAGCAACCTAGGAAGCTGGGTATGTTTAGCCTGGAGAATAGAAGGTTAAAAGGTGATATGATAGCCCTTTTTAAATATTTGAATGTCATACAAAAGAGGGAGCAAACTTGCTTTCTAGAGAATAGGACCCAGAGCAATAGGTTGAAAACAGGGAAAAGATTCCACCTCAACATCAGGAAAAACTGACAGTAAGAGCTGCTTGACAATGGAACACAGTCCCTTGAAGTGTGGTGGATGCTCGTTTGGAGGTTTTTAAACAGAGGCTGGATGGCCATTTGTTGGGGCTACTTTGATTGTGCATTCCTGCATGGCAGTGGGTTGGATTGGATGATCCTTGGGGTCTCTTCCAACTCCATGATTCTATGATTCTATGACTTGCAGTTGGAAATACATGTAGGCCCCAAATACTCTACCAGTATTTAAGCACCGACACCAGCAAGGCAAGTATTGTGGATATTTCTTTGTGGGCCAGGAAAAGACATCTGAGATCAGAACTTTCTTTCTCTATCCTCCCTGTCTGTATGTCTCTCTCTCTCTCTCTTTCAGACCAGTCAGGGGTTTCAAAAAATAAAAAATAAAAATCCAACATCTCCGAGACCCCTTTCCAGGAATGACATAAGTGTTGCCTCTGTTCCACATTTCTTAAACCCTCTACTGCTTTCTTTTTAAACCATACATATCAATAGGTGTGTTTCACAGAGCATCTTATCAGCTAAAATGTCTATGCTAACTCTGAGTAATGTGCAAAACCAGAGCCACTGAATGTGAGCTGATCAATTCACATTACAGAAGGTATGCCAAGAGTAGATATGTTTCCATAGAAGTACGTCAGCCGATAACGCAGATAAGGTTCTTTCAATTCCCTGAATAATTTCAACATATACATCCTATATATACAAATTCATGAAATGCTCTCAGAATGTATTGAAATGAACTTTCTGCCATGCAGGTTTTTTTTTCTTCTTCTCCTTCTGCAGTAAAATTGAAATAAGATTTAATTTTGTTTGCATCTTGTTGGATTTTGAATCTGGTAGCTCTTCAAAATGAGAAGTGTTCAAAGGAAATCGCTCCCATTTTGTAATCTCTGCATCACCAGTATTTTCACATTTAATATTTTCCCTATGCAAGGGGCAAGATCCTTAATGAGAAGCTTACACAATCAGAAACATATAGCCAAAAGAACAAAGATTTAATGCAAAATACAAAGTGATGTTAATAAATATCTATCATGCATATCTGAGCAAGGCATTCAATATACAGGGTTAGTATATGCTATGCTATCAATGGCTGAAATCCAATTGTAAGTCTCAACTGGAAATGAACCATTGAACCAACGGTGTTTTCATAAATGTTTACTTATCATTCAGCAGTCAATTCAGTGGAACCTCTTTAGCTGACACAAGCAAATAGATTTAGGCCTCAGTATTGGTATTCCATTTATTGAATATTTTCTTTAATTGAGATTATTCATACCCTAATTTTCAGCTGGCTATGTATACATTATTGATGAGTGATAAGTACTGAATCTGTTACATACTCAATCGTAAAGGCCTGGTGCAGGAAATCTATAGAATGAAATCCGTGTAAATCCCCATACTCCAAATTAAGTGTCTGCTTCCCCAGTTTTGCTGCCAAGGTAGCTACTGTTAATGCTAAAGGTGGGCCACCATTAGTGCACACAGAGGTGTCTATGGTAGAGCCAATGATATATGCAAAATGTTGCACACTTTGAACTTCAGTACCCATGCCACTATAATCAGCTGTCTTATGCCACTAAGAAGGATGTTCCAAAAGAATGTGCAGAGTTCTGCATATGTGATCTCATCTGACACAATAGTCACTCCCACTTGTGGTAGCACATAAATATCTATCAGAGTTCAAACCAGAAACCTTGACATCTGCAACACTGCCACCAAACTTTAGTTTGGAATATTTGCTTTGTGAGGCACGGCATCAGTGGGACATTGCTAGCAGAGTTACATGCCATATGAATCAATATGTAGAGAGATCTTGTAGCACCTTTGAGACTAACTAAAGAAAAAAGTTGGCAGCACAAGCTTTCATAGACTTAGGTCTACTTCCTCAGATGCATTTTACATGAAGTCTGCTATCCTGCCCACCCCCAGCTACCTTGGTATTTTCAAGTGGGATGAAGGATTTGGTCCTATTGCCACTCTCAAACAGCTATTCACTTTGGCTGCTGTATGTGAAATGTGGGTGCTGCCATTTGTTCTTCCCTTTAGGAAGCAAAATGCCTTGGACCAGCCCTGCCACAGCTTCAGCTGAACTATCAGTAGTTTTATGGAAAACTAAACTTTTTACCACATAATAATGAGCACAATTCTTTGGAAAGGAAGAACATGAGGGAGAGATAGCTCTGGTATATTTTGTGTGCCTACAGCATCCCCTAGAAATAAACCTCTTCTGGAGCAAGGAATGATTTGTAACAGCAAGCTCCACATCTTTTGCCACGTTGCAGTAGAGCCAAGTAATGTTGAATTCATTCATTAAATGAGACAGTTAGAAACAAGAACCTTTCCCATCTATATTGCTTGCAATAAAATATATTCAAAGTGCTTCATATTTCATTAAAATTATCAGTGGAACAATTTTCATCTAATATTATTTCTGCTTTTAATAAAAATGGGGATCTTATAGAAAGAATATCCAAAAAAATCCTTCTTCCTCTCTTTCTCTTCTTTACAATTATGACATTGAATATTCCCACGAATGAGGAAATGACCCATAAATTGAGTTATGAAGGTCATAGTCTATGAAGTACAGATATTTTCCATATTTCTACCAAAAAAAAAAAAAAAAGATATTGTCAGCTCTCCTTGACAGAAACGACTTTCATTCATGGTGAATTTAAAGCCTATGTATCAGGTTTGGGGGCGGGGGTGTGGGATAAAGATCGTTTTTCAGACGTCTGTATAGACTTTGAAGTGGGAGCTTTTTAAAAACCCTCCATGTAGTTGATTCTTTTCTTTTTTTTAATTTTATTTTTAAGCATCTTAAGCCTCCAACAATAGCCCTCCTTAAATCACCAAGTTTTAAAAAAGTCGTTTTGAAAGCTTTCTTTTCCACGATGCCACAGCTGTGACAATTAGATTATTTCTCTGTGATGTTGTCCATTGTTTGCTGATTAGAAGCTTTGAAACCAGTGAAATGATTAGATCAAAAATAGATGCTTTTAAAAATAACAGTCTAAAGAAAGATTAATGTTATTTGTTATGATCTCCTAAGCCTTCTTGTGCACACTGATAAAGGCTTTGCTCCAGGTATCTCAGAGGGGTTTCAAGTACTAAGAAGAAACAACATGTGAATTTATGAAGTTGACTTCTTAGACAGACCACTGGTCCAGCCAGCCCACAATTGTCTTGAAGTTCTCCAAGGACTTCAAGAAAGCAAGCTATGCCATTCAATAAGAAAAAAGGAAGTAGAGGCCAACATTATATAAGGAAGAATGGGATCACTTGTACAAGTTGTCTCCTTATGCTAACTTTTGTGTCCTGTTATACTAACTTTCTTAGCATATTCTTCCCAGAAGCCTCTGCTACTTCAGCTGATACTAAAATTTGGACTTCACAGTGGTGAAATTTGGGGCTTCACTGACTGGTATAAATAATAATAATAATAATAATAATAGTTTTATTTTTACCTCGCTTCTCTGTCACAGGGACAATCGAAGTGGCTTACAACTAAAAGATTCCATGCATAGTATTCCAATCTAACCCCCCCCAAAAAAACTACCAATGAAACAAATTAATAATTAAAATGCTCCATTAAAATAATCAAAGATGAGCCGTGGAGTACAGAACCGCAGTGGGGTGATGGACTCGGTGGCCGGGCATACTATTCAAGAAAGTCCTGCCAGAAGAGATCCATCTTGACAGTCTTTTAAAAGTTGTCTAAGCAAGTAATGTGATGGATCTCTTTTGGGAGGCCATTCTATTATCAGGGAGCGGTTGAAGAGAAGGTCCTCTGGGTATTTGCAGTCAACCTGGTCTTTATAGAGTGCAATAAATTCCTTCTAGAGGACCTGAGTGTGCAGGGTTGATTGTACGGAAGGAGGTGATGCCATAAATAGCTTGGACCCAAGCCATGTAGGGATTTAAAGGTCATAACCAACACCTTGTACTTGTCATGGCCTGCCATGAGGAGGAGGACTCTGAGGATGATGAGGAGGACTTGGACCCTCAGGTACAGGTGCCACCTGGCCCTGCCAGCTCCTGTAGAGGTGGCCCAGCCTGGACCCAGCTCTGCTGTCTCAGCCCCAGTGGAGTCTGGGGCTCAGCAGCCTAGTCTGGCCCCAGTAGTAGGACAGGACTCGGAAGATATAGTGGAAAATGTTCAGGTCCCTGCCTTTACTCAGAGGAGAGCTGAAAAGCAGGGCTTGAGAAGGTGACTTGCAGAGAGAGCCTCATCAGGCAGGCAGCAGTTGTGATCAGGGAGTTATTTATAACAGGTGGCAAATGCTGAGGACTCTCGTCGGGGACTATTAGTTCTCCTAAGAGAAGGCTGCTTGATAACTGACTCCTTGACCGCTTTGGATTCCTAGATCCTGTATCGGACCCACTGACCATTCTTATGGCTTTTCTGATCTCGGACTGGACTGATGTTGTTGCTCTCAGTAACCCTGAACCTCAGACTGTTTTTTGCTTACTTTCTTTTGGACTACAAGTGTTTGCTAAAGGTACTGCCTCGGCATCTTGCTGTATATCTTTTGCCAAGGACTCTCTTATCAGCTGTGTCAGTGGTTGTTGACAGCTTTTCCGGACAGTACTGTGCCCGAAAACCAATGGGCAGCCAGTGGAGAGATTAAAGGATAGGGGTTATAAGGTCACTCCTTGTTTTTCTGGTGACCAACCTGGCTGCCATGTTTTGAACTAATTGAAGTTTCCAGACTAAGCACAAGGGTATCCCCAAGTAGAACATGTTGTAGAAGTTGAGTCGTGAGGTTACCAGTGCATGTATCACAGTTTCCAGGTCTCCCGGTTCCAGGAAAGGACACAGTGGAGCTGCGATAACTGGTATCAGCTGGAGCTGATAACAAGCACTCCTGACCATCACATTTACCTGATTTGTCATCTGGAGTGATGAGTCAAGGAACACCCCCAGACTGTGAACACAGTCATTTAAGGGGAGTGTGACCCCATCTAGGACTTTTTGATGTATCTCAGTCACTGGATTAGGAGCCATTACTGTGAGTAATTCTGTTTTGTCTGGATTCAGTTTTAATCCAGGGCTTCTGGATTCAGTCCATTACCACTTTAAGACATTCATTGAGAGGAGAGATGCCATCTTGGCATCTGACTATGTTTACAGCCTTGAGAGGTAGAGGGGAACTTGTACCAGCCCATTTGATATATAGATATTCAGTTGTCAGAATAAGCATTATTAGTTAGTTTGTTTAAACATTTGCAGATAAAATCTCTCGGATAAGAGCCGACTTGGATGCCAATCATTGTCCAGTGTCCATGAGTGAGGTATCCAGTAACTCCGTTGCTGTCAGTTTACTGGATGAGTTCCAATTGGTGAGTACCGATAATGTGGACAAGCTCCTTGGACGTGTGAGGAAGACGACTTGCTCCCTTGATCCAGATCCATCCTGGCTGGTCGTCCAGGGAGGAGACACATTGAGAACATTCCTTCCGGAGGTGATCAATGCGTCTCTCAGGGAAGGCAGTGTTCCATCCTGTCTGAAGGAGGCGGCCATTAGGCCCCTCCTGAAGAAGCCTTCCCTTGATCCCCTGGATAGAAACAACTACAGACCAGTTTCCTTGCTGCCTTTTCTCAGCAAGGTGATCGAGAGAGCCGTCGCCTCCCAACTCCAAGCTGTCTTGGATGAAACCGATTATCTCGATCCATTCCAGACCGGCTTCAGGGCAGGATATGGAGTGGAGACTGCCATGGTTGCTCTGACTGACGACCTCCGCTTGAGCATAGACAGGGGTAGTGTGACCCTGCTGGTGCTCTTGGATCTCTCCGTGGCTTTTGACACTATCGATCACTCCATCCTTTTGGATTGGCTGAGAGAGCTGGGGATCGGTGGCACCGCACTTCAATGGTTCCGATCCTTCCTCTCTGGCAGATCTCAAAGGGTGAGACTCAGGGACAGTTGCTCCTCTAAGATTGAGCTTAGCTGTGGCATCCCCCAGGGCGCCATTCTGTCCCCGATGTTATTTAACATCTATATGAAGCCGTTGGGTGAGATCATCTGGAGGCACGGAGCTCAGTGTCACCAGTACGCTGATGACACCCAGATATACTTCTCCGTGACCAGATCATTTGCTCAGACCTCCAATGGCGTCTCCCCTCTCAATGACTGCCTTGTGGCCGTAATGGATTGGATGAGGAAAAACCGATTGAAGCCCTAAAAAAAAGCCCTAAAGACGCATCTCTTCCGGCAGGCCTTCCCAGAGAATGGGCCTTTTCTTCCAGCCTTCCTTCTCTGTTTCTACTTCTACATAACCTTGGCTGGGTCCGTTTTTCTCTAATCTTGTTTTTATTACTATTTTAGCTAGTTACTGTTTTAATTCAATTGTGATTTAATCTCTTTTTAAGGGGGGTGGTAAGGGAAAGGATGGGATATTTTACTTGATATTGTTTTAATCCTTGTTGTAATCTGCCCCAATTGCTTGTTCAGAGGGGGCGGACTAAAAATAAATATTATTATTATTATTATTATTATTATTATTTATTAGACACAGATTCCCGTAAACTGAAGCATGTGTCAGCAAGGGTCAGATGTTTTCTATGGGAAGTCCAGGAATGTTTCAAGTAGTTTCTGACTTATGGCAACCCTAAGGTGAAACTATCACTGGGATTACTTGGCAACATTTGTTTCTAGGGAGTTTGCCTTTGCCTTCTTCTGAGGCTGAGAGAGTTGTGACTTGCCCAAGGTCATGTCATGGATCTCCATGCTGAGCTGGTAATATCCCTCATTATGTTACAATTGTAATATAACCTCATCATAACATAGTTATGGGGGGGGGGAGGGAGGATTAATTACAAGTAACCTATTATTTGTAACAAGCTGGGCAGCTCCTAGGAACTGTGGAAGCTTGGAACTGAATCTCACATTTGGTCCATATAGACCATTACTGTCAACTTTGATTAGCAGTAATGGCTAGTCAATTAGAAGTAATTAAGTAGTTACTTCCAAAGAATGAGAAAACAGTTTATGCTTTTTGAAAAACAAAGGTGCAATAATAACTAAATACTATTATTGTAGTAATTACAATAATATTAAATACTTTTGGGCCCTCAGGTCTGTAAATTGTAACTACTTGGATGTTGTTGTTGTTGTTTGGAAGTAAATTTTCAGGCTGTGGAGGACTGTTCTTCATAACAATACAGTCATTTGCCCAGATAATTCCCATAATTTCTTATATGAGGAGGAAGAAAATGATGATGATGATGAGTATTAAGGAATGGAAATCATCTGAAGCTGTGAACACATAAAGGACTAAATTCACATAGGATTGTCTTTGGCAATTTTCCCCCTTCTCCCTCTAACAGCTTAAGCACATTCTTTGTTTTAGAATTCAGAATTAGACAAGAACGCAAAAGATAAAGGAGATATTTAATTTGGGTCAAGAAGTTAAAAATGGGTAAGGGAGGGAGAAATCACTGATTACACAGCATCGTAATTTGCAAATGTATAATCACATTATATCACTCTGCCTGGAAAAGCTCTAGAATTGAAGAGTGAAATCTAAATGGCACAAGAGGGGTTCCTGCTGGGGGATGAAATGCCACAGAATATGAAACTTTCACCAACTGCATTTTCCCGCCTCAAATAAAGGTTAAGCTATGGATGATCCTTCAGAAGGAGGGAAGAAAAAGAAGTAATCCTTCATTTGGGTGAAGGTTAAGTGGAAATGGGGAAAATATTCTCCAGTGTTCTCCAGAGCTGCTTCGTCTATGCCTGAATCACCTGCCTTGCTCTCTTTAAATGCTGTTTATCAGAATTCTTTACAAACCACTTTAATTGCTTTCTCCCAGTATCTCTCTGCTTAGTTACAGCACCGTGTGTGCTGCAGGTGTCCCGTAGGAGATACCAAGGTTTTGGCCTCATCAGTCCCCTGCCGAGACCTTTATCAGTTGCAGGCAGTGAGTCTTCTGATTGGATTAGAGATTGATTATATACTAATCACACCATCTTGACAGGCAGACAGGCAGCTTGTGGTCAATGGGATCTTGTAATCAGCCCTGGGATAATGAGATGCATACAGCTGGGCTTGTTAAACAGCCAATTTTAACATACAAACCACTGCTAGATTTGGAAAGAACCCATTTACATCAGAGGGATTTCAGGGGACAAATGGATAGGAGACTTGCCAACAAAGACATGGTATCGGAAGTATTCCCCAGAACATCAACATTGTTGTTCTAAATGAATGTGATCTGGATGCAAAAAAGCTGCCTAGGGTAGAGCTCCAGAAATGATTAGAGCTTACTATACGTGTGTGTGTGTGTGTATGTTCCTTCAAATTGGCTGTCAATGTACGGTGATCCCATGACTTCACAAGGTTTTCTTAGGCAAAGAACACTCAGAGGTGTTCCTTCCTCTGAAAATATAGCCTACAACACCTGGTTTTGGTGATGGCCTCCCATCCAAGTACTGACTAAGGCTGACCCTGCTTAGCTTCCACAAGCACATAGGATCTGGTGCTTTGGGGGTATCCAAGATCCATATTCTCACAAATACTTTCACAGAGTAGTTTAATACGTAGCTGTGGTCCAAGAAAGAAGGATCACTGCCTCCTTCTGGATGATGATCTGCCTTGCTATCATAATATTAGGGCAGTGGTTCACAAATGTTGGTCTTCCAGAAGTTTTGAAATTCAGCTCCCAGAACTCCTGTTGGCCAAGCTGGCTGGGCCATCTGGAAGCTGAACTGTAAAACACTTGGAAGACTATAATTTGGGGGACACTGTTTTAGAAAGTGCATATCAAGGAGAACAATAGCCATGTTGCTAGGCTGCAGTCCAGAGACCCCAGTATATGATCTTGGACAAGGGAAGCTGGAATTGCTGCCCTCTCTCCCCGTTCCTTTCTTGACCCCAATAATGAATCAATCACTTTATTTAAACCCCACCTTTTACCCAAGAGTGGGACTCATGGAAGCTTCCTAGTGTGTGTGTGTGTGTGTGTGTGCAGACAGCATGAAAATATTGTAGAATCCTCATGTTCTAAAACCATTTAGATCAATAATTTTAAAGTATACAATAAAAGTTTACTAATCTAAAAGCCCTTTCGTGGTATAGTAATTTGAGGCTGGACTACGACTCTGGAGACCAAGGTTCAATTCCCAGCTTGGCCACGATCCGTGAGTGATCTTGGCCAAGTCAATGCTCTCAGGCTCAGGGGAAGACAAACCTCCTCTGAACAAATCTTGCCAAGAAAACCCCATGATAGGATCGTTTTAGGGTCACCATAAGTTGGAAATGACTTGAAGGAACCCGATGAAAATAAGATGTAAAACAATCTTCCACCAAAGCCTACTGTAATAGAAGAGGCTTCAGTGGTTGATGAAAGGACAACAACAATGTAGCCAACTTAGTCACCTAGGTTTCCTAAGTTTCCAGATCAAGGGAGGACAAAGTGTGGCCCTGCAGATGTTGCCTGATTGCAACACCCAGCAAACCTAACCAGCATAGCCAAGAGTAAGAAATGATGGGTGTTGCTGGCAAATAGCATCTGGAGGGCTATTCTGGATGGCTATCCCTGTTTTAAACCCTGAGCCATGAAGATTCACAAGACAATGGAATAGTTGGAGGAGACCCACTAGGGCCATCAGGTCCAACCCACTGCCATGCAGGAATATACAACACACCTTTGACAGATGCCTATCCAGCCACTGTTTTAAAACATCCAAAGCAGGTAACTCCACCACCCTCCAAGGGAGTGTGTTCCACTGTCAAACAGTTCCTACTGTCAGGAATTTCTTCCTGATGTTGAGGTGGAATCTCTTCTTGAAGCTTTAATCCATTGATCTGTGTCTTATTCTCAAAAGCTGCAGAAAACAAACTTGCTCCATCTTCTATATGACATCCCTTCAAATATTTAAACAGAGCTATAATATCACTTCTTAACTTTCTCTACTGGCTAAACACACTGAGCCCCCTAAGTCTCTTCTCAAAGGGCATGGTTTCTAGATCCTTCACCACTTTTGTCGGCCTTCTCTGAATGTTCCACCTTTTCAACAAGGTCCGGAACTTGATGCAGTATTCCAGGTGAGGCCTGACTAAAGCAGAATAGAGTGGCAGTGTTACTTCCCTCAATCTAGACACCATTCTAGACACTACTATTGGTGCAAACTAAAATCACATTGGCATTTTTAGTTGCTGCATCTCACTGTTGACTCATGTTCAACTTGTGGTTTACCAGGGCTCCTAATTACCTTCACATGTGCTGTCATCAAGCCAGGTGCTCCTAATCCTATATTTGATATTTATATTTGGGATCCTAGCTTCAAGGGGTGCTAGGTACTATCTTACAATGTAACAAAGACTTGATTATCTTCCCAGGAAATTAACAGTGGTATTCTGGAATGACTGATGTGTGCCAATGAAA
The DNA here is from genome assembly GCA_034509955.1 of Urosaurus nigricauda. NCBI lineage: Eukaryota > Metazoa > Chordata > Lepidosauria > Squamata > Phrynosomatidae > Urosaurus > Urosaurus nigricauda. The sequence continues at coordinate 112,917,129 of JAOEGL010000006.1, forward strand.
CATTTAAAAAAAGATTATATAAAATATGATTATGCTCATTTATACTGTGTAAATTTACAGCACTATATAAATAAAGGATAATAATAATAATAATATTTAGACAGAAATTTAGACAGAAACCCAGGAATGTATACAGAAATACAGTGCAACTCACCATAGAGGGAGAAACTGTGAGTAGATGACCTGAGCTGCTGCCACACTGCAGAATGAATACAGTCTGACACTACTTTAACTGTCATGGATCCATCCCATGGAATCCAGTTTCTTGTTGCACCAGAGCTCTCTGACAGATAAGGGTAAATATCTCACAAAACTACAGATCCCAGGAGTCCACAGCACTGAGCTATGGCAGTTAAAACAGTGTCAAACCGCATTAATTCTGCAGTGTTAATGTCTAGGAGGCCCACTGGTTCTGTAGTGGTCTGGGTGTTATTCCTTGATGAACCGCTTCAAGCTTCATTTCTCCTGTCTTATGGTTACTCATCTTTAAACTAGGATCAGATTGGACAACCCTTCAAAGGCCTATTCTGTATAAAGCAGACCCCATGGCCACCTCAGTCAGCATTTCTTAGTCCCACATGCTTGGGGGAAATGAGCACTATTACATGACAAGGAGAATTCAAATTTGGAAGTGTTTAACACAATGAAACATAACTAAAGATCCTTTCTTGAGTACAGTATATAGAACACTTTGAACAGAAGAGAAAGAGAGAGAGAGAGAGGAGGAGAGATTTCACCATTTCTCTTGGCTTGTAAACATTTACAGGTAGTGATTATCGCATGTCCTCAGCTTGCAGGCTGTAATTACCGAACCTACTATTGCAGTGAATAGGACCCTAATCATGAAAGAAGGCTATTAACCTCCATAAATTTAAGCAATATTATAGGGATTTTTTTTCCTTCTGAAAAACAGCATAATTCCAAAATCTCGACACATCATACATAAATAAAATATATATACTACTACTATTTGTTAACCTTGGTTTAGGATAGAAAAGTGTGGTTGAGGGGAGGATAGCATCTTCACTGCCCAAATTGGAATACATTTAAATTACTTTTCTCCAAGTGTCCAAGATCCATTTTGTTAATCTTTGATCAAAGATCCAAGTGGCTGCAATATGTGGGTCAAACAAGTTCCTAAAAATGAGAGCAAAAGCTTTCTTTCTCTTCCAGATTTGGAAGGGCATCTTGCCCCAACCAAGAATGTCCTCTCCAAACCTTGTTCTCTCCAGATTGACAAATCCCTAGGCTGTGCTATACTAGGGTAATTATCCCTGAAGTCCAATATGTCTGCAAGTTGACAACCAGGTTGAGAGAATCTGTCTGAGAAGTTACTCCTCCCTGAGAGGAACCAAACTGGACTATTCCCTTCTATTCCTACAAAGATCTGCTGACAGCCTATATTGGCTACTTAGTTATAAGAGTGTAATTTAGTAATAAAAGTTGAGTATCCCTTATCGGAAATGATTGTGACCACAAGTGTTTTGGATATTGGATCTTTATTTTATTTTATTTCATGGGTTTTGGATTATTTGGACATGGGGCCCAAATCTAAACATGAAACTCATTTCTGTTTCATACAGGCCTTATGAAGTTAATTTTATGCCTAATATTGTAAAATAATTTTGTTCATGAAACAAAGTTTGTGTACACTGAACCAAAAGATGCTGTCTCAACAACCCATGTGGACAGTTTTGAATTTTGGAGTATTTCAAATTTCAGAATTCCAGGTAAGGGATACTCAACTTGTATCTCCTGGGCCAAATTCCCAATCCCATCTTAATTGCCAGCACCCATATCAAGCAAAGAAGGTCTGTTCTGCTGACAACTGAGGTAAATCAGACTGACATTTCCCACCCCTTCCCACCAGCAATTTGCACTGCAGCAAGGAATTGCAATTCTCTGAAGATGCCAGCCACAGATGCTGGTGAAATGTCAGGGATAAACTTGTCTAGAATATGGCCACACAGCCCGAAAAACCCACAAAACACTATAATTGTAGCAATGTTCCTCCTTTTTGTGTTGCAACCTAACTCAGTAATGCAAGGGGGATGGAAACAGCTTCTTCCTTGCACCCCCAGTTAGTAGCTAGACAGATTTCCTTTGTGTTACGCATCTGCTGGCTGTTTTTTTGGGGGGAGGGGGTCATTTATAATCATAGCAATAGTGCCATGACTGTGCTTACATAGTATTACTGAACACAGAGCAGTTATGGATCCATGTCAGGATTTGAAAATGCACCTTTCCTATCATAAAATGTTGGGAGGTTGGTGTGATGGGTGATACTGTAGAAATGGCTTCTGAAGAGACATGCTGATCACAGACACAGGTGGTGAGATAAAAGTAGAAATGAAGCAGGCATGAATTAAGCCTCTTTACGGTTGTTTCTGTGAAAGAATCTACCTGCAACAACACCAAAAGGGTGGTATGGGAACAAGAGGGGGAAATGTGTTTATTAATTATAAAGAATGAGAATTGAGCCTGTCATGAATTTCAAATTGTGTATAGTTTAATTAGGCAATGTTAACACTTTCTGTTTAGTTCTGGCAATGAAGGTCTCTGTATTGGATCTATAGTTACTGAATAAAGGTTTGCTGAGTTTCAACTACTGAAGCCTGAATTTCTAAAATTGGTGTTCTGGTGGACTTGACAATCCATAACTGCAATACAGAATGTCAGCCATACTCTCTAGTCCATTGGCTTAGGGGAAAAAGAAGACACTTTTCCTAAGCCTGATATCTACAAGCCAAACAATACAATTGCAACAAATCTATTTTTAGAATCAACAAACCTCTTAGAAAGCAAATAAATGCATTGTGGCATGGATTTGTTTTTAATGGATCAGAGCCCATTCCATCAGATATATGATTTTTTAAAAAGTATTTAGGACATTTTTCTGGTACAAACAGCCTGCTGGTATTTGTCATTATGGACAAAGGTGGGAGACCTGGAGACTGAAATAGCAGAATTGTAAAGTACCTGTGTGATTCATCTGCCTATATATGTTTGCCTTCTAGAAGGCTGTGCAATAGGAAATGTAGAGCACTTGTTTTTAAATAGGTTGAGGATAACCAGAAGACTAGTTTTGAAGTAGTTTTGGCTGGGTATTAAAGAAACTGAAGATCTAGGCCAACTCCTTCATTTTTGTTAGCTAGTGTTTCCTGTAGCAATACAATGGTGAATCTGCTTTAGTCTGAACTTTTTTGTTTTTTCTAAAAAAGAAAAAAAAGCCACATAAGAATTTTGCACAGAATACATCCTGAACTGCAAATAGCATTAAAAAAATATGCAGTATTCAAAAAGAAATGCACAGTGAGAAGAAAATTGCTAAAATTTCTTGTTCCTTCCTTATGAGAATAAAATTAGCCATGAATTATATCCCTGTGTGGTATTATTTCAAGACACCTTGGCTTTGTAAGGTATGAGATACCCTACTAATCCTTTAGGAGCTGATTTCAGCATTTCTGTTTACCATTTTCTAACCCTTTGCTCATTTATTGGGGAATATATCCCACTGAACTCAAAAGGATTTCTTTCCAAGTAAACACACATTGGCTTGGGTTGCTTGTCATGTGTTCTGTTTATTTCTTTAACCCCTACCTTTGTTTTCTGATCACATTTTTCCCAGAGCAATACATGTTCACAAGGCAGGAGAAGTCTAGAAAAAGGATCATATGCCATTTTTTTTTAACAAAAAAATGTATTGGCAGTGATTGTTGCTTCTTAATCGCATAGTTGAAGGTTAAGTTGAAGGTTGTCAAAAGGAGAAAGGGTCCTCGTCACTTAATGTTCTGCTGATGAAGTGACAAAGAACAATTTCAGCCAGGCTTGTGAAATTGGTGCAAACCATTAGACAAGGCTGAAGATGAAATGATATGGAAGGAGTTGCTGGGAGAGCATTAAAACAGCAGAGATTCACAGCAAAGGAGGAACGGCAGCGGGCTTTCAAGTCAGAGCCTGATAGGAACAAGTCAGAGTGTAAGCATGAACAAACAACCGGCAAGAAATAAAAATTGGAGTTAACAAGGCAGTATGCTAACAAGCGCTGAGAAATCATGTGAAATGCTTGAAGGGATAACAGAATCTGAAGAGCGGGAGCAGATGAGGCATCAAGGAACTTGGTTACCATTTCTGCTGCAAAGCATTGGGGAAGAATATACATATCTATTTAAGAGAGGGGAAAACTGCAGTGTTACTGATGAATTTTGTTCAAATGGTGGCTGAAAATCAATAAGTACAAGACATTTTCCAATTCTGCTTAATTTGAAAGAAGATCAGCATAACCAATGGCATTGTACTTTGAAGGTGAGTCGCTCCTTCACCTGCAATTTTAGGAAACAAAATGAGGATGGTCACTGTGTTCGTGGTGCTGCCCAGTACCAAAAGAAAGCAGACGGATCTAGTGAGCTCCAGGGTGAGAAGAAGGGCACAAAAATTGATGAGAATAGAACTCAGAGTGGGGAATGGGGCTTCAAATAAGCTTGTGGGGAATAGAAATGGGAAGATCATAGGGATAGTTGGCAGCTAATCTGCCAGAGAATTTTGTCTGCCAGCAGATCCTTGCCCAGAGGGATGCAAAACAAACAATAGAGGAACAGAGCCTGGCTAAGGGTGAACTAAAGCCAATTGGCTGTGACTAGCTACTAAGAGAAGACCTTTCCCCCAACCATGTACTGTAAAATCATTCCTCTATTTAGTGGAGGCTGATGGCTTCCAAATTTTACAGGAGCTATCCAAAGAACAAATGCCTGTCCCTAAATTAGGCACAGCACCTTGGATAGTTTCTCTCAAACTAAAGCCCACAACAGATCCACCATCCCATTGATAGGAAAGCCACTAGGTATTATTAGTTTAGGTTCCTGAATATAATGTGATGTTCCACCTGAATATTAGGAAGAACTTTTTTTAACTGTAAGAGCTGTTCAGTGGTGGAATAGATTGCCTCAGAGGCTGGCAGACTCACTTTCTTTGTAGGTTTTTACATAAGAGTTGGATAATCATCTTTCAGGAGTGCTTTAGTTATATATTCCAGCATATCATTGAATCTGTGATGACTAATAAAGGAAATAAAACCCTTTTTACTTATCCAAGAAAGGAGCCTGCTTTGCTGTCACCAGGAAACACAATGGAGGTGATGTGGGGTGGGGAGAGGGCCACCATATGTGCACTGGATCCTTGCCCTTCCTGGCTTATAAAACAGGGAGACTAGCTGAATGGTAACAGGAGTAGTGAATGCCTCATTGCAGCAAGGCAAAGTTCCTTCTTGCCTAAAAGTAGCTATGGTGAGACCCCTACTAAAAAAAAAAACCACCCTAAATCCAACTACACTGAATAACTTCTGGCCAGTCTCCACTATTCCTTTTTTGAGCAAGGTTCTGGACCACGGTTCATCCACGAGTTCCTGAATGAAATGGATTATCCAGATTGATTTCAATCTGGCTTCAGGACTGGCTATAGACAGAGACATATGTCTTTATGGATGGCCTATGCAGGAAACTGGGTGGGAGAGTGTTTCCCTATTGGTTCCACTGGATCTTTCAGCAGTTTTCAATCCCATCTACCATCAGGTCCAAATACTCATTTTGAATGCAACATTGATAACGTGAGAACGTGCACAAACATTATTTTACACAGCTGCCACCATGTATACACATATACCTTATGTCCATAAAAAGAAGAATTAATGGGATCAGGAACTATGTGCACACTAGCTCTTGAGTAACCAGGTGAGATGAAAGCCAGTTCAGTTTGTTTTCTGTGCTGCCACTTGCCTACTCCTAGGTTAAAACTGAGAAATTAGCAAAAGCCATGCTGTAAGATTAAAAGGAAGGTCAACCTATGATGTCAGCCAGTTCAACAGTCCTAAGCCGGGATTCCTGCCTCTCAAATATGTTAGCATCAATGTCAGGGTTTTTTATTTTTATTTTTATTTTTTGAAGCTATAGGGAAGAAGGAAGAGCAGCTTCTCAGCAGCCATTTTAAGTGGTGAGTGTTTGGGTTTTTAAAATCTCTTGGGGGAGTGTGTCTGTTGCAGAGGAGGAGGAGCTTCTGTGAGTAATATCAGTGAGTCATTAGTGGGAGGAGCTAGGAGACCAGCTATATATAACTCCTCTCAGAGCCTCTTCTAGGCCATTTGAAGCTAGAGGGAAGAAGGAAGAGCAGCTTCTTGGCAGCCATTTTAAGTGGTGAGTGTTTGAGTTTTTAAAATCTCTTGGGGGAAATTGTCTGTTCCAGAGGAGGAGGAGCTTCTGTGAGTCACATCTGTGAGTCACTAGTGGGAGGAGCTAGGAGACCAGATATATATATAACTCCTCTCAGAGCTGCGCGCCTAATGGCGCACGAATTTATTTCCCCCCACCTCAGAGGTAAGTGATTACAACTTAGCAACGAGGAGATCTGTATAAAGTTATATTCCCAGTAGATTGACCTCACTGACAGAGATTGGTGAAATAAGCCAGACCATTAGGAGGCTTTGACTTTGCTGTTTACTAGGGGATTTTTTTTGAGGAGGAAGCTCATAATCTTGTGTCAGTGCCTCCTTAAGACTTCTCACAATGGACACTGAAGGAACTTCTGCAGTCACCTGCTACACTTGTGGGATGTTTGTCTTTTTGTTTACTGATGTGGGAAACTTCACATTCCCCAAGTGCAAGTTGGTAGCCCTCTTGGAAGAGAAAGTACAGCAGCTGGAAGGGTAGCGACACTTCAGCATATCAGGAAGCAACACATTTTGCTGGACAGAACTGAAGAAATGATCTTGGAAGGGGGCCACACAGAGGAAGTTGCTGTGGGTGAGAAGGTCACTTCATGTACACAGGATGCAGACAGCTGGAGGAATGTCACACAGAGAAGCAGGGAAATCAGGGATAGCTGTGGGAGCTTGCAGCTACAGAATCATTTTGAAACCCTTTCACTTATCAAGGAGGATGAGGAAGACCAGCATGGACAGACTTCAGGGACAGAGCAGGAGAGTCTGGGAGTCCCATCGCAGGGAACAGTCACTGCTAAGACTAGGAGGAGGCGTGTAGTCATGGTGGGGGACTCCTTGCTGAGGGGTACAGAAGCAGTGATTTGTCGGCCCGACATGATGTCTCGGGAGGTGTGTTGTGTCCCTGGGGCAAAGATATGTGATGTGACAGAGAGGCTGACGAGACTGGTCAAGCCTACTGACCATTATTCAATATCTTTATTAATGACTTGGATGACAGTATTGAGGGACTAGTTATCAAATTTGCAGACGATACCAAATTAGGAGGAATAGCTAATACCTCAGAGGACAGGATCAAAATTCAAAATGACCTGAATAGACTAGAAAGGTAACAAAATGAAATTCAACACAGAGAAATGTAAGGTCCTACACGTAGAGCGGAAAAATGAAATGCACAGATATATGATGGGGGACACCTGGCTGAATGAGACCACATGTGAAAGGGATCTAGGAGTCTAAGTAGACCACAAGTTGAACATGAGTCAACAGTTCAAAGCGGAAGCAAAAAAGGCCAATGCAATTTTAGGTTGCATCAATAGTAGTGTCTAGATCAAGGGAAGTAATAGTGCCACTCTATTCTGCTTTGGTCAGACCCCAACTGGAATACTGTGTCCAGTTCTGGGCACCACAATTCAAAAAGGATGTGGAGAAACTGGAGCGTGTCCAAAGGAGGGCGACTAAAATGGTGAAGGGTCTGGAAACTCTGCCCTATGCGGAACACCTTAGGGAGCTGGGAATGTTTAGCCTAGCGAAGAGAAGGTTAAGAGGTGATATGATAGCCCTGTTTAAATACTTGAAGGGATGTCACATTAAGGAGGGAGCAAGCTTGTTTTCTCCTGCTCCAGAGAACAGGACCTGGAAAAATGGATGCAAGCTCCAATACCCTGCAGGAACCAGATTGAAGAAGGCTACTTTAAGGATGCAAGCTACAGGAAAAGAGATTCCACCGCAACATTAGGAGGAACTTCCTGACAGTAAGGGCTGTTCGACAGTGGAACACACTCCCTCGGAGTGTGGTGGAGTCTCCTTCCTTAGAGGTCTTTAAGCAGAGGCTGGATGGCCATCTGTCGGGGATAGAATCATAGAATCATAGAGTTGGAAGAGACCACAAGGGCCATCCAGTTCAACCCCCTGCCATACAGGAACTCCCAATCAAAGCATACCCAACACTCCTCCCACTTGTGACTCATAGATGTGACTCACAGAAGCTCCTCCTCCTCTGCAACAGACACACTCCCCCAAGAGATTTTAAAAATCCACATACTTACCACTTAAAATGTCTGCCAAGAAGCTGCTCTTCCTTCTTCTCTCTGTAGCTGCAACTGGCTCTGGGAGGAGTTCTATATAGCTAGTCTCCTAGCTCCTCCCACTTGTGACTCACAGATCTGACTCACAGAAGCTCCTCCTCCTCTGCAATAGACACATTCCCCCAAGAGATTTTAAAAATCCAGACACTTACCACTTAAAATGGCTGCTAAGAAAATGCTCTTCCTTCTTCTCTCTCTCTCTCCAACTGATGCTTTGATGGAGAGTTCCTGCATGGCAAGGAGTTGGACTGGATGGCCCTTGTGGTCTCTTCCAACTATATGATTCTATGATTCAGTTTCATTTATAAATGGATTGTCCATAGTTTGTTTTCACACTGATGTTTATGTCCTAGTGACTTTTATCTTGGCCACCATGGACATCAGCAGTATTAGAGAGACTGGACTGTGTTGTTTTTGTATGCCTTCAAGACATTTCCAACTTGTGGCAATCCTAAGGTGAATCTATCACAGTTTCCTTGGCAAGATTTGTTCAGAGGAGGTTTGCCTTTGCTATCCTCTGAGGCTGAGATAGTGTGACTTGTTCAAGGTCACTCAGTGGGTTTCCATGGGTGACCAGGGATTCAAACCCTGGTCTCCAGAGTTGTAGTCCAATGCTCAAATCACTATGCCATGCTGGCTCTCTAAGGATGTGTCAGAAATAACCCATTTTCCCTAAAATAAGACATCCTCTGAAAATAAGACCTAGTAGAGGTTTTGCTGAATTGCTAAATATAAGGCCTCCCCTGAAAGTAAGACCCAGCAAAGTTTTTGTTTGGAAACATGCCCATTTTTTGGTTCAAAAATAAATGTGAATTTTTCTTCATGGAAAAATAAGACATCCCCTGAAAATAAGACCTAGTGCATCTTTGGGAGCAAAAGTTAATATAAGATACAGTCTTATTTTTGGGGAAACACAGTAGTATTCGAATCCATACCTCTGTTCAGAGACCAGAACACCCAGCAGAGGAAAAGGGAGGATCTTCCTTCAAGTCTGACACTTGAAACCACTCTGTCATCCTGAGCCAGAAAGTCCTCCTGCTGCCTCTCTGCATCCCATGAAGGTACTTAAGAGTTGTTATGGACCTTGGAAATCATCTGACCCTTCTCAATTCAGAGTCTGCTATTCAGAATGCAACTACAATAACCCTGAAAAATGGTTTTTCAGTGCTGCTCTTCTCTGGAAATTAACATGGATGGGAGATTCCTGTAAAGTTTCTAGCACTTCGACGACCATCTTCTTCTCCCTTATCTAGGTTAGAAGAGTATACAGGCAAACATAAATGTGAAATAGTCACAGGTGGATTGGGAACAAATAGGGACTCCATTCCAAATGAGAATCCTTATGATTTTTCATTTGCTTTCAATTTTGTAAATCTGTTACAGTAGCTTTGGAAAATCTCCTGCCACATTGTAATCCCCCAGCCACATCCAACTTGGAGAGATGAGTGACTATGAGACATTGCCAAACAGATGCAAAGCTGCCTCTCACAGCAGGATAGGGGCCCCACTGCTGTCAACAGGACTAACTTGAGTGTTTAGGTACCATTCAGCAGGAGGCCCCAAGAGATTCCATCTTTGAATTTATTGGCCCATCACACTACCATTCCTTCCTCCGGAGCCAATAATTTTCTCCCCTGAGACCAGATGTCCTAGGATGTATGACACATTCAAAACATCCCTAGTAAATCATTTATAGCTCAGTGAGACATCCAGTCCCCCTAAAAAGAACCCACTGGACTCTTTATCAGACCGGAAAGGGGTCTGTTAGGGATTGCTGATGGGACAGAGGTACTCCTGCAGTGCTAAGAACTTATTCCTTTGAAGAGACAAGTTGTCACAAGAGTGGTACATGAAAGAGTATTTTGGGAGTATGAAATTTGATTGTTGTGATAGCTCCTAATATGAAGAACTGAACAATGTTTCATGGGTGTTCCCTGGAACCAGTTGCTGGAAAGAGGTGACTGGTCACACATCTGAAACAAAGCAGAATTAGTTGGGCAGAAGAACAGGTGAAATTTTTGTTTCCATCAGTTTTCAAAAACAACAGATTGACATGCACAGGCATCTCAATGGTTAGAAGAAAAAGGAATTGAGATTCAGGAGAAGAAAGTGAATGTGGAAGGAAGCAAAACAGACTGAGCCATTCATTCCTTGCTACACCTGAGTATCACTCCTGTATCCATCAAGCCATAATATTGCTCTTGGGACACTATGCTGGTTATGCCAGTGCAGCAATTGGAACTGTGGGCACAATTACCAGGAAGAGAGCAGGGCAGTGAAGAAGCAGAGTGCTCAGAGTCAGCAGATTTTTGCCTGCCTTCTGTTTTCACCACTGTGTGAACTTGCAAAAAGTACAACTATTAGATTAATGTACCAACAGGATTCCAGCTTCAGGTAGGAAATTAGATATAATTATGGGTTCATCTACACTGTAGAAATAATATAGTTTGATACAGTGACATCACTAGGGGGCCGAGGAGGTGAGCTACACCAAGTGACACCTCAGAAAAGTGGTGGCACCTGTTTGGGTCCTGTTCCTGCTGCAAGGTGAGAAGGGCATGCACACCCCTCCAGGCTTCGCCACATCCTCAGCCTTTTCCTGAAGAGTAACCCTCCACCATAGCAGACGAAAAAGGCCAATGTGCCCCTCCAGACTTTGCTACTGAGATAGCTCCCTTCTCTGGAGGAGGAGACTGCCATGGAAAAGGAGAAGATCCAGTGGGTCCCTCCAGGCTTTCCACCAACATGGCTTCCTTCTCAGGAGGAGAAGACTGCTATGGCTAAGAAGAAGGGTCATTGGGCCCCTCAAGGCTTCTCCATAGTGGTGGCTCCCTCTTAAGGAGAATGCCACCACTGTGGTGGAGAAGGGCCAGAGTACTCTTTTGGCCACTGTGATCACCACCCGCCCAGCAGGCCTCTCTCTCACACACGCCCCAAGTGACACCGGGTGTGGGGATGCCACTGGTTTGAATTATTCCAAATCAATTTTGTGAGGAGTGAGAACTGGTAGCCATGGTCTTTCTAAACTGCTCATCAAATCCACACATGTTTGTGGATCCTTCTCAGAGTTTAATTTTGTACTGCACTCCCCAGACATCTCCACCCAGACAGCATTTTCTCTTGGAGTTGTCATCCAAAATCAAACTTACCCCAAGTTCTGCTCCTTGCACAGGGCAGCGGCCGAGCCCTCTCTGGTTGGCCCCAGAAATAATCAGAAGCTCCTCTGCTGTCATTCCTCTCTGTCATTCCTCTGCTGTCTTGTAAATATTATTCCCTAGGACAGAAAAGAAGCATTGCCCAAGAGACCATGGCTCAGAAAAGAAAGAATGGTCAGGAGACCAAATGCCACTGAAAGGCTGCACTCCCTGCCTCCTAAGGAGATTATCATGGCAAGGGAAAAACAGCACATATTCTCCCACTGGCCATGAAGGAGCAACTACAGGGAGCTATAAAGGTAAGTTATGATTTGAAAGTTTATAAGCTTTTCCCAACTCCTCCTTGTATAAATTTGTGCTTCAACTTGAACAGGAAGAAGTGAAGCTTCATTTCATGAATTTCTTCTTAGTGTTTGACGTTGTACAGACCTTTTATTATTTGAATTTTTGATTCCTAAAGTAAAAGAGAAGACACTGTGAATATCTATCTATCTGAGAACACTTGATTTAGTGCTATTTACTGATACTGAGGAAGATGGTTTTCTTGAAACTCATTTTGCTTTGGTGCATAAGGAAAAACATCTGTGTATAAAGTAATCTATGGAAGATTGTTAAAGACTCTAGAATTGCAGCAGTTTTCTGTTTCTGCATATTTCCTATCTGCCAAACAATTGCAATTTAAATCAATCTGTTTGAAGTGGTTTATTTGTGTGTCACTGCATAACATGAAAATGTTAATTTCTTTTAAAAAGTTGTTTATATACATATCTGTATTCATTACATTTGTGATCTCAGTTATTTCGTTCAACTGTTTTAAAAACAGAACGTTTTAAAAGAATGGGCTTAGGGGTACTTGTATCATTTTCTCTTTTTACTAGTATGTTTTAACTAGAGTGTGAATTGTTTTAATATTGTAAAAACTTTAATTCTATTTTAGGATGTATTTTTGTATGTTTTTAATTGTATTGCTCTTTTAAATTGAGAACTGTTTTGAGTCCTGATTTTTTTGGGGGGGAGGGGAGCAAGATATGGAGGAAGAGGAGGAGGAGGAGAAAAAACACAACATTTTCTTCCGGCAGATCTTTGTATGTTCTTCTTTACTCTGGGCCCATTCCCACTATGAAAAAAATAGCAGCAGGAATCGAGGTAAATGACACTAGTTCCCATTTGAAATCAATCAGATCAATTTCAAATGGAAAAACGCAGAGCAAATGCAAATACCCTGATGTTTCCTGACACCACTTTCAAAGTGGTGTTTTTTGGGATGAATCGATCTATTCTAAAATAAATTGATTCATCGCAGTGGAAACCACAGGAAGATTCACTTTCTCTGCCAGCCTTCCTTTCCTCCTTCCATCCCACTGCCCGCCGGCCGGCCGGCCTACCTACTGTGCTAGCTCTCTCCTCCTCCTCCTCCCCCTCGGGATCCCAGTCAGCCGGATCCTTCTCCGCTGCCTGGCCTCCTTTCCTTCTCTTCTTAGAAGGAGGATGGGGTGGAAGGAGAAAGCCAGGCTGGGAGGACAGGGGCTGGATCCTTCTCTGCTGCCCACCACGGCTTCCCTCTGTCCTTCCCACGGCAGCGGTGGCAGTGGCTTGAAAAGTTGGAGCTTGTTGGACATGCTTCCAGCGTGCCTCTGGCCTCCAATGTCTCCTGGAGGATGGAGACACGTGGGAGGCATTTCCAATGGGCCCCAACAGTCATCGTCACCTCTGCCCCCTCTGTGCTCCAGAGGGCTGCTCTGGAGGGCTTCTCCCGGGGCTGGCAGGCCTCCCGCACCACTGCCACTATTCCTGGAGCTGGCGGGGCTTGCGGTGCACCATCGTCACTTCTCCAGGGCTGGCGGCCCTTCTGATGGTGCTGCTGCACTGCCGCCACCTGCCCCTTGCTGAAGTAGTGGTGGTGCAGCACAAACGCTGCAAGCTTTGCCAGCCCTGGGAACAGCGGCGGCAGTGCAGCAGCAGACCCAGCAGGAAGGAAGGGGAAAAGGTAAGGAAGGAAGTGAGAGAGGGGGAAGGAAGGAAGCCCTGCCAGCACCGGGAAGCAGCAGCGGCTTTCCCTGGCAATGGGAAACCTGGGAGGAGGAGGAGGAAGAGGGGCCAAGAAATAAAAAAAAATGCTTTTGCAATAGATTGATTTTGCGATCAATTCTATTGCCCAAAAAAAAAAAAAAAAAAAAAAAGATTCTCCTGCAGGAATGGATTGGAGGGATGGAGTGAAGAGCTGTCACCTTCCCTGGTTCCTGCAGTGGGAACAACAAATGTTCCTAGCTAATAAAGCGGTTCCAAGCAAGGACCCTTTTCATAATCTGAATGAGGGACCTTTTGGGATCGCTCTCCTGAGCGGAGCCAGGTTCCAATGTGGATTTTTCAGCAGGTGGGAATGGACCCTTTGAGTGCTGTAACAATATCTTTGCCTGCTTTCATATACTTGAAAGCTGGAAGTCTGCTGCAAAGTCCTATATGCCTAAGTTGTATCTTCTCAGTCCATAAATATGCAGTCCAATTTCCAGAAATGATTTTCATGACATTATTTTAACAGTGGAAAAACCCTTTGGGAACACCCAGCCAGAAGGAAATTTTATTCTCCAAATGTGGTATGATCCAAGTTCTCATAGCTCACTGCTGTAGCTAAACTCAACCTGTACTGTCAATATCTGACTGTCAAAAATGGTCTCTTCTTCTAAATCTTCTTCTAAGCCAGGAATGTCTCATACATACAAATCCTCAGTCTATGCCATGCTGTATTTTTTGCATACAGTGATGCACCATGCAGTTCCTTGGATATAAAATTCTTTCTTCAACTGATTTAGAATAGAGCAAATGCAATCAAATTGAGGTATTGCTCTGCCCTTGGTTACTGCACTTTCCATTATGAATTCAAAGAAGAGATGTCATTTATCAGAAATGCAGAAATGTGTACAAGTGTCATTTATTCTAAATGCATTGCTTCACAATCATTATTCTGTAAGATTGTTATGGTGAAACTCAAAACTTCATTTCAGTTTAGAAATCATGGATTATATACAGATTTTCATTGATGAGATAGAAAATAATCTTGAAGATTTCCCAGGAAGTATCAAGGCTTCCAAAATGGGATGTGTGTGGAAGGATGTTTATTGAAAAAGCATAAGTAGATGGGGATAACAAGTAGATAAGGATTACAGAGAGAAAGAAATATATTCTGTATACAACAGCTGAGAGTGAGGACTTTTAAAACCCTTCAATTTAATTTGCTTAATAGTGAGAATGGGGTGGAAAATGCATGTTGGTTCTAGCAAATGCTAGAAATGTGTTAACTTGGTTTAATATTGCCCCCCAGGGCTCAAGCAGAATGAGTGTCGGAAAGGTTACAGTGCACATTGTTCAGCAAACCTTGCAGAGAGTCTCCCCAGACACTTTGCATAAAGCTAATATTGCTTGAAATGTGTGTATTTAAGGAAATGTGCTGACTTATATCTTCTCTCTGCCTTATGCATCTACCCATTTCTTTTTTTCTTTCAAAGACTGGCTAATTAGGAAGATGAGGCAGGAAAGAGTTAAGGACAAAGTTCCACCATACGGTAAAGACCTCCAATAATAACATTAACTTTTTCATTATTATTATACCTTCTCTTTGTCTTACTTCAGGCCTACCCTGCTGATCTGGAAGAACAACAAACAATTTGCATAAACAGGCAAACTCCTAATGGAAACAACAGCCTGAATCCTGTTGGTGGTTGCATTTTGTCTTCCCCAGGGTTACACAGCAGTAGCAAGGGAAGGCTCCCAACAGTCTTTTTCTCTGCTGCCTTACTTCCTTCATGGCTACTCTGCTGGTGGCACACCTTCAAATTTTTCAGATCGCATATGGCTGAGCAACATCAGAGTATGATCAAGATGGCAAAAGTTATACATAAGGAGAGACTGTAGCAGTTTTCTTATGGAAGCCCCCTTGCTTCAAAGTCTAGGAGAAAGGAAGCATATAAATAAAGTAAAAAAATAAAATAAAAACAAATAAAATAAAGAAATGCCTTCTGCCTGAGACTAGAGAGAAGGGCAAAACTCTGCCCCATATCTCATCTCCCTCCACTGTTACTTTTACACTTTGAACTCCAATTTGCACCAACTAAAACAAACTGATGGTGAAGGGGGAATGTGGGAGGAGGGACATTTAAAAATCAGCTGAAAATGTGGGATGACAGAGAATTAATTGGACTGATCTTGACAAATTGGGACAGTGGAATGGTATGCTGTGTTCATTTCCTCTCCTGCCAGCATTACGAACTTTGTTAATTTTATTCCAGAATAATCCACCAATTTTTGGAATTAAGAACATTGTTGTTGTTGTTGTTGTTTTTTTAAATGAAAACATAAATACCCTAAAGGCAGCAGGTCCTACCTGATCTTGGAAGCTAAGCAGTTAGTACTTGGATGAGAGGCTGCCAAACAATACCAGGTGCTGTAGGCTATATTTCAGAGGAAGGAACTGGCAAAACCATTCTGAGTATTTCTTAACTAGGAAAGCCCTATAGAATTTGTAGGGTCACCATAAGTTGACAGGCAACATGTAGGCACATACAAACACAAACAAAAATAAGAAGAAAATACAGCTCCAACAATAAATACTAAAAAATCAAGAAAATAAATAAGGACTATCCAACAAAGAAGCATCCAGCAGCAGAAACACTGTATTCAAAGAGGATCAAATAATCAACTGCTTGCTTCTGAAAGCCTCCCAGAATCTTTACATCAGGTGAATATTTTTATCGGGCAAAACAATAGTGCCAGGGAAGCTTCTCAACGGTGGATACTCCAAATTTCCAAAACTACAGCATAGGTAATCCTATGTGGGCACATGAAGCACGGAGGTCACATCAGGGAACACATCAGAAAAAGTGTTTTTCATGGTTTCAGGTCTCAAACCACTAAGATCTTTAAAATAAAATACCAATGACCTTCATTAAGGCTCTGCCTCAAAGAAAGGAGAAGAAGATGCCCGAGGCAATGGATGAGATGGTGCCTTTCTCCATTCCACATGCAGAATTTGATCAGAATGGTGAATGCAGTCTTGAGCACTGGAGACAGGACAGTATCCTTCACCATTTGCAAGAAGGAAAGGATACCTCAGGATACTGAAGGCCTGATATCCATAATCCCCCCCCCCCACATTCCCCCACAACATTTCACAGATGAAAACGGAGACACGTCTGCCCAAGCAACATGAGAGTTTGGTCAAGATGACAAAAATTGATAAGGAAGAACCCACAGGATAGGACAGGCTTCAGCAGTTTACTTTTGCCTTAACGTACTGGGAAGGGCATGGTTTTGCCACTCCTCTCCTCTCTGCTCAGCTAAATGAGATTAAACTACTTTTGAATTCCGTATGCAGCATCTGAAATAATCTGAGGCCAAGAAGGGAAGGAATAGGGGAATAGGAAAGAGAAACTGGAACATTTTAAGAGCAAGTGAAAAAAAGTGGGACAATGGAGGATTAACTGGTTGGTCACTGCCAAATCAGGACAGTTAGAGGGTATGAAAGGGGCCTTTTTTCAAAGCCAGAGGTAACCAGAAGTCATTTCCAGGGGTGTGTGTGTGTGCATGTGTGTGAGAGAGTGGTTGAACCCTTGTGCATGCAAAAGCTCAAAATCCAGCAATGTTCAGAGAGTTCAAGGAAATCTTCTCTTTAAAAAATGTTTTAAAATTGAATGGGGAAACCAGGGAGCAGGGGTGCACAGGAGCTTACAGGAGATGAACAGTCTGCATGCTGCAAGGATGGCATGACACACAGAGCTCTGTTTTCCAAGTCCTGCTCACTGTTTCTTGTCCTTGCCTACTGATAAGGTTTCATGCCAGAAGCAAATAGGCAACCAGTACAGGTGGATTAGCAGTCGATTTCTAGGCAGGTGGTTGGGCTAGATGCACCTAGAGCAGGAGTAGGAAACTCCTGAGGAAACTTCCACTTAAATGCTCCAACATATCCCCAAACATGACGGAGGGTATGTGGAGAAAAGTTTACCATGTTTTAGACCCCATGCTAGGCTTTTTAAAAAACAGAACGTGGCCCCACTAAATAGTTAAAGAGCATGGAAGCAAGCAGGTACCCCTGGCTCCATATTCTGGGTTCAAGTGTCCAGATGAAGCGATCTTAGTACCCATACACTGGTCATGTAGATGAAGGAATTTCAGCAGGTGTTGCTTGTTACCTGCTTGCATGAGAAGCAGCACCTGCTGAAATTCCCTCATCTACACAACCTTTAAAAGGATAGTTTTCTCACAGCCATATATGCTATTCCTAATAAACTAAGTTTTAAAAGAGTCATAAGAACGTGTTTTTTAATATTTTTTTCTCTGCCACTTTACCTTTAACAGATGTTCAGAAATATAATTTCAACAAGTGTTGCTTTGTGACTCAACCAGGTAGCAAGCAACATGTCCTGAAATTTCATCTTCTACACAACCCTTACAGGTACAGGTGCTATCTCTAGTTTTCAATTTGGCGATCCTAATTTCATCAACACTCACCATTTAGCTAAAATATACACCACTGCAATGAAGCCATATACTCCTGAATTTTGCATTACCGGATCTTGGGCAAAGGAGCTGCACTTTATTGATTCACCTTTGGGCATACTGTTGTCCTCATCATGGACAGCATATGTGTGGATTTCTAAGTCATTGTCACACAAGGACACCTTAATAAGCCTCATAAACAGAAGCCAATTTCCTTCATAAATGTACATGATTTCTTCCCTGTTGCATGGAGAAAGAACAAGCAGCTCTCCTGGGTTAATTAACATGCTTCTTCTAAATGGAAATGTAACAGAAAAGGAAGAATAGACTGTCACACTCTGACAGACTGAGATTTCTTTTTACTAAATTAAATCTAGCTGAAAATATAAAGCGCTACAGAATGGACAATCGTGATAATAGGGGCTAGATCTCTTGCATGTCTACATATAAATTAACTCTCTCGGCTTGCAACTCAGAGGGCAATCAAAGTCTTCTGTGTTTTTCCATCAGCATTTGCAGAAGACATTCCAGCTGGGACTGCAGCTTGCTTTCCTTCCAACAGTCAAAGGGAATGTGTCATGTCACATTGCAGCAGGCGTATTTTATCTGCATTTTCGTCGCATTACATGTCGCATCCCGTCACATGTCGGGAGATTGTACCCAATAAAATGCCTCTGGGAGACGTGTCTGGCTGTGGCATATTTCCCTTTCGATCAGGATTTCATGCAGTTTAGGGCACCTGGTTTCCAAAAGACTTTTACAAGTCTGGCAGGAATCAAACATACCCATACCATCCATGAGGTAGATGAGTGTTTTTTTCTCTCTCTCTCTAGCTCTTTGGTCTTCAGTGCTGCATATGCACTGCAGAAATAATGTAGTTTGACTATGCTTTGACTGCCAGGGCTCAGTGCTATGGAATTCTAGGATTTGTAGTTTGTTGTTGCACCAGAGCTCTCTGACAGAGAAGGCTAAATTAAACGTAGCACATAAATGTTGCACATGCAAATTAAATGTAGCAGACAAAACTACAAAACTGCCAGAATCCCATAGTGAATGAGCGAGTGGTTTAAAAAAATAAAATACTTTTCTGATATTCTGTATATATTTCACTGTAACTACATAAAACAATGCACATGTAAATACATTTAGGCTGTGCATATGATATGGTAATTGAAAAGTACAATTTTCATTTTGCTAGTTCTTTATGTCACAAGTGGTATACGGGAATTACAATTTATGAGTAACATTAGTACAAAAAATATTACTAAATATTCTGTATGGTGTGGTAAAGGAGGATATCCATGGGGGGGGGGGCATTGAGAGTTACCACACCAGGTGACAACCAGGTGACCTTACTCTAAACCCTAAACCACACTGGCACACAATATACAGTTTATTTTTGTATTGTTTATGTATTTATTTTATGCTTTCATTCTTGTTATAAGCTGTGCAGGAAGAGAGACTATGCACAATTTCTGGATTTTCCTGGACTCAGCAATTAACATGGCATTAATGCACACAGAGCCAGTGGGATGAAAAATATATGTGTCTATAAATGTATTTTCTGTATCTGCACTAGCTATCCTTTTTGACTGGGTATACTTAAGACTTTTTTTTTTAAGGCTTGATTTACAAAACATATCCTATGACAGTGTTGCAAATAAATATTATTACCTGGGGGAAATAGTTTTAAACATTTCAGGCAAGCTCTAGTTTAAAAGGTTACACATATGTATACGGAAGCAATTTTTGGAGTGCTTGTGGAGAATGTTCGTGCTTAAAATTAATTAAACGTGAAATATTTTAGCCTTTTAAAATGAATTCACAGTGAATCGCAGTGATTAAAGTGTAGATTGAGCGTGAGCCAGGTCTTTTTCAAGGTTGTTTTATTTGTCACCTTGTTCTAATAAATGTTTCTATTTTAAAATGTGAATAACCTGATGTTTAAATGGTAGATAAATGTGCTGAGGTTACATTGCATTTGTGAATGCAGATGGGGATGGCTAGGATTTCCTAGGTCCATTTCAAAATGTAATTACAACTAGATAAATCTTAATCAGCAACTATTCTGTCCCGCTCCTCTCTGAGTGACTGGTGGATGATGGAAGTTTTAGTCTCTAATGTTTATTGTTCCCCAGTCAGCATGCATAGTATTCAAGGCCAGCCAAGTTATTTTGGTGCTGGAAGCAAAAAAATTCTACAAGCTCCTCTTCCATCACTAATAGTAAAAAAAATACAATAGAAGGGGTGGAATTCACATTTAGTCAGTAAAACTACAAACCAATGGGACTGTCATTAGTCTGAATCCAATTCAAAAATAATAAAGTGATAACTTCACATCTTGCTGGCCTTTTCATAACACCAAAAATTGGTTGCCTGAGGCAAATGCCTCGTGATCCCCAATTGGTGGGTCAATCCTGGCAAGATATAAAGCACATTTACATAGAAAAGTTGGGAAATTGATTTTTTTATTTTTTTTAGGGAATTATAACTTCCAGCATCCCTAAGTCAAAATGACCTCTACCAACAGAGTAGAATAGTCAGAAACTAGGGCCCAGCCCTGGCTCTCCAATTTTCAGAAATCTCCAGGCCGGAGACAAACCTCTAGGAGCTCCATGGACAGGCCTCTTGTAATGGGATCAGACCACAGAGGATGCATCCACACTGCAGAAACAAATCTGGTTTGACACCACTTTAATGCCATGACTCAAGGTTATGGAATTTTGTAGTTCCCAAAAATCCATAGGGTTGAGCCATGGCAGTTAAAGTGGAGTCAAACCAAATTATTTCTGCAGTGGAAATGCAGCAGAGAAAAGGCAGGCAGACAGACAGACAGACAGAAACTCACCATATCTTAGTTTGCTCTGTTATTTGTTTAAATATTTATACCCTGCCCTTTATCATTGGAACTCAAGGTGGTGCACTATGTAAACAATTTAAAACACTTCCGGGCTAAAATCATGAGTACTTGTAACAAGGTAGAAAGACAGTAAACAAGAGAAGATTTAAAAACAACTTTAAAAGATGCATCAATTTAAAACCATGCACATGCACACTTTGTAATAAGTTGATCCCCAAAGGCTTTAGTAAAAAGTTTTGTCTTGGCACTAGACAGAAACCAATGTTGGCAGCAGTCAGATCTCCAAGGAGAGGGCATTCTGCAATTGGAGCACCACAGCTGAGAAAGCTCTTCCCTTGTGTCTTCTCAAATCCTCCAAAATCGTATTGCCTCCACTGATGGAGAGGAAGCTTCCCTGCAGACCTAAATTTGGTGTGTGATGAGATTTAAGCTTAAACTTTAGCTCTAACTGACAGTATCTAAGATATTTCAGACTTCAAGCAAGAAACAAAAACTGAGTAAATCCACCAGATGATGATGTCATGGGAATGGAAATGTGGCCTTCAGAAGAAACCCATGTGCCAGATTAGGACTCCAAAAGGGCCAGAATCAACACACACATACCCCGGAATTGGAGTTCTCTATCTGTGATCTGTACTCTAAATAAAAGCAGAATCCATCACTACTGTAAAACAGTTACTCACGGCAGAAGGATAATCTGAAGAGCAAAATGTAATCATTACAACCACTGATCAGTTTGTGTTCTTTTCAAACCAAATTGGTTTAGCACCTTTGAAGTGATGGAGACAAGCTGAACATATTTCGGGAACATTATGCTTTACTGACAGGCTGGGGGGGGGGGGAGAGAAGCACAGCTTAATTTTTAAATAATTAGCTCTTTTCCATTTTTTAAGATGTGAACATCTGCAAATCAGAACTTTTACACGGCAGGCACAGTCAACCTCTCTGTGTACCTTCAAAGTAAAATAACAGATGCTGAGCGCTTACCATTACCACGCTCCAGCGTTTGGAACACATTATTGGCAGCATGCTCTTTCTCGATTGAAAAATACAAGGAGGAAAAGCTAATGTGGAATGACAGAAAGCAAAAAATGCCATATGAACAAAACTGTTGAGGTGTAAACTTGCATTATTAGTGGAAGGAATAAAAAAGAGTTATCTTGCTGAATATATATATAATATGGTGATGAAAAGAGATATTCAATTCTTAATTTTCTCTAAACCTAATAAACAGTAGTTACATTAATCTGCAGCTTCAAAATACACAGAGCAAAATGGCCCACTGCTTATATAGAGATGGGCAGATCCCCTGCTCAGGTTGTATTTGAGCATTGAATAATAAATGCATTATGTGAATGATTAGGAGAGGGAAAGATTGCTTGTGGTTTTCTTTAGACAGTATTGTTAGTTAATTTGGTTGACTATGCAACAGCATTGCAGGCAGAATCCGTTTTGACACCACTTTAACTGCCATGGCTCAATGCTATGAACATCTTGGAACTGTAGTTTGTTGTGGCAACAGATCTCCACCACACCAGACTACTAGTGAGTCATGCCATGTCATGATGTGGACAAAGTACAACAGTTTGAAGGGCTGTATACATAGCTCTGAAGGGGTGGCCTCCAGCCATCCCTTCATCAGCCAGATTGGGGCTGCTGCTCCTTTTTGCACCCTGGAAATGGTGCCATAGCCATGGTGCCGCAGCTATAGGGCAGTCCTTCAGCGCTGCATCATATAGATGCAGTGCTGGAAGAGTGCCATGATGCTGTGTGCTGTGTGGAGTGGTGTGCAGTGGCATGGTGCCCTGGGGATGGAGTTGGGGCATGCATCATCTGGATGCGGCGCCCTGACTCTGCCCCCAGGCTGGCCTTAATGGCCGGTCTGAACAGGACTTTAGTTTTGTCATCTTGGGCCCATTTTAGATTGGCAAAAAGAGGTGTGTTGAAGGCTGCATGAAAGCCCAGCCTTTAGATGAGAAAAAGGGAAAGTGTGCCATGAAAACACTATTTTGGCATTTTAAGGGAGAAGTAAGTGCCTTTAAAAAGGAGCTGGCCCATTTTACATTGGCAAAAAGAGGTGTGTTGATGGCTGCATGAAAGCCCAGCCTTTAGATGAGAAAAAGGGAAAGTGTGCCATGAAAACACTATTTTGGAGTTTTAAGGGAGAAGAAGTGCCTTTAAAAAGTAGTTTGATTTCCCCACTACTTTTTTTAAAAGGGTGCAACATTGCTATTGCATCTAAAGGCTAAGGTGTAGTTGCATGGTTAAATGGGGCTCTGTCTCTTTAAAGCACCCATTTAAAGGCAGCGATACAGGGGCAGATCATAATGGATCGTGGATTGGGAGCATGCGTGGTGTGGACTTCACTTCTAATTAAAACGCTCAATGCCCTGCAGGTGTAAAAGCTGGGGTTTATCCACGAAGTTTTTTAAAGCTCCCAAATCCTAGCTCCACTCCTAATCCGAACCCTAGACATGCGCAGTAGGGACTCTGGGATGCCGTTACTGTTATTCTACTGTGGATAACATGTCAATTCCTTCACAAAATAAAGGGGTTCATTCATGATGCACCAGTGCAACGGCACAGTTTAAAAAGGCGGAGGAAACGCAATGATAATTTGACGGATCCTCATAAGTATACATTTGTCCTGCGCAACTGCGCAGGTTTTCTGGCTGACGGCTGCGAACTGCGCAATTGCGCAGTTCCCAGCCAGCAATGATAATTTGACTGCATGGTGTAACTGCGTTTGCGCAGTTCGCAAACCTGCGCAGTTGCGCAGCACAAATGTATACTTATGAGGATCCGTCAAATTATCATTGCGGCTCCTCTGCCTTTTTAAACTGTGCCGTTGCACTGGTGCATCATGAATGAACCCCTTTATTTTGTGAATGAATTGACATGTTATCCACAGTAGAATAACAGTAACGGCATCCCAGAGTCCCTACTGTGCATGTCTAGGGTTTGGATTAGGGGTGGAGCTAGGGTTTGGGAGCTTTAAAAAACTTCGCGGATAAACCCCAGCTTTTACACCTGCAGGGCATTGAGGAATTGCGCAGTTCGCAGCCAGCAAGGAAAAAAAAAATTAAAGGTTCACCGCGGCTAAAAGCCGCGTTCATTGCCGCCCATGCTGCTGCTCCGCCTGTGTTTGTAGCATTCTGACAGCTTCCAATGTAGCTGCTGAGCCACAGAAAAGACCTCAGATAAGTCGTTCCCACACCCCTCAGTCTAGCTGCCCTGTACTTTTTAAATGCACACCTGGGGCTTGCAGTCTAGCTGCTAAGCATTAAGGAAAGTGCAACTTCATGTCACACTTTCCTGCCAATCTAAAAAGCCCCTTGGTTTCCAGGGAGAATCTTGGCTTGATTTGTTCCAGGACCCAGTTGTTTGTCTTTTTGGCCATCCATGGTATCCTCAGCAATCTTCTCCAGCACCACATCTTAAATGAGTTCATTTTCTTTTTATCTGATTTTAAAATCAGATCTTTTAAAGAGATCTTATTTAATTTGTGTGTTAACTCCTATGTGTATATTTTTATGATTTTATAGTACTGTACTGTGGGTTTATATGTTTTTAATTGTATTTTGTATTTTAACATGCTGTAGACTTGAGCCCTGAGCCTTGAGGAGAGGTGAGAAAGAAATAGCATTTATTATTTTTGTTATTATTTCACTATCCAGCTCTCACATGATAATGAGGTATGTGCTATACCTTCATTTTACTGAATTTATTAAGTAAAATTCAAGCCTCCTTGCAGGCAACATTTTACATCTTTCTAGCTTGAAGATGGTATGTAAGGTGAAAGGGAAGGGGAAAGGGAAGGTAAGACAGAAGTTCACAGGCATTTGGATTACTGTAATGTGCTCTAGTGGAGCTGCCTTTGAAAAGTATGCAGAAACTTCAGCTGGGCCAAAGAATTACAGCCAGATTGTTAACTTGGGCTGGTTACATGGAGCATTCAATTCCCTTGTTGCAACAGCTCGCCAGGCTGCCAATTCAATGTGCTGGTGATGACCTATAAAATCCCATTTGGCTTGGATCCAGACTATTTGAAGGACCATATATCCCTTCATGGGTTCATTAGAGTTCTAGGATCATCTGAAGAGTTTCTTCTCTTTCTTCTACCATCATCTCAGGCTCATTTGGTGGGGAAAAGGGAAAAGGCCTTCTTGATGGCTGCTTCCAGCCTTTGGAACTCCATCCCAAGGCATCCCTAGGGAGGCCAGAATGGCCCTGTCCTTGCTCTCCTTTTTTATGCATTCAGACTTTTGGAAACTGACTAAGGCAGGCTTTTAATGCTGTGCAGTTCTGTTTTTAAGGCTTTCATGTTGTCTTTTAATTAATTTTAATGTTTAAAATAGTTAATGTTTTTAACTTTATAAATTGTTTATTTGGGTTTGTTTAAATTTTATGTTTTTACTTTTATTGGAGCTTTTGTATATTTATATTCTCTATTGCTTTCAGATATTCTGCCTTGTGCTTCATTACTGACAGAAAGGGGGTGAGATATAAATTCAGCCATCCACAGATTCAAAATATTATTTAAAAATCCAAAAAGCAAACTTTGATTTTGCCACTTGATATAAGTATTTTAGTATTCCACTGTATATAATGAGAACTGAACATCCACAGGGCATCAAACCCTAGTGAATACCAAGGATCAGCTGTAGTAGTAGTAGTAGTAGTAGTAGTAATGTACTAATAATACAGTGATAGGCATGGTGTATGGTTTGAGCAGTGAACTATGACCGTGGAGACCAGGGTTCAGTTCCCTGCTCAGCATGGGAACCCACTGAGTGACCTCACCCCCCCCAAAAAAAAAACATGATAGGATCACAATAAATTGGAAATGACTTGAAGGCACACAACAATGACAAATATTACAATATGGAAATACATTCCTGAACTTACCATGTAAATGTGAAACCACAGATAATAGCAAACAGCATTGAAATTAATGACCTGTGGTACCAACATACCAGATCAATGGGATCATACCGTATGTTGCACACTTCTATTACTAAAAGTAGAAGCGAATACAGACACCCCTCCAAATCTGCGGACTTGAGATCTGCAGACTTAGAAATCTGGAGAGGGGCGACCGCCATTAATGGCAATGGGGCATGCACCTTTGGCACGTGCCCTGCATGCACGCACACCATTCAAGCCTATGCATCTTGAATATGTGCAATATTTGGAACTCACCAGGGGGTTCTGGAACGGATCCCCTACAAGTTCCAAAGGCAAACTGTACTGACTGTCCATTTTGTTGAAAGACAAATTCTACTCCTTGCTAGATGTCTTAAGGGATAGCTGGGCCAATCAGTGAAGTGGTCCTCAGTACTTGGGTGTATTAATAGCTGAAAAGCAGTTTCATGGTTTATCATTTATATATTAATTAAGATATTTATACCTTTGATTAAATTCCATGCATATGAAGAGAACAATAGGGCAGCCACAGAAAGATTCTAACTCTAAGTGTCATTCCCTCCCCCCCCCAAAATGTGTGAGTGACTATTTCTTGAAATCCTTATCGCATAAAGCCTCTAGAGGTTCAGAAATATTTACTAACCTTATATAAGCCTGGTCCATTGGCCTCCCATTTGGGTCATGTCAGGGATGTTGTAGAGAAGGGCACACAAGCCCTAATTGCTTCACAATTAGATTTCAACTCAAGCCCACATCCCATCATATTTCACAAAAGAGGCAGGTGGAGAGTTCATCAAGGCTCTCCATCTTAGATAACAATGTGGTTATTCTTTAATGCAGCAAAAGGAAATTACACTTCCTGAGTGTGCTACAGTTATAATGTGACTCCAAAATGGTATTTCAGCCAGATAACACCAGGCCTGCTCGTCTCACTTGATTGCCAAATGGAACATCTCATTCTGTGGAGAATCCAGCTAACCGAGTGCTCAAAATTGCCCTAAACAGGATGAAATCGTACACAATTTTCTTGTATGTGTTAATGGCCATTGCTATTCAAACTGCCCTGGTTATTAATCAAGCAAATGAGACATAAAGTGGGTTTTATAGTAAACAATCACTGAAAGGAAACTTCAAGTCCTAACTGAATACAAGAGGAACTCAACCTGGAAACTTCTGCAAACAGACCATGTCCTCTACCACTGATCTATTTGCCCCTCCCACAGGTCATAATCATACTAATCAGAAAAAGAGTAATGTTTCCTGCCTGCATTTAGAGGAAATACCATACAGGATAGCAACCACCCAGTTTGGCCAAAGATATTTTGCTGCCCAAAACAACAACAATAAAGAAACAAGATGACATCCTCTCCTATTCCACATACAAAAGCTGACTGGAATGGGAGTTGGATCTTTCTTCAGTACAATGGAAGTGTATCCTTCTCCACACTTGAAAGCAACAGGCTAGCTTAGGAAGCTCAAGATTGGGGGCCTTATATCTCCCTTTGCTGCCACCTCTCAGCATCCCTTATAGGATTTGCCTGAGGCTAAGGCTGGCTTTTGTCATGCCCCCTCCTTAGAGAGTTCAGCTTCAGAAAATGAAACAGACTTATCATAGATGTGCCCTCCTCCAGTTCAGTCTGACAGCTACCTGAGTGCTCCACAGGAGAAGAAGGTAGAAGAGATACTGTACCTCCAAGTCTTTGGGAAAGGTGAAGGCTTCAATGTCTGGCACAAACCCAGACATGTAGGTTGGGGGGAGGAGGGTCTGAGTCAGTATGCTTTATAAGTCAAGGGCCTTTCCCCCTTTCAGCTTCTGTGTCCTGCTAGCCTTTTCTTCAACAGCATTGTAATCTTGAATCCTAAAGTTACATTTATCAAGTGTCATCAGATAAAGAACAAGTAAAGAACAATTTAAGTAATTTCTGACCCTGTCACTCCACTGGAGACAACACCACGATTCAGATTGATTTAATGCTGTACTACAGCTGTACTACAAAGTGTTTTATTTATTTATTTTTAATGTCCAAATTAAATGCAACTTCTTAGGTTTTTTTTTAAAGAGAATGTATGTTCATGAAATAATGGGTACATTTTTATGGGTCATGAGTATTCAATTGGAAAAAAAAACCTTCAGTAATCTGATAATAATGATTTACAATGTATTAAAATATTTGAGGCCTGAGGCTCAATTTTGACTTGTGTTCCCAAGGCACATTATTCTCATCAAACATACTACCCTCATTAGGCATGCTGCTTTCACTAGACATCCTTTCATTTAACGCACATGCACACGCACACACATAGACACACCACAACTACAACCCCCACCATGGTAAAAGGGTTACTGAGTTAGTGATATTTTCTGTATGTATAGTGGAGACTTTTTTCCACATTTGGGAGTGGGGGATCAAAGAAGCAAGAAAGTATTGGAAGACTAGCCAATAAAAGAAATGTTGGTGTGATTTAAGAAACACAAAATTATCATTTTATGCCACTTGCTGCAAATAATACAAGTCTTACCTTGTCAAGGGATACTGCCTTAGGTAGTCTTAGGACCTTCAAAATAAGGTGTCCTGAGACAACTTAAAAACAGACAAATTTCATTATGGGATAGCAGACACTTTCATGCACC
Source organism: Urosaurus nigricauda (assembly GCA_034509955.1). Lineage (NCBI taxonomy): Eukaryota > Metazoa > Chordata > Lepidosauria > Squamata > Phrynosomatidae > Urosaurus > Urosaurus nigricauda. The sequence continues at coordinate 112,945,486 of JAOEGL010000006.1, forward strand.
TGACAGATAAGGCTAAATATCTTACAAAACCACAAATCCCAGAATTCCATATGATGAAGTTATAGCAGATAAAGGGATGTCAAACTGCCTTAATTCTGTAGTGTAGATGCAGCCTTGGTTAAGTACGCTTAGCTCATTCTGGATTGGCTTAGTTAAGTATACATAGCTGAATTCTGGATCAACTAAGTAGCATATCCAAAATCCAGCCATTGTTATGAGCAACATAGTTTACAGTGAATTTGCATTGTACACATGCTTTCCAATTTTAGTTGAATCAACTGATGGGATTAGTAATATTGATTTCTGAAAGTAAATGTGTGTGTGCACATATAGTGTGGTGTGGTGTGACACTGAATTTAGCCATAAAATACCACATTAAAGTGTAATAATGGAAGTCGGAGTACTGCCAGCTACCTCTCAGCAATCTTTTACGTAATATTCTTCTTTTTCCATCCTGAAACAATAGCAGCCACTTACAAGCAAGACAAAAGAAATGAGAGGGTGTCAATTTAAATTCCTGTGAACTTATTTCCCTGCTTTGTGTGCTAAAACTTCTCCTACTGGAGAACATATTTGTTTAAGATGATGATTATATCTGATTATAAGCTTATATTTAAGAAGCTAATATATACTTTGCCAAGCTTCGCTTTATCACACTTTACTACTTAAGTATTATAATCCTAGTCTGTGTAAATGGATAAAATACCAACCAGAGCAGCTCCCAATGAGACATCCTTCTACTGCACTTTTGCATTTGCTTTGTTTAGGTCTTCCTTAAGGATGGTGTATATCTTATAAATAGCAAATAGACAGTAGAATATAATATAGCAAATATAAACAGTAGACGGATATCTCATTGGGAGCAGCTCTGGTAGGTATTTTATCCATTTACCCATTTTATCCATTCCAAAATTTGGAGAAGATTTTAATCTTGTTTGATCTCTTACTACCTTGTTTTCAGCTTCTTATAAATGTAAATACATTTTGACAGTTCTTCCGCAATTGTTTTGAAGAAATGATTATGACATAGCCTAAAGGTGAAGCGTTTAAAAACAGATAGAATGTAGACATAACCTAAACAGGAAACAAATTCTGCAATACAGCCAATACACCCAATATTATTTGTATAAGCAAAATAGATTGTGGACCAATGAAAAATTAGGTCAATTGCAGCTGATGAATGCCATGTCCTGTGATAGTTCTCATGAACTTCAGAGGAACCTATTTTGCAGATTTCAGCACTTGGATTGCACAATTACTGTTCATACTCAAGCTGGGAAGAATTCCCCACCTTATTGACAAGGGACTAATCATCCACCGCTGAGTAGGGCATACCCAGTAAACCCTTTAATATAAGTTAAAAGCTCAGTCTGGCAGACAGATGCCCCATAATGGGGTTTTCTCTTTCCTTTCCAAAGACTCCATGAAACATGGAGACCTCTCAGACTAAGCCTGCTTGCTTTCCTCTTTTATTGGGACAGGATGTGTTGACAGAACTATCCATACCTCCCCCATTTAATATAGGTAGATTTCAATCTTGGGAGACTTTGAGTTCCTTCACTAGGGCCCGCCCTGGGGTCATCTTTCTTGAATGATCCCTACTCAAGTATCTTGCAGCCCCTATTTTTAGGATGCAAGGGAAGAGAGGAGGAAGGGAACTGTTTTGTCCTGTCTTGCAAGTCATGCCACACTTCTATTGCCAACGCATCTTTCATCTGCTGCTGGCAAGACCTCACTTTCACAAGAGCAGGACTGCTGAGGGCTGTACCACAGATTTCTAGTAGTGGGGTATTGAGATTGTCCTTGGTGGAGTTCAAGGACTTCCCTGCTCTCGTTCACTCTGCCTTCTGTCATCTCCATCCCCAAACTGCCTGGCAATCCTTCTTACATGGGCATAGGTTGGCTTCTGCCCCACCCACCCACACAATGCAGCTGCTTCACCTCTGGTCATGGCCACCAGCTCCTCTTTTATTCTGCCAGCATCCTCACCTGAAAGGCTATGGAATGCCCTTAAAGGCATGGGAGTGCACATCTCATGAGAAATATGTATTTAGGGCAAGAGGCTACTGTCAGAATAGAACACAGAGAAACAGAATGGTTTCCAATTGGCACAGGGTCAGGCAAGGCTGCATTCTTTCACCCTATCTATTCAACTTGTATGCAGAACATAAAGCCAACACTATTCAGGGCATTGTTTTGGAGGGGTGTGTTTTACAGATATATCGTTTAATGATGGGGACACAGACAATTTCAGGAAACAGCTTAGATTAAATTGGGAGATGCTTTGTACACACAACCTGTTATAGAATTTGTTTATATCTTGTCAGTACTAACAGTATGAAACAGCCTTCAATTGTACCACCAGCTTCAGCTACATCCTACCTACAAAGCACAGCTCCAGTAGCTAAATATATAGGACAGCTTGTGACATATGGTTGGCAGTGATGTGAATCTGTGACAGAAAAGTTTCACTGTGATTTTTATTTCCATTTTAACTACCTCAATGGGTACCAGCCATTGACTTGTAAAATTAGCAAAGGATGGGAAACAGTTGTTTGCACATTTTTGAGGCCAAGGCAGCTGGGAGAAAGGAGGTCAAGGAGAAAGAACAAAAGAGGGGAGTCATGTTTTTAGTTGGCTAGCCTGGCTCTTACCAATATATATATATATATATATATATATCCCATATAGTGTCTAGCACCCATCTTTTTTTTTAATTGCTGCTGAAACAGAATTCTTTCATAGACTTGTTAATATTATCTTTGTTTTATGACTTCCATTTCTTTTTACAAAGAGCTGCTGATTTTTTTTTCTCCTCCCTGACTTCTTCTGATAAGCCAGTGCGCTAGAAGGAACACAATGAGACTAGTGGTGCAAATTACTGAGCAGATAATGTTGCATGACATTAAGGTCAATGGCGTTGTTTGCTATGGGAAAGGTAGTTAAATTTAAATAAAAGATTGCTCAAATTAGGGGGACCCAATGTCATTGGCTAGACACAACTGTTAAAATTATAAAAATGCTAATAGGTTCTTCTATCACAATAAATTTATTTTGTTGCTAATAAAGTGGAGGGAAAATCCAATCATAGTTAAATATATACTTGTTACAGTTTTCACATTATCATCTAAAATTGGGACTTTAATTTTTGTATTCATACAATGTGCTACAATGAGAGAAGTTCATACCATTTTAATGGTTTTTTCGTTATGAGTTTTCCTCAAAACTTTTTTTCTGTTCTTCTTAATCCCACTGCAGACTCAAGAAACCAAGTTTTACAAGGATTTGAGCTCCAACCTTGGTCACCCAAAGATTCACCATGAATTTACAAGCTGTTCGATTGGATATTAAGATTCACATTTGCACAAATGAGAGCCAGATAAGTAAATGCACTTAGGAAACTTTCTTCTAGGAAATGCTAAGTAAGGACAGCTAATAAAGAGAGGCATTTTTAAAAAAGACATGGACAACTGTTGCAAAAAAGTGTATAATTTCAACATAGCTAATTGTGCACAAAAACCTAGTTCAGAAAATATATGTATATACATAATATCCTTTATTGTTGTTAACTGCCTTCAAGTTGACCCTGACTCATGGTGACCCTGTGGATGAGATATCTCCAAGACCCCCTGTACTCTACTGCTCTGCTTATTTCATGCAAATCCATGCCCGTGACCTCTCTGATTGAGTCCATCCATCTGGCATGCAGTCTTCTTTTTCTACTACCCGCTAGCTTTCCTAACATTATTGTCTTTTCTAATGAGTTATGCCTTCTAAAGATGTGACCAAAGTATAACTGCCTCATTTTGATCATCGTGGCCTCCAGGAAGAGTTCAGGCTTCAACTGTTCAAAGGCCAATTTCTTTGTTTTGGGGGCTGTCCACAGTATTCTCAGCACTCTTATCCAATGCCACATCTCAAATGAGTTGATTTTCTTCCTATCTACTTTCTTCACTGTCCAGCTCTCACATCTGTGCGTGATGATAGGGAATACAAAAGATTTGATTATTCTAATTTTAGAGTTCACTTGTATATTTCTGCATTTTGAGATCTTATCTAGTTCTTTCATATTTGTCCTTCCCATTGCTAGTCTTCTTCCTATTTCTTGACTGGAGTCTCTATTCTAGTCAATAATTGTTCCAAATTATTGGAAAAACTTGATTTTAATTTCCCCATTATCTAGGTTGAATTTGTGCAGATCTTCAGTGGTCATAATTTTTCTTTCCTTTATGTTCAGTAGTAAGCCTGCCTTTGCAGTCTCTTCTTTAACTTTCCTTCTTCACTGTCCAGTTCTCACATCTATACATGGCAATGGGGAATACAATGGTTTGGACAATTCTAACTTTAGCACTCGGTGTATATCTTTACACTTTAGGATCTTATACAAATGTGGGGGAAAATGGCAGACTTGTGTGCCACTTTGAAAAATAACAGATTTGTTCTAGGTTAAGGCTTCATGTGCTGTTTATGGTCTACAGACTTTATTACTTTAAAAAGTCCAATGTAGTTTGGCCTTGCCACAAATTGGCCTTCTTCAGAGGCTATTGTAAAATGAATAAAAGTACATTAATTATAGTTGTGGTATTAGGACAACACATCATCTCTAAAAATATAATTTCTTAAAAATCGAATCGCATATATTATCCATAGGTCAGTTGCTGAATGTTTCATTTGTTCAAAGTAATTAATCAGAGGTGCCCCTATTCTTTTTTCTCAAATTGGATAGATGTTCTGCTTTTCTTTGTTTGATAGATCTCGATGTTCTTCCCATATATATTTTCTTGCATTTACATTGGATTGTATAGATTACAAAAGTGCTTTTACAAGTACCTACATGGGACAAACTACACCATTTTAGGTCTACAAAATTGTTAACTCTTTGCATTTTGGTTGTGTATTTATTTACAGTATACACAGTGGCCACATGGGTAATGTCCTGTGGGCATATTTGCTCCAAACACAGTGCTATTGGATTTTCTATTCAGGATCCTAAAGTCTGCCCTCATCTCCATGTCTTTTTGCATCCACTTTGTTGAGAGTGCAGACTGCAACTCCTAAAATCTCTGGTAATAGGTATGTATGTGATAATATGGGTAATAGATGATTTTTTAAGAAATTATGTTTTTAGAGATATGTGTTGTCCCAATACCACAACCATAATAAATGTACTTTTATTCATTTTACAATAGCCCATGAAGAAGGCCAATTTGTGGCAAGGCCGAAACACACTGGGCTTGTTAAGATAATAAAGCTTGTGGACCATCAACAGCATATGGGACAACATTTCCTTTAACTCTTCTATTGTGAATATGTGTTTTCCAGTTTTTTGTTCTGCTCTAGTTTAAGATTTCATCATCAGCTGGCTGATTAGATTGACAGATATTATTAAGGGGGGGGGGAGTAAGAATGAATAATTTATAAACAGTAACAAAATGCAAGAGGTGGGCCTAAGTACACTTTATATTAATAATGTCATATTGGCTATGTGTGTGATTTCACACTGAGCGCAAGGGCAGGATTGTGGTTGGTACTTCAAGTCTTCATTTTCCAGCTGTAACTTTGGTGACCTCTCCCCACTAGGGTTTCCAGATCTCAGGGCCTGGACCCTCTTCTCCAGCCCCCAAGCCAAGGAGGAGGAATCTCAGGATGAAAGCACTGTCATGAAAAGACTGTGTGTATGTATGTATGTATATATATATATATATATATATATTGTTCTAGTTCATTAAACTTCTTTTTTTTTTTTTACTATTATGACATACTCTTTGCAACTGTGTTTGATCCTGAATGCATTATGCTTAATGACAATGCAATGTGTTTCTTATCACATCACCAGTTCTGTTCATGTGTATTCATGTATTCCTATATCTACCTAGGGAGGCTTTTTTTAAAAAAAGAGGAAGTGAGCAGGATTGTGACTTCCATGTCAACAGGACTTTGACTTCCATGTCAATTTCTGTTCAAATAAAGACCTCTCCTAAAACAACACATGGAGGGCTGTAAACATGTTGACCCTCATAGGGGCCAGGGTCTCAGAACTTGGGGCAGTCCCTCCCCACAAATGACTTGGATGGAGATTTGGCAAGGAATGCAGCCCTCAAAATCACCGTATATGCCAATAAGGCTTCCACATCACAACAATTGCCCACTTCTCCTGTAAACTAACCATGGCTCTTTTACTATCCTAGCTGAAATTCAAAGGGATTCTGCCCTTGATTGTTTTATTATTCATTTTACTATGTTCATTTTACACACCTTCTTACTGTCCCAGTTTGGCAAATGCTTTGTCTTCAAGTTCTTAACTTTCTTGTACTACTTCAGTATTGTTTAAACTTTCATGGCCAGAATCCATAGGGTTTTTTGGTGGGATTTTTGGGCTATTTGGCCCTGTTCTAGAAGAGTTTATTCCTGATGTTTCACCAGCATCTGTGGCTGGCATCTTCATAAAATGCTGGCAAAACATCAGGAATAAACTCTTCAAGAACATGGCCACATAGCCTGAAAAACCCACAAAAATACTATTATTTAAACTGTTTATTTCCGTATAAGATAATATTTGAAAGGTGAAGTTTATCCTCCATTGCACTAACATGTAAGCTGAGTGAACTAAAACTGAAATTGTTTTATTACATGGGAAGAACTTGAGTTTTAATTCATTCAATTTACAGCATTAATGGAATCTATTTTTCTCTTCTAAATCAGTTTGTACAGGCAGCTGAACAATGCTGTAAAATACATTAACACCAGGTCATCTGCTTTGCATTTCCAACAATAGACCCACATTTTCCTAAAGGGTAGTGTTAAGCCACAGTGCTGTATGCTTTTTCCCAGGACATTGTATATCTTTATCTTAAAAATGCAAATTATGTCAACAACACTAAATGGATAAGAACTAGCCCATAATTATTCTTTTCTCTCCATGATGTGTGACACACATAATAACCTTTTCCTAAATAGTTCAGGACATTTGAAAAAAACAGAAAGCTGAAGACAGAAGAATTCTCCCTGCTTCCCTTTTATTTCTGGTTATAATGCTTACAGCATGATGACTACAACCTTAAAACTGAATTTTCATACATTTTCTCATTGCTTCTGAAATAAATTGCAGTATGTTATTAACTGGGAAAAGTCAACTGCCCAGTATCTACTCCATAAAAATACTGTGTATATAGCGTAATCTCATGATTCTATGGTTGTATGTGATAATGTATATCTGGATTATACTTTATTCTCTGTGCAGAACTATGTGATATTTAGGAATTAATTTTACAAAAATATTTCAGAACTAATATTCAAAATATATACAATATACTCAGTTACAATATGCTTCCTAAATACCAGTGATGTAGACTGAAGTCAATAGACTCAGATTCAAGTCACTTCAGTGACTCGACTTAGACTCAGCTCAGCAATAAATGATGCACTGACCTGATTCAACTCATGAACTGTATATTTTTAGTGACCAACTTGCTGGCCCTTGTGGTCTCTTCCAACTCTATGATTCTATGATTCTATGATCATTCACTTAGACCAGCAGGCAAGACCCACCTGCAGAACACAGGGCACATTTCTTGGAGGGGAACAGCAAATGTGATAGGCAATGGGTTTGAGGTAGAAGGATTCTTCTAAAACTTTTGAAAAGCTTTAGAAGGCTCCTCTGCTATGCAGCAGGGACAGGCTACTGAGCAGATCTCAACCCTTCATCTCAAGCCCGTTGCCTAATACATTTGCTGTTCCTCTCTGAGAAAAGCAACTTGTCTCCTTTTTAGCTGTTAAAAGTTTGATCCCAGACTTGAGACTTGACTTGAAAGTATCTTATAAGAATTTAAGACTTGACTTGAGATTTGAGGGTAGAGAATTGAAACTTGAGACTTGAGTTGACAGTTGGAATAAAAGACTTGAATACAACAATGCTAAATACTTCATTTCAAGAACAATCAGATATATATCATCCTAAGGCAGAAAGGAGTTTCAAACAGGGTTGCCAGGTCAAATCTGTTGTATGCCCTGAGATTTACAGGCCAAAACCTGAAATCTAGAGATGATTCCTTCTGATGTCATAGGAGGCAGACTCTGGTGATGTCACTAAACATGATGCAAGAGATAAAGAAGTTAACATTGAACAAATTATGCCATTCAAATAAAATCACTAAATCCAACAATGGAGAAAAATATGTGTACACAAGCTTTTCAAGGCAATGCTCCCTCCCACTTGGAGATTCCTCCTCTCACCTCAAAGATGGGAAAAGTGGGTCCAAATTCTCAGGTTCACCCACTTTTGAGAACCATACTTCCAAAAGCAAGCTTCCACACAGTTATCTCTAGCTAGACAAAAGCACATAACTCAGTGGTAAAGGTACATGCTTTGCATAAAGAACATCCCAGACTCATTGCCCAGCATCTCCAAGAAGGACTAGAAAAGGACTTCAGACAGAACCTCTGCCAGAAAGTAGGGAGTGTAGTGAGCTAGACTGGACCAATCATCTGACTTAGTGTAAGGGAGATTCCTTTTCAGGAAACTCTGATCACTAGCCTCCAAGGAAGCCTCTCCTACCTGAGTGCTAAAATAGTTCTGTGTAGCCATGTGTTCCCAGCAGTAATCCTTGAGGAAGATGCCACTTGTGTTTATAGCTTGCCTCACAGGCAGAAACCCAAACACAGAAGATCTTAAAATAATACTAAAGCTGCAATCTGATGGCAATTCAAACACAGCTAAGGCCATCGTTTTCAGTGAAATTAATATGCTGCATAAGGTCAGAATAAAAATAGCCTACATGTTATCATCATCATCATCATCATCATCATCGAGAAGAGAAGAGTTCTTATCCTATTTTTAAACCCTATGTAATTCTGTGATGCTTTTCCATTTAATTAATGTGCCAGTACAATAAAATAACACATAAAATCATTATTTCATGACATTAATAAAGTCAACTCTTCCAGCACAATTTGAATAGGCAATTGAACAACAGTGCTCTAAAACACATTAAAACCAGGTCATCTGCTTTGCATTTCTAACAATATGCCCACACTTCCATGAAGGGTAATCTTAAACTACTTTTTTTTCCAGAGCAGACAGTACATCTTTATCTTAAAATTCCAAATGTTTCAACAATGGATGATTGTAAAGAACTAGACAATTATTTTTCAGCACCCATTGATTAATGACTTAGTCTATGACACAGACAGAAAGTGCAGAACAAAGGAGTCCATTATAACAATGCATAGGCATTAAACCATCTTCATTAATAGTGTCTTTTTTGGCTTCTGCTTAGCATAAAACAAAATGCACCATAAAAAAGTGAAGATGCATTAACTTGAGATGTCTTTTTAAATGTAATCAACAGAAAGCACACATAAAGATGGTGTCCCTGTATTTATTATAGGGAAAATATCTCTACATTCTTTCTTGCAGTCTGCTGAGGGTTTATCTGAACAGAGAGATGCAAATATAGTGATAACATCCCTCATTAGAGGCCTCTTTGTCCACCAGAATTTAGAGAGATTGGGAAGGTGTGCACCTGATAAATACCCCCGGTCTATGCCACAGTTAAAGGCAAAGGGGTTCCAGGGGCAATAGGGCCTGAGGACCACACCAGGTGACACCTTAAGTAGGGCTGACACTATTGCTCTCCAATATCTACCTTTTAGTAGAACTAGGCTGTGGCATTCACCTATTAAAATGCTGAAGAGATGGTGTGATTGGGAGAGGCTCAATGGGAGGAGAAAGGAGAGGCCTTAATTTTAAAAAAATCAATTAAAAATAATTATTATTTTAAAATTTTCTTTTAAAAGATCACATCTTGCCAAATGTTCACTTTAACCACATGAAACTATGCACATGTAAGTACATTTAGAAGGCGCAGATGATACAGTAATTTAAAGGTACTGTTTTAATTTTGCTAGTTGTTTATGTCACAACTATTACCTATATATCCAGTGTGATATATACAGGAATTTTGTTTTGTAAGTAACAGTACAAAAAACATAACTAAGGCTTCTGAATGGTGTCCTATGGGAGGAGGTCAATGGGGGGGGGGGGTGACACTGTCTTTCCTTGCAAGCAGTTGTTCTTGCTTTCAGCAAAACCAGGACTCAGGTAGCTTTCATTGGCCAGAATACTCCAGGCTGCTCCCAGAGTATTCTGGCCCCAAAAGTGCCCCAAATCCTCTCCCCATTACTTCTGCATGTAGTCAGTTGCTTACACAGTGTCACACTGTGACACTCAGTGCCACCACCACTAGTTCAGGTCATTCCCTCTGAGCTAAAAAAAATGATGTGCCATTTGTTGATCACATGGTAGGGCACCTCATTGCAACCTCAGATGGAGTGATCTAGATTTTCCTAGAAAGTCTGGAGCAAAAGTTGGTTTTTGAAATTCAATGTAAGGTAGGGATGGCCTGGATCACTGTTGAACTGGCCTTCCCTTGTGAAGATAATCTGTACCCGAATTGGGGCTTCGGCCCTGTGTATTCTTGACAGGGTGATGTGAGGGTCCTGGGTTGCAATAAAGCAAGGATGGGACATCAGAACCCAGGATAATTTCTCCCCCCACTACCCACCAGGACTATACTTATGTCTGCTTGTTCATCTTATCATTTATTGGAGATAAGAGTTGGAATAAGAGGACATGCACTTCCTCTACACACAGCTTCCAGACCTGCATACATTCAGAAAACAAGGTGTGTTGAAATACTTATGAATTTCCATGTGGGGAAATTTCTCAAACTGATCTGGAAGCGAAATGGGACTGGAAGGTTTGTGTGATTCTGAATAATGCATCACAAATGAAGCTGACCAATATGGACACTCTTAATGCTGCTTCAGCAACCTTGTTTGAGATAGGGAGTTAAACTAGATATTAAAGGAAATATGTATTCTTTGTAATTCTCTCCAACAATAGAATTTCCTCAGATAGTAGTGTCTCACCAATCAGATTTGCAAATTAAACCCATGTTTATTTTCCAGTGGATTTCACAAAACAAAGCATGTTAAACAAAAATACATAGGTAAGGAAATCATATGCTATAAGAAACAGATGTCTTCAAGAATATGATGAATGTATAGTCTAATTTAATGAAAGACAGTCTAAAACTTGAGCAGGAACACTCATGTATATGTCACTGCACATATGCATTTGCCATTCCTCCTCTGAATACATGTTTGAGCTTTTAAAATTTTGTGAGTTCTTTGTTGCAACTTCCAAGAGCTTTTACAGCTATAAAATTCCATGATTCTCTGTTTGTTTGAATCCATAATCAGGCAAACTATAGTGGATATAGGCCTGTTTTCTACATCATCTTATAAAATTATATATCCATAATGCACAAATGACAAATACAATGAAATATGACCAAGACAGATAGAGTCCAGACTTCTAGGTGCAGATAAGGCAGGAAAGGCTGCATATTCGAGAGATTAGTGAAGCTGTATGAATAAATCACAATGAATAATTTGACAAAGTTAACCTCTCTTTCTGCTGGTAGAATGTCAATGAAATGATCTCACAACCATTTGATTCATACATTATCTGTATTCATTTGAAAGGAGGCCCTTGAATCTGGGGTTTTTTGTTGTGCATTCTAGGGTGCTTTTCAGAATTAGAATAGCATTGTTGCACAATAAGTGCAGCTCTTTATTTAGCTGGGTTTGTACCCCACATTATCATGTAAGCTTAAGGGAGATTTTGCAAAAAGATTAAAGGCAAATACAAAATGTCCTATTAAAATGAGAGAAGTGGCTTAAAACATAGTGAGGTATAAGACCTACATTAGCTTAATACTCTCTACACTCACTTCCCAAGCCAGTCCAGAGATAAAAAGAATTTGTAACACTCTTATATTGGAACTACAGTTATTTTCCCTATCGGGACTGCCAAAACGGGTTTATGACAAGGCTAGGGAAGTTATGTTGTAGAAGAATGAATACAAGGCCATACTGAAGCCACTAGTAACCGAGTAGGCGAATCATCCTACTACTGCTCAGTTGTGGGTCATTTCAGCATACCATCTTACTTATACTTCTTCAATATTAAATTTCCAAGTCTTCAGTAATTTGAGACATGAAATTGAAACAGGTTTTGTGAAAGGCAATGAAGATGGAAAACATGAATAAGACATGTGGGAATATGGTATATTTAGTTGGAAGAGGTTGGGACTGCAGGCAGGGGGACATGATCACATTTTTCAAATATGGTTGATTGAATGGCTGTCACATATAAGAGGACAAAGGCTTGTTCTCTGCCATTTCATAATGCAGGATTAGATCTAATGGGTGTAAGTTATACAAAGGCATATTCTGATTGAACATTAGAGGAAAGGTTTATTTGTAAAGTATAAACCATATGAGTGACAAGATCTCTTAGTGGAAATCTTCAAGGAGAATCTGGAAAGCCATCTGTGATAACTCAGGATTGTCTAGGTCTTCTAGATTTCATGCATCAAGCAAATGTTTAGATTAAATGATCTCAAGATGCCTTCTTGTTGTTTTTATATTTCTGATCCATATTTTCCCAGAATAGGGATTCCAGACAGTCCGTTTTCCCACAGCCTCTCTGAATAAAAACATTCTTTGTCTGCTGATGGAAGGACAACAAGGAGGCTAGCAAGGCAGAATAAACTTCTTATGAATGGAATTCCAATGCCTTGGGGCAGCCACCAAGAAAATCCTCATTCATGTTCCCACCAAACATGTCAGTGAGGATAGCAGAATCAAGAGAACTTCCTTTTGGTCTCAAAGCCTGGGTGAGCACAACCAGGAGAATATGGTCCTTTGGATTATTTGTCCATGTATATAAAGAATTTTAAAAGTTACTTACCCAGTTTATCTATTTCTGTAAAGTGGCATAAAACTACATGTTCTGTATCACACAATACAGGTCTTTCTTACATGCATCATAAAAACAGCAGGTTAAGGATCATAATTTTAATATGCTTCTTTACTAGAATTTCCTTGTGTTTCAAAGACTAAACATGTCCAGAAGGTGTCTATGCTAAAATTATTTCTCCTTGAAGTGTATGTTTCTATAGCCAGGTTGATTTTGATGGGGGGAATCATTTATCAATGATCGCGCTTTCTCTCCCTGTCTCTCTGCCAATTCAGATGGTTCACTGCAGGAAGAGCTATGCCACACTGGATTCCTGATTCATAGGGATGAATGAATATCAGAATGCCAATTTTAATTTTTATTAATTTTTCACTTCTCTGAATTTTCAAAATCTTTTACATGTTTTTAGGAAAATGTCTATGCACTTTTGTCGATATATCTTCTAATACATGTTCTTTTGTTGAATATTACCTTTTGCAAGCAATTCTCTTAACAGGGAAGCATTCTTTTTGTTTCAGCAGACTTTCAAGGAGAAGAAAGGGCTTTTCAGAATGTGCTGTTGTTTTCTTTTTAATGTTCAATTTTTTTACTGATTTTAATTCTATTAACTAATTATGTTTTTAACTTTTTATTATGTGAATTTAACTGTAAAATAATAGCAACAGAGTATTTTAATAGTGTTTTCAGAGTGCCACGATTTGTGTGTGTGTGTGTGTGTGTGTGTGTGCACTTTCTCTCAATAGAAACATTTTTTTTTTAATTGCAAAGCTCCATTTCAAAATTTGGTAAAGTGCAGATTTTTTTAAAGAAGTACTTAATTGTCAAATTGGTTTGAAAGCACAAAGGTAAGTCCATTTGGTGATATCGAACACCATGTGAATAAAACAAATGAATTTCTCCCCATTCCTATTCCTGAACAAGACAACTTCTGAGCATCTGGGGATCATTTTCATCCTCCCCTAGAAATATATCCCATTTCCCCCACAAAATTGGGAATCAATGCAGCTTACAAATCACAAGAATAATACAACAAGAAACACTTTTGTTTCAAAACAAAAAGTGACCAGTAGGTTGTTTCCACTTTTACAAAATGGGTCTTTAGAGTCAGTCTGTCTCAGAGACTTCCATAGTATGGCTGACCAGTTTTTATATTGAAAAACAGCTGTTTCTGGTGTGAAGGTGTCAGGGAATGTTGGGGAGTGCATTGGTCTGCATGCAGCTTATGGGTTACACTTTGCTTACTCTCACATTAAAGCAGTGGTTCTCAAGCTATCACATGTGGAGGATTGGCAAGTTTTTGGCTTGTGTAATGTGCCAAAGACTGTTGCCATATTTGTGCCCATATGTTGAAAACTTCTTTCTTCCCTGGAAATGAATGGCTTGTAGCCCAGCATCACCATTTTGAATACCACTGCATTATAGTGTAAACCAGTGGTTCTCAGTCTTTGGTTCTCCAGATGATTTGGATTTCATGTCCCATAATTCCTAACTGTTGGCCAAGTTGATTGGGGCTTCTGGGAGCTGAAGTCCAAAACAAAAAAAGGGGAGGAAGGAAGGAAGGAAGGAAAGGAAGGAAGGAAGGAAGGCCAAAAATTGGAAATCACTGTTATAAAATGGCGCTCAGGGACTAGAAGTAGAAATATTTATCAAGCATGGCTGTTGCCACAAACTTGTCTATCAGAGCAGGAACTAGGCGACAGGGAAGCAGGCACTGGGAGGGCCAGGACTAATGCCTTTCCAATCCAGTGGTGGCTATGACTTTGAATCAGACTTATGACAACCATAGGGCAAACTTATCATGGAGTTCTCTTAGCAAGTTTCTTCAGAAGGGGGTTGCCATTGCCATTCTCTGAGCCTGAGAGAGTGTGACTTGCCAAGGTCCCCCAGTGGATTTTTATGCTTGAGAAGGTATTTCAACCCTGGTCCCCAGAGTCGTAGTTCAATGCTGAAACTATTACGCCATGTTGGCCCAGAGGTTCATTACTGTACCTGAATTCAATATAGTGCCTGGCATGCCTTCTTTTCTTTTCCTTTCTTTCTCACTAGAGTGAACTGTAGAGGCATCCAATTTCTTTGACACCAGTTCCACTTGGGGTAATGTCATACATTGTGCAGTGTATCTTAAAATGATAATTGCAGTTAGTTTTGTTTTCCATCCAGATGTAACAGTGGGTTGATTAAGTGTTTTTTAAAACTTTAATTGGACCAACTTAAATGTGTGTGTCTGATAAAATATTTACTGACAGCTTAGCTGGCAAGGACATGCATGGTTCAATAATCATGAGCAGTTGTGTAGTTTGTACATATTTTATAACTTTAATTTGCTGGTCAATGTTTACAGCTTAACGCCACTGCATCTCATCTTGTATTCTGTGGGTTCTATTGATAAACAATCATGGTATATATTTAAATTACACTTCTAAAAAGCTCTCATGTTCTTTATGATCTCACTGCTGACACAGAATAAAAAGTAGGACTAATTAAAAAACATTTATCTCACAGTGACCTATTATTGTGGGCATGGGAACATGAGAAAACACACTGCACTACAAAAGATTTATATTTTTCTTTTCATATTTCCCCCTCCCAAACTAGTAATTAAGTTGCTTTAAAAACAGCAGAGGTTCTCATTGTGATAAGAGATTCTGCTTTCCTCTATCAGCTAGTCTGGATGCTATTGTTCTCAGCACATGTCTTTTATTATCTATTTTTATTCTCTCCCTGTCCCTGTTGCTACATCTTTAGGTCCTCAGCTTGTTTGAGGAACTTGTCCCATGCCTCTAAGTTCCAGGAGATTCCTTCAAGGTTAAACGTCCAATGCCCTGTTTTGCTTGGGAAATCCTTTGTTTGAGGAACATGGTCAAATGCTGGGACTTGGTCTAATAAGCAACCTAGCCTAATGAATAATCTGAGAATTATGTTTATTCTAGTTCAAGCCAGCCCTGTTTTCAGGGACTTTGGCTGCTAGTATTACTAGCAAGCAGAATAAAAGAAGTGGAGTGATGACTCTACTTCTGTTGTCCAAATAGCAATAGCAACAGCAATAGCATTTACATTTCTATACCACTTCATAGTGAACTCAGCACTCTCTAAGTGGTTTACAATCTGTTAGCTAATTGCCCCCAAGAAGGTGGATACTCATTTTACTGACATACAAAAGGCTGGAAGGCTGAGTCCATGTGGAGCCCTCTGGGATCAAACTCACAACACTGTGGCTGCAGTACCAGCATTTAACCACTGCCCCACCAGGGCTCTTCACTGCACCCCGGAGGAGGCCCATACAGATTCATCACCATGGATAGCTGCCTAAAAATTAAAACAACTCCAGAAGAGATTCACCACCCTGGCATCTGACCATTAGCCATCAATGAATACAACCAATTCCTTGCTGTGGGCTTGCCATCTGAGGATTGGAGCATATGCACATGGCACAATGTATATTAAAATACAATATATAACAAACACATGAAACCACATAAATACGTCAGTTAAAATACATAAAGATAGGATGAAGACAACCATTGTGCAATAAAAGTAGGTCTTTAATATCGTTTTAAATACAGACAGTATATTTAGCTATCCTGACAGGTCATTCCACAGTCCAAGGCCAGCTGACGAAAATGTCCTCTGGGTGACAGTTGCCAGTCTAGTCCTGGCTGGTTGAAGTAAATGTCCCTCAGAGGATGTGAGTTTACAAGCTGGATTATTATTTTTTTTTAAAAAAAATGATATGTATTACAAAATGGATTATTTTTTTAAAAAGGCTATGTATCATGAGAATTTCAATTCAGTTCATTTTTTGTGAAAATCTAAATTTCACAAATATTTTCATATTTGAGGTGGAAAGAAAACCATATTTTAAAAGAAGAGGAGGTGGAAGCGGAAACCAAAACTGACAAATTCATCTACTCAGGCCCAGAGTTTTGAGTGATTAACCCTTAAAAGTATGGATTTGAATCCCTATAAATTTCAATAATTTTACCACTGAATTGCCACCTCCCCCCCCCAAGAATATATTTCCTCTCCTCCTCCTCCTCCTCCTCATCCTCATCCTTCTTCTTCTTTTTGTGATAGACTCCTTACCTATATAGCAGGCAGGTACCAGATACTGGGAACAGATGTACTTAGTGAATTTAGCTGGTGTAGATGGCAAAGAATTTTGCTTCCATACATTTCTGAGAACTTCAGCGGCATTCACAAATTTCTTCAATTAAAATGGAATTTCAAAATGCTGGTTATGACTTGTAAATCTTTATAGGGCTGAGCTCTAGACTATCTGAAAAATGGTGTCTCACTGTGGGGTGAGGCAGACAGGGCAAAAGGAGTGGCCAGAGGCCACTCCTGCCTCGATCGGCATGGGACCACCACGGGACCACAGCAAACAGATGCCATAGTCCCGAGGGCAGCAGCTGCCACGGTCCCAAATGGGCCACAAAAAGGAGGGGTAAGAAACCACTCCTTTTGCAGCCAAGGTTTGAGCCACATTAGGTGGCCTTTAAGTGGCACCCACACAGCCTCTGCACAGTCCAGAGGCATGTGTCATGTGCATGCCCCATCCCTGAATCGGAATGACAGCGGGCCTTTTGGGCTGTCTGTTTGAGGCCTATGTGAGCCTGGAGCTAGAGTAGAATGGTGGTTTGAGTGTTAGACTATGACTCTGGGCTTAAATCTCCACTTGGCCATGCAAATCCACTGGGTGATCTTGGCAAGTCACACCCTCTCAGCCCTCAGAAAACCTTGTGAGATCACCTTAAGTTGGAAACAACTTGAAGCACATAACAACAATGTGAACCTGCCAAAGTCTTACAAACTTTGGAGGAGGGCTTTCTCCTCCACTTTCTCACCACTGTCACAGACCCAGCTGGTGAGGGCACAGGAATGAGCTTTCTCAGTGGTTGCTCCCAGGTTGTGGAATTCCCTGATATGGGAGAATTTGGCTGACTACCTCTCTGTTCTCTTTTCATCAGCATGCAAGACCTTTATGTTGAAACAGGCATTTCATGATCACATGGTTGCAGGGAGTTTATGCGGGGGTGGGTTGCTGAATTTTAGGTTTACTGTTATGTTTTTAAATGATTTTACACTTATAGAAATGATGACATTTTAATACATCAATTTAAAATTTTTGTTTATTATCAGGTTTTTAGCTTTTTTCTTGTTTGAACATTTTGGAACCTGCTTTGAGTCTCATGCTGGGAGAAAGACAGGCTATAAATAAAATAAAATAAAATAAAAGCTAATGTGAGGTGTGAGAGAAAGTAGAACTGTGAGATTTTTTGTTCTTTCTGAACATCATTGCACCCCCCACCCCAAACCCCTGTGCCACACTTTGGGAGAATATAGAGAATGTATCATATTATTATCTGGGAGTACAACACTATTACTAGCAACGCATGTTCTGCGACAACAGGAACAGGCATAATACAGAGGAAATTTCCAGCAGTCCTAGAATGATAACTGTAATGTATCTGTGCCTTGGGGAAGCTTATTATTACAATGTTTGACAGTGGGAACATGATTTGACAATGCAGACTCACAATCTGCCCTGTGTACAATGGATGCTCTCCTTGTTAAATTAAAAAAAGTGTGCATTTGTGTGTGTGTGTGTGTGTGTACATATAACAAATACAAAAACAGATACACACAAGAAAAACAGTCAGCCAAACAAATCAGCTCCCAGAAAGCCATACCATTCCAAGCACTAACCGAACACAGCAGCTACGTTTGACCTTAGCAGGTTTGCACACAGTACAGGCAAACAAGCTTTGAATGATTGCTGTGGGACAACATAACCATTCTATTGCTATGACCCCTGGTGTCTGGCAAAATACAGTAGAACAATAATTGTCATCCTTCCTGTACAATGTGTAATGTTTGACAGAGGTCAGCATTAGCTACATGACCTTTGGCTGGTACTCAAAGAGGTAATATCTCTTCTCCAGTTCAGTTGATAAAATGTTAAATAGAATCAATGTTGGCCACGCTTTTGTGGCGCTGGAGACAAAACCAATTTTTTACACTAAAGCATGCCTTTTAACAGACAGAAAATAGCTTCAGTGACAGCCTTTCTCCAACTACCTTGGTAAATATATTATTTCAAATGTCAAAAATTTAATTTTCTCAAGAAAAGTGGCATAATTCTTATTTCCAATCTGTGGAATGGCATGATTAATATCATCAGGTGCTGCTGTATTACATGAAATAGAATGGATTTTGCGGGTGATCTTTAAATAGGAGAGGAGGAAGGCTGAAGTTGCACAGATTCCAAACTCACACATGCAATTGGTTTTTCAATGGCAAATGCAATTCCCATGTTACCCCTGTGATGTTATAAATTCCAGAGGCTCTGGGGCCTCCTAATTTACCTGAAATCTGGCCATACCATCAGTGTTCATGTTGCCATCTGGCCATTATGACAGCACTCTTCAGAATTTGTGGCATGATTTTAAGGCTGGTTTATTAAAAATAAAACTCTGCAAGTGCAAAGGAAGACAGGGCCCCTAGGAAACAGGATGATAGTAAATGAACTTCAAATACATTCTACTCTACATTTGTATAGAAGCCCATTAGTTGTTTGCATCTTACCTGATTATTATTGCTAAAGGGCTTCAATATAATCTCATTGATAAAATAGATATTTAGCATGCTGATCATCCCAAAGGTCCAGTCCCAATATCTACAGGTAGGGTTAAAATAGACTTCTCTCTCAAAAACTGGACAGCCACTGTCAGTTAAGGTAGATTAGGGTTGGCAACTGTGACCCTCCAAGTGTCTTTTTTTCCCTGACAATTCCAATTAGCCATGACTAGCACAACCATTGCTGAGAGACTTTTGGAGCTTTAGTTCCAAAACATCTGGAGGCCACAACTGCACTTCAATATACTAGTTGGACTCATGGTCTAACTCCATATAAAGCAAACTAGGAGCTCGAAAGACTGCCTTGAAGGGGCTGCGGGACACCGACCCTTTCCTAGCTGGATTGGAGCCATGGCAATCTCACACCATGGCCCTGATCTAGCCTTTCAAATGTGCAAAATGTAACCACAAAAAGAGGCATCATAGCTGAAAGGGTGCCATAGTAGCAGCAGTGCAGCTATATGGCGCTCCTTCGGCACTGCATCATATGAGTACAATGCTGGAAGAGCATCATGATGCCAAGTGCCATGTGGAGCAGTGCATGGTATCATGGCATGCTGGGGGCGGGGTCAGGGCATGCATCATCTGGTCGTGATGCCCCCACTCCACCCCTTTCAGGCCGGCCTGTACAGGGCTTTAGTCTCTTGTCTGTTTCTAATATGCAGCACTAGGATTCCCAGATCTCACAGCCTGGCCTGTGTCCCCCAATCTAAAGAGTAAGGGGAGGAATCTCAGGGCTAGAGTGATGCCTTCAATGTGTGTGTGCATGTACGTTTGCATGTGGGCATGTATTATTGTTATTTGCTAGTAAGTGGATTGACATATGGTGACTGTATGACCTCCAATAGTCCTGGTCATCAGCTGCCCTGCAAACTCAGGGATGCAGTTTCCTTGACTAAATCAATTCATCTGTAATGTGGTCTTCCTCTTTACCTACTGCCTTCTGCTTTACTGAGCATTGCCATCTTTGTCTATGAGTTGCATCATCCCATGATATGTCTGCTATAGCAGCGTCAATTTAGTCATCTCAGGCCTGATTTGTTCCAAAACCCAGTCATTTGTCTTTTAGTGGTCCAAAGAATCTGTAGAACTGTCCTCCAACACCACATTTCAAATGTGTTGAGTTTCCTCCTGATTTTTTTTTCTGTCCCATTTTCACACCCATACATAGAAAGTATGGCTCTTCCACCTGAAGTAATTGTCTCACTTTGACTTGGCCCTACAAATAATGTACACTATCCATCTCTCTATTAGACATGTATTTTCTTGGATAGCCCATTTCACCACTGCTGGTGTTGCTCATTCCACAATAAAAATACACATAATGATACAGAAACACAAAGACCTTTTAGTAATTGTGAAGTTAAATATAAGTTGAGAGATTGCTTTTTAAACAAGTGCTTTAAATGGACAAGACATATGCCACATATATCATAGCTACAACAGAGAAACCCATAAATAAAAATATCTGACATTTGAAAGGGGCAAAAATAAACTCATAAATGGCAGGCAGTATTGATCAGTGGTAATGAAATATCAGCTAAATCCACAAAGTGCCTTAAGTTTTCCTCCTCTGTTTTGATCAAGTTCAAATGTTAGACTTAATCCGTAAACCTATAAATGAGAATCAGGCCAGAAAAGCTCAGGGAGCTGTGATTTCAGAACGTAACTGCTGAAGCTTAATTCAAATGTCATTCCTCAAATAAAGAAAAGATTCTGGCAGGGCTATATTCAGAAATATTAGTAATCAATGAGTTTGTTGGATTATTTCCATTTAATAAATGTGTAGGAATACACATACACACACTTGGAAAATTAATAGAAGGGGCTAGTGCCTTACATGCCAATAGGATAGTAAATCTTCTCTAGATCATTGGCCCAGTTTTTATGGTGCTATCCAAGGTCCTAAATGCTATCCCTAAAATAGGCCTAAATGCCCTGAAGGCACCAGATCTTGTCTGATTTTAGAAGCTAAGCAGGGTCATCGCTTGTTAATACCTTGGATGGGAAACCACCAAAGGCTACTAAGTGCTGTAGTGTATTTTTCAGAGGGAGGCAGTGGCAAACCAACTCTCAATATTCCTTGCCTAAAAAACCCCTGTGAAATTCATGGAGTTGTCATTAAATTAACGAGTGGCTTAAAGGTACACACATGCACACCTGTTGGATAGCTTCTTTAAAATTTTGGCTAAAATTGAGAGATGGAGACATCAGCTTCCACTCAGCTGTAGTTTCGGGAGGGGGGCAGGGAGACAGTTGGTGGTTTCCAAGTCAATGGTGAGGTCAATCCGCTTTGAGGTTTAGTCCAAGCTTTAAAGAACCTGTCCAAAATGTTGAACTGACTCACCCAAAATAGCCTTTTAAAACTGGAATAACTCTTGAAAATTGCAGACTAAACTCTACAGCACATTCATTTCCCCAGTGACATAAGTGTTCCCAGCTTCCATTTTCCCATCCACTGAGTTATGCAATATCTATAGGCAACCATGTGTCCAGGGCCCAGAAAGGATAAAACAAGACATTTACCATGGATATATACCTTTATATCTAGGACTATTTGTGATTTTAGTTTCCCCTTTTCTGTTTTTGTGGCTCTATTGTTTGTTCACAGAGGCAAAAAGTCATTTAGGGCTGCATGCCATATACCCATTACACAAGATTGAAAGGACAATCTTTCCTTTCAGTAAAAAGTAGTAGGGAACTCTTTCACCTCCTTCAGCATCCCTGTAACATACCCATGCTGAGATATTGATAATATGAACCTTTACATTTAATCAATTCATTAATTGATTAGTCAATTAAATGAGGTATATTGTCTAGAGTGGACAATCCTAATAATCACTGTAAGATGGTATAGAATCACAATAAACATCCATTAGTGTTCCTTCATTTTTGTTGGCAGAAATCATTAACTTAATGAGCATATGCACCAAGTTAATAATCTTATTAGAATTCCTGGCTAGAGGTATGTCTCATCATTCACAGGAGGCAGGTTTTGTTTGTTTGCTTGTTGTTTCTTGCATATGAGAAAATGGTGAAAGAGACCAGTTATGATGAAGGGAGAAAGGCTCTTTTTCTGTGGTAGCTCTCAGTAGAAATTGCACATCATGGGATAATTTGGCTGATTTCAGTCATCCAGCAAAGGGAATTTCTGATTTAAATGAGACTCGGTGTCTTGCCCACTTGGGAGGTGGTCATTCATGTACTGGATGAGTGGTTAACAGCGTGAATTGCATTGTAATGCAGAATAAATGAGGGTTGACCACCTGCCCCCCATCGTATTCAGCTGGGCACTGCTGCCACTTGCAATTACAAAGGACAAGTGCAAAAGACACTTCGGCATTGGGGAAAGCATGACCTATGAGGCGCAGCTCATTTTGCACTGCATTTATTCAATACGCCACTGCCCTATAATTTGCTATAGCGCTGTTATCCGTTAGCCGCTTACACAGTCACACCTTCATTATGTCCCTGGTTGCCAGAGCTGGGTTGCTTGTCACATCTATTGATTGCACTCAAACGGCAATTTACATGGATCACTTGTGACTGTCCTCTGGAGAAGGAAAAAGAAAAAAGAAAACACCACCAACACAAGTGATATCCCTTCAGAGGAGTCATCAGCTTTCTCCTGGGGACCTCAAAGGCACAACAACTGTCTACTGGAAACCAATGTGACTCTAAGCACCACCATCAGCAAATATGCCACTGTTCATCAAACTCTAAACCAGTTTTTGCTTTGCCCAAAATGTCAAGGTGTCACTCTCTTCCCTGCTATTTGCTAAATCATTTGTGAAGTTGCTTAAGGCAACCGAAGGTCAAGAAGGTTATTCAACGGGTGGTCTTTGACTTCCACTACCTGCCATCAGCAATATCAAATACTGCATTCTGTTCAAAGAAGTTTTGCTCCACTTGGATGCTAACATGCCAAACATTAACAGTTTGTTATTACTAGTTCCTGGAATTATTTATTCACCTTGTTCAGGATCAAACAAGGAGACCCTTATATTGTTCACTGGCTATCCTTGTGATGAACCACTTGAGGCTAGTCAAAAGAGGGAAGGCAGAACATGGGAAAATTACTATTATGGCTTTAACGATATGGGCTAGTTCTAGCTAGAGGAAACCCGCTGAATGAATCAATGCATAGAAAGCAAATGTATTGGAAAATCTCATTTCCTCTAGCTAGAACTAGCCCATATAGTATAGTTCCTTTAGCTGGAACTAGCTGAGAGTAACAATCAGCTCAAGGCCTTAGGTTACACATTACAGAATCTCCCAGGCCATATGACTAGGATCCATTCTGGGAGTTGTAGACCATAAATTTAACTTTTCCAAGGGATGGCATTGTCTTCCTAGGCCCTTGTATAGCTCCCCCTCCATGCAGCCTATTGTGTAATGTTGACCTGACCTACCAATAAAAACATCTAGGCCAGGCCTGGTGGCAACTAGATTCTGGACTTTCTTATATGGTTTCCTAGACTGCTCACATATAGACTATCCCCTCTTCGTATCTTCCCTATGTTCAACAGGGACATGAATTCAATTTGATTCTGCATACTTCCCAACATCTTGCAGATTAAAATATATATGGCCAAGCAATAGCAGAGTGTGGTCAAGACAGCAAAGGTTAATATTGAGGATGAACACAGATGCTAGAAGAGGGCACAGCAGTTTCTTTTTGTTTGAATCAATTGAGAAGACACAGATGTCACCCTATGCTTCTCCCCCTCTCCACCAGCTGGGGTAGTGCAAACAGAACATAGTACAAGCTACTTTTGCACTTTGAACTCAGTTTGCAGCAACGGAAGCAAGCCTCTCAGAAGAAGTGGGGGGAGAAGAGAGGTAAAATGGACATTTAAAATGCAGCTGAAAAAGTAGTATGACAGATGATTAATCGGGGCTATTGAAGACTGGGGAAACTTATTCCTGGAATATTCAGGTTATGGGAAAAGAGAATTAGACTCTTCACCAGCTGAAGTACAAAATCCTGAAATTTATATACAACAAGATACAATTGCCATTTCCCTCAATAGGGTATGATAAAAGATGGAAGTATTTCAAGGGCATCAGATGTTTCCAAGCCTTCCTATAGTTGAAGCTGCATCCAATGCAGTATATGCAGCTTTGTGACACCCTTTCAGTACTGCATTGTTTAGATGCAGCGCTAGGGTCATGCCATCTAGAAGGGTGTGCAGCATCATGACATGAAGGTCACGGCATCCAGCGTGCAGACGCTGCATTGTGGCTCTGCCCAAAGGTCGACACAAAGTGCCGGTTTGTACACTACCTATGTCTCTGCTATCTCGCTAGGAATATGAATGTTACACTACATCACAATTCATCGTCACATGATTTTAAGTCAGTTTATAATGATTATATTCTAAATATGTAAAATTTAATTATGCAGTAAACTAATACATCTCAGATGAAAAAATAGACAAAACTTGAGTTAGGCACTGATATAGAATTTTGTTTTCCTAAAAGTTCTTTAGCCAATAATCTTGAAGGATGATGATAATGGAGTTGATTTAATGTCATGGGAGAGAATTATTTAAACCATGTTGAACCATAAAATCTTTGGCTGGCAGAATTTTGTGAATAATTTTCTCCTGCCTTGACCCTGACTTGAATCTAATTTATTTTTTTATTTAAGAGCCATTTCACAATTTATGTGTTTAAACATACACCTAAGATTTGGCATTCTTTTTTCTTTCTTTCTTTTTTCCTTTTAAAGTATTGTTTAGCGACTGACTGATTTTTTTTTTAAAAAAAACATACCTGACAGTGACCAATATCTGTTGTCACTGAAGATAATATTCTCCCTTATGAATCTGACCAGATATTCAAGGAAAACCCTTTTCTCTGACCTACCACCCTGTTTGATCTGTTTGGTGGAGACATAAGAGGGCTTTCTTGGTCTCTACACCCAGGTTATGAAATTTCCTTTCAAGCTTACTCACTTTCTGTTGTCCTCATACCAAGAAGCAAAGACCTTTTCATTTAGGCAAGCATTTGGCATCTAAGATAGTTTAGAGTTGAACAGAGATGTTGATTCTTTTCTTAATATATTCCTCATTACATTTTAATTAGTTCTTATTTGCATTGGCTATATTATTTGTAAGTTGCCCTGAGATCTTTTGGGTATATAAAGGGGTTGCAATAATAAAACTTCCATCCCCAGCAACATTGCTAGGACCATCATGGAATTAGAGCAGAACAATATATTCTCTTTGTAGTACCATCACAGGATTGGACTTTTCTAGAGTACAGTTGGCCCTCTGTATCCGCTTATTTTTTATCCATGGATTCAAGCATCCACTGCCTGAAAATATTCAAAATTATGTATAAATTCCTAAAAACAAACTTTGATTTTGCTCTTTTATATAAGGGACACCATTTTTCTATTGTATATAATGCGACTTGAATAGCCACAGATTTTGGTATCTATGGAGAGTCCTGGAATCATCCCCCAGTGGATACCAAGGGCCTACTGAATCAAGAATTTTCTCTTTCTCTGGCCTTGTAAAATCATAATCCAAGGTCTTTCTCTGAGAATTTCCAAATACATGAATTTGTCTCTAAATTGCCAAAATAAAGCAGTTTGATGCCACTTTAACTTCCATGATTCAATGCGATGTAATTCTGGGATTTATAGAATTCCATATCACTGATCTATGGAAGCTAAAGTTGTGTCAGACTGCTTTATTTCTGCAGCATGGCTGCCTCTTTTCATGGTAGTGATTATCTTCTCTACCACGATCTGCTTGGCACCTTCTTTGCAGATTTTATTTTATTTTATTTCACTTAAGGCAGAGCAATTTTTAGCAAACTTTTTAACTTACACACTCTGCTGCCCAAATATATTCTAAAGTTTAACTTAGAGCTGTTTGTTTTTTGTATCTGTAGTAAAAAAAAAATCTCACTGCCTACTTTTCAATCTTTTTTTCCTATTAGTTGTTTTTGACAGTTCAGTCGTTGCTTATAAATTGTGTCTGTTGCTACTGCTGTTACAGTATTTCCTTTGCTATTTGTGAGAGCTTTTGACTATTGGGTGATTCATCACTTCAACAACCAAACCAACCAACCAGTAAAACTCTAAATGTAAAATAAGTTTGTGTGATGCTGCTATCCATGCCTGAATAATAGGTGTGTCTCTATATTCTTGGTGACCTGTCAGCTGCCCTTAATACTGTAGACCATGGCATTTTGTTGACCTGCTTCCTGTAGACACTGGTTGGAATGAATAACAAAATCTCTTGAGTCTGTCTGATATACTTAGCCCTCGAGGAGTGCAACTGATGTACCCACCTGACCTAAAAGTTATTTCTCTTGCTTACATATGGCCAAATAAAAAGACAACCTTTTCTCTAACCCTCTATTGAGCTCATGACCTGGAAAAGTTATCTTTTGAGGATATAGATGCAAATTTTGGGATTATAGACTCTCTGCAGTCATGCTGACTGTGGGATTTTGGCTGCTTTACAGCCTTATTGCATGAGAAAGGAAAGCTGAAAAGGAGTGGGAAAGTAGCAGCTTTCTCTGTGCCTCTCTGCGTGACATTGTAGCACTTCTGTTCTTCTTCCCAAGGGAGATGGTCCCAAAAATATACCTTTTTCTGAACAGATTTGTCCAGATATCGCTTGGAAAGAGAATGGAGGTGATATGATGTCATGTGTAGAGGCACAGAAAAAGCCACTAGTCTCCCACTTTATTTTGGCTTTTTTTCCTCATACAATATGGCTCTTAGTCTTTGAAGAGTGACTTTGAAAATCTATGAGAGACCTTGTACCTGAAGCAGCATCTTCAGCCCACTATCTTAGGGAGCACAGAGCAGGCAATGTGGCACATCCATCTCTTTCTTTCACCATCTTGCTACCTTTTCAACATCTGCCACCTGAGGTTTCTGCCTAACAATAGTGTTTTGACCCTGGAAATGGAGGAATTTCAATGTCATTTACAGATTCCACCTTGTTTTAACTATAGTGAGCCTTTATTATATTGGTATTGGTGTGGTAGCCATCTGTAGTAGGGAGCTCCTGTAGTTCAGCCCACCCCATATTAGTTGATGGCAGCACATGAACACAACTGTACCAATGTGGGTGCATGCACATTGTTACCCATTGCCCGACAGGGGTTTGAACTATTGTATATTTTCTCATTCTGGGAAGACAGAACCGATCTCTGACAGATGAGAAGAGCGCACTGTATAACATTGTATCTTGAAGTAAAATATTTCTTCAAGCTACATTTCAACATTTCAGATCATTAACATTAGTGCAGTGGTGGCAATTGTAAGGCCTTCCAAATGATGCTGAATTTCAACTACCAGAATTCCTCACCATTTGCTCTACTGGCTAGGGCTAATGGGTGTTTCAGCTTAGCAACATGTGGAGGGTTGTGTGATTGTCACCTTGTGTTAAGACTTCCCAATGAGAAGTTCACAGCTCTGTATGCATGGTCTGCACATTCAGTTTCACTTCTCTTGCAGAATTTTCTGTCCCCCACTACTTTCTTCTTCTTCTTTTTTTCCTTAAAAAAATGGTTCCAAGAGAAGAGGAAAGCATTCATTCTGGAAAGGAGGGGGCAGATTACTGTCCAGTTTCATGCTAGTCTTTTGTTACATCACTGGTAGTGGCTACTGCAAGGATTCTTTGAGCAGGTTCTTTGCGTTCTGCTAGGTTAATGAGAGTTCAAAAGGTCTTTAGATCAGGACCTCAAATGCTGCAACCTGCAATTGCTGCAACAAGAAAATAAAAGACCTGCTGATATAACTGGCTTGGTATGCACAAAGTAAATTTCTCCTTCTTTTCTTCAAAATGACAACATGTTAACTAGGAGCTATGGAACTGTTCCTTTCTTTCTGCCCCAGAAGCCCTGGTTGTCTGGCCTCTCAAGCTACAATCTCTCTGCGAATAGTCAGACTGTCAACAGCTCTTTTTTGAAAGTAGGGCAAGAGTGGATTAATGCAGGAATTTTGCAGCAGGAAGCTCTGGTGTCTCACCTGTATGAGCTCAGGACTGCAGTTGTGTCCTGCTTCAGTGCTCTTAAGCATCTTTTATCTCTCAAAGTCTAGACACCTGAGCTTACCCCCTTTCTGGGCTGCAGCTATATAGAAATAGGATAGGGAGGGAGTCACAAATAGCCAACTATAATCCACCCTTTTATTCCCAGTCTTTCAATGAAGGGCTTCCAAGAAAAGAAAACATATTAATTCCAAGCAGTCATGAAGCCCAAACTAATTTTGTTTCAAGTATGTATCATTCTTATCACTGCACATAATATGTAGCCCAAATGTGGCTGGTTATATGAGGCGTAGTTTTGCCAGCTGGCCAGGAGCAGAGAAGAGCCCTGTACCTTGATGTGCAGAAATTAGCATGCTGAATGCTTTTACAGCAAACATGTATAATTGTAAGTCACTTGTTCATGGATCCTTACTAAGTTGCTTTTAAAAACAGAGCTACAATGGCCAGGTGAGAACTGGTGACCGTATGCAAAAGAGGGGTTACTTAATTTTATATTTCCTGAAGAAGTCAGCCTTTTAAAAATTAATACACTGGGAAAACTCCATCAAGTTAATAAATCTGATAAAAGTATTGGCATCTAGGAATCAGTCAGTCATGTATTTCCTCCTATAAGGCAAACAACTTTTTCCTAGTCCTTGCTAAATAACTCACTGCCCAGTCTCTTGGAGCTGTCGCAAACAAAATGTACCATGCAACTTTCACATTGTCAGCTTGTTCTTTTGGAAGAATTTCCCTAGCACCAGGATATACAAATAGCAGAGATGCAATCATTTTTTGGGCTAGCACATGTGAAGCCATGTTAGTTTCCCTTGAGGTCCTTTCACTCTACACAGTTTTAGCATTATGATTCCATTTTAATTGATATGACTGTATTTTATGGGATCCTGGAGTTTGTAGTTTGATGACATACCAGAGCACCTTGGCAGAGAATCCCTCCCTAAACTGAAAATCCAAAGATTCCATAGGATGGAAGAATGGCAGTTAAAGTTGCATCATAGTGCTACAATCATGTGGTTTGAAAGGGCCCAATCACTTAATCCTTGTTTTAAATTTGGGAGATAGGTTTGGCCAGAACTTTCAGGTTGGTGCAAAGTACTTGGGGACTGTGTGGTGAGGGCCAAACCTTTCTCTTAAGGCATCCTGAAATCCTGGTGGATTTTGAATTAAATAAAGCTAGAAGAATTAAATAAAGCTAGAAGAAGAGGATATGTGAATTTGACTGGAGTAGAAGAGGCAGAAAGAAGTTGTTTTACACTTCTGTTGAAGGATGTTTTCTCTCATCAAAAGGGGGAAAGAAGATAAAGTCCTTATCTTCCCATAGTGATAAGAGCAGCTAAAGTTGTGATGATGATCATAAAAGCATCTCTCAGAGAAAGGGCTGAAACATTCTTCTTCCCATTGCTCCTCCAATAAAATTTGCACAGGTATGGATGTGTGGGTCCATGCACTCACACGCATGTGTACGCACACACATACAACTTACTTTTTATTAAAAATGCACATGCCTCATCTTCCTGGGTCCCTGAAATCTCTAGGCCTTATGTCTGAGTAAGTGCAAACAAAATCATTCTGTATTCTGTATGCAAACAACAAAATTCTCAGTGCTAGATATGTCCCATCTTCTAAGAGAGTTTCTTTCTTAAAAAAAAAAAAATGAAAATAAAGACTATGCAACAGTAGAACCCAATGAGGTCTCAGGGCCATGAAGCACTTGATATACCAAGTTCCTAATAACTGGGAAAGCTGCCAAGAGTAAACCATTTGACAGCAGGGGAGATAACCTAGATTGAGACCAGAAAGAGCATTTCAGCTTTATTATTTTTTTTAGATTACAGGGGTTCCATTGAACAGGGCCATGCTGTTCTCATAAGGCCAAGTGCAGACGGAGTACAGATTAATCAGAACATGAATAATTTAAAATATTTCTCTCCTTCACTTTTTCTTGGCTCTGTGTCAGTAGTTTTGCTTCTGATAATATCCCTTAATAAGTTGATGGGCAGAGGACTTGAAAAGGCAGTTCATGATCTGCAGTACAATTCTGTTGCATGCTGACTCAATCATACATTTCACATTTAGCCGGGTCTCACTCTCAAGTAAACGTGTATCGGATTGTAGTCCTCTCTTTGTGCATAAGAAAGATGCTCCAAGGATATATAACAATTCCCAAAGGGGGTAGTCATGTTAGTCTTGTTGCAGCAAAAACAACAGATCACATTTTTAAAATGAGCAAATTTGTTACAGCTTCATTTTTAAACTTAAAAGTTCATACTATGAGCTCTGTGTGTGAGCCTGGATGTGTGCGTGTTGTATGACTCTATTAGACTTTAAGGTTGCAAATGATGCTGTATTGTCTGCACTTCCTATTAGGTGCATGACATGAAAAACTTTTTAAAGTATTGGTAAAATTGATCCTGATGGTAAGGGCTGTTTGACAGTGGAATACACTGCCTAGGAGTGTAGTGGAGTTTTCTTTTTCAGAGGTTTTTAAGCAGAGGCTGGATGGCCATCTGTCAGGAGTGTTTTTACTGTATATTCCTGCAGGTCAGGG